>OX439474.1:38896145-39548261 GCA_949320105.2 Crepidodera aurea
TGTTATGACATTATTTAGCATAGTTATAAATTCATTTATACAATTTATTAGAAAATGGTTAGTTTTAATCTACGATTTTATTTATTTTTCAAGTCAAACTCTATGAAGTTTACATACGAGATTTTTTCATTAAAATAATCATATACACAGTATAGCCATGAACAAGAAACTCAATTAAAAATTAATTACGACACTTTTTTTAAATCAAGAAGCTATAAAAAATAAATAGTTCAAAAAAACTCATTATTTACCAGTGCAAACGTAGAGTGTGTAAGAATGCCGATAAACCCTCCATAAGCACAAGAATCGAAACAGTCAAAGCTGCCCAGAAAGCAAATATTACATACAGGGCGATCCCTCCAGCCCATCCATCGACATGTAAACCTTTGCTTAGTACCATGTTCCACAATACCTCAGACAACTCTGCAAAAAAAAGGAGACATTAGCAAATGACGAATTTGACCTTATCCATGATATAATCAGTACTAATATCACAAGAGCTTCGAAAATAATCAATTATACGTCGAGCGAGGAGGAAGTATAAAATATTATTTTCGTATGCTCGCGTGGTATTCGATATTATTCGAATTATATAATTATTTTTGTTGACGTTTGCTTATTATAAACGTCAAACATATTGTTACTATGACAAGCTTTTCAAGACGGAAGGATGCGAAAATCAAAAACGATTATACCACGTCGTCAAGGGTATAATCGCTTATCAATACATGGTAACTAATAAAAATTGCAACTGCTATTGGCTAAATTTATGATGAGTTGTATAATCAATATTATTTTTACCCCCCACATTTTAAACGCCCCCTGTCTTACGTATTCAAAATCTCGCAAGTATGGGACATAGCCATAAAAATAAAATTTAATATATTCCCTATATCTAAATTTTAGCTACAATAACGTAAAGTTTCATTTTGTTAAATTTAGCAACAGAATGCGTATGGTCAGTACTGTTAAATATACCGCTAAAAAATCCCTAATACTGTCAAATAATATATTGGCAACAATAAATGTTGACATCAATGTCTGTTTTCTCAGATTTTTTTTATGAATAAATGTTGTATTGTAAAAGTGTTATAAATAAATAAAACCATAAAGATAATCAACTAAAATATCAAAAAGTGCTTTTAAGGGAAAATAATCGCAAGTGTTGTTGACAGAAGTCTGTTGCTATATTTATATACAAAGTGTTCTGTTCAGAATTAATTTCTATAAAAATGACAAATGTTGCAAAGTGATTTAGCAATTATCCAAATGTTAGGTCTAAAAGTAAAATAAGTTTAGTTTATTTCTGTTTAAACCACATAGTTTTTCCAACAAAAAGGTAATACTGTGGTTTTCCACTACACTGCAGATTTCTGCGCACAATTCATTTTCTCTTTTGGATCTTTTTCTATATCATAACCGACATCAGACTTTTATAGAAGGTACTCTAAATAACCAAAAAAATTACACCCCATACAATATAAAAAAGAAATAGAAGTCTTACATCTCTTAATAATCTAAGTCACTTTTGGCTCTTTCTTGTCTCCGATTTTCGTGATTACATAATATAGTGAATGACAAAAGTTTTAATTTTCTAATTCGTTTTTGACAACTCGGAAATAATGTCACTTTCAAAAAAAAAATTGCAAAATTTTAAGATTGATTTATCTGCCTCTGCCATACGGTCGCGTCGTACTACTGACATATATCTCAAAAAGATGGCCACCTGTCTTATGCAGTAAAAATGCGCCACTTTTTCCCGCCCAAGGTTTTATTACTGTATCATTACAATGCTGTGTTGATTTTGAAGGAGTGACCACTATTTCGGAGATTTATATTACATCCAGAAATGAACGCATGTTTCAGTTAGGAACTATTTTTGATGGTCACGGCGGGAATTTGAACCCAGACCTCTCGAGCGTAGAATTGTTTTTATAGGCTCCGTATCTTCTGGTTTATTAAAACAGAATATCGCTCCCTTCATGTTATCTAAAATTATATTTACTTACGTGAGTGAGCAAGTGACAAGGCCCACAACCGAAGGTAGGAAGCAGTGTGAGAAACAGACCCAAGCACATATTCGATGGTATGGATGCCTTGGTGGATGAAAATTTCTCCCATGGGCTCTTCCTCATGACCATGACCACCGCCACCTGCAGGGGGTTGAGCAGTGTTATTGTGCATGGGCTGTTCAGCGTCGCCGTTTTCTGTTGCCGATTGCATTTGCTGGTGATTCACCTAATAAAAAATAATTCATTGGATAAAAACAAAAAATATTTATGCTAATAAATTAGTGGAGTGCCGTTAGTCGTAAAAAGTCAAAAACATCGAACGAGAGTGTTGTATTTCTGAAATCTAATATTAAAATGTCTATATATTAGAATTTGTCGATCTTTGTTTATTTACTAGTTTATCTCAAAATTTCGAAAATGATTTTAAATTAATGATTAATAATAATAAACTCCCTTCAATTCACCCCCTTACGAGTGAACCCCAGAAGCTCTGCAGCTTGTGCGGGGGATGGTTGATTGATTGAATCGCAATAATTTTAATTATATTGATGAAAAAATATCATTATTTATGTTTTTGGGGTCGGTACATAGTTGCAAATTTGGAAAGAGAGGAACCAAAATAGTGGCCAGAAACTTTGTAATCAGGTATAATTAATACAAAAAACGTTTTATCATTTATGTCTGTAATATCGAGCAGATTGACTTGAAATTTTTTGCAAATTGCTAGGAAAGGTGTCTAGTTCAGAAGTAGAAAACTTTGGTTAGTGTCGATTTGGGTGGGGGGTGGTACATCAAAAAGTGATGGGGAAAAAAAGAAAAAAAAACTTGCGCAATCGATAAATTATCCCTTTTTAATGAATTAATGTTAAATACAATTTTTCATGAAAATAAACCCCTCCCGAGTTATAGAGCGTAGAAAATTGCCATTTTTTGCGCGTAACTTCGCCGAAATGTCATGATATAATAAACTTTTTCATTTGAATGACAGTTTTTCATTTGAATGACATTGATGGTTATAAATGCAATTTCAAACGGCCATATTTCGTTAAAGAGAAAAGTTAAAAAAAAAATAAAAAGTGGAAATTATTCGGAAGAACATTTGCTCAAAGTCTTGTCTCTTCAAATTTTTTTCAAAAATCAATACTTATCGATCAAAAATTGAAAATGTCTTATAAACAACAAAAATTTTGCTAAACTTTAACAGACCAGAACTTAAAAAATAGTTCTAAAAATTACTGGACAATTGTAGAAACATATGTTACGACTTTCTGCAAAAGGATTTTTTTTCAAATACCTAGATGGCGCTAGCTAAAAAAATGGAGTAAAAAAATGTATTTAAACGGTGCTGGATAGTCTTAAAATATTCCCAATGTTGTTCTCTCATTAGGATGTTATATACAATTTTTTTTGTGGAAGTCATATTTTTCCAGATATTTAAAAACCCTTTTTTAATATATTATTATTATTAATCAAGGCCATAAAATTAGTTCATATCAATTTTTACGTAGTACTAACAAATTTTCGGTTATATTTAAAAAACTTTTAGAAATGTACGATTTTTGTTGGGAAAATCGTAATTTTCTACGCCCTATAACTCGGGAGGGTTTTATTTTCATGAAAAATTGTATTTAACATTAACTCATTAAAAAGGGATAATTTATCGATGGCGCGAATTTTTTTTCTTCCTCTCGCATTATTATTAAGTACCTTCTTCTAAGGTATAGTGGAGGGCGGAAATGTAAAAGAGGTAAAAAATAACTTATAGACATTTAAATATATAGTGTCAAAAACACATTCCAAAAGAGAAAATGATAATTCGATCACAGCCAACTTCGATCGAGGTATAAATCTAACGGAACTCCACTAAATATTGAATTTTTATTTCGTCTCCCACGACCTTTGCGCTAACAATACAATGTTTTTTTATATATTTTCACTGCTTAAATTTTTTTTAGCATATTTCAACAAAACTACCACATTTGGAGCCATTTGATTGTTATTATAACTAACAACTTACCGAATACTGAGCAGCATGCTTGCGCCTCCTCATGATAGTGACGGGTTTGGCCAATAACATCCATGGTATGCAAATTACAGCGCAAACCAATAGAAACTTTTGTAAACCTAACTGGCCGCTGAACAGGTTGGAGGTGCCACACTTTTCCTCGTATGGGGTTTTTTTGTTTAATACCATATTGATGAATGTAATGAGAATGGAAGGAGCACATCTAGTACCATATTGAAAGTCTTTTTCTATAAAAAGAAAATCCACATTGGAAAATGTGTTAAGTTACGAAAATTGTGCTATTTACCTTCAATATTGGCGAAATAAACGAACCATTTGATGAACATGAGAAGAACCATGTAGAAGAACAAAAACACAAGAAATACGACTTGTGGAATGAATTCGGCCAAGATGCCCAATTTGTTCTTGAAGTACCTAAAACCACAAAGGGGAATTATTAAAAAAAATCGATTGGCAATATCCATATTTACAAAAAACAAAAAAAATTCTAGAGAAAATTTAAAAATTTCGGGAAAATTAAGTTAAATCCTAATATCAAATTTACGAAAAAAAATATTTTCGAAAAAATATAAAAAAATGTCTGAAAACATATATCAAACTCTAAACTCAATGGAAAAACATTTTATTTGCAAAAATATATAGTCAAATGCACTAGTATGCATATGAGTTTGGCATTAGGTTATAAATAACTCAAGCACTCCGTAAGTTAGAAATTGGGGCGACACCACATTTTAAATAAGTATTCAGATTACAAAGCATTAATGATAAAATGTGGAAACATCATTAATTAGGGTAAGTCGAGGAGAGATGGATCACTTTTCGGCATTTCGAGCCTGTCTTACCGACTGAGCTGATTTGTTGCGAGTAAGTGTGTCATGATACACAGACAAAAGTTCCAGTCATCGCGTCATTGCGACGTTTCGTTACGCAGGCGCAGCTACAGCACATTATTTTTTTGACCTGCTCGAAAAATCGACAGAAATTTTTGCTGTGCATCAAAACAATTCGTTTATCGTTTAGTTATTATGATTTCTGCGAAATGCTATACGTGTATCGATTTGTGGGCTCTTTTCACAAGGAAAAGGCATCGCTGATAATTATTGAACATTTTTTCTCAATTTGTCAAACACATTACTATTTTTTTTGGCATTCGAGGAAAGATGGATCATATTTTTGATGAGAAATGGATCAGTAACAAACGTTATTATACTTTGTTTATTATTAAATATCTGGTCACCGAGCTTCGCTCTTAATATTCAAATTATTAATTAATTCGCGAAAATCACGGAGTGGGCGACATCTACTTTAACTACTGAAAGGGAGATAAATAAAAAGTTGATTGGCGATTGTCTTGAAAGTAGGCGAGAAAATTAAAAAAGCTGTCATTGTTAATTTTCAATTGGCTGCAGCTGTTGACGTTTATCAACTGCTTGTCACAGAGGTTAGTTAAATGCATTAAAAGTTGCCTAGTTTCTGGAGATTTCACCCTTTTAGGGCAACATCTACTGACGCTTGATCTTCGCGAATAGTCACGGCGGACAACAGCAGCGTGTAGGGCACAGGTCCCGTCAACAGAAGATCGCTCAACTCACTCTATTTATCACTATATAAGAAAAACTCTATGTTCAATTGATTTTATTATTTATTGATCTGCAGTGAAGGAAAATTATAGGTCTGATATTCATACTTGGGTAAAAACCTCCACAAAAACCTGTGACCAGACTCTCGACGTGTGGCAGATATTGATATCATATTTTTTCAAAAATTTTCAGTTACAAAAATAGTTCATTCGTACATTACATTACAATTTGTTCTTGAAAAATACAAAGTCACAATCAACCTTAAAATGTACTATGAAAATAGAGAATTTTAAATGTATCTTTAAAGTTTCTTGTAAAATAAAAAATTGAAATCTATGTTAATCGTACACGTGTACAAGCATTCATTCTTTTTCTCTCTCTCTATGATAATGAAAACTTAAATATTAAAACTGCCCGCATAATAAAATAGTAGCCGTAAGGGGTAGTCTCACACTATCGGGGAAGGAAAGAACCTTTACCCGATGTGCATAAAGCACCCGCAAAAAAAAAAAAGATTAGCTTTAGGTTAGGTTAGATCTTTGTAATAAATAAAGAAAAGTACGATACGTGTGACATTTTGACATTTGTTACATTCTGACAGGTGTCATATTTTGACATTTGTTCATTTTGACAGTTGTTACATTCTGACACGTATCACATTTTAACAGTTGTCAAGTTTTTACAGGTGTCACATCTTGACAAGTGTCCATTTTAACAGTGTTACTCAACGTTCCTATAAATATTTACCTAAACCCATGATTTCTGAAATTGAATTGGCAACGTTGTATTTTCAACTTTGAATTTATGAGATGGCTGTCATTTGACAAGCAAATTATTTATGTCCGTCAAATGAACCTTTCCCTTTTTATATAAAGCGGCAAATTTAAAATTGAATTCTTTCAGATTCAAGAGGTAGAAATTTTATTTTTACCTCATCCTTCAATGCTTATTTGTAGTTAAAATTTAAATTTTAATACATCTAATCGGCCTAATATAGTTTTTGTCTAGATAAACCTGTTCTTTTGACAGATAAGTCAGACTTTATTTATTCATAGCCGTATCGTATGTATTTTAATTGATTCCGAATTTTGTATTAATATATATTTCAAAATGGCTTCATTCTAAAAATATTATCAGTCCTCCTAAATCCTTGAAGGCAGAATTATTAGTAATAGCAAGGCAACATAAAAACAAATTCAAAAAATATATTATAGATGAGATGGCCAGAGAAAAAGGAATTAAAATTCTCAGATTGCCTCCGAACCACGCAGAGTTAAATTCCATTGAACTGATCTGGTCTCAATTATTAAAAGGTTATGTTTCTCAAAACAATAAAACATTTAAATTTCCTGATGTGCGAAATTTGTTTTTGAAGGCAGTTTCTGATGTAAATAGAGAACATTGGGGAAAATGCATTGGTCATGTTAAAAATGTGGAAAATTCATTTAGGAAAGTGGATATATCAATGGATAATTTAATAGAACCGATAATAATAAACCTCAGAAAAGACAATTATAGTGATACCAGTAGTTTTAGTGAGGACAGTGACTTTTAAAGATAGTTCTTGAACTAACTTTTTTTTTAATCTTTGAGTTTAGGTAAGTACTGAAGCGTTACTTTTAATGCCAAGAGATTAAAAAAAGTTTAATCCCAACATATAATCCTCCTTGTTATTTATTGGTTAAATTTAATTCGTTCAATGTTAAAGTGTCAGATGCATAAAGTTTATTTTTATTTTTTGTAAATAATATAACTTCAAAATTTAAAAATATTTTATATGCTGTGACCTTATTTATATTATAGAAACTTATTTTGCAAAGTACGCCTATGGAATGTGACGTTATATCCTCACTTTTACTGTACTCATCTATCCTTTATCGTATATATTACTATAGAAACAAGTTATTATTATGTGCCGTTGCTAGGAAATAAAACTAAAAGCTTAACTTTTCTTGTAAATATCTCGGAAGATCGAATTTTCACAGACATGAGACCTACATTTTTTGCCGATTTAGATAGGAATTAGTCTACCCTGAAAGTTTCATTGAATTCTGACGAGTGGATTTCGAGATCCTCTGGACACACACACACACACACACACAGCGACACATAAGCGACTTATTGCAGTCATTTAGAGTGACAATTTTGAAGGTTATGTGCAGGGCCCGCACAATTTTGGCGTGTAGGGCCGCAACTAAAGTTGAAAGGGCCTGGGGCAAGACGAAGTTCGGGACCCTATTTCTTAATTTTGTTACTCATCAATTTTTTCTCGTTTTCGAACAGACGAATTGTTTAATCACTTTAAAATAAACAAAATTATGATTCTGAGTCATTATTTGTATTCAATATGATGGTATCACTAATTTTTTATTCCTGATCCATCTCTCCTCGAATTTTTTTTAATCGTCTCTTACGGTGTCAAATATTGATACAAAGAAATTTTTATTTGCATGGTTCTCTTAACAAGGACTGAAACTAAAACTTATACGGACTGGAGTTTTTTTTATAAAGGAAAACAAAAAAAATGATCCATCTCTCCTCGACTTACCCTATTATATTTTTTGTTTTTGTTTTGTGTCTCATTATATAGGTTAGATGTAAGAGTAGCCGCAGCCTAAATCATGCCTACGAATTGTACTTTTTTTTTCTTTGTATAAATAAAGACATTTTCTTATTATTATTATTATTATTATTAACAAAATTATTGGCGATTCTAGAAGGATAGTTGTGTAAATCCGAGTTATTAAAGTATAAAACAACTTACATGTGGTTGAATAGACTCATAATGACACCAAACAACATGTGCGTAATACCCAAAATGATAGAAATCTTCATTTTAAACGAATTGTGAAATACAATCTTATTCTTGGCGAATTGCCACACAGGATCTATTCCTATAGGATAGGGACTACCCATGTAGTTCTTTGTAGTTTTCGGATCGAGTCCAAAATTTCCGCTTTCTATGTGTTCAGTCACGTTACGGATCTGCCAACTGGAGCCGAAGATGTTTATTGATTTAGCAAATAAATCATTGTATATCAAACCGGTGTACATTGAGAACAAGCCCATGAGTAGGATGATGTAACGTCCGCCGAAGAAGATGTTCCATATCTACACAAAAGTTCATAGTACAAAAATATTATTTATTTATCTAAAAAATGATCACTTGCAATGTACACACCTTTTTTTCAAACTAAAACAACGTAATGAAGCTGAGATGGGCAAAATTCTATAAACAGTTGTAGGAATTCAAGCTGTTTTAATATGCTTTGAAAGTTTCGTTGCAAAAATTGTGTAGATCGCCGACCAGCAGGATTTCATGTAAGTGATAGCATTTGAGCCAGCCGTTATTGCAGGAAGTATTTTAAAAATGTTTATTTGAATGGTTGTTAAGAAAAAATTGTTATTAATGTAATATATTTGGCAACGCCGCGTAAAAGCCAAAGAGACAGAGGTATGCTTTCAGTAACTCTGTTTCACGCAAAAAGCTATCGCGCTCGTCACAAACAAATGTTCGGTCAAATGGACTAGTATGCGTATGGGTTTGACATTAGGTTATAAATAACTCAAGCACTCCGGAGATTGGAAATTAGGGCTACACCACATTAAAATAAGTATTCAGATTACAAAGCATTAATGTGGAAACATCATTAACAGTTATTTTTATTCAAAACTTTAGATACGATAACAAGCAAATTTTAATTTACTAGAGCTTCATATGAAAAAAAAAAAAACTACTTTTAAGTTAATATATTACTCGAATCATCAATTTTATATATCTTCTTCTAATTCTTTCTTCAACTGGGAAAGGAACTATCAGTTCGGAAAAATTTAGCTGGTATCTTCTTGTTCAGCTTAGCGAAATCATGTTTTCACATCATCCACGTAAAAACGCGGCTTGAGATGTGACACTAGAGATGGTCGAAAAATAACGGTATCATAGATATACGTTACAATTTCGCGCGCGTCATAACCTCTTTGACGGCGTTGCAAAATGCAATTAACATAGTATATTTTTCCTAATTATATGCTAATTACTTGTCAAGCAACAATGGCATAACTAACTAAAATTTTAGAACACAGTGTTTACCTCATTGTCAGATTTTTTAGCCGCTAAAGGCTTCTCCTTGAGTACCATCCAAGCACCAAACAAGGCCATCAGAAGCCCGTGTCCCAAATCGCCAAACATAACAGCAAACAAGAACGGGAAAGTAATAATAGTGTAAGGTGCTGGATTCATTTCTCTGTAGGATGCGATACCGTAGGCGTCTATCAGCGCCTGGAATCCGCAGGTGAATTTGTTGGTATGGTTGTAAGTAGGTGGGTCTTCCAAAGTATCCATCCGATTTAAAATTGGCGGGACAGAACTACCGCTACGTTCCTTAAAACAAAATTGTGAAAAATGACAGTTTTGGTGGTGTCTACTTCGTCGGAAAAAATACTTACTGTTCCCCTTCTTAATGCGAGCTGAATATTTTCCAAATCAAGAACCGGTACCCAACATTCAGCGATCAGACACTTTTGTGTGACATCCAAATTAAATAAATTTAATGTGTGGTAAATGGCTTTGATTTTGCGCACTTTTACAAACCAATTCTTGATGTTTTTAGCGGCGGCCACCAGTACTCTGTGACGGTGATCCTGAGTTTGTCCCAAAACCTTTAAAAAAGTCATTGTCGTTTCACAACAAAAAATACTTCATCCTTTTTATTTTAAAAGAAATATTTATATTATGGCATGGCGGACTTTAAGAATTTTTTACTCACAGTATTTAAATCTTCAATTCTTGTCATGACTCCCATTGCCATTTCTCTGCGATCAGCAGGTGCCTCTGGACAGGGATAAAGTGTCGCCCTGAATCCTTCACAGATCTTCTTTACTCTAGTCTTTAGCTGGTCTCCTTGGAAGAATATTATGAAGACTGACTTGTAGACTTGATCTCCCTATAAAGAATTAAATATTAGCTAAGTAACGAAATACGCCAGGTGAATTTAATATGGAAATCCAAGGTACTGTTAATTTTCAAATATACTATTAATTTAAAGTTTTTCAGAATGTCAGAGAAATTAAGACTGAATGTTGTTTTCATAGAAAAATAAAACGTTTGTTATTTATTTATTTAGATGAATTAATGATATGGGAGAAAAAGGAACTATACCTTAAAGAGAAAGAAGTACTGAAGCATTGAAAAACTTGAATTAAACGACCAATTTTCAAGAAAGGCTATAAAAAGAGTGTAAAAATTATCAGGAGTATACCAGGAAAAGTGCTAGAAACGATCCTAGAAAAAAGAATAAGAAATTTATGTGAAGATAACCACAAAAGGCTTTAAAAGGTGAAGAAACACGCAAGACAAGTAGAAGAAAAGGAAAGACCTGGAAACTGCATTTGATATAATAAAAAGGGAAAACGTGTATAGAGTATAGAAATAATGAAGGATGTGTGCAGAGACAAATAATTCGAACTATAGAGGGGCGTGCTTAGCCCTTTAGTTTTTAACATAGAACTGGATGAAGCATAAAAGAATCATATGAGAAAAGGAAAGAAACCTATGCTTGCCTAATACATGGCACTGCTAGTCGACAAAGAAACAAATTAACAATATAATATAAAAGGTGAAAATAATTATAGAGAAAACAAAAAGTACAACAGTTTCAGCGGACAATAAAATACCCAAAATAAAGCAGAACAAAAATAATAATACGGGGGTAATAGAATAAGCGAACAATGAAAAAATCGACAAAGAAATAAATGAAAGATTAATTAAGACAGATAACAATGTACATTAAAAATTGCCTTAGTACGGAAAGTGTTTCCAAAAACTGAAATAGTTAAAAAAAAAAAGTGGACAGACCAGTATTAATCCATAGCAGTGAATCATCGACATTAATAAAAAGACAAAATTAACATATGAGGTTTTAAAGAAAAATAAAGAATACAATAAAAAGAGAAAAGAGAAATAACGAAATTAACTGACTTTTTTCAACTTTTACGTATTTTTCTATTTTTTACTTACGCTTGATGGATCTTCCAATGGAGTTTCGATCTCGGCTTGTCTCAGAAAAACGTTTCCTCTGCAGGCTCTCCATAACATTCTCTCAAAAGCGGGGATACGTTCTCTTAAAATAACACCAGCTACGAAGCTATATATACATATAAAAAATATCGATTAAAAATCTTGACAAATAGGTGTAAAGCGATAAATATTTGACAGTTAATATGAGGTTGCAAGCTGTACAAATATACATAAATATTATATAAAGATGGTTTTGAACAAGTTTTACAAAATGTAACTAATAATTTGGAAGAAAATTAAAGGTATTTATTGCCAATAAAATCTTTTTTAAAAACATGTACTTAGATTTTATTTTATTGCAAAAAAATGTTCCAAATATAAAATTTTCATATAACATATATTGAATTATAAATTATTTGGAATGTAACTTTAAATCGAAAAGTTTTATTATGGGCTTCCCTTAATTTTCCAACAAATTAACGAATTTGACATTTGCAAACCTTAACAAACAGACATCCTGTATATATTAAAATTTTTAATAAACCTGTAGTTCTGCCAGCACATAAACCGTTATTTTTTAAAACAAGAATTAAATTTCTGAAATTTCTAATGAGCAAAATTATTAAATTGGTCTAAAACTAGCTCAAAATAAAAAAGCAAATACTAAATTTTGGCAGCTCTAACTAAACAATATCTACTAAATAATAATGAAAAAATAAAAAAAAGTGTTCAAAAGCACATTCTAGCATACAATTTAAAATAAAATACATAAGATACTGACCATGGAAAGTATTCCTCCGGGTCATACTGTTTTTCCGGAAAACTGTTAAAAGGAGGTATGTTATACAGTATAATTGAAAAAAAAAAGTGTTAACTATTATTGTAAAAATGACGATAGCTGTGAAAGTGCTAAAGAAAAGATAGAAAGAAGAAGAAAATTGTTCTTGATCATTTTTTAATTAATATAAAGTTGCGTGCTGTTAGAAAATATCTTTTATAATTGTAATTGTCTTTTTTACAGCATAAAATTGTTATTAGACACCTATAAATGTTGCTCCTTTACACATCAATTTTTTTTACAAATTACTAATACAGGTAAGACGGTCCTGCTCTGACCTTTAACTAAGTTTGAAAGTCCTGATAAGTCTAATAAGTCAACCTACTATATTTCTAAATAAACTTTATCACTTAGCTGTCATTCCGAATCGAATGGAGTAGTGAGGAAAACTGTTTTCATTCACCGTCCTTAAATTGGTTTTACTGGTAAATGTTTTATTTTGTGAATTATTTTTGTTCAAAATGAAGAAGAAAATCGATTAATATTATATTAAGTATAAAGTAAGCAAGTAGGCTTACCAATAATTTTAAAAGGTTTTAGGCTAGTACAAGAAGTTTTCAGTCATGTTTGACACTTAGAAAATCAGTTATTTCTTGTAGGAGGCACACAAAATTAAGATTTTGAAATTAAGAACAAATTTGAAATATTTTTATATAATATGCTATTGATTTTAAGAAAGAGAATATTAAAATACCTGATTAAAAAATGATCAAGAACATAATGTCAGTAGAAAGTTTCGTGTAAGTACATTCATATTAATTGAAGATTTGGGGGTGTGTGCATGTAACTTGGTTGCAGGGAGGAAGACATTTTGTATTTCGTGCAAAATAATTATTATCTTCCTTTCCTGCAAACTTTCATATTAAACCAAGAAATAAAAATAAAAACTATTTCAGGTGTAAAATGTCCAATTATAATTTATCTTTTAAATGAATTGCTAGTTTTTCAAAATGGTTCCCGGGTTAAGAAAATTCTTATTTTCCAAAGGCTAACGTTTCGATTGTTTTTTATCCATCATCAATGCGCTAAAAAATGCGAAAGAACGTGTTTTTAATTATATATGTAAAATAATATCAAATCAAATAAATTGTAATTTTTGTTACTTGTGGTTAATATTTATTACAAACGTTTATTGAAAATAATTTTTATGATATAAGAACTTTTTCGTACTAGTGTGACAAAGTGACATATTTAGATACAAATTAAGTGTCAAAAAGTTTTCATTTTATGGTGATGGTATAAAAAAATACTTTTTTGTAAATTAGAAAGTTTGCAGAAAAAAAAAATTAAACAGTTTTTGGTAAAACATTCAGTTTTTTTTATTTCTTGGTTTATCCACGCATTGTTGCAGTAAAAAATTCGGTATTATACAAGTTTTATCAAATAAGTGTAAAATAAATATGAATCTCTTTGAGTTTATTTTATTTCAAGGTAATAAAAATTATCAGCAAATAACATAATCACTATTTAATTTAAATAAAATCGTAAAGTGCATAATAAATAAGTGAAAATTCTTGTTAAAACACCGTTTAAACTCAATAAAATTATCACGACTGTGTTAATTGTAAAGTTTGATTTTGAGTAATTGAGTACATACTAAAAATACAGGGTGAATTCGAATAAATAAATTATTTTTTATACTACGAAAAACTTGCATAATAATGAATCGAAGCATTTGTTAGTCAGACCATTAATGTACAAATATATACAAAAATTTGTTTCAAATATTTATAAAATATTACAATCGAAAGTGATGAATTTTTAAATATTAATGTATTGGACATTTGAATTGTATCCCTTTTGTTAAAATAAAAAGATAATATACAGATATATATATATATATATATATATATATATATATATATATATATATATATATATATATATTATCTAATAAGTGGATATTTTCGTGACTGTTCAATAGTAATTTATGTAGATGAAATTAGTGGGAAGCAGTCAACAGTAAATAAATTAGTACAATTTCTTCCTTTTAAGTCGAGCTTTCGAAAATGTTTATTTTCTTTATCAAGACGAATAATATGAAATTCAGAAAAAATTATATACGAAAAGAAACATCAGCGTTAAATATTTTTTTAAATCGTCTTGATAAAGAAAATAAACATTTTCGAAAGCTCGACTTAAAACGAAGAAATCGTACTAATTTATTTACTATTGACTGCTTACCACTAATTTTATCTACATAAGATAGATATTATCAATATATCTTTATGGTTATCGTTATCAGAATTGTGCTATTTAAATTTTTTTACTAGACATTTAAAAAAATTAATTTGGCATGATTAAAATTACGCCACGGGCAAACGTTACTTTAAAAAAAATATGAATTATCAGACACTTCTTCGGTGGACCTTTACGTTTTAAAAAAAATAGTAAATGATTAAGAGTGTGATCATCACATACCTGAATCTTTTTTTATAATTAAAACAAAAGGGATTCAATTGAGTGTGGCTCAATAACTAGAGCTTGGTTTAAAGGGAAAAATGATATACGAATAAGATATTGACATTCCAGAAAGCACACAAAAGTTCAAAATCTCCATATCCAAAATTCCGACAAGTCATTATTAAGACCGCGAAGAAGATAAATAGTAAAATTTTTTATATTTTTTGATATTTTAACCCCTTAACGTGGGCGCACGAGTTAATTCGAGCGCGATAAACAGGCCAAACTGTGCACACTCGTATTTTATGATACTGTAATTTTCACGCTCGAATATAATCGGGAATTGAAAACTACAATATGAAAGGTTATACCGGAAGTTGCTGTTAACTTCGTTTTTTAATGGGACACCCTGTATATTTTGCAACTTTAGGAATAATTACGTTATTCTGAACAACTTTTGTTATTACTTCCCTATATCTATCTTTAACTGTTTTTGGGTTATATAATTTATTAAAACTGCACCTTTTTACTACATTTCTTCTAAAGGTACTTCGATAAAAACTTAAATTTTTTACAATTGTAAACGACATAACGTTATGTCGTTTATCTTATAAAATTGTTATTTCTATTGTACAGGGTGCTGTCAAAATTAAAATAAAATTTTTTTAGACGAATACATTGTCCGCTAACTATCTGTACTAGGGTTCCCTATACCTATCTTACATAGATTTCCAGTTATTCAATCTTATAGATTTTTTCACAATTAATGTTTATTTATAGTCCCCTGGATCCTTGATTTACAAGTGATTGTAAACTATAACATTTGTTTATTAAAGAATAAAAATAAATATAATTTATAAAAAATAAATACTACTTTTATTATTAGTGTTGAAAAAGTATAAATAAATATTTTTACTGATAAAAATATGTTTTTTTCGAAACAGCAATTCGAAAAGAAAGAAAAGTCTATGTACGTGGAATAATCGGTTTTTTTGCAATGCGAATCAAAATTAAAATTTTGATTAATTTTGTTATTTTTTAATTTTAAAATCTGTTTTCTTAAATAAAACAAAATTGATTTTTTTGACGTGTTTTTTCAAAAAATGTGTGCGTTAAGGGGTTAATCAAAATGTATGAAATTTTTTAGTATTATTTATATTACTTTTCTAAATACTAAAAACTGCGAATGGAGCATATATAGGATGTTGCAATATTCGACAACGTTCTATACCTGAGACCTCGAGTAAATTGATAAAATCTTACATAGAAACACCCTTTACGGGCTTAGTTTCTTAGACAATATATATCCTCCAGTGTCGTAAAAAAATAGCTGAATAAAATTTGTCACCAACCCTGATAGCACGTCATTGAATAATTATTTCAAAAATTAGTTTATTTCAAAATGTTACCGCCTAAAAAAGAATATTGTCCACCAAATTAAAAAAATATATACAATTGTTAACTCGGAGTAAATTTTTATTTTTGATTTTAAAATTTCAACACCCAGTAACTCAAAAACGATGCCCTTGAACGGCTCATGTTCCCATATCAAATTTTATCAATTTACAAGAGCTCTCAGCTGTAAAGCCTCGAATACAGCAACACCCTGTAGTTATAAGATATTTATTTTTCTAGTACATCGTCTTTCAAACTAATCAAAACTTCGTACTTTCAAATGTAAATTTACAAGATTAAAAAAATAATTAAAAATAAAAAATTGTCGAAATAATGACTGATCATATTTTCAAAATTAATTTTTGTTTTTAACAAAGAGCAACTCACGATTACGAAACAAATAGTTCTATGAAAGGTGACTATGATGTAGTGAGTGAGAGTGAAAAAGAGTGGAAAAATGATACGTACCCCAATTGGACGGGGCCTAAGGTGCTTTGTCGGGCAATACAGTCGTCACTAATGAGGGCCCTGGTCATAGACTCAGTGGGGTTTACGCCCCCCTCGTGCTGCTCAACAACACACAACACAATATTACAATTAGCGTACCCTCTGCTTTGCTACCTACACCCCATCAATGTTTTCGATACACTTATTTTATTTTATTGTCGGTTGTATTTATAATTATGCAATTTTATTTATAAAAAACAAATTCTCGAGTTAATTCGAACCCGCTGAACTGTGCACACATGAGATAATTCGTATTTTATGCATTTTGTATTAAAAACAGAGAATGTAGTCATTTAATGCAAAAGACACTCTACACACTAATGTTCAATATTCGCCTCCATTTTTTAAATTTAAACGTCAACTATTGAGGTGTTATAGATTTAAATACATGGCGTAATTGATTGTATACCAACGTAATACAAGTTGCCTATCTAGAACTATTATTTAAGATTATTTATATAATGGTAACGTCAATCAAAATAATAAACATTAAAGGATTGTACGTAAAGTTCAAACATGTAATTTAATTGAAGTAATAATTTGTGTATGTATTCAGAATTTTTTAACTTATTCTAAATTCTAAATCCAAGAATTTGTGTAATCTAGTACCTACATAGCTAAAACTAGTACATTTTAAAAACCAAGGCATGCGCGATTGCGTTAGGCTTGTTAGGATTTAGACTGAAATGGAAAAAGTCTTTCTTAATTTAGCTAATCTGAAGTGTTTAGGTATTCAAAAACTGATGTTTAATGAACAAAAGTTGAGTGTTGAAGTGAGTAATGTGTGTTAAAGCGATTTATAATAAACGAATAAAAACAGGTTAGTTTACATACATTCTGAAATTTGGGTATTAACATAGATTTGCAACACATTTTAGTATAATAATAATTGATAATAGTAAATTGTTAGATGTTTATATTTGACAATTCAAAAAAGGTAAACAGAGTTTTATAAAAAAAAAACAAAAAGGAAGAGACGGTTTAATCAGTATAAAACTCAATGATTGGTTAGGATCGTGAGCTCTTATTGACTGAAACCACAAAATCTGACTATTTTGACAGGTGAAAAAAATATAGGCTTTTACCAGAGAACAAAAGAACACACACCGACGGCGCACCGTCTGCACTCGTGACGACTGACTGCGATCAGTCGTCGTATTTTCGTGAATTTTGTATTTTTTTTAAAGCAAGGTTTCAACTTGGTCTTACAGTTACAAATACATTGAATCCAACAAGGATAATATTAATATGCGAAGAAGAAAGAAAATATTAATTCTCGATGAAATGAACCATTGAAGAATATTCAGTTTGGTTGCACGTCTAATTTTCGTATTTTTATATTTTTTAGCTGGTTGGTAAGTATTAATGTCCTTTTTAGGCATTAATACCAAATTTGTTACTTGTGACTATTTCCCACTAAGTTTTTAAAATTATCAAAGATCATTGTTTGCAGTCAGCTGACGTTATTAAAAAAATGCCCTAAAATTATTTGTAGGTTCATTAAATTATTATAATATACAGGGTGTGGCATTAGTACGCGAAAGAAAAACTTATATTATATAAGGAATTTTTGAAAATATTTTCTAATATACAGGTCACCACCTAAAGTGAACCAAACTTTTTCAACTAATTTAATATAATTTATATTATATTTCGGGTGGGTTGAGTGTGTGAAAAAAAAATTAATTTCGTCAAACTTATTTTATTTTAAACACCATGTATATTTTTATATTTTTGAATTCTTGTGTTATACAGGGCACTATAAAATATATGAGCCCTTGTTAGCTTTTTATAAATAATTTATTTGGGTTTAAATGAGTTTTAATGTCTAATTTTGTCTGAAATTATTGGTTTATTAAAATACTTAATATTTGAATATAGGGGGAGTCATAACTCAAAATTATTAATTTCTCCTTTTTTTAAATGGAATACAAAATAATAAATGTGTGACAAAATAACGTTTAATTGACGTAATACTTCAGATATTTTCAATTTTCATTAAAAATTTTGAGCTAGCGTTGTCGCGGTGTTTCGCAGAATGCGTCTCGTGACTTAGAAGTAGAATCGATTATTTTTTATGCTCTTTTAATATTAAAACTGATTAATTACCTAAAAATATTTTATTTTATAAAAAGAAAATTTATGATGCAATATATCCCTTTTTTTAATATTTAATTTTTGAAGTTAGAAGTGTATCGAAAACATTAATGTTATACATTTAATACGTGTACACAAATTAAAAAAAATAACAAACAATAAGCCAATCCCAAGCCTCCAAAAATAATGGGATAACACCTAGCATGAACTAAAAAATTACTAATTATGTAATACGCAGCGCTACTTATGGCCAAACTAATTTCAAATATACAAGTGGAACAAAAAGTCTGGAATAACTTTTTTATTTAGAAACAAATGTTATACAGCGATACAAGTCTAAAAGGTGAAGTCAATAATTAATCTTTATAATAATACTAGAATAAATTTTAGAATGTGTGTTTTAAAGGTTGGCAGTAAAATAAAATATTCCAGTCTTTTCCGTGTATATCAAAAAGCTATGAAAAACATTTACAAAATATAAACTTTGAAAGGAAAGTAAAAAAGCGGCGTTTACGAAGTCAACTAGTAGGGGCATTTTTTTTTCAATTTTTATTTTGCCAATAATTGACCACCTATAAGCCGCTGGTGTAAGTAAATAAAAATGATTTTAATACTAATACATACACAAAGTACCCATAACCAATAAAAAATACAAAAAGTCAAAAAATACATGGCAGGGTATCCATAGGGTAGAAGATCCTGGAGATATTGGGAAGATATCTTTACCACATGTTATCAAGTCTCGATGTAGATTTATTTCACAAAAAAATTGTTCCGCACCCTGTATGTTGAAATTCTACTAAAGTAAAACTTCCTGTACTCATGCAACGAAATTTTTCTTATAAATATATCTAATTATGCTACAAAATATATTTTATTTTTTCCAAATTATTTGTGTAGGTGGAAATTCGCACTTTCATATATATTTTTGTCCGAAAAAATATTTTGTCATATATTTTACGATTTGATGTGATTTTTCACATCTTTTTACCAGTTTCCATACTTTTTACACGTTTAAAATTGATTTTAATAATCCTAATTGATTTTTATTTACGTCTTTGGGTGGTAAAGTAGAACCAGAAATATTAGGTCATAAAACACCAACCACTTGGAGGTCGCATTTACGATGTTTCGCTTTTTCCTCTCGAAAAAAAATTCGGAGGCATGTATCAAATCTTAATACAGTCGATTATTTATGAATCATTGCGATGATTAAAGATAATGAATATTATTAATTTCAATTGTTTTATCTGAAAGAAAAGCTACTCTATCAATTACATCAATTAAGTCGATTTTTTGTGTAAACAAATTTACGTGTAACATTGATAACTTGTGATATAATTCGTTTTAGATGTAGCATACTGTGGTAAAAATATTCTCCAATATCCCTAGCGACATCTACCCCACGATTACCCTACCACGCGCTTTATATAAATACAATAAATTGTTTGTTTTAAAATAGGGTTATTGATAAAAAACGACATAATCAGCAATTTTATTAGGGGCATAGGCAGAACTAAGTGGGGAGGGGGGTTAATGTTAATAATCGACAAAAAAATTGTGCCTAAGCCCCAAATAAATACTAAACTTTTATAAAAAAAACAAACCAAATATAATTGCATTTTTGAATAACAATTATTATAAAACATTTGAAATATCTACACTTGGGTTAAAATTACACTCAATATATACAGAAACCAAAAAAATACTTTCCACGTCATTGGTTCGTAAGGGGTAAAATATGTAATATAGGAATAAATAAGAAGTGGTTAAAACGAAAAGCTAAATATATAGAATATATTTGTCATACAACAAAAAATTATTTGCAGTAAAAACTGCGATTTTTGTTAAAGCTAACTACGACGTTTTCAATTGTTACTATTCTACGACGACAGAATAATAAGTAGGCGATGTATCCTAAACTACCAAATTTCTCAAAAAAAAAATGCCAATTGTAAGAAAATTTTGTTAATAGTAATTTACCTATAATTCAGCATAGAGTTTATACAAGAGTAGAGGTTAAATGGGGCTTTGGAGTTCGGAGCTTTGAACATCTCAAACGGATTATGCTAACACATATATAATCCATATACAGGGTGTTTCATAAGGAATGATCAATATTTTAATCATAGGTTCAGATCCTCCAAATATTAATATTTTACTGAATAACTCTGGGTCAAATGTTATCTACTACTAAGATACAGGGTGTTGAAGATAAAATTTATTTTTCGTTTTTTTACAATAATTTCTTTATTATTTAACACATTGACTTGAAATTTGGTATGGTTATATTTTTAAGTTAGTAAAGTAAATTTTGAGAATTAATTATTTGACAGCTGTGCATTTTCATTTTAGTTTCAAAGCCTACTATGTTGAAATATGTTAAACTTAATTAAATAGATAGTGTGGCAGGAATATTTTAAATGCAAATATCTGGAAATGAGCTGAATTTATGCTATTAAAACAAATATACCTTTTTTGTTCAAATGTACAGGGTGCATCATAAAGACTTGAAAAAAATTCAAAAAAGGCCAGGACTAAAAAATAATTGATACTTTTCTTCGTCCAGTAGAGTGTAGGTGGCGCCCTCTTTATCTACTCTCAAAATTGATAACACGCTTTCACGCTTATGATTTACTAACTTAAAAATATAACCATACCAAATTTCAAGTCAATATATTAAATAATAAAGAAATTATTCCAAAAAAACGAAAAATAAATTTTATCTTCAACACCCTGTATCTTAGTAGTAGATAACATTTATTTAGTAAAATATTAATATTTGGATGTCCTGACCCTATGATTAAAATATTGACCATTCCTTATGAAACACCCTGTATATTGGATTTTAGAATTCAATCGGATTCAGATGGTCGTCAAATGGTAGCCATGTTCATTAGCATAGTAGATACACATTTACTGCACACTCCATATCCACATTTAACTACTACTTACAAGTATGATGATTTCCTGTAAGTTTTTTACTTTACTATTTCAGAAATTTGGCTATATTAAGAACACCCCGAATAATTTGTTAGGTTTTGTTTTAAACATCGATAGACATTTTTTTTGTATTCTTGCCTCAATGTTGTCCTATCATTGGCTGCTACGTCTGCCACGTAGAAACGCATATTGTGCTGGAAGAACCACAGATTTAATACTTTTTTTCGAAATTTTCGGTTCTAATAACAATCTTTTAATTCCCTTTTGCTCATATTTAATTTAAAAAAAAACAACTGAATTGTTTTATTATGGATTTTTAAGAAAATTTTTATTTAAAAAAAAATTGATGAATCAACAAGAAAATATTTAAAATTTTCAATTTGAACCATGATTTTTTCAGAATTATTAAGTAAAGGAAGAGGCTGATGGCTGATTTTGGGGTTGAGAACCAGAGAATTTTTTCAAAAACACCATTATTGGCCATTTTCTGTCAGCACCTAAAGGCTACCGGCTTAAAAATTAGGAAATAATCTCTAGCTTCAGGAGCCGACTGGAAAGTTTGAATTTTTTTTTAATTTAGACAATCCCTTAATTTTTATTATGAAAAAAAAATTCTTGATAATCAATTTTTGCGACGTCCTTTATAGTAAATCAACTCTGAAGACTTTGGCACCAGATTCAGAAAATTAAAATTAGGACTACCCTGTATATACTTTTAAATTAACAACTAATTAAAATTCTAGTAACACACACATCATTGACTCCATTCGTAATTTTGTGCATGCAAATATATTTTCAAGACCAGTTTTAAAGACACACTTGCAATGACGTAACGAAAAATTACATTATTGTTTGCGGTTTTCTTTTTCAATTATGCTATTTAAAATAAAAACAAAATTTACAGAGTAGTTTTCAAATTTTATTAAAATTAATTTTGTTGAAAAACTACTTGCCTAATTGCCAGAGCCACATTTAGACCAAAATCTCTCATAAAATGTGATATCAATATCGCTGAAACTAGGCTCTTAGGTACTTGCTTGGGTGTACAGAACGATAAAGAAATCTTTGCTGCACTAATTTCAATTTCGAAAATTTGGTTTTTTCATTATATTTCGAAAAATAAAAAAAAATTCGAAAATTTAACTAAAATTTATATTAAGTTATTTAAAAAAATTTGTATTGCTATAAAAAATTATTAAAAATATGAAAGCAAATTTGAAAATTTTACGCGCGCCAAGCCGCTGAATACAAATATTCAAGCGAGGCGTTCGGGAAAAAAGTAAAGTATCTTTGCCTAAAATGAACGCAAAAAAAGCATTTTAAAGAGGAGACTCTTAAGTTTTCTAAGGAAGCCATTAGTTTTTAATTAAAAAAATAATAATTAAAATGATGAACATCTTCTGTTTAACAAAACTTTGTTTTAAAATAATCATTTTTTACAGCATTCATTCGACGCCATTTTTATTTTCAAACTAGTGTTTATTTATCAAATTTTCTATGAGAAAACAAAAAAAAATAAAAACTAACCCGAAAAAGCTTAGAGTCTCCTCTTTAAAATACTTTTTTTACGCTTGAATATTAAGTTTTTGAATTCTTATTTCTAATAATTTTTATAGTAATATAATTTTTTTAAATAATTTATAATATAAATTTTAGTAAAATTTTCCGCTCTTTCACGTGGTGCTATTAGTTTCGATTTTGTTTTCGAACTGAGCATACTTTAGAGCAGCAAAGACTTTTTTAATCGTTTTCTACACTCAAAAAAGTACCTAAGAGCCTAGTTTCAGCGATATCACATTTTATGAGAGGTCAAAGTCTCTGAGAACTAGGCTATACGTTGGATCATTTAAAAAACCACATCAAAGGCCGTCAAAATCCAAGGATGATAAACTAGAGAGAAGGATGGGCCACTTCCATAAGAAGCAATGTAAATGTATTTTATGACGTCACGAAATACTTATTAGTTATGCCGGGTGCTAATTGTGTTGTTTCTGGCTGTAATACAGAGTACTCTCTTTATAAGAAGGCAGGAATTGTATTATGTAGTACAGTATTTCATGACGTCATTTACAGTCTGACAGATTGAATTAAGTAGCACATCCTTCTCTCTAGTTTATCATCATTGGTCAAAATCTACGTAATTTCCTGAAACGTCAAAGTGACAACTTAAACCAAAGAAGTCAAAAGTTTTGTCTGATGTACAAATTGAAACCAGATTATGTATACTAAATGAATAAGGTACGTTTAGAATGTAAGAATTTTAAAATTACCTAGATATTTATGTAGTCTTTACTATTTAGGTTGCTTTAATATTGAGTGTTGCCGGTGAATTTATCAAAATTCCATAATTTATTGCGATTTCAGAAAAAATAGTATGTGTACCTCGTAGTAAAAGCACATTCCCAGACTCTCAATGCTTGTTGCATTGTCGTCCGGGAATGTATTGCTTTTACTATTGAGTAAAGAATGTACTATTGTAGTTTTAAAAGTTATTAATATTTCATAAATACACATAATGTTTGCTTTAGGATACATTCTAAAAACCAGGTGCATATGGAATTTGTTGTTTGACAAGTCGTTAAATAAAACGTTATGATATATTTTTTTAATGACCTCAGATAAGTGCCACCTGCATACGTATATTTAATTACTCTGTAATAATGGGCATGTGATTCGGTTATATTTAATTTAGTTCATTTCTCATAAAACCAAGTTATTTGTTTTAAGTTTTTAGCACGTTCGCATATAAATGTTAATTTTGCTTTCTTTTACTTTCAAAATAACACTTAATATGTTTTTGTATCAAAGCAAATATAGAGTTTGACAAATCATTCACAAGTTTGGCATTTTTCTGACTTCCTTTGAGGCCCATAACTACGACAAAATTAAATCAAAACTAGCGAAAATTTCAAAAAATAACGTTTTTTAGGATGCATACCTTTTTCTACGCCCAGTAGCTTCAATATAAAAATTCAAAGACACACTATGATAAATATTATTTTCAGAACCTCCGCAGAAATTTAAGGAATTTTATGTTTCTGAGTTTTTTCATTGTTTCGCTATTTTGGAATTTTGTATAGCTTGCAGTTTATGTTTTATGGCTAAAAATCACATTACTGTAAGAAATTTTCCGAACTTTTCATTTGGTTCTTGTCCGGAGTCTCTATTTACAAACATTTTTCCGCTATGACTGTTTTTATTTTACTCAATTACTTTTTAATTTTACTCACGCACAAGCAATCACTTGCTTCTATGAGTATCTATGTTTATTCGAAGGTAATATTCCAAGACTGTGACAAATAGCCGACTATTATTTTCTGCCTAATTCTATCGACATTACCTTGTATTTCCAGACAATTTGATGAGACCATATGAACATTAATAATCTGAATAACTCCCGAGAGCTTTAGCTCGAGGCAGTTATTCTTTGATTATTAAAGTTCATATGGTCGAATTGAATTGTCTCGAAATGCAAGTTGCTCGAGATGAATTAAAGAAAATAATAATCTCTATTTGTCATAGTCGAGTGATATTCAGGAAGATTAATTCGCTAAGATTGTCTCCAAAGAGACTCCTTTCTCTTTTTGATATGCTCATATTTTCACTGATTTCCGTAGTGGAACATGAACCAAAACGAAACATTTTCAATTTTAAGTGAATGTTACGTCAAGTTTTGACTCTTAATAGCACACTTATACAATCGACTAAAATAGCCGCTCATATTTCTTTAGTTACCTAAATAGTCGATCATATTGCATATCATGTGACTAAATTTATGACTTTTCATTGTCGGGCCATGTGTGAATGAAATAATCATTTATATTATTATTTTGTTTTTTTGTTATTATTATTAAAAAAACTAACAAATTAAGATTTTGATTTAATATAAATATTAATTTCTGTTCTGACCTTTTTTTATCGGTTATTTTTTTAGGTCTGTAATTTAACTCCTGTTCAAATTCAACTGATAGTAAAATGTCAGTAAGTCGGCGTCAATTGGCTTTTGTATTCCAGGTGATTTTTTATGAGTGCCATATATTAAATAATAATGTCAACGACTGTTCTTACATGTAGTCAATTTATAATCTTTTATTGCAGCTAATAAATGATAATTGACAAGGGGGTTTTCTTCTAAAATTACGCAATTTTTTATAGCTAAATATCATAAATAATAGTAGGTATATCTACAATTTAATAAAGCAATAAATCGATGAAAATATATTGAGTTGTTTACGATGTTTCTATTTAAAAAAATTAATCATTTTTAGAAAGTCTCAACTGTATATTTTTACATTTGTTTATAGATATACAGAGCGTTTCTTAATCTGCCCTCTTTCTATTCTATCCTAATTAAAGGCGTTTTCTCTCATAACTTTTGCAAGTTGTCTGTTTATATATTACGTAATAAAATAATAAAAAATTACTTCCAAGAGTACATGCCACAATATTTTTCTAAGAAATAATAAGTGAATGAAAATAAAAACGTCTTAACCGATAATGCGGCATTTATATTAGTAAAATTCCTGCGGTATGGTTTTTCCAATTATATGTATTTACTCAATCACACAGCCACATACTTCTAAAACAGTTGTTATAAAAAAATCATAATATTAAACAAATATATAAAATTTGATAAATCTAAAATGTCGAACTTGGCAACTATTTTATAGATATTTAATTTAAATTTAAAATAGCTTTAAGCTGTTCAGAATACGGCACTACTGCCGTGGCAGTGAATGTCGCGACATTGATCTGCCAAGTTATAGTTGTCGCAAAAAATATTACAGATTGCATTATATAGTCTTCTTTAAAAATAAAAAATAATATGAATAAGAAACAATATTTTGAAGCATGTAGAATATGTTTTTCTAAAATCGCTCAAGAATGCCTACTTTCTCGGAGCAATTTCAGACCCCAAAATTAGCTATTCTAATATTTTAGTCCGTTGCTAAGCAACGAACTTTCCCGGATTGAAAACAGTCCGGCAAAATTTTTGCCGTACAAAGCCGTCAAAATCCAAGGATGATAAACTAGAGAGAAGGATGGGCCACTTCCATAAGAAGCAATGTAAATGTATTTTATGACGTCACGAATGTAAACAATGTACTATTTCTCGTTTATTTTTCAAATTATAGAAGTGTGTACAGGGTGGCCAACTAAGAATGCGAGGTACTGTATCTGGGAAACTATCCATCGTAGAGGCTTGCGGCAAAAAAAGTTATTACTAAAACGGTCAAGAGAAAAACCTGGAAAATATTTTCAAGTTTCTGGCCGCTAGGGGGCCTAACTGCAATCTTGAATCTAAAAAAGTGATTTTCTGTGAATTCCGCTATATTAACCTAACAAAAAAATATCTGATCTTTAAAGTCGAGGATAATCTGAACCTTTTTTGTTTGACAATTTTTGCTGTATCTCTACAAAATAAAGTGGTGGGTGGTATTCGAAAGTTTCAGTAAAAAACACCCTGTATATTCGAAACGGCTGAGCCGATTTTAACAAACTTGGGCTAATTGAAAAGAGCTATTCTTGGGCTACAAATGTTATAATATTTGAAGTTTTGATAGTTTCACATGTCGCCGCCAGAGGGACATTCCGACAGAAATGGTTAATTTTCTCAAAAAAATTAAATGCATTCCTATGATTTTTTTTTCATGAAAAAGTAGCTAAATGATGCCTAAACAAGCTCGGGAAAGTTAATAATCCAAGTTGGGTTTTTGATGTAAAATATTTATGCTATTTTCCTTAGTATCATTTAGAACAATTAAAAAACCATCGAAATCTAATTTTATGGTCAATTGGATATAACAACCATTGTGTAACACATTACCCTGAGATAAAGCCTTGAGCAAAAATTTTTAAAAGATTTAAAATTACAATTAAAGATCAAATTACTTTGACAAATCGTGTTTAGATAAAAAAAAATTCTAATTATTTTATTTCATAGCAATATAGGGAATAAACTGAAAGCAGCTTAATTGGATGAACTCAGATGTAATTTAATGATTGTCGTTAGAGGACCAAGACGTCCTTGTAAAATGCAATTCAGTAATATACGAAGTTGAATAACAGATTGTGATTAATAGACCAGGTCAGGTCAGGTTGAAAAATTCTTAGTAGTATGTGGGTGGTCGGAAAATTTAGGGTAAATTATAAGTAAATTAAGAAAAATCAAGACGACTGAGTAAAAGTTCCAGAAGGGGAGTGGGGATAGGTAATTATAAGTAATATCAGGATAAACCGCAAATCACAGGTCGATCGAACATTTTTGTAATAATTATTTTCCCCCATTTTATATGCTTATTTTAGGAAATTTAAATATTTACTTAAATGCGGATCAATGTAGCCCAACTTCATTTGAAGAGAAAGATTGAAAAACAATTTTTTAATACCTCAAATCGATTTGTCTTTGTTTCTTAGGAACATTATTAGAGTAACTCAATATTTTTCTTACGTTTTATGTTTCTTTAATCAATTTAATAGGTGCTTTGTGGAAGATTTGGATTAAAAAAATCCATACCTTTACACTTGTACATTTTAAAAGATTAGTAAGCACGAGTTGGGATGTTCCCGTGTAAAAGACATCAAGTGAATGGATTTTTTTAATCCAAATCTTCCACAAATCCCTTATTAAAATGATTACTGCTTAAAGAAACATAAAACGTAAGAAAAATGAGCACTTCTCAACTCATGCCCACTACTCCTTTAAAAGGTAAAAGTGTAAAGGTCTCTATAATCCGTATGCCCAACTCGTACCCGTTTGAAAAATATACCTGATTAGCCAATCTAGGAATTAATAAATTCATAGATTTAAATGCATGGGAATCATTTCATAGCAATTTGAATAGTTCTTTTTATAATTATCATCCCTCATTATTTGTTTTTGTTGACATATTACTAAAAATTCTAAAATTTATAAAATGTCGAAAATCTACCATTGATAATTTTAAAAATAAAAAAATAACGTTTAATTTTGTTAAAATAATATCATGGTATAATATAGTACTCAATAATATTATGTTTGAAATTTTTATATTCGTATAAGTATTAAATTTATATATATTTTTTAGTAGTTTTATTTTGATTATATATGATTATACCTTCAGTATGTCTACGTAATAACTTTTTTGGATGAAGATAATAAAAAACTTTTCCAATATTTTTTGCCCCTTGGGCACGAGTTGGTCAGTTGGTTTTCTACCTGGTATTCGATCGAGCACGAGTTGGTCAGTAATTTTTAGGAGCAGGTAAAGACGTGCACGAGTTGGGAATCGCCGCTTTTACACGGTTTGTATGATAGGTACAGAGAATACATTAATTGTTCATTTTTTTGTACGTAAGTTCGCTAAAATATTTCATTATTTAACTTGAACATGTTTTTTATTACGTCCAGAAGTTGATTCTTTAAACCAACACTTTCAAAGTGTATTTTGGAACAATACCGTCATCGTAGACGTAGATATATGTAAAGGTGAATGAAAAGTAACAATTAATTTACACTAAGATGTATATTTTAATGATAAAACTAATCTGAGATTTATCGTAATAAAAAAATACAACTTTACCGCAAGGCTGCTGTTTTAGACTTTATTTGTTTACGGATGAGAAGTATCTATAAACTAGTGTTTTACGTTAAATATATGCAAGGAGATTGAATTATCAGGATATGGTACTAAACCTATGAAAAACATGCTCTTAGTGACGTTAATAAAAAAAAAGTGAAATAATATACGTTAAAAAAACAAACTCCAAACCCCCGTGTAGATTTAATGAAAGAATTGGATGTTGATTCAGTGATCATAAGCTAGTGTAGGAATAGTTGCAATTTTTTAAAGAATTATATCAATTATTTATTTAATAGCCATCGGAATATGTATTAGGGTGGGCCGAAAAAACCTTTTTTTTATTTCGAAGTTGTAATAGCGCGGAAAACTTGCGAATTATATAGAATAAAAAAAAGAAAAAAAAAACTCAAAATCGGTCGACAAATATGAAAAAACTTCATTTTTGCGAATATTTTTTTAAATTTTTTAATTAGATGTTTTTGTAATGTAATAGTTTGTAACGTCTTCAAATTGGCCTAGGGGAAAAGTGTGAGTAAAACTTGTGATTTCTGGAAGGTTCTATTTTTGCTCAAGAAAGCTTATATATGTTCGTATTTTGAGTTCCTGAATTCATATCTGACGTACAAAATGTTTCACAGTACTTCAGAATTTCCCTAGCCTAGGTAAAAACGTAGAAAATTGTGCAAGGAAGTTGTCGAAAATTTCTTAGGTAACTTTAAAAGTTACGACTATAAGAAAATAGTGAAAAACATGTTGCGAAAATTTCAAGAACAAGGTTGCCTAATGAGCATACAATTACACTTCCTTCATTCCCATCTCGAACACTTCCCTGAAAACCTTGGTGTGATTACAGTGAGGAACAAGGAGAACGTTTCCACCAAGATATCAAAGAAGCGACATTATCAGGGGCGATGGAATGAACACATGAAGGCAGATTTTTGCTGGTTGTTGCAGGTGAAAGCAAAATAAGAAAGGAATCAGACGTTTGACTATAAAAGAACAAGGAAAAGACGAACAAACTAATAATATATAAATAATGGAATTTTCCGTATGCTAGAGCAATTGTGAGTAGCTGGATGAAAATTCTGATGACAGAAATGAACACGGCAACTCAGAAGGCGCAAAGATATCTTCTCCGTACGAAAAAGGCATGCATGAAACTTCGATTTTTGCACAATTTTCTTCGTTTTTCCCTAGGCTAGGGAAATTCTGAAGTACTGTTAAACATTTTGTACATCAGATATGAATTCAGGAACTCAAAATATGAAAATATATAAGCTTTCTTGCGCAAAAATAGAACCTTCCAGAAATCACAAGTTTTGCTCAGCTTAACACTTTTTAGGCCAGTGGAATTCTGAGGTACTCTAGGGAAATTAGTGAGATTAGAACTAAGCGACTCGAGATACGTGAAAACATTATCGTTTTGCGTAGATCGAAATTGCTTTCACAGATACTGAAATTTTTAAGATTTCACGCATTTGCCCTAGGATAGGGAAAAACTAGGAGGTCAAGGGGAAATTCTGAGACCAGATGCGGATACAGCGGCTCAAAATCCATAGGGGTAGTATACTCACATGTAAAGTTCATTCCACTTTTTTTTTGTGGGTCTGTGATACCAAAAATGCGTAAAAATGTGAAGTTTTCAATATTTTGGCAAATCTTTGGGGCTTATGCACGATCGGAAGATATCAACTGATTTAAACCAAAGTAAAACACAATGTTTTTAGGCTCTATTTGAAGACGTTACAAACTATTACATTACGAAAACATCTAATTCAAAAATTAAAAAAAATAATCGCAAAAATGAAGTTTTTTCATATTTTGTCAAACTTCAGGGCCTATGCGCGATCGGAAGATGTCAACAGATTTTGATAATTTTTTTTCTTTTTTAGTCTATATGATTCGCAAGTTTTCCGCGCTATTACAACTTCGAAATAAAAAAAAAAAGTTTTTTCGGCACACCCTAATATGTATTTCCTAGAACTTTTTGACATTAATTTTTTTGTAATATGTAGGTTAAGCTTTTTCTCCATTTGTATAAACCTTTTTGAGACACACTATATAAACTTCTAGGATTATAAAATGACTGCAAAGTCATAAAGATAATCACTTACGATCAAAGTGAAATATATAAGTGGGTATCGCTTAAAAAAATGTTAAGCTTATCTAGGATATAAATAAATTCTTAAATGTATTTTTAAGCTACTATTTAGACAAATTTATAGGTCTGGCGATTTGATTGATGTTGAAACAATTTTAATTTAAAACAGACGAAACTAGAAAAATACTTGGGAGAGGAAGGATTTTTTGCCTAAAAATTTTGAAATGATCTATTTTACAATTGTTTTTAAATTTCAGTAATTCCAGAGTCGTATCTAGGGCAGGGCAACCGGGGCCCACGCCAGGGACGCAATTTGATACCAATATTTGATAGGTAGTTATTTAGTTTAAATTTTTGTGGGCGCAAAATCAGGTGTTTGCCCTGGTTCCAAGTTACGATCCTGATAATTCCCATTGATTTTTTATTACAATTTCTCCTTTGCGTGAATTTTTAATTTCTTACGATTTTTATTTATTTACGCTTCCACTAGTTTTATAGGATTTTCCAATTTAACTCATTCTGAACGAGCTTCTGTTTGCATTGTAAAAATAGGGTTTAAATAACACGTAGTCAGTTCCTACCATAATATCGATTTCAAATTAATGACAGACATTATCAATGAAAACGATATAAAACCTATTAATCTAAATAACTCTAAACTGATGATAATTGTTTACAATCAACGGAATAATAGTTCGCAACAGTAATTTGTATTTATGTTGATGTAAACATGTACGAGGGTGATCAGAAAAATTTCGAGCCTCAACGTTACTCGTCAACACCAGTCCGGTATTACAATGGTATATGCTTTGAAAGATGCCTGAGAAAATTGGACCCTTGGAGGAATTTGAAGGAACTGAATTGAATTAATCCGTTTTATTTATTTATTGTTTTTACTAAATATTTTGTTTAAAAAATCGGGACGACACGAGAGGGAAGATTGCTTCTAGATGGCAGCCGGCGACGACACCAGCACGTCATGTCGTCTAATGTGAAGCCACTCCATTTATTTCAATGTAAATTCAACATCACGTGATCCTATACAAGCTTGGGACGGCCAAAAACTCCGATAACATCGAAAATGTTGACTAAATGGCACCGGAAGATCGTCAAATCAAGGCTAGAGAGATAGCAGAGGCTATTTTCATATCGAAAGAAGTCGTTTTTCATATGCGTAAGCAATTGGCGAGTTGGGACCTATAATAAAACCGGATGAGCATTGACCTGACCTGACTTATAAGAAAATTAAGCCAACTAATATATGACGTTTGGGATCTGGACACATGCGCATTGATGTTATGTCAAGCAGAAGCGTCTCCTAGGGTTTTATCTCATTGAAAATGATCTTAAACAATTTTGGTACGTTTTTTAAAACGTGTATACTGCATTTGGAGTTCAGCAACTTTTTTCTGTTTCCTACGCTTAAAGTTTGTCTTAGAGGGCAGAGGTTTTCATCGAAGGAGGAGGTCATATCGCATACGTAAACGCCTATTTTGCGGAACAAGACGCCAACTACTATTTGGAAGTGTTAAAAAGGTTAGATCGCTGGGAAAAATATTTTACATACTTGTTTCTATGTCTGACTTAAAACTTTTCAGAGCACCCTCGTATATTGATTCTGAATAAATTTTCCATTAAAGTAATAGGCATACATTTTGTGAAAGCTTGCAAGATTGCTACAATGGAATAATTTACTTTAAAAAAACAATGAAGACACTTTAATATTTAGAAACGCGTTGTTGCAGGTTAGAAAACTTAAAATTTGTATTATGTAAATATATCACTGGCGAGAAAAGGGGGAATAATCAAACACATTTTCTTGAAATCCGGTTGAGGTACAAAATTAAGATTTAATTAAATGGGACACCCTGTATTTTATTCGAAATTTAAAAAGAGCAGTTCATGAGGATTTTAAAAACGTAAGGTTTTAATACCATAAAGGTATTTTTGTTTGTTCTGCAACGCATTTCTTTATAAGCGGAAATATTTGTATAATAGGCACCCAATCTGTGTTGAACTTTGACCAGAATTTGAAAATTCTTTCCTTTAAGCGAAATTCTCCAAATTCAGAACATTGGCCGATCACATATACGAGACATTTTCGTATAACATTTGGTATTTTTCGTTCAAAGTGCACAATAAAATAAATGTGTATAAAAACCAGTCATAGCGGAAAAACTGTAGTAGATCGAGAAAATTTTTACAATAATTTTTTCGGCTTAGAATTTCTGAAACCTCTACTTAGACAAACACAAAAACCCGAAAAGAGTTATTCTTAGAGATTAAATTTTATTTTTTTTATGAAAATCGATCTTAAATCTTTTGTTACAACAAAAGTTTGGTTTGTACAAAGATCAATAAAACCTGATGCCAAAGTCAATAGCTTAATAAACATTTTCCTGTAAAAACACATGGCAGGGACGTCACATTTTGGCATATCGCTAAGCATATTTTAGTCCTATCTGACCCTCTTTCCAAATTTTTAAGTTTGGTGCCAAAGCCCAGTATATATATTAAAAATATTAAATATGAGCAAAAATGAATATAAAAGTAACACTCTATCTCTGTTATTCGTAGAACTTGTTCATTTTTTCGCAATGATAACAGGAATATTAAATATCCAAGAAACTACCGAAAAGTAAAAAAAATCGAGGATCTGAAATTCAATTAGATGTTATCACTATTTTCAATAAACAATGTGTGCCAACTTCAATAAGAAACTATTATATAATGTGAAAAAAGCTCAGGACAGTTTTCACTTTAAAATAATTTTTGTAATGAAACAAAAAAAACAGAAAATCGTAAAAGCTAAATTTTTGTTGATTAAACAGACTTTTGGAATTAAATTAAATTTATTCCTCGAAATATTAATGAAGCTTTTCTCTAACAGTAATAAATGGGCTACACTGAATATTTAAAAATAAGTGTTGACAAAACGTATACAGAAAGTTCCTTTCAATAACGAAACAAGTTTTTGTATTATACCTTTGGATAATTTGCAGTATATACAGAATGTTAAAGTTAAAAAAAATTAATCGGTCATATTTTTTTACAAAATTTTCGGTAATGTTTTCATATTCTAGAGGCGTCATTTTTATGAAGTAATTTTTTTTTATATAATCGAAAATATTTTCCTTTTTTACTGCTACAAATTACAATAATCGGTATTTTCAGTTGCTGTATACTAAGTTTATTTACTTGTACCTATAAAATTGAAACCAACAAGATAAACAAATACGGATAATAAGGAAAAAAATCATTTTCCACAAGTAAATAAACTTTCATATAAAGGGTCAAGGCGATATTTTTCAAAATAAAACTTTCAAATTCTAGGACGTTATATACCTTAATGGCCTTAATGCTTTCGGTGGCTGTAGAATATTTGTTCAATCCCATTCTACCGCACGCCACTAGATATAATTACCAATTTTTTTTTGCTAAAATTAGCTCTATTTTAACAGTAGCGCATCTACCATATTAAAAAAAAAGAATAATCAAAAATAACATCCTATATCTCAAAAATGAAGGTTTTTAGATTGCCACATTTTTTCTAAACACCTTGTACGGAACTTTTATTAAAAAATATTCAAGCTAACTTCTTAGCACTAAGTTTTGTATTTCAACCGACACGCTGTATATTTCAGTATACAGGGTGTTTCATAAGCAATGGTCAATATTTTAATCATAGGTTCATCAGAACCTCCAAATATTAATATTCTACTAAATAACTCTGGGTCAAATGTTCTAGTAAGATACAGGGTGTTGAAAATAAAATTTATTTTTCGTTTTTTTTTTGCTATAATTTGTTCATTATTTAACATATTGACTTGAAATTTGGTATGGTTATATTTTTAAGTTAGTAAATCATAAGCGTGTTATCAATTTTGAGATTAGATAAAGAGGGCGCCACCTACACTCTACTGGATGAAGAAAAGTATCATTTTTTTTATTCTTGACCTTTTTTGAATTTTTTTCAAGTCTTTATGATACACCCTGTAAATTTGAACAAAAAAGGTATATTTGTTTTAATAACATAATTCAGCTCATTTCGAGATATTTGCATTTAAAATATTCTAGCCACAGTATCTATTTAATTTACTTGAACATATTTCAACATAGTAGGCTTTGAAACTAAAATGAAAATGCGCAGCTGTCAAATAATTAATTGTTAGATGTAATTTAAAGACTGCATTGTTAATTTTGTTGACTTCTAAGTAGGTAGTGAAAATGCCACGACACAACCATTTCTCTAATTCAGAAATGAGAGATATGATTTGTGTTTATGCGCAAGTAAATTTTTCTGGACTTGCTGCTGCCATCTAAAAATTAATTATTTGACAGCTGTAAATTTTTATTTTAGTTAAGACTTAAAAAAAATTCAAAAAATACCAGGAATAAAAAAATGATACTTTTCTTCATCCAGTAGAGTGTAGGAGGCGCTCTCTTTATCTAATCTCAAAATTAATAACACGCTTATGATTTACTAACTTAAAAATATAACCATACCAAATTTCAAGTCAATATGTTAAATAATGAAGAAATTATTGCAAAAAAAAAAAACGAAAAATAAATTTTATCTTCAACACCCTGTATCTTAGTAGTAGATAACATTTGACATAGAGTTATTTAGTAAAATATTAACATTTGGAGGTCCTGAACCTATGATTAAAATATTGACCATTCCTTATGAAACACCCTGTATAAATAAATTTCTGATATTTTGGCTACAAAGGTATTCAGTATTTTCTGGCCCCAAATCCTACTATGGACATTACTCACTTTATTAAAAAATATTGAAGCTTAATTCGAAGCACCAAATTTTGTATTTCAAATTACATATTTTGGTATAAAAATGAATTCCTGACAAAATAATTTTTGGCGCGAAAATATTTGAAAATTGGCAGGAACAATGTTACCAACTGTTTATATGGGTTGACAGGCCTCGGTTAAGGGGTGTCATCAATGCTGAGGTTATCTGATAAAAAAACTTCGAAAAGAAAATTAAAATAAAATTTTTGAATAATTTTGTATTTTTTTTTTAATTTTTGCCAAAACAACATAAAAAATCGAATGTATTCAACAGTAATATTCGAAACGTTGAACTTCATACAAATAAACCCTTCAAAGCGTCGAAATACCACACAAACATTTTGCAAAAAGAACTGGATTACCAGTAAACAAAAGTATAACCGTAACACTCTGTATATTTAAAATATCCAACTTTGATTTAAAATTATAACACGAAAACTTGTTTATTTATTGAAACGAATGTTTCGTTATTTCAGATACCTGGAAAATTATAAAAATAATAAAAAATTTCGAGTAGTTTCAGGAATATTCATCTTTCGAGAAATGTTTCCGTCGAAAAAGCTCGCATGTAGTTTTATTTAAAAGAAGGTAGTGAAGTAAGAATTACCCTAGCTTGAGGGCCTGTCCGCCTGCCCTGAGGCCCTCTTCGCCCAAAAGTGTGACCTGCTCTTCTTCGCGAGAGGGATCGGCCATCTGGGGGGCAGAGCCACACGTAGGTGCTCGTTCAGCCTGGTTGCAAACACACATTGCCTCTACCCTATCTACTACTTTTACAAACACCCCTGGTTTTTTTTTACTTTATTGCAGCAGCAGCAGTAGTTTTGTTAGTTTTGAACAGGAAAACACGTAGACCAAAGCAGGTAGGATATTTTTTTATTTATTGATATGCGGAATAACAGTGGAAAAAGATGGCAATTTGCGAAAATAAGAGGGTACCCAATCAACCAAAAATAAATCGTTAATGTGTAGGTTACTTAAAATGTCAGCGAGTACGCTAATGTGCTACCATCTATCAGTAAAACTGATAAATGTAAATTCCTAACTCATTTGTTTACTATGTCAGTGAGTACTATCGCTTTTTATATAGTGGAGTCGATCTGGGGGAAAAAAACCGATAAACGAAGTCGCTCTTTTCGAAAAATTTTTTGTGTAATTTCATAGATTCGAGGTCCCTCTTTCACGTGATGACTATATGAAAGCTAAGAAAGGTGTGGAGGGGGTAAATTAACATGTAAAGATAAGGAAAATAGGTTTTTTCCGTTTTAACCCGTCTAAATCGGTCTAGCGGTTCTCGAGATATTGCGATTTGAAAGTAAACTGTTTTTCGCCGCGGCGAGAACATACCTAGAGCCGTGTTCACGCACTCCTGCCGTCATTAATATACATAGAGCTTTGGGGTAAAAAAATCTTGAAAGAGAACTGATTGCCATTGAAAATGAGCCTAGCACAAAGTCACTAGCCCTATCGCTTGCCCTTCTACAGTGCAAAACGCGTTCACCCCCCTTCCTCCCTTCCTGATTATCGAATTGAGTTTTTGTAGTGCTCAAATCAAAGACAAAAAAATTCCGCAATCGATGGCGACTAAAAATTTTTCCCCACTTTACTTTTTCGTAGCGAAAATCGAAAAATAAAATTTGCAAAATCCAAAATTTGGTCGCCATTTGTCCGTTTTCGCGAAAACCATCATCTACTTAATACATCCTGTAGCAGTGTCCTCAAGAAAGAGTTTGCCATTTTGCTAACCCGTATTGGTCAAAAATTAAAAAAGTTACCTCGAGTCAAAGATTTTACCATCCTCCTCCCCCCCAAATTAAACTAGCGAGTTAAAATTTGGACACAATGCTTGGGTCACGACTATCAAAAAAAAAAATGAAGTCTTGAAGTCACTTTCTTCCCTGCGCAAAACGCGAATACGGCTCTAGGTGTGTTCTCACTGCGGCGAAAATTTGTTTACTTTCAAATCGCAATATCTCGAGAACCGCTAGACCGATTTAGACGGATTAAAATTTAGTTTATGCGTTTTCGCGAGCACTTTATTTTATATAGAGAAGTCGTTTAGATCCGAATAAAACTCAGCGAGTTACGTGCGAAATACCGATTTTCCAATTTTTTACATGTTAATTTACCCCCCTCCACACCTCCCTTAGCTTTTATATCGTGATCACGTAAAAGAGGAACCTCGAATCTATGAAATCATAAAATTTTTTTTCGAAAAGAGCGACTTCGTTTTCAAAACCAGATCTACTCCACTAATATTATTAGCTATACCATTACAACACGTCAAAATCTAGAAAATCAGTCAATTTTTATTAGAAAATTCTGTTTGTTAAGTTTCTACCAATTCTGAACGGATTTGCTTGATTTTTTTGTTGTCTTTCCGGGATGAAATACTAAAAAGTTTGTCATTTAAAAATTAACCCTTATTTTTATTCCTGTACAATGAGATTCAAGAAAGCTTCATAATGTTGATGTTTTTTTGTGTCAACGACTTCAAGTACTATGGTTATTTCGCCTCGTGTTCTGTGTAGGCTTTGTTACTGTTTCCCAGCGCCACTTTAGGAACAGCACTGTTAATTAGAACTCAACAGTGAATGGTTGGATGAGGAATCACATCTGGTATATGGAAATCAATTTCTAAATTTTTAATTAATTAAAAATCAGAAAATGATTTCTCCCGTCGGTGGGATTCGAACCCACAACCCTTGGGTTATGAGTCCAGTGCTCTACCGCTGAGCCACCCACTTCCCATAATGTTATTTCTCATTTTTTACTTAAATTATAGAAATTATTAGTTTTTAATAATAAATATTTTTTTGGATTTTTCAATAATTGATCTTAGAAATATAACAAAAATACATATGCAAATCCAATCAGCACAACTGGGTTATGATATTTTTTTATTTTTCATGCCTAATTTCACTGAATATATCAGCAAATATATTTTTTATTTGAGCCGGAAATGAAAAAAAATAACATTTTTTTATTCCCTGGTAGACTATTAATTGAAAATGTTTTGTAATTTATTTATAAATATATTTTTGTACGTTCAGCAACCAAATGTATGTCAACCTAAGTAAAATGTAAATCAAATTATGCAAAATTAAAAAAAATATTCCTTTTTTACATACGCATCCATATTTATAAATTTATAAAAAAATCTAAGTGATATACGTGTAAATTTAAAAAAAAAATGATTAAAATACCGCTTTTGATGTAAATGTATTTACTCAACGATAACTGCATTGTTGTCAGAGTAACTTTCTACTGACCTGAAATTGTTTACATTTCTCAAAATGTTTTGCGACAAATAGGTATACTTCAATAAATCAATACAAAGTATTTTTTTTTATTGTCAAATTTCATTAAAAAAATAATAAATATTGTTCTACAAAATTAATTTTAAAATCGATTGTGATTTGACTGCACAAAAATTCAAAACATTAAAGGAATTTCAATTTAGAAATTTATTTGATGAATACAGATTTTTGTTTTTCTACTAGAATTTTTTGAAACAATTACCCAAAAAAATATAAGTATTTACAATTCATCGGCGCCCCATTTGTATACGCTACTGGTGTATTGAAAATCTTGGAGACAAATAAAAATTCCTTATTTTTTCATATTTTACCGTTTTTATAATATAGGGTATTGCCACATTATACAGGGTATTTTAAAATGTATAGAAACTTTTGTATTGATTTTGTAGCAACCCTGTAGACCTTTACAACTTTAACATCAATTAATCTACTTGCATTAAATCGATGTTTAATGTAGTGCACTTTTGTTTTAAATTATTGGTTTACTGAAAGTTTATACAAGGAGAGCCAAACCTCGGAATGAGTATTTTCTCTTATTTTTTAAATGAAACACCCTGTATTGTATTATTGTAACAAACTCTTTTTTAACGGACTTAATCATTTCTTAAAATATTTGTTTTATTTTAATTATAAAATAACAAACACACCCGTTTTTAATTTTTTTAAGGTTTAAGAAATAAAGTATAGTCGGCACAGAGATCCGTCATAATACGTAAACTGAGTGAGTCATGAATTTCCAGGTAGTCCGAAAATATCATGAATAAATGAACCGAAGCAATTTTACGATGTTGCCATTTTACATAGATATGCTCCAATGTTTTGAAGTACATTTTCTGACCGATCTCCGTGCCGACTGTACGATAAAATAAGAGTTAATTTCTTTTATACAATACAAAGTGTTCCATTTAAAAATGCGACAAAAAATCATTACGAGTTTTAACTCCCGCTGTATACAAGTATATTTGAATAAACCAATAATATCAGATAGTTCAGTAAATTAACGCCAGAAAACTCCCAAGCCTGAGCATCAAGTCTGTCCTAAAAAAACATGTTTATGAAAATACACAAAAATAATTTATTGATATTATAGCTACAGGTTCTTTCTTTCATCTGAACTTTAAATCATGAAAAAATATTAATTTTTACGTGATTTATTGAAAAATTTGTAATCCGCTTGGGAGTGTCATTCCTTTAGAGCGTACTCTCTAAATGCAGGGCAGAAGCTAAAAATGGGGGTGCGTTTTGGAGCCGGTTATGTCGAAAAGTATCAAATTTTTGACAAAAATGATGAGGATCATTTTTGTAGGTAATGAACTGATCTTCATTTTCGTCCAAACAAAAATTCTCTTCCACATAGCTGAGATTTTCGGGGGTAAATGTACCCATGAATACCAGCAAATTAAAAAAAATTGGTGCCGAACAGACCTGATGCCTGGGTTGGCACCTTCGTTTATTGGACTAAGACCAAAGTAGATTACATTAAATATCGTTTGAACGCAAATACATTATTTTATATTAAAACTGTAAAACGCTACAGGGTGGTAGATTAAAAAAAAATTCGAGTGACATTTTTATAATGTATGAATGGCCAAAAAAGTGTATTTTTTCTCCCGATGTATCACTTTAAATGGGTGAAGGTGGATTAGGGTCAAATAGATATATTTTTTAGGTCGTTTCACCAATATTAACAGGGGATAGATATCCTTGCTTATAAATTTTATTTGTAATGTTTATTTCTATATGTCGGTTTGGAGTACCCTCTTATTTAGTTTTAGAAATGTAATAAAGCTCAAAGCTATAAATAAAAGCTATAATTAATATTATTCGTAGCTAGTAGAAAATATTTTATTATCACAGAAATAGATTTTCGAAGCGTTAAAAGGCAATTTGTTTTAGTAATGAAGTCTTATTGCCAATTTACCACTTTGCGCATATATAACCAACAATTCATGATAAATCTTTATGTAAATATTTGAGTTTTAGTGTTTTTGAACGCGAATGAAAACGATTTTACAGGTTTTATGAAATAAAAATTTATTTTATTAATGGTATATGTATACGAAAGAACGTGAGTACTCAAATGATAGTTTTGGATAATAAATTAATATTTAATTATGTAACAAATTAACAATTAAAAATAATTTAAATTACTAATTATTGTTTAATGTTTAACCTTAAAAAAGTTACAAGATGGCGATGAAAATCAGACCAAGCAAATTCCACGTTTCTTCGTTATATTTGTATTTATAACTTGTTTCTTAATTCCACAGCAAAATTTTTACTTTTTGACCTCTATTTTTCCTTAAATTTGACTAAGGATACCCCATGACCTATTCCGCAGACACATTATGTTCCTTACATTCCTACTAGAATTACGTGAATCGACTCGAATGATTCAGCCTTCTAAATTTCTGAAAATACCTTTTTGTTTTTTAACTGACCAAAAATTTATGTTTTACAGTAAAAAAAATAGATTTAAACCTGTTACGTGACAGGGGCGAGCCCCACAAATCTATAGAAGAAAAGCTACAAATATGAAGAAGAAAAAATGACAGGAGTAATGTTTTACTTTCACTAGAAATTTTCCATTGAGCTATTTTAATAAAAAAGCATTATTACCCAAAAATATCATTTTGAGTTACCATCTACTTATATGTTTTAAAATTTTTTAATACAAACTATAAGCGAATGACAACTGACATATCCCTCCACCGACATAATAAGTATTTTTTTACAACAACATAACGTAGAAGGAAATAAAATATAGTCTAGAAAATTTGGCAATGTGGTACCAGGCTGACGAGCATCATTTAAAAAAAATTCAAAAATGTCCAATAAGCAGCTGGAAAACCTAACTTGTTGAGTTAGTAGAACAAAAAAATTGTTAGGATTATAATGTTTTACCAAATGGATTTCACTTGACTTCTAGGGTCTATTAAACAATGATAAACAATAAATACAAACGTCAAAAAGTAAACGTGATTCTCTTAAAGACTATTCCCAAGCTATTTTAAAAACATTAACAATTCTACAATATTTTAAAAATATAAGTGGTTTTAATTATCCATAATAAATGAAAGGATATGCAAGAAACCACTGAGTTTATAGAAAAAAATTAATTTTCATAACATAATACAGTCTATACAGTGTGGAATTAAATCTTGCTTCCGGCTGATTTGAGGTGAAAAAATAATGAAAAGTTTTTTGTTCCTTTTGGCAAAAAATTTTTAATGGAGTTTTCCAGAAAAAAGTGACCAAAACTGGATAATAAGTTATATAAAGTATCTTTTAAATGGTAGATCACCGTGAATATAAAAAAGTTAAACGATCTTAATTTTTATAAGCTATGTATCTTCGTGCCCAAATTTAATCATTTAAAAAAATGTAAATCTCGATAATAAAGAATTCGGAGGTTCATTCTAGCGATTTAGTAATTCTTTCTAGTAATTTTTTTCTAGGTTGGCCGCACTGATGGTATCACTAGATTTGGTGACTTTTATAAATTGGTAATACTGGTTCGATCCCTAGTTCCAAACTTTAGTGTACGTATTTCCGAGACCAAATTCAATCATAGTAATAAACAAGAAAGATGGTTCATTTTAACTACTTTTTCACTAGATTTAGCAACTTTTTAGAATATACCTAACTTATTTTAGGTTAGTAACACTGGTTTTGTTTTAGTAATTTTTTATTGGTTCGCACCACTGATTTTATCCGTAGATCCAAATTCTAATGTTACCAACCTTATAAAACAGTTACCAAATCACTAAATCTAATGACAGAATCAGTGTCTCCAAACTAGAAAAAGTTATTAATGTTAAAAGTTACTAAATCTAGTGACAAAATCGTCAGATGTGGGGTTGTGATCCGTTTTCATTAGCATAACCAAATATATTTTATAATTTTAAAATATTAATGTATACAATTCTCAATTGAGTTGTTTAATGACCGTTATTTATAAAATTAGCTTTTATTTAATTGGGTTGGAGGCGGGAATAAATTTATTTTGTTAGTAGGGGAGATTATCCATTTTACGTTTAGAATTTTTCTAACCATATAAAATCATCTTTAAATGGGCAGAAGGACCTAGGTCGATAGCCCTTTGTAAGTTTGCTTACAATAAACTTCTTTTTTTAAAATAAAATCATTGAACGAACCTGAGAATTCTTGATGGAGATTTACTTACCTTCTTATACAGGGTGTATCATAAGGAATGGTCAATATTTTAATCACAGGTTCAGGACCTCCAAATATTCATATTTTACTAAATAACTACTACGATACAGGATGTTGAAGATAAAATGTATTTTTCGTTTTTTGCAATAATTTCTTTATAGCTTAATATATTGAAATTTGGTATGGATATATTTTTAAGTTAGTAAATTATAAGAGTGTTATCAATTTTGAGATTAGATAAAGAGGGCGCCACCTACACTCTACTGGATGAAGAAAAGTGTCATTTTTTTTTAATCCTGGCCTTTTTTGAATTTTTTTCAAGTCTTTATGATACACCCTGTAAATTTGAACAAAAAAGGTATACTTGTTTTAATAGCATAAATTCAGCTCATTTCGAGATATTTGCATTTAAAATATACTTTAACATATTTCAACATAGTAGGCTTTGAAACTAAAATGAAAATGTACAGCTGCCAAATTAATTGTTAGATGTAATTTAATGACTGCAGTGTTAATTTTGTTCACTAAATTCAATCTAAATAGGTAATGAAAATGCCACGACACAACCATTTCTCTAATTTATACACAAATAAATTTTTCTGGACTTGCTGCTGTCATCTAACAATTAATTATTTGACAGCTGCGCATTTTCATTTTAGTTTCAAAGCCTACTATGTTGAAATATGTTCAAGTAAATTAAATAGATACTGTGGCTAGAATATTTTAAATGCAAATATCTCGAAATGAGCTGAATTTGTGCTTTTAAAACAAGTATATCTTTTTTGTTCAAATTTATAGGGTGCATGATAGACTTGAAAAAAATTCAAAAAAGGCTAGGAATACAAAAAATTGATACTTTTCTGCATCCAGTAGAGTGTAGGTGGCGCCCTCTTTATTTAATCTCAAAATTTACAACACGCTTATGATTTACTAACCTAAAAATATAACCATACCAAATTTCAAGTCAATATATTAAATAATAAAGAAATTATTGCAAAAAAACGAAAAATAAATTTTATCTTCAACACCCTGTATCTTAGTAGTAGATAACATTTGACCCAGAGTTATTTAGTAAAATATGAATATTTGGAGGTCCTGAACCTATGATTAAAATATTGACAGTTTCTTATGATACACCCTGTATAACTCAACCGGAGCCAGGAGATAAATGATAAACGCGCTATAATTGATACAAAAAAGAGTGGAGACGAAACTGTTTTTTTTTTCTTTTATTAAGAAATGGTCAATTTTTCGAATGTATCTGTACATTCTTTGGCATAATTCATGCAGAAACAATATTCAATTTCCACACTGTATGCACGTTAACAAGTGACTAACTTCCATTGTTGCCAGTTTTTGAAAAATTATATAAAAAAATCGGAAATTAAAAAAAAAAGTAAAACTTTTTTTAATAAAAGTTTTATTGGCCGAAACAATAGTGGATGTTAAATTGAATGTATAAATTTAGCTGTGGGATCAATAAAAAATATTTAAAAACGTTTACCTTTCGACTTCAATTACTTGAATATTATTAATATTGTTAAGTATACGTCTAATTATAAATAATTAAGAAGAAGAAAAGAAAAAAGTTAAAAAAATCATGCAGTGTAAGATGCTGTATTTATAAGATGTTAGAAAACCAACCTCTTTTTTCAAAAAAAAACTTACACTTACAAAAAAATGAAATGTTGTTCGCGGTTATTACTCCTAGTTTGATTCTCAACCTGTATATCGGCCGCAGAATTCGAATTTGTGAAATGATGATCCTGATAATCCTATTGAAATAATATACAGTGAGTGTCAGAAGTCAAGTACAAGTTAGTTTCGTCGTTACTATTTTTTTTATATTAGACAAAAAAAATCGCTCATTTACGGCACACCCTGTATACAGAATGTAACGTTAAACCGGATTTGTGGATTGTGGAAGAAGCGAAAAAAAAATCAATGCTACTTAAAAATCTTTTACTCTAAGAGAAATCGGATGCCGTACTTTTACGTAACTCACCCTGTATACAAAACTCTTATGCTATTTATAATCTCTAAGAGGAATGATTTTGGCACACGCAATAAAATTATTTTTTTAGTCACTTATTTTTTTAATTAGTGGTACCACAAACTAATTTACAAAAAAAAATATAATTTTACTAAGTAATATTCTTTTACTTCCATTTTTCTGTCTTTATGTGTTTATAAAAAAAATATTCAAATCATATTCAATTTATTTTCTATAAATAAAAACGACGAAAAATTCTTGATTTAGTACTTTTGGCACACACTGTATAGTTGATTATCCCATATAAGGGTGTCTAAAATTAAGGGGATTGTCACACTCAACCGTTCTAAGGTCTTTTTTAATTATAAAAAAAACACAACAGCAAGCGGCATGAGAGGTAGTCAAAGCTGTTATTAAATAAAAACAGAAAATGCTCAAACAATATAAAATATACAAGAAGATTCGGTGATGTGAATCGCATTAAATCTCTTTATTATATAAAAAAAATAATTTTCCCGCTCTTCTTAATTTTTAATTAATCATACTGTACAAATTAATTTATTTACCTCTCGAGAAATATTATTGAATAATAAACCGATTAAGTATAAACAAAGTTGTAATCTAATTTTAATCACCCTGTATATGAGATTCAAAAATAGTTTTATTACAATATTGGCAGGCTTTAAAAGTTTTCAATATAGTTTTAAACGTTTAAATATTTTAATTGTTGTTTACAAATTATCACATATCTGTTGTGTCTAGAACTAGCGTTATTATGTCAGAAAATAACTAGCGTTTTGGCAATTTAGATAATTTTAGTTCGAAATATATTTAGAGTTACAGTTTTAATACCACGTAGACAGATTTTGTAACTATTAACACGTTGATAGTCCTCATTAGAAAAAAGTGTGGAACATTTTGTATTTCTTTTTTTTTGAGATAATGATTGTATTTTATAACTATAAAATATTTTAAATATATGTCTCTTAAGCTAGCAAAACAAAGTCAGCAGAATTAAAAATCAATACATGGACAATTAAAGTCTCATTAAATGCCCTAATTTAAAATTTTCTGCTCTGCGAATTTTCGCAATAATTACTGTTCTCCTTTATCTTAAATGAGCAGAACATGACCGGAAAAGTGGTTGAAACAATAAAAATTGCAATTTTCTTTGCACGGTAATTAACGGCTCATTAAATGCCCTAATTTAAAATTTTCAGATCTGCTAATTTTCGTAATAATTACTGTTCTGCTACTAGCTTTATCTTAAATGAGCAGAACATGACCGAAAAAGTGGTTGAAACAATAAAAATTGCAATTTTCTTTGCACAGTAATTAACGGCTCATTAAATGCCTTAATTTAAAATTTTCTGATCTGCTAATTTTCGCAATAATTACTGTTCTGCTACTAGCTTTATATTAAATGAGCAGAACATGACCGAAAAAGTGGTTGAAACAATAAAAATTGCAATTTTCTTTGCACAGTAATTAACGGCTCACTAAAGGCTAATTAAATGCCCTAATTTAAAATTTTCTGCTCTGCTAATTTTCGCAATAATTACTGTTCTGCGACTAGCTTTATATTAAATGAGCAGAACATGACCGAAAAAGTGATTGAAACAATAAAAATTGCAATTTTCTTTGCATAGTAATTAACGGCTCATTAAATGCCCTAATTTAAAATTTTGTGCTCTGCGAATTTTCACAATAATTAAATTTTAAATTAGTACATTTAATTAGCCGTTAATTACTGTGCAAAGGAAATTGCAATTTTTATTGTTTCAACCACTTTTTCGGTCATGTTCTGCTCACTTAAGTTTAAGCAGCCATTAATAAGTTTTCAACGAATATACTACCGAAACACTGATTTTCATTGTTAAAATCGTTTTTCCGCCATGCTCCGCAAACCTTACCACCACGTAGTGATTTTCCATTTTCGCAAAGAAATAAATCGAGCAGCATGAAATTCGCGATTAGAGCCTTTAATGATTCGTTAATAACTGTGCAAAGAAAATTGCAAGTTTTATTGTTTCAACCACTTTTTCGGTCATGTTCTGCTCACTTAATTTTAAGCTAGCAAAACAAGCATTATTGCGAAAATTCGCAGAGGAGAAAATTTTAAATTAGGGCATTTAATTGGCCTTCAAAGAGCCTTTAATTGTCCACGTATTGATTTTAAATTCTGCTGACTTTGTTCTGCTAGCTTAACAGACGTTTTAAATATATATTCGGACAATTATCTCGTTAATTGAATCAAATTTTTATTCACGTACAATCGTTTATTTATTTATTTTTTCAACTAATGAATATGGTCGTCAATCGATAAATGCTTTACTTCGGTGTAAATTTTCCACTTTTAAGAATTTAAAACGCTTGATCTATCAGCGCGCAGGAAGGTGACATCACCTGATAACGGCGCTCGTTTCAAATGTGTTCGAATTGAGCCACATCTTCTAAGAAAAAATATTTCCATATGTTACTAAAAAGGGTGATTGTTTTAATAGCAAAAAATAATCAAACTGGCCATATTAAATTTTAATTTCTAGTAACATAGAGAATTTTGGAAATCACAAGTGCTTCGATAATGATAAAATTTATATATTTGTTTACATTTCGTTACAGATAAAATTTCTTGATGGATATTCATAGTGTATTTTTTTTTCACTGTAGGTATGCGTTTTTTCCATTATGTGGATAAGATACCGAGTATTGCGGTATTAGACAATAATTACATTAGTGAGAAAGTCTTGTTACAAATTTGGTCTTGTGATACCCCCTACCAGATAATCCGGAAGACACTGGTACCGGAAACGTGATAAAAAAGGCTACGAAAAAATTAATATCGGTATATGTAGATAGAAAAACGTAATTATACATTACATAACAAAAATATTCATTATTTCAATGGTCCTGATTGAATTTAAAAATTTTATTACCACAGGTAATATGTTTGATTTATGGCAAAAATAATTAAACGAATTCTCATTTCAATTAATATACGTTACACATTCAAACTAATAACCTATTAAAAAATGTATGTTTTGTATTGTTTTTTTTTATTATTATTATTATTTGCAACCTTAAGTTTTCTAAAGTGTAGGAAAAATTGTGAAATGGAGTGGAACATATCAGATTCTAAAACCGAAGCAAAAATTTCTTGCAAGAAAATACATAGGAAAATGTAAATTTGAAAAATACAGATATCCAACAATCTGAAAGGCGAATTTTTTTACAAGAACAAAATTTAATATCCCACAATAAAAATCGATTGGCAATATTGAATTCAATCTACCGCTACCGACCATTATTATTATGGCATCCAGGGAAGTAGCTCCAATATTCTCATATCTTGTGTTCATTAAATTAAAAAAAAAACAACTATATACTTAAAAAGATATGTAATTTCAAGTGGTTTTATCTATTAGTAACTCATCTTAAATAAACTTTTGATAAATTATATAAAAAATACTGTCGGTAAATTTAAAGTATCTTAATCTCACTTTTATCAAACTTTTAAATTTATTACCTTAAACTGATTTAATAAACTTCTAACTTACGAAAATATTTTGTCTTTAATCTGCTGACCAATGAGTCAGTCAGTGATGAATATTATTTTTATTATTTTATTATTATTATTAAAAATTAATAACCATTTTTTAGCAGTGTTCAAAAAATATCTAGTTTTACATTTACTGGAATATTTGCAGTGTATATTCCATTTTCAATTTGTAGGAATTCATACAGCAGAAACTGCCAGAACCTTGTCAAATCAGATAAAAGCTGATTGTGTTGAAAAAGTAACAGCAATTCGATCAATTTTAAACTGTTATCAGGTAAAACTTAATCAATTTTCATTCGTTTTTGTGTTAAATTTAGTGGAACGAGAAATGAACAAATTAGGTACTAATGACAGCAACAATCATTGACGTAACTGCAATCCTAACTTTGTACCTAAAATTTTCGATAGACCCATACAACGAAAATGATAATAAACAGAAACAATGGTAGCGAGACTATTGAAAGAATGCTTATCTTTAATTTGCGCGGTTAGACTGTGCGTGGGTGACCATTGACAGGGGGGCTCAAAAATCTTCTGTTAAAAGGTTCTCAAACTTCTGTTGGATTTTGAAAATAATTCGCAGATGGCAAACAGGATGGCATTAAAGTCAGTTTAGTACAGTAGAAAAGAGCATTAAAACAGGGTTTTTTATAAATTGACGGATCATTGAAATTTACAAAAAAAAAGAATTTGTGAAAAAATTTGTAAAAAAAATTAAGTGCGGGAAAATACTAAAAAGGTGTTGAAAAATAAATCGATGCCAAAATTTAGGACAAAAATATATACGAACCAGTTCTCAAGGTACTCAAAAAATGCTCGTATATTTCAAGTACTTTTTTTAATTTATCTAAATATGATTTCTATGAATACTCGAAACAAAGTGCATGTCCATATATATTTTTTTATTTTAGTTCATCAATATTTAAAAGATTTTTACGTGGAATAAATGTGTCTGTATTATAACAGATTTTATATTGTAGTCCAAATGTACTATTCAAAAGAGTTCTAGAATCGACCTTGTTTGCGGTAAGACATTACCAGATTATTCATAATTCTTAAAAACTACTTGAATCAAAAATGTCAGGTTAACCTTCTCATAGGACTGTTTAATGATTCGCAAAAGAGCATCCAAATTTGTGGTATTTTTTCTGGCTTGTATACAGAGTGTTTCCAAATGACACTTACAACGACTGGCTGTAGATACCTCTCGTAAAATTGGACAAAATGATATAAGGAATGAGGGGTCTAACTCGATTACTTTTCGAAATACAGGGTGTTAAAAAAAATGTTTTTATTTAAAAACTTTAAAACGGATTAATATATTAATTTAAAATTTAGCAGGTCGTTTTCAAATATAAAAAGACATATTTTATTAAAAAATCATGTTTCATATTTGGATCAAGTGGTGTGCAGTTAGAAGAGTCTATCCCCTTTTCCCAACCATTTTCTACGCCCAGGGTATTTGAAGCTATTTTTATTTTTTTTTGTATTGCTGTTAAGTTTTCACGTAAAAACGAATAACCTTTACATACCGAAAATCTTGTGGTTTTTAAGATATTTAATGTTTTTATGATGTCTGTAAGATCTTTTATTAATGAAATAACCAACAATATTTTTCTTGGATTTCTTTAATAATTTTTGTCTTATTTTTTAATAACCACTAGATATTAGACACTATACAAAAGTCTAGTGGTTATAAAAAATTAAGAAAAAATTATTAAAGAAATCCAAGAAAAATATTGTTGGCTATTTCATTAATAAAAGATCTTACAGACTTCATAAAAACATTAAATATCTTAAAATCCACAAGATTTTCGGTATGTAAAGGTTATTCGTTTTTTACTTGAAAACTGTTAAGCAATACAAAAAAAATAAAAATAGCTTCAGATACCATGGGCGTAGAAAATGGTTGGGAAAATGGGATGTACTCTTCTAACTGCACGCCACTGGACCTAGATATGAAACATGATTTTTTACTAAAATATGTATTTTTACATTTAAAAACGACCTGCTAAATTTCAAATTAATATATTAAGCCATTTTAAAGTTTTTAAATAAAAATTTTTTTTTAACTTTAACGCCCTGTATTTCGAAAAGTAATCGAGTTGGACCCCTCATTCCTTATATCATTTTGTCCAATGTTACGAGAGGTATCTACAGCCAGACGTTGTAAATGTCATTTGGAAACACCCTGTATAATATACTTAAATCAAATTCTTTTAGTTTCAAACGCCAACGAGCTACTCCCTGTGGCTTTAGAATTAGAAGGTCTGTGATTTGTTATCAGCGTGAACCTCTTACCAAAAAGGTAAGGGCGGAAGTATTTTACAGGTCACACAATCGCGTTTAATTGGTTCTCTTTCGATTGTTAAATTAAGAGGAACATTCTTCAACAAGAAATTATACTATAGGAATCAGATTTTTTTAACTGGTATTTGAATATTTGTATTACAATTTTAATAACAAGAAACAAAAACACACACACACACACGTGTATGGTAAATGGTGACTCTAAAGTCGTGTTAAACGAGCCACATTTGTGTTATGAACCGATAAATGTTGCGAATTATCAAACAGGAAAGTCTGGTTGAAAACATTATACAGTAAAAACAACCTATTTTTTTAATTGATATTTCCGCGAATAATATTTATTTAAATTAACCTATTTGTTAACTAGATATCGAATATAAGTCTCTGCATATATTTATAAAAGTGTTAACGAAATATGTTATCAAAAAAATGATAATGATAAAAGCACTGCCAATATTGTAAGGTAATCTTTAAATACAGCATCTTCAAAAAAAAAAAATATAACAATCACTAAAATACTCAACAAAATTGTATAAAGAAAATCGTTGTATTTAACATTGACATTCACCAATTGTAAAACAAGTAAATTACCTAAATAATTGGTGATAAAAAAAGAACTAAGGAATTGGTTGAAATCGTAATCTTCAAGGTCGGCAACTAAAAAAAATCGTGGCAAACGGATGTAAAAAAAAATTATTACTAATTAAAATTGATATTTACTCTTTGTTTAAGATCATTTTTTGTAAGGTGACAATGCAATTAATTCAATTTTTCCTGCAATAAGAACGAACAATCAAGCGCGCAGAAAATAAATTATACAAACCATAATTTTTTTCAAAATATTTTTTTTAAATCAAAATTTAATGAGTTGTTGCATAAATCCACTAAAAAAATATGAAAAACTCTTGTGTTAATTTCACAAAAAATAACATTTTCTATAAAAAAAATTGAGCCTTGAAAATTACGATTTCAAAACGAATCTACTTCTTAATTTTCGATAAAACTATCAAAAAATATATTCAACTGTATAAATATCATGCTAGGTGAGCATATGATTACAAAAAATTAATAACAACAAATATAAAGAGGAGAGCAGACTTACCTCATCAAAGAAGACTTGTGTCTTGCGTAAGATCTGTTTTAATTCAGTCAGTTCCAAAAAGTTTCTTTTGAGAGCTTCCGCGTTTTGATTGACCTCACGCAATTCATTTTCCAGTTTTTCAAACGTCGCCTATGACAAAAAATATCGGTAAGGTGGCATTTCCATTAAATGATGCATTTTTTTTAAATAAACACATATGACTGAAATTAACTTAATGTAAATGCCGAACTTTAAATATGAACATTTCTTATTTTAAATCGATGAAAAATTTGAACCAATTGAACTTAAATCTAGTTCCATTTAGACAATGATAAGTGCGTGAAACAAATACTCTAAAAGAGCAATTCATATCAAACTATTTTAGAACAAACGAATTTCTCTAACTACTTATTTTTTCAAATCGTAAGAAATTAAAAATTCAGCCAAGGGGATAAATTTTTTTTTGGTATTAATAAAATTTGTTAAATAAAAATTATTGGGGGAGGAACAATGAGAAATAATGTCCAATTTTGTAAAAGGGTTGGATTGAATAAAATATTATTTTTATCTCACAAGGTTTTATGATGACATGACACCACTGTGTTTGTTGTTTTTATAAATAACTAATTTGGATAATCCCTCATATATGCAAAGCATGCACATGATTATGGTAAAAAAATTATTATTATTATTATTGTAGCGACAATGTAAATGTTTGCAATGTCACAATTTCTTGGCAAAAAATGAATCATATAAGAAAGGGAATCACCTAAGTATACAAAAGTAAGTTATGAGATTTCTTATATTGCAATATTGTAAATATATATGTAATGATTATTGTATATACAGGGTGTCCCGTTGGTAAACGGAAATATTTTAAAGGTAGGTAGAGGTCTCAAAGGCGATTCTAAATAACCCATATATAATGGGTCTCTTGGCTTCCATAACCGAGTTACAGGGTGTTTCATCAATTATGCGTAATTATTCATTTGGCCAGAACTTTTGAATCACTTGGTATATCTTTTCCATTTTTGGCATACAGCTTACACTTCTCACGAATAATGTACTGGAATATTGAGAGATACGAAAATCCAGGTTCGGCTTTAGAAAAAATTGAAACATATTAACAATATCAAAACAGCACCCTGTATATCACAATATTAATATTTCCATTTTAGATCTGAACAGAAACAAGTTGTTGTTTTTATCCCGCCACCGATTCGAATTGGAAAATTTTGAAACTGAAAGTAAAAGTTTCATCTAATTAAGAAAAAATATATTATGAAACTCATTTTTTCTTTAACAATTTCAAAAATTCACTTCGCGTCATTTACCTATTTCTTGCAGGCCCGTACTTAGGGGATAAATTTCAGTTAGGTATTTATTTTTTAAACGCCCAGTATAAAGTAAAGCGGGACAATAAACTCTCATAGTAACTCTGTAACTAACAAACATTTACAAATAATTAACGAAATTGTTCAAAATGTCCACTATTTTGTTTTATGCACTTTCTTGCACGTCCCTTTTTTTTAAACTGAAAGTAAAATTTTAGAGAAAAAAAAATGGATTTTTTTTTATCGTTTAATATTCAAAATCGGTTTATTTTCGACATTTAGAGAGTCCTATATTATTCATAATTTTATTATTTGTCCATTTTAACACCATTTTAACTAATATTGCAGATCCGTACTTTAAACAAAATCTTAAATTGATTACTTTTCGATCGCCTCGTATAATTTTATTTTAGCACAGTGGATACATGAAATCCAAGGTGTATTCTAAAGAACTAAACAATAGAATTGAGGAAGCCTGCGAGGAAATGAGAAACAATCCATTTATTATAAGAAAATCAGTAAGGGACATTTAAACATTTTGAGCAATTTCGTTCATTATTAATAAATGTTTGTTAGTTACTATAAGCGTTTATTGTCCCGCTTTACTTTATACTGGGCGTTTAAAAAATAAATACCTATTTGAATATTTTCCCCAAAGTACGGGCCTACAGGTAAACCAATAAAGTGTAAAATTATTTTAAGCCAAATAAACAAGAAATAGGTAAATGACGCGAAGTGAATTTTTAAAATTGTTAAAGAAAAAATGAGTTTCATAATATGTTTTTTCTAAATTAAATGAAAATTTTTCAAAATTTTCCAATTCGAATCGGTGGCGGGATAAAAACAACAACTTGCTTCTATTCAGTTTTTTCCCCTCTATTCAGATCTAAAATGGAAATATTAAAATTGTGATATAGAGTGTTGTTTTGATATTTTTAATGTTTCAATTTTTCCTAAAGTCGAACCTGGATTTTGATATCTCTCAATATTTTAGTATATTATTCGTGACAAGTGTAATCTGTATGCCAAAAATGGAAAAGATATACTAAGTGATTCAAAAGTTCTGGCCAAATGAATAATTATGCATAATTGATAAAACACCCTGTAACTCGGTTATGGAAGCCAAGAGACCCATTATATATGGGTTATTTGGAATCGTCTTTGTGATCTCTACTTACGTTTAAAATATTTCCGTTTACCAACGGGACACCCTGTATGTTGTCATAGATGAATTTTTTTTTCATAGTTTAAGATAGATTTTATATTAAATTGAATTTTTGTTAATACGCTCATGTGTCCCATCTCACTATCAAGTGAAAACTTCAGTGAGACATTTTATGTGCTTATTTTGCTATTTTTTGTACTGATATGTAATTTATATTTTTTTGCAAATAAACACTATTCTATTCTAATAGTTTCTGGGGAGATTAAAAAATCATCATCAAATGATAATGAGAAACAAAAGGACTTCAATATGAGTACTTCCTCCTTATTTTAGGTCAGCTACTAATAAAAAAAGTTACATTTATTATTTATTTTAGATTAAAAAAATTCCCACAATACTACTTATATTTTTTGATAATTTTTTAAATCTCTTACCTCCAAATCAATCATTTCCCTGGGTTGGGGTGCTTCGGGATTTTCTCCAGTGTCCAGCATTGGGATACCATCCTTTTTTATTTCCTTTTCAAGATATCTGAGTTTTCTTTCCATTTCATCGCATCTCCTGACTTCATTTACGAATTTTCTTTGGAAAGCATTTACATCAGGATTCAGCTGTAAAAAATCAGTAAGCTGTAGATCCTTATTCCAATGCCATAAAAAAAGGCAATGCAAAAAGGACATCAAAAAGTATATCAGTCTTTTATTCCCCTTTATCTCAGGGCTATTTCAAATGTTTGTAGGTGTTTTTATCAAAATTTGGTCAACAAACAGAGTGGAAAGATTATTGTCCAAGTTGACAGTTAATATAGATCTTAAATTTATTAGTCTTTTTTAAAGAAATTTGTGGTAAGTTGTTAACCTTGATGCATAGATATATTTTGCATTACACTTAGAAAATATTAAAAATTAAGTGGGTCTACTGAAATAAGCAATTAAGAGTATATTTTGTTTTATTGCTCACTAATTTATTTATCCACATTTTATTATTGTGTAAACCATCCTTTTTAAGCAAAAAAATTGTAAAAATGTGACACATTGAATACAAATCTTCATTTAAACAATAATCATTAGAATGTGAATTAAAACTAGAGAATCATTTAAGTAAAACATTTTTATTTTGCAGAAAACTAGGTCAACCAATACAATTTTATAACTAGCCATTTTTAAAAACTTCTAAATTGACATTAGCAGACAAAGTTATTTCAAGATTTCCTTAATTATAATAGGTGATAATATTAAACAATTGTGTATACAGAATTACAATATGTAAAAAATTAAACTAATAACTTTTGCCATCGCATCTGTATAAACCAGCTTTAGTCATCATTAAGAATAAATGAGAACAGGGAAATACCTTAATTCTATGTAAAAACCAGACTAAATAAAATTGTTATAAAAATACTTTTTGGAACTAAAGTGAGTTAATATGGTAAAATTTAATAGAAAATATAGGAGTACTTATACATACATCTCTAAATTGCACCAGGCCAAGTTCTCCTAGTTCTGATACACAAGCATAAGCTGCCTCGCTTTGCAGAAAAAGCTGGCACAAAGTCATTTCCGCACTTCTAAATAACGATCCCATGTCTGCGAATTTATCAAACACAGAGCCCTCAAACTATAAGAAAAACAAGAATAAATTTGACTAATTCTACGTTAAATAATTGTTAACACTTTAACATACATCCCCTTTTGGCCAGTGGCCGAATGACAATGGTCGTGACATCGGCGTACAAGAACGTTTTTTCTTGGAGTTTGCGCTTTGCTTGATGGCACTTGTGCGCAACTTCGGCAGATCTCTGAATATGGAAAGTATTGACGCAGCTGACGTTCTCAACCATAGGCGGAGGTTGCAATGGGATGTAAGAAAAAATAGGTTCTGTTTGTTCAAACAATGGTTAAGAATTTATTTTTCCTTAAAGCTGTCATATAAAATTTGTAGTTGTGATAACAACAAACATATATTTTTTCATTTTTTTAAGCTACTTCTGTGGAGTCGAAGCTAGTTTAAAGTTTTTTCACCGCGATTTTCCTGCGCCAAAATGTAGTAAATATAATTACATATTTGTCCCTTATCGCGAAATTGAAATTCGAGGGAATTTGGGTAGAGTTATAAGGGTTTCCATAAAAATTTAATTTTTTTTAATATTAATTTGGGCTCTTAAATTTTAAAATTAATTTGGAAGATTTCTTAATCGTTTTTATGCAGTATAAAAACATATTGCAAACCCCTGCATTCAATATATTCTGTCAGTTTTAGGTCAATTTGACGTGCTAAAAATATGATTTACGAAATCATCTATACATGTCAAAAATCAAGTGTTGTTTTTTAAATTACAGATGGTGAATTTCATAAAAAAAATTCGAATGGCACAAGCTAAATGTACCTACCTAATGGCTAGGAGTTGGCAGTGATCCCGAACAGAATAATTTGACAGAGGAACTCAAAATTGTAGTCAAATAACAAAAATGAGTCTAAATTCGAAAGCAAATAGTCTTAAATCTTCAGGTTCCCTAACTCATATTTTAGAAGTTCCAACATTTCGTTTCAGTTCAAATAAAACTATTATTACTCGGCTAAACTTAGCTAGAAAGAAACTTTTTCCTGTAATTAATGAAATCCTTAAAACAGCATCGGAAAATACTTCACGATCACATTATCAAGCCGCCAAGTCATATCATCTTACTATCGAACAATATAAAGATGCCATTTGGGCATCAAATGTTCTCAAAGAAGTCGATGAAATTTTAAAATTTAAAAAAATTAAACGTTTTAACAAATCTTTTAAACCTCAAAATTGCAATTTTGATACTAAAAATATAAAAGTTAATAAATCTGGGAAGATTTATGTTGACACTCCAATCTTGGTACAACTTATAGATCTACACAGAATGCTGGGAGATATCGTCGATTATATACAGGATTTGCCGATTGAAGGAGTGGAATTTTCAAAAGAATCACAAAAAAGTAAGGCTGGATTATTTTATTTTAATCATGATATTGTTTTAAACTTTTGAAAAGAGAATGCATCTTTTTCATAGAGTCTTATTCACTTTAATTATTGAAAAAAGGTAATTCCAAATATTAATTAATAAGTATACATATACATTACTAAATTGAAGGGTGAGAAAGATGCAGAAATTATACTTATAAATTTCATATTTACTTTTTTTTCAAAAATATATTTTTAGAGCAAATACCTTCTCAATTTAAATCTGATGTAACCTCTGAATGCACTAAGGACAAAAGAAAGAAAGCAGAAGTTCGAAAAATGACAAGAGATATTTTAACATCATTAACAACGATGCCTCTAAATTCAAATTTTCTGGTAATGGCCGCGAATTCTTATCAAAAATCACAAATGCCCTGTTTACCTGAAGAGAGATCTACATCCGAAGTTAATTTGAACAGACGAAATTCAGTTGAAGTTAGACATTGCAAGTCTACAGGATCTGTAATGAATACCAAACAAAAAGTAGGTGGTTTAAAATTACCCGCCTATGGTTTTTAGGTTATGATTTTAATTTTATGGATTCTTAAAAATTGATTAATTTAATTCATAAAATATTAATAATTTATTTCATAATATCAAAAAATACAATTATAATTGCAAAACTAAATTTATAAAGCAAAATATTCGAGATCAAGCATCTTGAAGATCATCATAAACATGGATTTATTCCAGTCCGCTCTAAATTATTTTCTTTTATTGAATTTTTAACTAGGGCTGGTCAATATTATCTTCTGGATATTGAATTGTCCTTTTTAGTTCTTTTAAAACTGTAGCAAGCAATTCCGGATTTACACCTGCCTCGCAAAGTCGAACACAAATTGCTAAAGTTTCAGGTTCTAACCCAGTGCACAGCAATTTAGATAGCTCTAAAAGACATTGAAAGGTATCTTTTGCTTCCTTTATCGGTAACACGTTTTTGTAATTCATTTTTCTATTAAAACCTATCAAACAAACATCGAAACGAAACTGTTTGAAAATATTTAAATTTATAGGTACTTTGACATATTTTAAACCTCAAAATTCTTCTTCTTTTCTGTATTTTTACTATCTTTTACATTGGGGGTTATTGTAACACTACAACATTATGGAGGGTTTTTATGCCCTAGTCTTAGCAATATTAAATTTTTTTATATCTGTAGATAACTTTTAGTATAAAGGAGACAAATCCGTATGATGTAGAAACTGGGATTATTTCCACAGATACGTTCTAAGAATGTTCATAATATGTTATGAATGTTTTGTAAGAAAATATTTTGGGAATTTTGAGACTTCTACCTACTTCCTTAAGTTTTTTAGGTAGTCGATGCAGTGGCGGCTCGTAAAATAATTATACGGTGTCTAGCAGACTTAGATAGAGTAAAACAGTATCTAGAACAAGACGCCTGTTCGTATAAGAAAACTCCTTCTGCTGGTAGTCTAATAGAGGAACCATGTGAATGTCAAGAGAATGAAGATCACAGTAGTGATGAAAATGAACCGCTTAATTTTGTTTGGAAGGATGATGTAAGTGTATTACTCTCAAAAAACTATTTAACAATTTTTGTTTTTATACTTATATTATTTACATTTTTGTCTAAAAAAATGCAGTCACGGTTAAATACCGCATATTGGTTCATTTGAGCAATGAAGCAACCGAACAGCTGGATAGGAAACTGGATAACTGAAAAGAGAGGTCCAAGGAACAATCTTCTTAAGAGTTTTCTATACCCATCTCTGTCAATTTCATACATAACATAACCTCCCTCTAAAGAAATTGTTAGGCAGGATGAAATACATCTGTGTATTTGCGGTTGCATAGTTACCAATTCTCGGATAAGGACGACATCTAGACGTAGCAGTTTGAATCGTGGATGGAAATTAGATTTCTATTGACATGAACACAACTTTATGCGATCTAGCGGTATTAATTTGAACTGCCTGAAACGCGTAATGTTTGTTTGTTTATCTGCAGTTTGACATTTGAGCGCGAACGAAACTAATCTGAGTATCTTGTATATAAACCTCTTTTCTATATATAAATTTTGCATACTAACTCACAGTTTTTATTCGGGACAACAGCTCAAGGCTTTCAAAAGTTTGCAAGCAGTATGAGAGCATAGTGTTTTAGCCAAATTGTAAAAATTGTGTTTAATATACAGAAATAATACAAATAAAACAAATTGTAAACCTTAGATGTTTATATATTCATAAAATAAAATAAATTATGAAAAAAAAATTATTTTGCGAGGGACACATATTTATAAAAACACACTACTACAATTTTGTCCAATGCAGTATATAACCATTTCTTTTTTTAGACAACATACTCGTTGGTATTGTTTCATGAAAAATCTTATTTTTTTTAAAAGACCAATAATTCGTTCTACATGAATTTGTACTGTGGCAATATTTTGCAAATCAGTGGGATGTAGTTGATTTTTTCCATTTGTAAAAGCTGGTATATTTAAATTCGCACCTAATATTTGTAGAGAATCTTGAATTAAAAAATCTGTCGGCTAAAACAATATCACCTGGTAAAATTAAATTTAAAAAACCACAGTTTTCTGTCAAAAATTTTTCACTATAGTGTTTTCAACAGAGCAGGATTACCGAAAATTTACACAAGTAATAATAATAAAATACATATAAAAGAACGCCAAAAATACCTGTTAAAAAACGCCTAGAACAAACACGTCTATTATTCACTTGGCTTTCAGAAAATGTACCTCTAGACAACGCATTTAAATGATCCCCTCCGTTTGTCAAAACAGCAGGAAACCGGAAAAATGATACATTATCTCTTTCAGAACGCATTGAGCATTTAATAACACTACAAAAATGTGGCATTTTCTATTCATTTCTTCTGCATAAAGAACATAAAAAAAAATCTTTCTGATGTTTACATATGAAATTAACGTTGTGCCATAAAGTTGTGTGCCTCTCAGCAAATATGGCCGACCTGTTACCTACGTCATCCTGGAATGGCTCAACACAACAATCGAACAATCCAATGTAAATAAATGCAATTAACTTCGTCGAAACTCGAATTCGGGTTTTGCCATACAATGACCTTTTCTGATTGACCAGGATTCTGTAAAACTCCGACAGAGCACGAGCGTAATGCGAGAGGTCCCGGGAGCCGCTACACACAAGACAAACCTTTCGAAATATAAATATTCTGGTAAAATTTTAATTTTTAATTGCTTTAAAAGAGGACCGTCGGGGGCAGCACCTCCCGGTACCCTCAGAGATTTTGAAGCAATGTTCAATTTTAGAAAAAAACTACTTACTTTTTTTGGTAAATACAAAAGTTGTTCAGTGGCAAATGAAGAACGGCGGATGATAACTTATATACGTATATGACTTTTTTTATATATTTTTTCATGTTATTTCTTTTATGTATATAAAAAAAGTAAGCATCCGCCATTCTACGATGAATAATAAGCTCGGATACCAAAAATTCAGTATTAAGCCCGCAATTTTAACATTAGCATATCCAATATGGCGGAGGGTATAGAACCCCCTTATAACTATGAGGAAACTTACACATTCACATTTTAAATATTTTCTAGGGCGAAAACAGTAGCAAATTGATAATATGTATCAAAGGAAAATCCGAAGAAGATGGCGACATTCACATAGTAATACGCCAGTGTCCAGAGTGTGTTCCATGTAAGAAAAGCTCCCACCGTTTTAATGTATCCATAGAAAATTTAGGAAAAATGCCATGCAGTAAAATCTCATGTTCCAACAAGAAATCGTCACAGAATAAAGTTTTATTTAGAGAACCCAGCAGGCATCAATCTCAATCTGATGCTATCAATGTTCTTTTTGATCCAGACGAACCTGCGCAATCTGTTGTAGAAGGGCCGCAGATAAGGTTGTTTGAAACCATAAATTTAAATCTTCAAAATACTGAGGTAAATATACATTCAATTAATTCATTAAAAAGTTTTTCCTTTCCTTCAAATCTTCCTGTTTGCAGAATCACTAGGTTGTCTGCATAAGCTTTAGTGTAGAAATTGTCATAGTTGAGGCGGTTGACTAAGGTGTATAAGACCATGTTCCACAGTAGTGCTGAGAGCGCCCCGCCCTGTGGACAGCCTTTTACAACCAGGCCTCTTATGGTGACATCATCTACACTGATTCTTATTGCTCTTTTTGAGAGCATATTGTATATCCATCCATTTACTGTGTTGGGGATATTTTTATTAGCTGAGGGAAAAGTGGTTTTATCAAACGCACCTTCAATATCTATGAATACACCCAAAGAGTCCAGCGATCTTTCGATATGGCCGGCTACAAGGTGGAGTTCTGAATCTGTAGACTTTTCTGGGGTGTACGCATGTTGATTTGGATGTAGTGGGTTCTGTATTATCGCTACATCTATTATATATCTTTAACATAGCCTCTCTAAAGTTTTCATTGAAAACGACGTGAGGCTAATCGGTCGATATGCTTTTGGAATGGAGTAATGCAATCTTCCTGGTTTTGGTATAAAGACAACCTTGACTTCCCTCCAGCTTTTGAAATATACCTCAATGCCAACTTCTTTGTTTACGTGACAAATTAGTCTTAAAATGACGTCATATTACGTTACTTTTACGGCAAAATTTCACATCGACGTATTTCACCAAAATTCCACGTGATTATGACGTGAAATGACGTCTCGTGCTAGCTGGGTTGACATCTTGAACCATTTCACCAGTAGCAAAATTTAATAATATTAATTTTAGGGCCAAGATTTAGTGATATCTTTGTCTGTTAGACCGAAATGTGTTCAAAATGCTACATCTGGATTTAATATAGACGACATATTCAGTGAATGTTCTTGCAGTAACAAAAAATTTCGGACACATGTACGTACGTCATATTAATTTATTTTAATTAAACATTATTAAATCGACTTTATTCAAGGTAGTTGAAAGAATGATACCATTATCACGTATAAAAATTTGCTCTTCTATGGATTTCGATGTAGATTTAGTTGTATCAAAACTGAAAATGACAGGAGTGCAACATCCAAAACCGGAAGTATCGGAACGGCTGAACGAACTTGGAGTTTACAACATTCTTAGGTAAATTCTTTCACAATTTTTCAGATTTTTAGATTTACAGCACTCTTAAAATACCTGCGTGTAATTTTCATTAATATACAGTCCAACATAGAACGAGAAATATAAGGTCATAAATCAGTCATTCATAAATAAGCAATAAAATTATGTGTCCCTTAGAAGATTCCCAGGTCCGGATTAAAATATCTTATGAAATAGTTAGGCATTTTAACCCAATTTATCATTATACATACCTATAAAACAGCGGCGATCACGAGCAACAGCGCTCCCCTCAGGTCACCGGCAAAACACTCTTGTTGACGCATGTCATTTGTCAATATGCGTCTTTTCCTTAGATCATATGCTACGCTAGATACGGCACCTAGGTTGTTTTTGGTAGGTCCTGGGGGAGTCTAGAGTACTAATCCATTGATTGGTCGATTTCAAATTTCGACGATTTCCGCTCATATCCTAAAGTTTGACACATTAGACATATGTCAGATATTCTGTTTTTTGGGAATTATTGTGCCAATCTTGTGTATTTATACCTACCAACTTTTCATTTTGTTTTTTCTGTATTAACGAGTTTATAATCAATGGGATTTTTAATTTGCTATAAAAAAATATTTGAGTTATTGATTGAATTGACATAACTGCTAGGTTTAATTATTGTTAGCCAAGAAAATTTAGTCACAACGTGAATAGAATGTCTGTATGATTATTTTCAAATATATTGCTGGCTATCAAATGAATAATACAATTTTACGTATGGCATAAACATAACATCTACAAAATTAATACTAGATACATAAAGCATATTATATGATATAGCATTTGAAATAAACAGAGGCGCAAGATTATTCTCATTCCAAACAATTTTCGTAGTTTTCCATGATATTTTATTTATTTCTATTCACATTAATTCCCATTTTACTGTAACCTACATGGAAGTCACTCATTCCTTAGAAAATGAAATTGAAATATGTGTTGTATAAATATGACAATATATTACACTGTACCAAAATATTCCAATTGGTACGCTATTGCCCCTTCACCCCCTCCTATAAAATACCTCTCTAATACCAAACAAACACTACAGGATGCCGCACCTAGCCAGTGGCGGATTTAGGGGAGGGGCGAAGGAGGTTTCGCCCCCCCCCCTGGCGAAACGCTTTTTATTATTCAGTAGTATTCAGACTACTATTAATCTGTTTTGGTTAATTTTCTAATTATATTATGTTATTTTGCATTTTTTGCAAAGAGTATGTTTCACTATTTAGTTGCTATATTAAAATATTTTACTGTGCCTCCCCCGCGCACAGTTCGGAATCGTCACCCCCGTCAGAAAAATCTTAGATCCGTCCCTGTATCTAGCGAAGCATATGATCTAAGGGTACGTCCCTGCGTAAAGGCAATTACGAGTAACAGAGAAATTAGCTGTCAGCGTTCCCCCGAGGTCGCCGGCAAAACTACTCTTGTTGACGCATGTCATTTGTCAGTATGCATCTTTTCTTTTCTAGCAGTGTTGCCAATTGAATACGGTTTAAAATTAAAAACTAATATTAATTTAATACTTTCATATTCCAATTTTTATGGTACCTACTCCAGAATTAATGGTTGCATTTCTGATTTTTTTTTCATATTGATGGTTTGATGATTTGTGCAATTTAAAATAAATTTTTTTATTAGTTGATTTTCTATGGAATTTTTTTTTTGATTCGAAAAATGTATTGTGAGATTCAATTGACTAGTGTGTGGTGATTGTTTTATCTATATTCGCAACGTTTTTGTGAATGTCTTTTTGCAGCTCCTTTTCCGATATTTTTTATTATTTACTATATCCAGCCATTTTATTTCAAAAGCATTTTATTTCTAAAGCATTTTATTTCTGAAGCATTTTATGCGTGCATATGATAGTGTTTGGATGGTTATGACGTTATTTATTCATAATTAAAATTAAAATCTTTAATATACAAGGTGTCCCATTAAGAATGGGACATAGAACAACCGCAGATTCTCCAATTCAAAATAAAACGATTAAGCGAAATATGCTTAGATAAAATGTTACTCGTTTCCGAAATACGGGGTGTTGAAGTTGAACATTGAAAAATTATTAATGGCCATAATTTTTTTAATACACCGTACAATTTTACTTAAATCGGCACACTTGTTAAATATCATAAAATGCACCTAACAGTAAAAAAAACAGTTCAGTACGCTCTACCAGTGGCGTACGGCAGGAGTAAGTAATGCTTGTACCCCTTCTAAATGTTACGCCGCTGCCTAAATTTTAATTTTGACTATAATTTTAATTTTTTTGATATTTTCTAAGTCAATAATGTATACTTGTTAGTTTGTTGTAAAGTCATTGTTTTTCGAGATATTCCCAGTTAAAGATAGATAGACATGTACTTTTTATTTGTATTATTATTAATAATATTCATTTTTACAATTTTGTCTTAAAACCAAACTAAGTAAAAACTAATGTAATGAAATTTTTACTTCCTTAGACGTTTAACTAAAGACTGTCTCACTTTAAACAACTGATTTGCTTGATTTTGTCGAATTGCAGCAGCAGCATTCTGAATTTTGTTCCAAAGTTCCTGACGGGTATTTATTGCTTCACCATAAACAAGACTTTTGATGTAGCCCCAATAATAAAAATCTAAAGGATTAAATTCAGGACTGCGTGGTGGCCAAGCAAATTCGCTTCCACGTCCAATCCAACGATGTGGAAAACGTAAATTTAGGTAATTCCGAACATCTAATATGTAATGGGCTGGCGCACCATCCTGCAAAAACCAGAACTTATGACGTAAATTTAAAGGAATATCATCTAACATGTCCTCCATATGGTTTTGAAGAAAATTGAGGTATTCTATCCCATTTAATCTGTGTGGAAGCTCGTACGGACCAATGATGTAATTTCCAATAATACCCACCCAAAAATTTTGTTGTTGTGTTCTCTTTTTAAAATCCTATGAACAGTAGAGCGGCTTATCCCAACGGCTGTAGTTACTCTACGAGTACTTAGCTGCGGATCGAGATCCACTTGAGTCAAAATTTCATCCTCCTCATCTACTGTAATCAACCTAGGTCGTCCTGTTTCAAGTTTTGGTCGAAATGCACCCTTTTCACCCAACCTGTCATACAGACATTTGAAAATTTATTTAAAATTATTCTGGGCATAAATACAAACCATGTCCCTCATTTCTAAATTGGACAATTCGTTATGACGTGGCATTTTACAATAATATTACAGTTATTAATAACAATAATCAGATAGTTACTACGAAAATGTTTAACTGACAGTGACAGAACTTCATTATAAATCAAAGCCTACTGTCAAAATTTTCAATTATAAATTAATAAATATTCTCACAATCGCGAAAATAAAAAAAAATAGAATAAAGCTGTTTGGTCGCGAATCTCATTAATTGTAAAAATGAATATTATTAAGTGGCACCCGGAGTTCTTGTGAGAAGCATATTTCAGTTCTATTTTATGAGGATTTTCTAATATAAAATTGTATTTATATGCGCGCCACTGGGAACACTTGGCCATGGAATATTTCTCGACAGCTTTAAATGTATGTAAAGCTGTGGCAGCACTTTACAAAGGTATTTAAGACAAAAATGGGAATCCATATTATTTAAAAACAACTTGATATTTTTTTAAACAAATAGGAGCAAATTTTCATAGATTTAATGCAGAATGGCGCGGATATTTTCTTTTGTGATTTTCCATTTAAAATTAACAAAATAAATACTTTTCGAAGGTTTACAAAAAAATCAAGATTTCTCCACCCTAAGTTTTGTAATTATTAGTATTTCCTGAAAATTTCACAAAAATCCGACTAAAACTAAAGGCTTAAAAGGTTATTAAAATTTTTCAAGGGGTTCGGTTTGTTCTTAATAATAATACAAATAAAAAGTACATGTCTATCTATCTTTAACTGGGAATATCTCGAAAAACAATGACTTTACAACAAACTAACAAGTATACATTATTGACTTAGAAAATATCAAAAAAATTAAAATTATAGTCAAAATTAAAATTTAGACAGCGGCGTAACATTTAGAAGGGGTACAAGCATTACTTACTCCTGCCGTACGCCACTGGTAGAGCGCACTGAACTGTTTTTTTACTGTTAGGTGCATTTTATGATATTTAACAAGTGTGCCGATTTGAGTAAAATTATACGGTATATTAAAAAAATTATGGCCATTAATAATTTTTCAGTTTTCAACTTCAACACCCCGTATTTCGGAAACGAGTAACATTTTATCTAAGCATATTGCTTAATCGTTTTATTTTGAATTGGAGAATCTGCGGTTGTTCTATGTCCCATTCTTAATGGGACACCCTGTATATCATATTGTCTTAATTTGTGTGCATTTTTGCGTTTTTTTTAGGGCTAGCCGACCTGTCAAGTGTGGACGGATGGCCATTTTAAATGAACATCAAAAAAAATATCTTCCTTATGCTGCCAGTCTAAGATCACTACCTTTAGACGTTGACGACATAACAGTAATTAATCAAAGTCTAAATATGAGTTTGCACAAAAGTAAACATTCTAAGATCTTTCCTGACGGAACAAATCCAGACAATCATATGCATGTACGTTTCGGCAAATGCGTGTACTTTTTACAAATTTGGCAACAGGGCATGCAATTTTACGAAAATTGGGAAATTAGGAAAGAATTGATTAATAAGAAACTGAGTTTTTATATTTATTTAGAAGATGATGTTAAACAATTCGATAATTCGTACGAAGTCAGATATTTTGACGTGGTAAATAAAAATAATCCTGCGAATGATAAAACCAAAACAGAGAAGAGAAAAGATATTACAACTGTAAATAAAAAGCTAACTGTTTCAACCTCTCGCTGTATTGATATATCGAAACAAAACAATAGTTCGGTAAAAAATTGTCGGAAAAGTAGAATTCCTGTATATATAAAAAAATATGCAAATAAAGGAAAAGAAGCTATTTCGATATCACAATTAAATAGCACTTCGAGATTTAATAGCAGTTGTAAGACTGAAAACGACAATAGAATAATTAGCAACAGGCATAAAATAAACATTCCTAAAAGCAATTCTAATGTCAATAAAATAAACAGTGACTATAAACCACCGTCTAGTGAGGATGACAAATCGAGCGGCACCTATTGCAGTTGCGTTGACATTAATATTAATAAAATTAATAGCATACATAAAACTGTTAGTAACTCGATAAATAGCACCCGCCATGAAACAGCTGGTAACTGTCAGAAAATAAATAGCGATTCCCAAATAACTAGCATTCAAAAAGGAATAAAAATCACAAACACAAAACATACTTTTAACAATATAAATAATAATAAAATTGTTAAAAATATTTTAAAACACTATGACATAAATAATTATGGTTGTGGAGGAGACTTTAGAAGCATATTTCGAATGAAGGACAACCACGACAAAATAAATAGCGGTGGCGATATTTCCAGTGATCTGTACTTACACTCTAAACGTCAAATAATACCCAATGACAAAATAAAATTAACTGTAAATACTCTTGTTAATAATAACAGCATTTATACGAATAACAATCCCCTCATGAAAACCCTATTAAAACAAAATAATAAAAAAGAAAACGATCGAAATAAAGTTAGTCTGGTAACTATAAAAAAACCCGATGATAATTCTTCGAGAATTTTTTCTGAACAAAACAGTTTCGTTTCTGCTAAAAGTTTAGAAGAAAAGTCTGTTTTCAAAAAAAAAGAAAACGATCGTAATAAAGTTAGTCTGGTAACTATAAAAAAACCCGAAGAAAATTCTTTGAGAATTTTGTCTGAACAAAACAGTTTTGCTTCTGCTAAAAGTTTAGAAGAATTAGATTCTGTTTTCAAAAACAACCGAACAAAGAAGAAGAAATCGTTTAGTTTAAAAGTTAGGAAGAAGAAAAAAGAATTTTATACTTCGAGATCACTTACGCAATTGCTCGTTGCCAACAGTGTAAAGAAAAACTTTGAATTTGTTAGTAAGTAAAATATTTTCATTAGATTAAGATTTGAAGAAAATAGGGAAAGAGGCAAGAAGGGGAAGGGTAGAGGGTAGAGAGTTTAGACTATATGGAAGTATACCGGGTGACAATGAGACTAGGCTCAAGCCTACATCTCCTTCACTTTTCAACCGACTTGAATAAAATTTGGTACATAGATATGAGACAACATTTTGGAGTGACAGACGTATAAAAACAAAATGGCCGACTTCCGGTTTCGCCAGAAATGTCACCAACTTCGATTTTTTAAATGGAACACCCTATATATTTATATATTTTTTGGATTCTATGGCTCAAATTACATGTGACAGTGTTGCCAATTTTTCTATTTTTCAATAAAAAATTCAAATTCTCAGATTTATTTTTTCAAGAAATGATTATGTTTAGGTTTTAACAAAAAGAAAATGGTACATAATGTATATCGTTGAATTGGTAATTAAATTCTTTATCGAATGGCAAGATGGCCCTCCGTAGGTACCATTTGAAAAAAACGATTTATTCGTTAAAAATGAATTCAGAAAATTTAAATTCCTGCTGTAGGATTTGTCACTGTCATATGTAATTTGAGCCATAGAATCCAAAAAATATTAAATATATAGGGTGTTCTATTTAAAAAATCGAAGTTGGTGACATTTCTGGTGAAACCGGAAGTCGGCCATTTTGTTTTTATACTTCTGTCAATCCAAAATAGTAAGTGAAGAAGATATAGGCATGGCCCTAGTCTCATTGTCACCCGGTAGACTATTTTTCAAATTAACAATTTCCTACGAATTTTCGTCGGCAAAACAATATTTTTTTTTTAATTGCCTATTTACGATTTTTTTACACTTTTTCACAGCAATACTTCTTTTTGTAATTTTCCTCTTGAATTTTTATTTTCTTTAAAAGAAAATTGGGAAAAATAATCGAAAACTTACAACTTCTTATGAATTTTCGTAAAAAAATAATTATCATTAGTTTTCGAATTTCACGTATTTGTTTTTATTTTTTCAGAATTTTTGGACTTTTTTCACCCCTTTTCGCACTAATATTGAAAGTGGAGTTGATCTAGAGGAAAAAACCCCGATCGCTCTTTTCGAATTTTTTTTTTGTGATTTCATAGATTCGAGGTCCCTCTTTCACGTGATCACTATATGAAAGCTAAGGGAGGTGTGTAGAGGGGTTTAATTAACATGTAAATATATGGAAAATCGGTTTTTCGCACGTAACTCGCGAGTTTTATTCGGATCGAAACGACTTCTGTATACAAAATAAAGTGCTCGCGAAAACCCATAAACTGAATTTTAACCCGTCTAAATCGATGTAGCGGTTTTCGAGATATTGCGATTTGAAAGTAAACGGATTTTTGGCGAGAACACACCTAGAGCCGATTTTTCATCCGATAGATAGTCGTGACTCAAGCATTGTGTCCAAATTTCAACTCTCTAGTTTAATTTGGGAGGGAGGAGGAGGGCAAACACTGATTAATTTTTGACTCGAGGTAACTTTTTTAATTTTTGACCAGTCCGAGTCAGCAAAATGGGAAACTCTTTCTTGAGGACACTGCTACAGGATATATTAAGGATATGATGGTTTTCGCGAAAACGGACAAATGGCGACCGAATTTCGGATTTTGCAAATTTTATTTTTCGATTTTCGCAACGAAAGAGTAAAGTGGGGAAATTTTCAACTGAATCCGATAATCAGAAAGGGCGGGAGGGGAGTGAAAGCATTTTGCCTGTAGAAGGGCAAGGGATAGGGTTAGTGACTTCGCGCTAGGCTCGAATTTATAAAATCACAAAAATTTTTTTTCGAAAAGAGCGACTTCGTTTTCAAAACCAGATCTACTCCACTATGAATTTTTTCGCTTTCCTCTTAATTACATAAGTACGATTTTTATTGTAGTTTTTATTTTCCTTGAAAAAAAAATGGAAAATTGTCGAAAATCCTTTATTTAGACTATTTCCTTAAAATCACAATTTTCTATGAATTTTCGTCAACAAAAAAGAGTTTAGCGATGTTTTTCGAATTTGTCGTAATTTTTTACTTTTTACTATTTTCCACTCATTTCTTACAGTTTTTTTTGTAAATTTCTATAATGCCGATCAATTTTTAACGAATATTACCTCTTTCTGTTGAGAAAATTTTTTTTCTTAAAAAAAACTGAAATAATCATCTGAAAACCTGGTATCTAAATTATTGTACATCTATCTTCTTCAAATTCACAATTTCTCATGTATATCTGTCTCCTAAAAAACAAAATCTCATGGCTACTGATGTTTCTAGATTTTATAAATGTTTCAAATAAAAAATCACAAAAAACTTCAACTTCAACGAGTGCACACTTGGTTTTATCGTCCACGCGATTTAATAAGGACCTAAATCCTGAAAGGACTTTCTCAAAAATGATCGTCAATAAATTCTCCAAGTTTTTATACGACACTTTTATACGAGAGCTGTCGACTGAAGCAAAAATTGAACTTTTGAGTAAAGTAGATGAATTCTTGGAAAAATATAGTAAACTCCAAGCTACTTCGGCTAAGTATAAATGTAGAAAAAATAAAGGTAGGTACGTATTCACTTTTTTAATAATTAATTTTTCTTCTCCTAATGCATGATTTTCTAAAATCTTTGAAGCCTGAGGGGGAAAATTGTGGTTTTTCCGGGATCAAGGGATTTTTCCAACACGATTTGCATTAGTGGTATGGGACGTAATTAATAAAAAATTGTTTTTACTATCTTTTTGGATAAGTACTATACTAAAACAAATAATGATTAAGATTAATTGATAGTTCACAGGACCATAAACCAAGTAAAACAGCGTTGAAGGTTGTGGCTAATTATGGTAATACACAATAGAAGTATGATTAAACAATATTTTTTTGAAAAAATTAATGAGTAATACTTATAAATCATTTCCTCCCCATTTCAAATTATTTATTTTATTTATTGCTTATTCTTTTATACAACTCATGGCAACGCTTTACGGATCTATATTTGTGACTGTGTCCGTTTCACTGATAAGTACATTTTAACGAGCGAGTAAGAAGTAATCCGTTTCCTACCTGATAATACCATGATCGTAACATCGTAGGGTTGACTTAGAATAACGATTATTTAATATCTAATAAATGCATCTGCATCTCACGAATCTGAGGTGGAAGATTAGACGAAAGGTATGATCTATGGTTTGTATAAAGATACAAAAAAAGTTTTTAGTTTATTGTAAAAATTAATAAGTACGCAACTGCCTTTAATATGCCAAGGGTCATTTCAACTGTCAATCTTTGTTTGTTCTAGTAAAAATTATGTTGCCTTTTGCACCTTTGCCTTGAAAAATACAGACGCCATTGTTTATAATAAAACTAAAATATTGTATTTTTTTGTAGGTTTTGCTCGTAATTTGGATGTTGTTTTTCCTGTAACACGATTTCTTGGACAAGTAATGGAAAAACTAAAAAATCGATCGTTTTGTAATATTTTAGAAATAATTTCTGGTTTAAAATTTAGATTGACGCATTCTGCATTTGTAGATATTCTGGTTTACCCAGAAATAAATATTATGCAAATTATTCTCTTTTCTTGCTAATAGGCTTTCTCAGAAGCCTAGATCTTTTGTACTAAAACATATATGTAGGGTATACACATAAGATGTCATAGGTAGCAGAGTGGTAAGGTCAATCGACCCTTCTTGTAATCTACAATCTACAAAGACGCGGATACGGTTTTTCATAAATTTCAACACATATAAAAAGTGCGGGGTCCTTTGAAAAAATATTCAATTTTTTACGTGTTGTAGGTTAAAATAAAATAATGTGGTTTGTATAAGAGATCTAATTTATTAAATGTTTTAAAAACATACAATAAATAAGTGAATTTATATAAATATGCAAAGTTACTGTATGATGGACACTTTTTTTCACCTAAAATCAACCAAATGGAACTTTTTAATTTAATTTTTAAAACATTTTGGCAAATTAAAAATAAATAAAAAAATTACTCATTTGCTGCATAAGCGAAAATAATTAGCTGTTAGAGTCTTCTAAAAGATATATTGTACCAATAAATAAATTAATTAATTTTAACCATTTAATTATTAATCGACTTTAGGTGAACATTTAGGCTATATTATATTAAACAAAATGGACCACAGAGATAACAAATCAATCCAGATTTTGTCAACAGTATTGCACATAAAACTCCTCGATGGTGCTCCCATCGATTAGGAACTGAAAATTGAAAGAAAAACAAACTTCTCGAGTATCATTTACCTTATTTACACGGTACACTTCTAGTATTTGACCATTAATGTACAAAGACTGATGATGATCTTAAAACGAAAAGATTATTAGTTTACTGTAGGAAAAAGAACGGACATCAAAATACATAAACAATTTCTAACGTTAACAATCATATTATGATAGATCTAACACATAAATGCATAAATATGTACAGGGCGAGACATTGCTACTAACCTATAAATTAAAATATAAGTGCAAAAGTTGGGTTATCTTTTCCAGCTGTAGTTTTGACTCGCCTTGTATGTTTAATTGTTTTTTTAGACAGTACGAACATGAAGCTGCTGCGTATGACTATTTTCTACCTATATACGCATAACTGCTCAAAAAAATCGATATTTGATACACGTTTACAATTTAAATATTGCGATTCCATTAAACTAAAAAATAAAAATAGTTTTTTTTATACTGGATGTCTCATGTCTTAATAAGTTCCTCCCAGCATTTTGACAATTTTCTTATAGCTGTCATCTCTCCTCAAAAACTGACAGGTAGGCTAAATGTCTGCCAAAGAAAAACGAGAATCTAGTAGTCAACCCCGGAACATTTACGTCAATTGCCGAAGTCGTTCAAAAGGAATTATTAAAAATGTAGGTCTAAAATTACTAAAATTTATCAGTCAATTAGTTTAATGAGTTGAAATAATTAATGTTTAGAAAAAATTAAATTAAAACTCGACTCTCCCATCAAATGTCACAAACGTCAAATAGGTACATTTGACTTTTTGGGAAACAAGCAGCCAATCTAGAATTATCATTCAAAATCATTTTTTAGACAATTCGGGACGCTTAGGTGTAATTGATTTTCATATTTAATCATAATTTATAGTCATACTTTTTCAAAAGAATTAATTATTTCTATGATTTCCTACATTTCCAAAGCTTGTCATAGCAATTTTCCGACAAGAAATTTAATGTGTTAGAGAGAGGATATATGGTTTAATCGAGGCGACAGAGAACAGAGAAGGCTCCGCGAAAAATAAATCCAATTATTTAATTTAACGCGTGGTAATCGAATTGAGTAATTTTAAATTAAAAAAAAAATCGATATTATATTATTGTCCAGTTAATTTACATTAACAAAAGAAGGTTCTAATAGTGGAGTAATCATTTTTTTTAAACTACTGAAAGTAGTGAAGTGCATACCCATATAAATCCGCTACACCACTGGACGATTCACGTTCAATTTTCAATACATTTAGAGTCCGTACACACCGTTCTTTATCTTTTACAAAGGAAATATCCATCAAGCGTGTTGTTTAGAACTTTCTCGGAATATGACATCAACTAGGCTTATTTAGGTTTTCAGGACGTCCAGTATAATTAGTCAGAAATTAAGCAGATAAGTCATTATTTACAAAGATAAACTATATTAAACTTAACTAAAATACTACATGGAGATGGGTTTATGGTAAATCTTTAAAAAAATAGGAATGGCATGGAATGTATCATTTCTATATCATTAGACATATTTTACTATTAGGATGGCCTTAAAAAGTAAATATTTATCAAAAAAATTATAATTCCAAAAATAAATATTATCCCGCATTGCTTCAAAACCAACCACGTTATTTATATCTTTTGAAATATGTAAAGTCCCGTCTTATTAGTCGCAATTTTGAAAAATATTATTTGCTTTAAGACCCTCCATAGTATTGTACAGGGTGATCTGAAAATATTTACTTTAACCTAATTTTCATACATTTTTTTTGACAAAAAGGTAAATTCGATTTTACCTACAGTGATTTTGTTTTCGTTTAAAGTATTTTTCAAGAACACACTGTACGCTTTCAAGGATAACACGTCACTTTTACATTAACTAGGTACAATAAATATCGTTATAAATTAAAAAAAATTCTCACCATATTAATCGGTGGTAGTAGTAGCTTAGTTGATATATTTTTTGATATCGTTTTTTTGTTTCGTTAAAACAATTAGGCAGATTTATTCGAATAATCAAATAATTATTAGTCCAGTCAAATTATAAGTAATGAATTATTTTTAAAATTCGAAATAATAATTTCCAGTTTCATCTAGCAACGCAGCTCCATATCTGACATTTTAAATTGGTTAGTTTTCCGTAATATTGGACTTTTTTCGAAAAATTTGAAAGGACTGTAGGGTAATAAGAGAGTAGTTCATATAACCAGGGTAGTACTTGATCAAAAATTTGCAGATTTCTGCTTTCCCCAACAAAGGTTTTCGAATGTGGATGATTACGGGAAACTCATCCGACAGAGAGCGCTGAGTGTTTGTCCCACCGTTATTTACCAAGGTGGAAAAATTCTAGGATAGGGGAAAGCCCCAACATTGATGGCATGTTTTGTAAGACTAATTATGGGTCGCTGATCACGAATCTGCAATCAGTTTCGTTCGGTCTAATCAAACAAGAAAGTTATTAATTTTTTCTTTCTTCTGATAACAACCCTTTAGGAAACTTATAAACTCCCATTTCTTTGCACCCAAAAGAAGCACAACGACATCTTTCTCTGAATAAAAACGAAAAATCACAAATTATCCTATATAAGTAATGTACCGTTTGATGACAAACACTTGGCGCCCTCTACATAGAACGAATTGACAATTTACTTCCCCATTATATGAACGTAGGGGTTATGTGTCCCGACGGGCATTGAATGACCTTACAAGTCCAAACAAGTGTTGGTACCCGATCATGTCGGTCAATCCAGCACCTTGATTCTGTTATTAAAGGAACTCGTCCTTTCTAGAGCGGTTTCGGCGTCATTATGTCTCTTCGGTAAAAAGTAAACCGCTCACATATATCTCGGGGTGATTTTAGACTCGAAACTTACCTGGAACCAACAGCTGGCAAAAGTAAAGAAGAAAGCCGTGGCTACATTAATGAGCCGACGAGCACACGGAAAAACATGGGGGCTAAGTCCCAAAATGGTATATTGGACATACAACATAGTGCTAAAACCCATGTCCACATACGCATCTTTGGTATGGTAAACAAAGATAACCCAAAAAATAGCCGCCGCTGAGTTGGGCAAGGTACAAAGACTTAAATGCCTTAGCATAACGGGGGCTATGTCAATAACACCAACCTCAGCCATGGAGGCACTTCGAACCTCCCCCCGATTGACATAACAATCATGGAGACAAGGATGGGACAGGCAACAAAATACGAGCAATAGATCGGATCACAACAAGATAAAGGAAATAGTGGGAGGTAACATTCTTTAAATGAAACCAACGGACCACATGAATCCCATGTACTCCTTTAACACTAACTTCGAGGTGATTATGCAAGATCGAAGAGAGTGGATAGAGGACAGCATCAAGGGCAAACCTGGAGAAAGTATCTGGTATAAAGACGGCTCCAAGGAACTGGTACTGGAATATACAGTGAGGGGAGAAACTCCCAAATAAGTGTCTCACTGGGAACAAACACTTCCGTATTCCAGGCGGAAATGTATGCTATCTTGCAATGCGCGAGAAAAAACAATATGAGGGAAGTGCGCAATGCACGAATCAAAATATCCACAGACAGTCACGCGTCACTGAAGGCTCTCATGAATCCAGAAGTGACATAATACTGGTATGGGAATGCCGTGAAGAACTCAGTGTCCTCTCAGTACACAACAAAATAACTTTTATGTGGGTTCCAGGACACTGTGGCATCGAGGGCAACGAAAAAGCTGATGAACTAGGCAGAGAGGGTTCATCAACTTCATATATTGGTCCAGAACCCGCACTTGGTGTTACAAAATCTAACATCCGAGGATGCATACGGGACTGGATGAGAGGACACCTACACAAGATGGGGCTGTATAACGGAGACCTTTCCTGCAGACAATGTGGTAAAAGGACAGAAACAGCCAAACATATACTGTCAGAATGCGAGGCACTGGATCGCAAAAGACAGGCAATTTACGGACAGTCCAGGCTAACTCCCGAAGAATACAGCAGCCAACCGGTGAATAACCTGTACATAATGGTACAGGGGACAAGAGTTACGGAATCGGTGCTGTGAAATTAACTCGGAAGGCACAAAAAGACCAAGAGGCTGAGGTGTAGCTGGCGATGAGGCAGCATCCGAGTTATAAAAAAAACCGCTCACATGAAGTATTAAATCCATGCTGGAAGACGACAATTTCTACTTCAACTGAAGAGGTACAATAATCCCAAAAAGGCTCTAGAAAGGACTACCTCCTCTATTAACAGAATTAAAGTGCTGGATTGTCACGCCCCTAGTATTTTTGCATTAATCATTTGACTTAAAAATACGAATATCTAAATAGATCTATAGATTTCATTTTGGTATAGCTCCTACTACCGTGATTAATGCCTATCATAAAACTACCAATCGTCATTTTATAAAAAATATCTAAGTATCTAAGCCGTACAAATTAGGTCATAATGAAAGATTAAGTAGCAGGCGGTTTAACGGATATTAGGGTGTTGTTTTTTGTTCTTTTACCGTTTTTTTATTATTATTCTTATTATTATTATTACTGCTATTTATTACTATTATTAATAATCTGTGGGATGGTCGGCGCTCCCTTCGATTTCTTGATCACCGGAATCGTCGCCATCTTCATCGTCGCTTCTGGAATTGTCGACGCTGTTACTCATTTGTTTTGCAGAATAATCCAAACTCGATTTGTTCATAATGGACTCTGAAATATTTGAAAATACTACTTACAGTCGAGATGAAAATAAATTACGCAGTATACTTCATTCCAATCCTATTTGGCAGCTAAGGGGGCTATGAAATAAGTTTGTTTAGTTGTCTCTCAAAAATTACCAACTTGCGCCAGCAAACAAACTCTAGATTAAAAAAAGAGGTTCATCACTGGATGCTTTCTCTTCTCAAGTCACTCTCATATAATATGCTGTTGTCAAATAAAAAAAATCTTTACGTCTAATAAAAGGAATCATTAGATGCTATGAAATCTCTTTAATTTTAATTTCTTTAGTCTTTGATTTTTATAAAAATCATTTGGAATTGTTATTTTATTTGGAAATTTGGAATTGCTGTTTTTCTTTAGTTTTTATTCAACAAAAAAATGCCGACTCACCACAGTTTGGTTTGGAATGTGTACGAGTATTTGCAAATTCTACTCCATGCTTATCGACGCACCAACACATTCCTATTGCACTGTGACATTGCACTGGCTTATAATATCCTTGGTTATCACATTCCGGAACAAATACGCCTATAAAATAAAAACATAATGTTTGTTATTTAAATTTAAAGTAGGGTTAGCCATATGTGAGTAGTAATTACTGAAGATATGGAAGAAAATAAAGTCCTTTTTATCTCACAAGTTATTTATTTGAAGAAGCGACCGGTTTCGGCGATCAAGATATCGCCATCATCAGGCCCTGCGTGAAAAAATTATGGAGTTAAAAGGCAAATTCGCCAAGTTACATGATTCAAAGAATTTATTTTAATTTAATTTTATTTCAATTAAAGCAAAAACTCACCTTTTTCACGTAGGAATTACAACAGGAAACACACCAAAAACATGTCAGCACAAAAATAAATTACAATTCTATTTTGTAGAAATCAATAACGAATTGTACAGGTCCTAATTTATATAATATAAATTTAATTTATATATTAATTTAAAGTATAGTTATAAAATTTATTGTATAGCACATTAAAAAGAACATCATTTCTCCTTTTCATGCTATTTATCAGTGAACCCCCACTTGTTTCATATTTCCAATTATTTTTCAGATTGAGACGTTTTGTTCTTTTCTTTCATTATCTTTTGTCCTTTTCTTTCCTACAATTATTTTTCTTTTTATTGCCTAACCCTTGACCAAATACAAAAACTTCTAATATTAAATTTTCATATTAAATGTTTTCAGTTGAAATTGTTACATTACTTATATTTTCTTATTTAATTTGAAATAAATCTAATATTTAAATAATTATATTATGTATGTTAACGCCACCTACCTCATATTCAACAAACCATACCTGGTTTTAGATATTTCTTATTACAGATAACTTTATCATTTTATTAATTAATTTTCTGTTTTACCCATATTAAATCAAACACTTTCTATTGGTTAAAATTTTTTGACGTCAAATTTATATAAAAACGCTTGTTGATAAAAATTAATTCCTTTGTTTAAACCAGCTAATTTTTTAAAATCTGTCTCTTTTGTTATTTTTAATGTTTTAATTTGTTTGTAAATGTCCTTTTGACTGGTTTTATTTAAAAAGTTTTAAATTTTATAACTATACTTTAAATTAATATATAAATTAAATTTATATTATATAAATTAGGACCTGTACAATTCGTTATTGATTTCTACAAAATAGAATTGTAATTTATTTTTGGTGTGTTTCCTGTTGTAATTCCTACGTGGAAAAGTTATGGTGAGTTTTTGCTTTAATTGAAATAAAATTAAATTAAAATAAATTCTTTGAATCATGTAACTTGGCGAATTTGCCTTTTAACTCCATAATTTTTCCACGCAGGGCCTGTTGATGGCGATATCTTGATCGCCGAAACCGGTCGCTTCTTCAAATAAATAACTTGCGAGATAAAAAGGACTTTATTTTCTTCCATACCTTCAGAATATCTAACAGGTGAACAAAAAACTAAATGTGTTGTCAAAATCGTTGACAGCACTGTCAGCCAAGTGTCCGGCTTATCTCTCCAAGGGATCTATCTATGTTAGCTCAGTAACTCTGTCTCCCTCTAATACATTGAATTATATTTGTAGTGTTGCGAACGTTGCTGATCTACTGACATTATGTCTATGAGAATGATTTTTACTAACCTAGTAGATCTGCGGTAATCTTGCGTTTGACAGCTGCGCAAGGTCGTTCTGTCCTTTGGAAACATCTGCACCATTCTGACGGTGTCACTATAACGTCTCTGTCGACGTCACACTGTTGTAAAAATGGTTTAAGACATATTTCATTTTGATCGTGTTCTAAATCGTAGAGTTCTTGCAAAGATAGTTTCGAATCACCATTCATGTCTAAGTGTTGGAACATCCATCTTACTTCACCCTTGCAGGTTGGAGGAAAACGCACTGAAACATTTTTGTAAATTTTTATAGTCGTAAAATATTTAATACCGATGCTATGAGTTTGTCGGAAATGATTTCTTACCTTTAGATTTAATTTTCATTCTTCTTCTTTTGGTTGCATCAGACATGACAACAGAAAACCAATCCAAAAGACGATTGCCCATTGCTTGTAGAGCAGTCGGGGAACATTGTTTGGGGGGGTAAATGGGAGTTCCAAGAATAGGGCCGTTATAAATTTTATTATCCAATACTTCGTTGTACCCTCTAAGTCTTTCTTTGTCTTCCGCGTATAAAATATTGTTATTGTCCTAAAATGATTTTTTATTATGTTATCCGAACTTTTTTCTTTTAAATTTACAACATTCAATTCATTTCAGAGCTATGATCCCATAGTGCATAAAAATGTGCATTTTATCTCACAAATTAGATTCTGATTGTCAAATTACGTAATATCCAACTGTTAAATGTCACTTTGACTTTCAATTCTTATTTTCGCTGACTAGGTAGAACTACCTGTTATTGAATAAAATCTTTATCTGCTTGATGTGTCACTGATTTAGCAGCATTTTGTGTATAATATGTAGATTGGGAAAGAAGGAACTACAATTTTTAATATTCTTTTAGTTTATTTGAAAAATAATGCAAATTCCATGAACAAGAGAAGTGAAAATTTCGGTCAATCACTCTTAATAAAACTTTTTTCAAACATTGTTTATGTTTACCGATAGATGGCAAATGACAAAGTGATATTTGACAGTTTGACACTCAATCGGTCAGGACATCTTGATATATAGATTAAGTTCTATGTAAGAAGTTTCTAATTAATTCTACAATCTTACCTTATTATACTTTGTATATTTGATATATTTATAATGCTTGTTGTCATATTTAAAATCTTGTGGAGTATACGTATATAATTCAGATTTTGATGGATTTTTATTAATTTTTCCTCCATTAATTGAACCACCACTTCCCGTTTTATCCAACGTAGCCTTGTATTTGTTCATAAACAAATTAAGTTTATCCGATTGCTTTTGTTTCTTCCGATGATCGTCATTATCTAAAAATGTAAAATATAATCAGAAACAGGTTATAGAAAAGACTTTCTCAGAGAAAACCTCAGTAAAGACTTTTTATTACCAATTTGCATAAACTTTTTTTACCTGAACATGGACAGAATCCTTTGCATCCTACTCTAATGTTGGAATGGTGGATGCAATTGTGATAATCCAATCGACACAATGAACTGTATGTCCTGTTGTCTGAGCCACACAAAAATATGGGTTTGACTACTGGACATGGCTTACATCTGAAAATTAAATTATAATTTTAAATTCTTTAGAAAACAAGAATAAGAAAAGAAGAAATATTCAATAAAATGTATTCAAGTATTGTGATCATATGATCTCTCAGTTTATGGTCAGAAATGTGGTAGGAAGCCAATTTTAGACGATGGCAGATATTGAAAAAATCTAAATACGTTTGGTAATGATGATTACTTCTTCTAAAAAACGGAATATAGCTCCACCACTAAAAATTCAGTTGGGTGAAGAACTTAACAATGACAATATTTTACAAATTGTTACATATTGGAAATAAATTTATCTATCTATTTATCATAATCGAGAAATCATAGCAAATAGATGCTAACAGGATCAGTTTTTATGAAAAAAAAAAACTGTCGGCAGTGGAGTAAAGAAAATTGGATGATTGAGACCCATTCATTATCCTATCAATATAAATGTTTGAGCTGGAGATATAAATAATGAAATTGTCGACCTTTTTTGATTGAATTGTTTGGATTTCTTGCACAAGTTATAGAATTAAGAAGATTTTTTGCTGACGAAGTGGATAGAAACATTTGAGCATATCGACAAGCACTTTGCCTTTAAGTAAAACAATTGGATTCTTTTTAACTTGTTTGATAGATAGTTTTAGTTCTGCGAATGTTTTGGCAATACCCAATAATGATTCAACGAACTAACAACTTCCAAAACAGCGTCTTTAATTGATGATCCTGAATGAGTGGTATAATTTATTGTAAAAACTCTTTTAGTCTATCGCATTCTGCGGAAGACTGCATAATTGAAAGATGTGATCGGAGCGAAGAAGCGCCTGTAATAAATCACATACCTGGGGAGTACGGTTTAAAATTAAATTGAAATTCACAATTATATATGTCGAACATAATTGTGAAAACAGTTTTACTTCAATTTATATTTGTTGTTTTATTATTATCAATATTCATACACATATGAGTTAACTGCGCTTGCCATTCGAATATCATGACATAAGACATACACTTGTATAAATACTTTGCTGATTTAGACATCACAGAACAGGCTACAATGCTACAATCCCCAGTAAACACAGGATATCCATCAAAAGTCCATATGGACCTGGACCAGAAAAGGACGTCGAATGGATGTCTAGTGGGCGTCGTTCATGAACATACAATGGATAACCATTAATGGACATCCTTTTCCGCTCCATATTCTTATGGATCAATTATGGACCAATTAAACTTCGAAATAAATTTAACCAATTGGTAGCAATGTTACTGTTGGCATTCCTGGGAATAACTTGAACTTCACAACTGACAATTGACAGGTTATTTATTTGGTTCCAAGTTCTAATGGATTTAGAATATATTCAATATTCAGTTCCATTTTCCATTGTCAATAAGTTCTTCAAAAAAGAAAAGACATTTGTGTTTTGATCGTCAGGTAAGATTGGAGAAAAACGTCGTACGAACGAAGTACTTAAACAAAGTCTATAAGAGAACTCGAAGAAAGATAAACTTATCTTCTACCAGTAACGCACAAATCCTTCTATCAAGTTCTTCTGTTGTTTCACCACCTGCTTCGAGCTTTCAGTCTGATCCCAATATATGTGATTTCAATAGTAGTAATTCTGGGGAAAGTAGTAAAGATTGTGTTCAACAGTCAACAAATATCCTAAAAGTGGTAGTGTTTAGTCTCCATTCAGTGAAAACGAGCAACAACGTAATAGTAGTGACGCTGACTCATCGTCATCAGAAATGTACGTTTATTTCAGTTTTATTTTGAATATTGCTAGACGTCTGGGAAAATCTAATGCATTACATTATTTTTTGGATGGAAAGGCATTTCTCAAAACTAGGAACTGAAGTCTATAAGATGTCCATCACTGGTCCGGGTAAACGTCCATTTGTAAGAACAATAAACTTCCATCAGAGGTCCAGATAACATCCATGAAATGTCCGTCAAAGATCCAATTATTGTCCATTTTTGTAAAATTCACGTCCAAAATATGTCCATTTATAAGTCCAATAAACCTCCATCAGAGGTCCAGAAGATATCCATGAAATGTCCATCGAAGATCCAATTATTGTCCATTTTGGTACAATTCACATCCAAAATATGTTAATATTAAATAAAAAATGGACATCCATTGGACGTCCAAGTTGGTGGCCAATGGATATCCATGGGATATCCACTGCGCATCGCTTGTCCATCAAACGACATCCAATGGATGTACATATTGTACGTTATGGATATACATTGGACATCCATTGGATATCCTTGTGTTTACTGGGATCGTCTATAAAAAAAAACCTTGTAGTACCGTAAAATTAGAATTGTAAATGGAAAAAATTAGGGGCAAGCTGAAATTTTGCAGGTTGTTTTTGGTCAAAGGGACGAACTCAAATCCACCTTCAACAACTTGCAGAAGGGTGGTTTTTGGGGGTGAGTTTGTTTTTTGCAAATAACTCCCTCATTTTTAATCTTACAAAAAAACTTTCAAAAGAAATTTTGTAGAGAATTACATTTGCAACAACTTTTAATTCTTGACTTTTTTTCATAACTGCATTATTTTGTTTATAAGAATTGTTTAAAAAATTGAAAAAGTGGTTTTATAAACAAAATAATGCAGTTATGAAAAAAGTCAAGAATTGAAAGTTGTTGCAAATGTAATTCTCTACAAAATTGCCCTTGAAAATTTTTTTGTAAGATTAAAAATGAGGGAGTTATTTGCAAAAAACAAACTCACCCCCAAAAACCACCCTTCTGCAAGGGGTTGAAGGTCGAAAACTTGGATTTGAGTTCGTCCCTTTGACCAAAAACTACCTGCAAAATTTCAGCTTGCCCCTAATTTTTTCCATTTAGTCAATGGTAAATTGTCTCTATTTACTGTAGTATTGAGAATGGTATTAATTATCACTACTGTATTCTTTGTGACAATAAAATCTTGAATTTAAAAAAAAAACCTTTGAATATGGATTAAGGTATTGATTATTTTGTGATTTCTTTTTGGGAGTTTCCCATTTACTACATATTTAAATGTTTATCTTAAACAAACAAGTAAGATAGCTATCTAATTTTGATTTTTGAATAAAATCTACGTTTTTTTTTTTATTTTTTGAACAATATTAGAATTTTTAAAACATCATTTTTCTTACGCTACTGAGTCTCCTGCTTCATCGCCGTCACTTTCTGGATCATCCTCAGTGTCATAAAAAACGTCATCATCTTCGTCTTTTAATTCGTCGGGCTCAGCGGAGGTTTTTGGAACTACAATGTCCCTAGAAGAAGAAAAGAAAAATGTACAGTCATATTTCAACATTATTTTATTAATTGTATTTTTGGTAAAATTATTAAATATTTAAATTTAAGAATATCGATTTGCGTTTTTTGTTTCAAAATATTAATACTATCAAACTACCAATGAAACACCCTGTATTATCTTTTACTATTTCCTAATTTTTCGCAGGGGACTCTCCGTAAACGAACACATATCCATAAAGCTCAAAACAAAACTAACGAACTTCTTTTTTGATGATAGGTGTACTTGTAGTCAAAAAACAATGGTTTTTGTTTTCATTTTGTCTTTGTTGGTGTAGATAAGGCTTAATCTTCGCACAACACCCTTTCGACCTGGTATCAGCGTAAGGATGCTCCTTACGTTGTTAGTTCTAATCAGCCCTTTTCTTTGGCTCTATTGTTACACGTTCTTCATCCCTTTTTTTCTTTTACTGTTCGTCGAAGTTGCCTCCAGGGTATACTTATTCATGGGCGGTGGCCCAGGGAGGGTTTTTCTCTACCAGTCTGAAGATATATTGTTTTCTTGTATATTTTCTGTGATTCGGTTTAGGTTAGTTTTTGTTTGAAAGTTTTTTATTTTCATACGTTTACTTCATTGATTTTTGTTCACTTCGATTGTGGAGCTTGAAAAATGAACGCTACCTTGAAAGAAAAGCCATCAGCAATTTTTTATTCTTGATTTACAATATCTCTTTCCTGAGTTACACAGCGAAAATGAAAAATGTCCATTTTGTTTTTCGCTCCTAGGATATGTGTACTTTTTTTAAATTCATACAAGTAAATCAGCAATCAATATTCTAAGGGCTAAATATGTGGCGTAAGGAACTTGCGGGTGGAAGCTAATCATAGGTGGAATGAGAACTCTTCTAATGATTCACGTAGGGTCTATTCAATCGTCTTTTGTGGAACCAGTACTGGTGGTATAAGAGGTTCATAGTGTTGGTTGCTATCTTTCTAAATTTCATCTGTAATAAAGAAGATTTTTGTGGAGAGTATCGTTTGAAACAAACCAGGATGCACCGATGAATAATAGCAATGCTTCATTTACTGGCCCAGCCCCAAAGCTCTATGCCATACGTCCATAGTTAATTCAGATTTTCTTCCTAATAACCAGTATAACTTCTGGACATTGTTGATAGTAACTCGTGGACACTACCCCTTTCTCAAAGTGAATGGCTATTATGCAGATATAGTCTCATTGATTTCAATTTTCAATTTCTTGCTCCAATCTTCTAAAATGTTTAGGTGGTGTTGAAGGTGGTTGCGAGGTCCCCTTGAATCAGGAATGCATGAAGAAAGGTTCCATCAATGCATGCATCTTATGAAAAGGACCTCAGGACATATGCCGTGGATGTTGTGAGCGAGCTTGGTTTGGAGAAAGAGCTTCGTGAGGGTGTTTACGGGAACTTAGCGGTCCTTACTTATGACTACATGTGCAGTAGATTCTGTTGGAATGCCAACAGTACCTGAAGTTGTAGTCGCTAGACAATTAGGCCTCAAAGTTCTTGCTTTTAGTTTAATAACTAACGAAGGAATACTTCACAACGAAACGCAACCATTTGGAGGTCTTGCCATCTGCAAAAGCAATGGAAGAACTTCTTCGAGAATTTGTTAAACCGATGATAACGTATATAGGAACCAAGGGTGGCGAAGAATTCCAGGAAGATTGTAAATGTAAACAAATTTAAAATGTTTTAAGAACTGCTTTTTCCCAATACATTTTATAATAGATCTGCAAAGGTTCCAGTGGAGACTACCTGAAGTAGATGTTGCCCTAGGAGTTGTTCGATTTTGAGAGGTGCATAAATTTTTTGATTTTTCGAATGGTCGATGATTTCGAATTTTATTTCTTTATTGTGAAGTGTAAACATAAAGTAAGTAAAAATAAATTTCAAAGTTTGAAATTTTCTTTCAAAAGAGTTATTAGCAAGAAGAAGATCTCATTGTTAGAAGCTGCATTATTTGTATTCATAATCAATATGATCCCAATTAGTGTACTAGAAAACTTTAGTAACAGGACCGCTGGCGGAGGCTTATTTGTGGGTTGATGAAACATTGTGTAATATCTCAATTGTTACGTTAAACTTTCCCAATCGTTCCGTCAGAGTTATCTTCTGTAACTAACCGAAAAGCAAAATTAAAGTTATACAAAGCAAACTCTAGAAATGCAGTCACACTATATGCTGAATTGAATGGCTTTGGTAATTTGTTTAAAACATTTTAATATATAACTTAGTATTGGAGTCAGTTTATATTGCTTTTGAATCATTCCAGATGATTTCAACCGATGTGAAATTGCTTGTGGAGCCACTGCTAATGTAAGTCTTTGTACACTTTCGGCCTTTCGCTACGTTCTTTGTCTTCCACGTCAAATTCATCGTTCTTAAACTTCTCTCACTTAAGGCGGCCTCACCAAATGCTTCTACAAGCAATCGATACGCCTGTACTGCAGATTTCTTCTTATACTGATAAAAAATCACTAATCTTTTAAGGTTATGTCGTTGCCTGATGTCCAACCTTACGATAATGACGTTTTGCATCTAACTGCGTAAACTTATTTGTACATCTGACACATTTATAACAAAAACCAATAAGCGTAAAACAGTAGTTTGTGAACATGAAATATATGTACACACGACACAACCGAGAATAAACGTGCTGTTGACAAAAAAAGAGGGAAAGATAAAGTGGCACTTTACACCCTTTAAATTTATTCATAAAGTTCATTTTACGGCCACGTCATTCATAATAATATATTACATAACAAGAGTAGTAAATAGTATATTAAATTATTAAAATCAAATACGGGGTTTCGGTTTATCGCTCTCTATTTGAAGAACTAATTATTTAATATTCAATATGTTTATTGAAATTGTGAATATGTAAATTAATCTATTTGTCCATTTTCATTATTATTGAAAAATTTGGAAAAAATAGAATGTAAATTCTCATAAAAATCGATAAAATGAAAAGAATGAAAAGTTCGTAAAATTTTAAGACAGAAAAAATTCATTCTGAACCGAAAAATAGAGAAAAACATATTTTTAGTCAGAGCTATACTGTATTTGAAAATCAAGAGAGAGTAAATTCCCAGAATAAAAAGTAATTCGGTATGCAAAACTATAGTACAGTACGTGCGGTAAAACTTCAATATTTGTAATGCATTCTAAATTGTTTTTGTTAATTTCAATACAAAATTTATTAAATTTCTTGGACTATCACATTATTTTATGATCTTTCATTGTTACTACAGTAGGCCTAAGAGGATTAACGTGCGTCATAGGCGTAACCAGAATAGAAAGGGATAATTGTTATTTAACGACCTCCGAATGGGAACAGCTTCTAATGACAGATATTTTGACTTAAATAGTTTCTAGAAATGCAGTTATTTGATTTTCGATAAACGTGACAAATAGTAGTGACTAAAAATGGAAGCAGTTTGTGAGTATACGCCAGTGAAAAAATTAAAACTAGACCATTTATCGCTCAATGAAAAGAGTGCTGTAGTGAATGTGTACCACTATTTTAAACATCAAAATCCCTCAAACACTATTGACATCTAAGGCAATGGGATATGGAAAATCTACAATATATAGAGTTCTAAAGGAGGAAAAATCAGGTGGAGTAACCTCACCAAAGCCGAAACCAGGTAGACCAAAACTATTAAAAGTCAACGTGGACGAGTTTTTTAAAAATGCTATTCGTAAGCTTGTTCACTCATTTTTTATAAACAAGCAAATACCAACTTTAGATAAAGTTTTGCAAGCCATTACGAATGATGTTGATTTACCCACAATAAGCCGGGATAAACTATGGAAAGTGTTACATGAGTTAAACTTTAAATTTGAAAAAATGGGCAGACACTCAATGCTAATTGATTCTGAAGAAATTGTATGTTGGAGAAGACAGTACCTCAGAAGAATACAACAAGTTAAAGCTCAAAATAAAAACATTTATTATTTAGATGAAACATGGGTTAATGAAGGACATTGTGTAGGAAGAGTTTGGAAAGACAAAAATATAAAATCATCCCATCAAGCTTTTCTAGAAGGATATACTACTGGTTTTAACGAACCTATAGGAAAAGGTAAAAGATTAATTATTTGTCATATAGGCAGTACAAACGGTTTTTTTGAGAATGGTTTACTCTTATTTGAATCAAAAAAAACCGTTGATTATCACGAAGAAATGAATGGAGACGTGTTTGAGGAATATTTTGAACAGATGATTCAATTCATACCAAAAGGATCGGTTATTGTAATGGACAATGCAAGTTACCACTCCAGATTACTTGAACCTTTACCAACCACTAAATGGAAAAAGGGTGAAATTGCAAAATGGTTATCTTCTAAAAATTTAGCCTTTGACAATACAATGCTGAGGGCAGAATTGTTAACTATTGCTAAAAAACATAAGCAAAATTATAAAAAATATAATATTGAGGAGATAGCCAAAAAACGAGAAATTGAAATCCTTCGTTTACCACCCTACCATTGTGAGGTGAATCCGATAGAATTAATATGGGCTCAAGTTAAAGGTTATGTTGCCAGAAATAACACTACTTTTAAATTATCAGATGTTAAAAATCTCTTCAATAAGGCAATATCTGAAGTAACAAGTGAAAATTGGCAAAAATGTATTAGACACGTTACAGAAATAGAAAAAAAAATGTGGGAGCTAGATAACATAATTGATATTACTATAGAGCCCATTGTAATTTCTCTAGAATCAGATGGTGAATCTTCTGACACAGAGTGCGAGGAACCATAACTTTAAAATTATTAATTTATGTACTTTAATTTTATTTTTAGATTTTTATTTTTTAAGATTTAATATTGTCGTATTTTTTGCATGTTGCTCGTCAAATTTTATCCTTGCGGTTGGTTTTTTTTTCTCATATACCTACTTAATTGTTTTTTTAGCTCCTCATATTAATTTATAAATAATTGTAATTATCTGTACATATTATATACATATTTTGTAAATAAACATATGCCTAAAACAAAATGCCTAAAATAATATTGACTTTTTCTTCATTTTACCCAAATTAAATTACTACTTACGAATTATGTTTATCTATCTAAAATTGGTAATCTAGGTATAAATAACTAAAACAAATTAAATATTTCTATTTCCATATTAATTTAATTTTGAAAACGCACGTCTATGGTTTACTGCCTTTAACACTGATAACTGCAAAACATTTCTGGGAATTTACTCTCTCTTGATTTTCAAATACAGTATAGAAAAAGTGTCAAAATTACGAATAGCTAATTTAGAGTTAAAAATAAAATTCTTAGTTTCGTTCAGAAATGCAGACTTTTAATATTTGTGTTAGATTTCACCTTTATAGCAAATATTTGCTTTAAAAAATTATTAGTGTTTCAAGCATAGGGTGTTATATTTAGGCATTACGGTGGAAAATTAATGTAAAATTGAACAAAAATAAAAATAACTCCAAAATTAATGCATTTAGGCATAGTAGACCTTTATAATTTTTAAAAGGTAGGTAATGGAATTTACTTCATAATAGGACTATAAAATACAGGGTGTCCTATTTAAAATAAGAACGATATTGTCGTTTGAACATGTCATTAGAGAATGTCCCCATTTTGGACGCACTGTATAATTTTAAATAACTCTAAATACATTATTGCTTCCAATTATTAGTCTAATTTTAGGTCTCCAAGTTAGGGTTTTCCATAAGAAATAATATAACTTTGATACGCCACACTTTTTTGGGACAACATGTATAATTCAAAATATTAACCGTTTAGCCGCAATGGACCGTAACTTACCCTGTATACTTAAAATTTATAAAATCGTTACGAATTTCTTATATCATAAAAGTACAATTCCTTACGAAGGTTTTTCTACATACACTCCTCGAGCAAGAGTGAATGATTTTCGAAAACTTCTTTTTTTCGAAAAATCGATACAACTCGACAAAGTTTTTGGGTTGCCAAGGGCTATATTTACTGTACATATCAAAAATTGAAAAAGTTACAGCAAAACCAAAAAATGACGATTTTTTATATATCTCGAAAAGTAATTCGACAATCGATACGTACAACGAGGTCAATCGAAAGATCTTTTTGTTATCTACAACTTCTTCATATACTATTTTTCGATTCAACGAGAAGTTTTTTTTTAATTTACAAAAAACCGTTTTTTCAACTTTACGAATTTTTTAGGTTAGGTTCACTACTGAAATTCGTGACTATTTTGACACTATTTTTCTTAGAATTTTCACCGAACAAATATTTGTTCGGTATCTGAATATTCTGAATTCGTTCTGTGCGTGTGTGTGTGTTGATCCTTTGTGTTTATGAATTTTAAAATTCTGACTTCAGATTTTGATAGAGCATGAAAAAGTAAGCTTAGGGTTTGATGTGCCCCTCCGTATCTCTTCGGGAACACCTTCAAAATGGCGTCCAAAAAATAGAGAAAAACATATTTTTAGTCAGAGCTAGAAAAAGTGTCAAAATTACGAATAGCTAATTTAGAGTTAAAAATAAAATTCTTAGTTTCGTTCAGAAATGCAGACTTTTAATATTTGTGTTAGATTTCACCTTTATAGCAAATATTTGCTTTAAAAAATTATTAGTGTTTCAAGCATAGGGTGTTATATTTAGGCATTACGGTTGAAAAATAATGTAAAATTGAACAAAAATAAAAATAACTCCAAAATTAATGCATTTAGGCATAGTAGACCTTTATAATTTTTAAAAGGTAGGTAATGGAATTTACTTCATAATAGGACTATAAAATACAGGGTGTCCTATTTAAAATAAGAACGATATTGTCGTTTGAACATGTCATTAGAGAATGTCCCCATTTTGGACGCACTGTATAATTTTAAACAACTCTATATACATTATTGCTTCCAATTATTAGTCTAATTTTAGGTCTCCAAGTTAGGGTTTTCCATAAGAAATAATATAACTTTGATACGCCACACTTTTTTGGGACAACATGTATAATTCAAAATATTAACCGTTTAGCCGCAATGGACCGTAACTTACCCTGTATACTTAAAATTTATAAAATCGTTACGAATTTCTTATATCATAAAAGTACAATTCCTTACGAACAAAATACCTACGCCCCCGAAGGTTTTTCTACATACACTCCTCGAGCAAGAGTGAATGATTTTCGAAAACTTCCTTTTTTCGAAAAATCGATACAACTCGACAAAGTTTTTGGGTTGCCAAGGGCTATATTTACTGTACATATCAAAAATTGAAGAAGTTACAGCAAAACCAAAAAATGATGATTTTTGATATATCTCGTAATGTAATTCGACAATCGATACTTACAACGAGGTCAATCGAAAGATCTTTTTGTTATCTACAACTTCTTCATATACTATTTTTCGATTCAACGAGAAGTTTCTTTTTAATTTACAAAAAACCGTTTTTTCAACTTTACGAATTTTTTTAGGTTAGGTTCACTACTGAAATTCGTGACTATTTTGACACTATCTTTCTTAGAATTTTCACCGAACAAATATTTGTTCGGTATCTGAATATTCTGAATTCGTTCTGTGCGTGTGTGTGTTGATCCTTTGTGTTTATGAATTTTACAATTCTGACTTCAGATTTTGATAGAGCATGAAAAAGTAAGCTTACGGTTTGATGTGCCCCTCCGTATCTCTTCGGGAACACCTTCAAATATGAAAATTTTGAAGTTTAAAATGACATTGAATTTAAAGTAGACACACAGTGAATGACGGTTGTGGTAAAAGTGAGTAAACTGTGGCTGTGCTGATTAGAATTAGAACTGTTAATCTAAAATTTTATTAATACTTTAATTACAATTTGTTCGGTCTATGGCAATGCTAGAAAATATTTCTCGCGGAGATTTTCTTTCGCTTTATATGTTTGATGAAATAATCCCATGCTAGATAAAAGAATATTTAACTTTTCTTACCTTATAAGGAAAATCGCGATGCAGGTAGTGGTTCTAGCAAAATATTAATAGCACACTTAAAAACTATATAGTTTTTTATCATGCGTTAACATTGTTAGCCTGGCAAGGACTGGGAATGGAAAAAGTTTGCGTTTTTAAATGGTTAATAACAAAGGCAAGGATGTCAGAACAACGAAAAACTAAACTTCCAATTCGTCGCCTCTATCTGTCAAAGCCAATCAAGATAATTAAAAGCGATCTTTTAGAAAACGTTTTAACATCACTTCTCTTTCAAAAACTGAAGATATAGAGATGTTAGTGTTTCAGTATTGAAGTAAGAAAAACCAGGACGTCAAAATTACGAAAATCTAAACTTCCACTTTGACACCTCGAACTGTCAAAACCAATCAAGATAATAAAAAGCACTCTTCAGCAAAACATTTCAACATCACTTCTTAACTTCTCTTCCAAAAACTGAAGATGTAGAGCTATTAGCTTTTTAGTAGTGAAGTAACAAAGATCAGGATGTCAGAATTTATTCAATGACGCTTTCTAAACTGATGTTTTGGAAGGAGGATATTTGATCCAATGCGTAGAATTATCCTTTTAGAAGTCATTTTTCAGAATTTTGTTTAGGAAATTATCAATTGGATGTTCTTTCCATTTGGTTGTTCCCTTAAGAGCTCTTAATCCACAGACACATCCCCACCATCGAAATATTATTATTATTTAAATTTTTACCCAAAGTTTATTTAAAACATATAATATGGAGTAGATTCTCAATACTTTCCATCAAACCATGTACATAAGGAAAATTATTTAAAGAGCATTTTTTGATGAACAATTTTTTTCAATCCATGTCCATTTTTATTTTATGTTTTCGGGTAGCAATTTATGTAAATTTCACATTGACTTGTGACAGATTGATTGGGGAATACGTATTTAGTTTTCGTCTACATTAATACTTTTTTATTGTGTAAATAATGCGATTTGATAAAACAAAAAGATCCTCCGCCACTGTACTCACCCGTTTTTCTTTAGTTCCTTTCGGGATACGCAGACCGCTGTGAAGGCATCTTCCAGTAAGCAGATTTCTTTTTTCTTGCAGTTCAATGGTCGACACAGATCGCCTAATAGATTACAAAAAGAAAAAAAGTGAACGACGTTCCATTTTTTTTTTCAGAATACATTGAAAGATTGATTGAATTTGAGGGGTTATTTTTTTATGCAAAATTTTAAGATTAATGGAGCTAAAGGCGGAAAAATTAATAAGGAAGGGAAAAGGGTATTGGATGCTTTATTCGGGTATTTACTCTGTCTTTTGATGCGAGAAAAATGTTTTTATTGCGAAACTTTTTAACAGAAAAAGCGGTGGCACAAAATTTCGAATGATATAGCCAGGAACGTTTTATTATATGCCATTTTATGCATTTTTTTATTTTATTATCAAAGCCCGAAACTAAATAATACATTCCAGAGAGATATTGTAAAAATATTCTGTTTTTACAGGAAAACTTTTCCACTTCATACAAAAATAATATTGTGTTATTAGCCCAGTTCTCTTAAAATGAAACTAGACTCTTAGGTACTTCAAAGGGTATAGAAAACGTTAAAAAATCTAAATGTTAAGTTCACAATTTCGAAAAATTTGATTTTTTCGTTATATCTCGAAAAATAAAAAAAAAATCGAAAACCAAATAGCAAATTTCGGAAAAACATTTAAATCGTAATAGAAATCTACTGTTAATTTTTCGATGTTAACATGAAATACTTTACATATTCATCATGTAATAAGAACATGGAATTTATTAGGGAAGTTGAAATTCACTCACGTGTAAAGTAAAATACAATTTTAATCGATCTTTCTTAGATGCTAGTCGAAGACATGACTTGGATTCTACGCAGGACCCCGAAAATTCATATTCTAGAATGTCAAGTTCATCCCGCACAAATTCTAGTTCAAATTTCTCTGAACGGAGGTGTAATTTAAGACGAATATTTCTATAGTGTGTATTATTTATTTCTGTATTACACGCAGTTAGAAGGGAGCATGGGAAGATCTTCTTTTTTTCATCTAATACTATACATATTGCGTTTAAAAAAATAAACCCAAAAATTTAATGATTCTAAAAGGACATAAAAGATTTTTTGAATTGGCAAGCCTAGGACGAAAAGACGAATATCCTATTTTTAAAATGATTTTAAACTGTTTTGGGGCGCAGTATATACAGGGTGGTCCTTAAGTAGAAGTAGCTTATGCTGCCGATCCCTAAAATGCGATTATCTCGTAAACCGTTAAGTTTTGAGGTTAATAACGAGTATACTTTTTTTCTACTAAAATAACGTGGCTATAATATTCTTTTACAAAAACTTAAAGAGCAAAAAAGTTTATCGACACATTTATGCCACAAATGTGGTCTAACTAGCTACAAATTACATCTAAGTGGGTACCAGATTCTGATTTCTCGTGCCCAAAAACCACCCAGTTCCAAATTTTTATGTATACTATCCAAAAACGCTAAAGTTATTGCAAAAAATAAATCTTAAAATTTAACATTTAACACATATTCCTTATTAGCAACATTTTATTAGAGCAAGTTGGTTGAAATCGTAATATTTTAAAGTGAGGAATCTACCATACTTCTATGTACAATTACTTAAGGACCACCCTGTATAAATGAAGAAATGGATATCAACTTATAAAATATTATTTCTCTGCTTTTAAGGATGGGCATAATATTGTCATTTGGCAGTACAAAAAATTTGTCAAGAAAAAGAATAGTCCAAAAAATCGCGGAAAAAAATTCTCCAAAGAAAAATCATGTCTAATAAAATTTAATGAAATTGTCCCAAAAACTTTGGTTGAAAAAATAAATAAAAAGACATTGATAAATGAAAAAATGGGAATTAAAATATTTGGACTTCAAAATATTTTTGAAATTGTCGGAAAATACTTCCAAACAAAAATTATGTTGAAAAAAATTCTGGAAACAAAATTATGTCTAATAAATATTTGACAATAATTTAAAATAAATTATCTCAAAAAATTTTGTCAAGGACGAAAATTTAAATCGAAAGAAGAATACGAGTAAGAATATCTTGATAAAAGATTAAAAAAAACAAAATTTTTTGAAATGTCTGAATGAAGATTAGAGTAAAACAATTCTCCAAACAAAAATTATGTGGAAATATTAGTCCAAAAAAAGGTTGAAAATAGAATTATCAAAAAAAAATTTTCTAGTTACAAAAATATGCCGAATAAAATAAAATTTTGACTAAACAAAATTATTAAAAGTCTCGCAAATACTTTTAAAATGCAGTGTCACTCGGCACAAAGTGTCATTCAAGATTTATTAAATTGACAGATGTATCAGTCCAGTCATTTGGGGCTCAAATAAGAGATTACCTGGAAAGTGATTTTATAGATTTCGACATGCTCTTTCCGAATTTCAACTTTGCCACTTCGTATTTTTGCCGCTCGCGCCGCCATTTCGGAGAAATGGCGCCTAAAAGCAGTTTTTCGATAATATCTCCTTTCCGACTCATTTTACGATGAAAATAGTTATGTAATGAATTGAAATAAAGAAAATTTCCTATAATTTATGTATTAAACGTTTTTTTTTTGTAAAATGAATAGTTTCAACGTACGAGCGGCGCAAAGTTGACTCCAACACGAAAACACGAAAAAAATTCTACTACGCATCGAAAAACCGACTTACTACAGCCTGTAGAGTCCTACGCAGGTACAAAGGGCCTTATTGTTATTTCTCTTTTCTGTCCACAGAGTTCAAGTATTCTGGCTGTGGCTGAATCATTAGTATACGTGTATCGTTAAATAACTATAGATATGTATGCTTCACAAAATCAGTATATAAAAATAAATTTAATATTGCATCGCTACCACCTACAGAAGCAGCAGCACGATAACATTTCTTTCGAACCTATCACCAAGTTCAGCAGTGGTATGGAGTTGAACAAAATGCAGAACGATGGGGGTGGAAAAGAAGCAAGAATGGGTTAATTCCTGTCACCACACTCGAGCTTCCAGCTCCGGAAACCTTATTGAAGCTTATTTCTTGCAAATGCAAAAAGGGATGTGGGAGAGCCTGTGGATGTAGAAAGACTGGATTAAAGTGCTCTGTTATATGCACGAATTGCAGTGGTACCTGTGATAATTCGCAAGATACCGATGAAGAGGATGAATCGGAGACTGTTCTCGAGCAAACGTACGATGACATCGAGGAAGAAGAGGATTACGAAGCTGATAATCCCACCGCGGATGATGTGGAAGAAATTTCTATCTGTGACGTTTCGACCGGTGCTAAAGACGATGAACTTGCAACACCTGGTCCATCAGGAAGATCGTAGCGAAGGAGAATGCACTAAATTTTGCATTGCGTGTGGATTAGGCCTACTGAGGATACCACAATTAAAAAAACGCGTCAATTTACTCTACCTCATGGTGGTGTGGAAATTAGTTTTTTGGCCAAAACTCGTGTTCGAGTAGAATTTGCGCCGCTGGTACTATTCATTTTACAAAAAAAAGGTAACTACATAAATTATAGGAAATTTTCTCTAGTTTAATTTATTATATAACTATTTTCATCATAAAATGAGATATTATCAAAAAATTGTTTTTAGGCGCCATTTTTCCAAAATGGCGGCGCGAGCGGCAAAAATATGAGATGGGAAAGTTGAAATTCGGAAAAAGCATATCGAAATCGAAATGACTGGACTATAGCGACGAATGCCCTATTTATTTTATGATTTAAACTGTTCTGGGACGCACTGAATAAAAAATTTTAAAAACTCTGTGTCTTTGCTTTTAAGGACGAACATAAAATGTTTATGAAATCAGTCTCTACTGTTCTAAAAATCTATCAGACCGAAACTTGAACTCACATCTCATGAATTATGAATAGGAAAATTTATTTTTAACATACTTACTTGAAGGATCGTGTATCCATCTCTTTTTCTCTCCTGATTTACTTGATCTATTTTCGTCCTGAAACAAAAAAATAACGATAGGAATAAAAGTTTTCAGATGTTTGTGTAAAAAGGAATTTTTTTGAGAATTAATATTTCTTCCAATAAGAGAAACGAAAATTCATTTTCTCTCGTGTTGTTTTGAAACGAAAATACGATTTTTGATCCTAGTTGTCAGTTTATTGTTGACCTAGTAATTTTACAAAATTTTAAAGAATCTTTAAGTTGATTTTTAAGAAAAAAATTTCTATTTATTTTATATTAAAAAAATATTTTCGACAATTCCACTCATATGTAAAAATGTCATATGAAACTTCAAAAATTGTAGTTTGCTATCGGATATTTAGCCTGAGGAAGGAAGAGAAAATATAACTGGATAAATCGATAATACCACGTTGCCCGGTTAACGATGTGTGTTTGTTATTTATTTATGTGTCACGTCAGTTTAAATTCATGGAATTGTCTTAACAAATACAAGCTCGAGCACAGATTTTGGGCAGAATATTTTTTGTTAGTTTGATTTCTCGTATTTACATCAAACTTATGAAAAATATCCGGCGAAATCTGAGCTCTAGTGGTATTACCTTTGACTGCTGTAACAAAATAAATAAAAAGCTATAAAAATAATAAAATACGTACATACTTTTTTCGGCAATTCAATTTATTTTATAATCATTGAAATTTGCCGCCTGATAGATACTTAATTTGGACCCCTGTTGCCATTGTAGGTAGGTACATATTATTTCGAAAGTAAAAGGAAATTAATATCAACAACAAAACTACAGTAGAAAAAGTGCCGATACAGTTCAGCCAATACATACCGGGTGTATCAAAGATGCGTGCGTGGAGGATAGCTGCTTCCCTTTTGAAGATAGGAAAAAATGTTTAAAATAAAAGTTGTAGATAGCAATGAAAGCTATGTTCCAAAAATAACTACCAACATACAGGGTGTCCCATAAATGTGTGACTTATCAAAGTTATATTTTTTTAAATGAAACACCCTATATATTTTTACTCGATTAAATTCCTTCGGAAGAGTGCTTCTCAAAAATATAGGGTTGTATGGGTTTATACCAGGTGGTTCTGAAGTTATGGTCACATTTATGTCCCAAAATGGGTTCATTCAAGACTAAATATCTCAAAATCAATAACTAGGAATAACAAAAATTTTTCACCAAATATCCTCGAAAATGGTGTATTTTGATTTCCTATTCATAAATTTACCGAATGGCACTTTTCCCATACAGGGGCAACCAAAACTCGGGATCATTTTTTTCTGTTTTTTCAAATGGAACACCCTGTATATAGTGCCATACCAGAATAGTCAACACTATGAGCTTCCAGAAAATGTAGGGTTTGCCTACTTGATTTTCACCGGAAATGCATCTAATTCTTAAGGAAAGTATGAAAAATGTCATAAAAGCAATAATGATATTTTTTTATTCAATGATGGACAAACATGGAACAAAATAATCTCAAAAAAATGTAACAAACTGTCATTTTATAGTAGATCTTCAGACAATCACCCGTTTTGAGCTATGCATAAATTAAGTCTATCTACGACTTCAGTTAAAGTCTGCCGATTCAGCTTGGTCAGTGTTCGGGGAGATAGACTTTGATAAGACTTTGGGCAAGTGCAAAAAGGTATTTGTGTCATACGCAGTTTCATTCACGCCGGTAAACAGGCCGGATGAGATCGGATATCTCGTGGAACTGATAGGGGTTGGTGACACAATTACACACTTGTTAGTCGGTAGATCACCTGCATGACAAAGACATAGTCCTGGGTTTAAGGTGATTGAGGACCGTGGTTCGGAGCCCACGATAAGCTGTAGGTCCCGTCCAGTTTAGGCCATTAGGTCAGAAAAGAGACGTTAAAATTAACAAACAAACAAACAAGCTATGCATAAATTAAGTCTATCTACGACTTCAGTTAAAGCTGATCTTGTAGTAGAGCGAAGAAATCCTCTAATTCTATTTTTCCTTCAGCGTCGTTGGTTTGCCGCTAATTTACTTTTGTGCTCACTTCTTGTGTTTCACATTTTCTGTTTCCACAAACCTCTTCTTCGAAAACTCTCGAGTCGCATACATTCTACTGGCTAAAAGCAGTTTCTGTAACATCTATCCGGAATGTCGATCATTTTATCAATTATATAAAATCACCCTTGGAATATTTGAATGTTAATGGAACTGTCAACAAACATGACATATTATTATAGAAGTGAATTTATAGTTTAAATCTAATATTTTCTCGTTTCGAAATGAAATTATCCACCGAAGAAATGATAAACATGATCGACATCAAATATTAGGTTTAAATCATAAATTCACTCACAGTTCCTGAAACATTAAAATGTTCCTTAAAAAAGGTGATTTGATATTATCAATTATATCAAATTTGAAAAAACTGGGAAAAAAATGATCCCGAGTTTTGGTTGCCCCTGTATGGGAAAAGTGCCATTCGGTAAATTTATGAATATGAAATCAAAATACACTATTTTCGAGGATATTTGGTGAAAAATTTTTGTTATTCCTAGTTATTGATTTTGAGATATTTGGTGTTGAATGAACCCATTTTGGGACATAAATGTGACCATAACTTCAGAACCACCTGGTATAAACCCACACAACCCTATATTTTTGAAAAGCACTCTTCCAAAGGAATTCAATCGAGTAAAAATATATAGGGTGTTTCATTTAAAAAAACATAACTTTGATAAGTCACACATTTATGGGACACCCTGTATGTTGGTAGTTATTTTTGGAACATAGCTTTCATTGCTTTCTACAACTTTTATTTGAAACATTTTTTCCTATCTTCAAAAGGGAAGCAGCTATCCTCCACGCACGCATCGTTGATACACCCGGTATAGTAGCCTAGTCAAATGGTGTTCAAAAGTGCCTGTTTCGAAACATGAGAGCGGTAAAAAATTTTTCAACGGAATTATATGTTTTTCGGGCTGCTGAAACGAATCTGAAGTTTGCTGCCTCGTAGCAGGACCGGAACAGGCCCAAAAATGCAAAAAACCTCGAGTTTTTCCGGTTTTCCGCTCATTTCTTGCAAATGACGCATCGTACGGAAAATGTCGTATTCAAACTTGAAGAGTATAAAATTCTGCGTCGCATGACGTCCCTAACATCCTAACCTCAAAATTTATAAGGTCGCCATCGTCAATCAAAAAAGCAAATTTTTACCAATTTTTGTGAAAACTGCAATATACTCACAGTTAGACGACTGTGATTTAAAAACAGCTATTCTATGTGAAAAACTGGGAAAATAAAAGTTGTAAAGCATCAAATTTTGAGTTCATTGTGCACCGAAATTTTAAATTTGGATCAATATATATGCATATACTGATCGTTTCTCCATTATCAATAACAAGTCTGCGCCTGTCAATATGAACCCCTACCTCTGAAACTCCTCTTCCCAACTCTTAATTGAACCCAACCCTAAGTTACTTCCCCTCCTTTTTGGTAAGCCTGACTTGAGGACGTATTATGTAGATGTAATAAGAAGTAATTAGTACCCATTTACAAAAAAAAATATTTATTACATTTAGATTTACAAGATAAAAGAAGTAATTTTTCAATATATATTGGAGGAAAAATCATGGAAAGACCAGGCAGCTGAAAAAAAAAGAGCAAGTAAGTTGTATTATAGTGTGAAGATGCGATGTATGGAAAATACCTGATAGCAATGTCCATTTTATTTTACTCTCCTTCGTTTGGCTGGGACTATGGAAGGTCCGAGCGTAGGGTTGAAAAATTACTTCTTTTATCTTATAAATTTAAATGTAATAAATGAGTAAATATTTTTTGTAAATGGGTACTAATTACTTCTTATTACATCTACATATTTAATACTTATAAATCCTCAAGTCATGCTTACAAAAAAAAGAAGGGGGAAGTATATGCGTATATATTGATCCAAACTTAAAATTTTTGCTCTCACTGAGCTCAAAATTTGTAGCTTTGCAACTTTTATTCTACCACTTTTTCATGTAGAGTGGCTGTTTTTAAATTAAGTTGTCTAGCAGTGAGTATATTGCAGTTTTCAAAAAATTGGAGTTTTTCGAATGACGATGGCGACCTTATAAATTTGGAAGTTAGAAAGTTAGGGACGTCATTCGACGCAGAATTTTATAGTCTTCAACTTTGAATAACGCGACATTTTCCGTATGATGCGTCGTTTGCAAGAAAGGAACGGAAAACCGGAAAAACTCAGACAATTTCGAGGTTTTTTGCGTTTTTCGACCTGAGCCGGTCCTGCTACGAGGCAGCAAACTTCAGATTCGTATTCAGCACCCCAAAAAACATATAATTCCGTTGAAAAATTTTCTACCGTTCTCATGTTTTCGAAAAAATACCATTTAACTAGGCTAATATTAAAGTCGAACACTTGACAGACTTATGAGATGGTCGCACTAAAGCGTTTAACGATACTATACCAGCAAAAGTATCTACTTTGACGTTTTCTGTTGGTGGTGGTACGTCAGTGTATCCAGTCCAGTAGAATACCGCACCAAGGATAGTTGAAACTAATATTTTATAACCGAATATTTTTCTTATGCCACCTTCTTTTTTGTAAAATATTCGCAGATGGTGGATGGTGAAAAACGCCTCGTCCGGACGGCTGAATGAAATTTTCTTTATTTCCTTTTTCATTTGATGGAATCGGTCTTTCAGGAAGCCCTTCACAAGAATTTTATGAGAAATATCGCCAGTTCGATTGAGGGTGCCTAATATGAATAAACGATTTTCGATACTTTTCAGCTTTCTTTATAAAATTACTCATGGACGGAGGTGGATGTATTTTATTTTCTTATTTTTTCATGAATAATTTTTTATCAACAAGGAATGGTGTTTTGCGAAATGATTTTATTATTTATGAGAGCTGAATTCGAAATAATAGTATTTTATCGGTTTCATAATTCTTACGTTTTTACCAAAAAAAAACTATTACGGGCCTGCACTCATCAACTTCGTGTTTTTTTATTACGGACCTGCACAGAACGTCAAAAATGATATCTAGTGAGCAAGAGGAAGAAGTTTTTGTTCGGATCTATGAAAATTCCGAAATAAGTTTATCTACATTGACAAATACTTCGGCAGTTACAGTTTCCGTTCCACGAGGATATTTCTCTTGACCATATTTACTTCAAAATGAGTTTTAAAATAGTACGAAATATACTGTTAGCACTTTTGCATGAATTGCTTGCGAACACGACGGTAGAAAGCAGTTTTTATATTATCAAGCATTTCATTAATGAATAATAGGAATAATAGAGGCCTCAGTACTGAGCCTTGTGGAACTTCCTGTGATACAGTTACCATATCTGAGTTGAAATTGCGATACTTTGTCCTGTTCGTAATATACGACTTAAATAATTGGCCTCTTGTATAATTTAATCCTCATATGTATGAAGATGTCCCTACAGCTTTATTACTAATAATAGACTTATTTATAATATTATGTAAATGTACAAGAAATGCATTAACTCGTCTCATTTTATAATATTTACCGTTGAATATTGAGTCATCCTCTATGTTATTCAACTTTTCTATTATCACGATTATCCTCATTAAACCACTGCCTCAGAGATACTTACCTTGCAAATAACTTTCCTGAACTTGAATTAATCACACTTGTGATAAATTTGAAGATGAATTACCAGGGTAAAATGAAAATTACCGTGCTTTGCATAATTATCATTTAGCTCATTATTCGGTACCGTGAGCGAAAATTGTTTTATTCGGCTTCATTAATAGTCCCGTAAACGAAGATTTAATATCACATGATATTAAAAATACATAGGTTTTTTTTATGTTTTATTAGAACAGAATATAACAAGTACGTTAATAGTACAAAATCTGAATATTTTCTTACCAACTTATGAAAAGACTATTCTAATTTTTCTGGAAGCAGATTTTATGTAACATTTCTTTCAACCTTAACAATTTCTGGAGGTGTATTTGAGTCACTCTTACTTACATCCAGAATTTTTAGTTTTTAAAAGTACAATAAATTGACAAATAGGTACACAGGCAATATTACCGAATTCAAATGTTACTACAATGTTTGACAGGCATCGTTAACTTAACCAGCGAAGTCTGTGTTCTGTGTATGTTGTGTTGCCTATTTACATACAGATTGAAAGCTTAACTTATGACTAGCGTGAAAATTAATTGTTGAAAACGGAGTAATCTACTTTAAATATTTCAATTATCGTTTAAATATGTATTGAGTGAAATGGTGTTTGAATTTCTTAAAATATTAGATGATCAACTAAAATATACTAGTCCAGGAGGAAGTGACGATTTTCGGTACTTATTTTTCCAGTCAGCAAAAATGCGTCAGAACATACGGAAACACGGCCCTTTATTTAGGTCATATTTTTTAATTTAAAGAAAGAACTCAAGATTACAAGAAGCAAAGAAAATAAAGTACCAAATAAGAGGTAGCGCTAGTGCCAAGTTTTGAGGAAAGAAACTAATACTATTTCTCGTCTTCTCTTCCTCTATTCCAAAAAAAGAGCATTGACCAAAAAGAAGCCAGTGAAACTCTTCAATATACTTGTGCTATCTTGGAACTAACTGACTGATGTATATCTTGTAGCAACAGGTTTAGCTAAAGATATGGGTACGTATTTGCCTCGGCAAAAAACCGAACAAACCCCAACATTGTGGAGCTTCAGGAATTCTACAAAGTAACAATTTACATTCCTATATTAGACAACATTAGATATGCAGATGATACCGCAATTCAACCTTACAATCAATGGCGAAGCAATTGAAAGAGTATCCAAATTCAAATACCTGGGAGCAAGTCTCAACTGGAAATGGGATTGTTATGAAGAGGTAAAAAAGCGTATCGGAATTGCAAAAGCCACGTATTTAAGGATGAAAAACATACTCCTCCAGAGAACCCTACCGGTTGATCTTCGACTACGAGTAATCAAGTGCTATGTATGGCCCATATTGTTGTACGGTGTAGAAACATGGTCGCTTAAGGTCAGAACACTGAACAATACCAGATGCGGGGTCTATATTTCGACACGTTGAGAACAACACACTTGTCATTTTATATATTCTACGTGCACAGTATGCACATGGGACGAGAAGAAGAAGAAGAAGATATTAGACAGGATGACATTATAAAACTTCTTGAACTATCAATCCTAAGAGAATCAGATAAGGTCTTGTTTTCCAGATTTCAGTTTGCTATGGGGAACATTTTCAAGTCATAGTGGAGCTATTTTTAGCAAAACAAATGGTTAAATCAGCAACCAAAGACAAAAAATGAAGAACTTCCATAAACAGCCATTGAAACTCTCATCAAGTGTGACAAAGAGGTTTATTCTGCAATACACGAATTAATGAAGATTTTTGCAACTCTGCCGGTTAGCACAACTACTGCCTTTTCAACCCTTTGAAGCACTGCTAAATTTTCACAGAGGAATTGCGGACAAAGTTGATGCAAAAAAAGTCGTTGATAGGTTTGCTAAAATGAAAAAAAGGAAGTTGGACTTTGTTGTTTAGGCCAAAACTGGTTATTGTCACATCAAACCTACATAAAGTTGTACAAATATCAGTTCTTTATATGTTAAATTATCACAGCTTGGACAAAGGGAGCAATGTATTTTACTTTATTAAATATAACATATTAAAAGTTTTTAATAGGTTGAAATAGTTATTTGTGTAACTAGTGCAAAAAGTGTATATTTGTTGCACGATGCATGAAGTTTGCAGCTCGAGACGAAGTCGAGAGCTGCAATCATGCTGAGTGCACCAAATACGCTTTTTGCACGTGTAGCACACAACATTTTTTCTACGATCGAAAATAAAATTTAACTTTAAACTAACGATAATTTTATTAAACTAGTTATTTACTTTTTTCGAATTAATTTCAGTCTTTACCATTGAATATTCTGACTATAAGGTCATAGTATCTCCGATTTTTCTTTCAAATACGCTAGGAGGACGTTCTCACTAATGTTCTTAACACGCTTTGTGTCACACCAGTCTGTAAAGCGTTTATAACAAATTTCATAAATTTTTTTTATTTTTCGGGTAATAAATCTCCTGTGGCTTCATTTGCTGTTTGAATTAAATCTGGAGGAGTACACATATATTCTTTTTTACTATTCGAATCAGACATTTTTAACAGCTAACAAAATATTAAAATTTTAAATTGACAACTTGATATGAATTACGTAAACTGCCACTGTCAGACGCCATCCATAGCTAACTATGAATATGCTTTCGTTAGTAACAAGATTTGGATTAATCAAAACTACAGTAAAAAATGTTTCTTTTTAATATCAAACAATAATGTTTTGAATAATATTTAATGGTACCTAAGTACCTACAGTTACCACGTTTATAAGTATACTCAAATTCCAAGGAAAAAATGTTTTCTTCAGATCGAACTTCTAATTACAGAGTAACAAAGTAAAACTTTTAACACAGTTGAGAGTGCAAAAACTAGTAACTTTTTGCACGATCGTAGAAAAATGTATGTTATAAAACTTTAGCAAGATGTTTATTAATTAAAATAAAAATCCAAATGTATCGTATTTGAATGAAATGCCATGGTTTCCATATTACATTGGGAGAGAATCTAAATGTCTTGATTTAAAATAATATTTTAAGGTGCTTTTGAGGCACTTAAAATAGCCTAAAAAGAAGTTTACAAGCACTGTATATTTAAAAAATTTCTGGGGAAGGCCCCTCGATCCCTCCTCTGAGCAGGGGATATTCCATAACCTACCGACCCTCCCCGCGGGTTTAAGACAGCCCCCCACCAGGCTATTTATTATGGAAAATTCACTAATTGTAAAAAAGTTGGCGAAACATAAAGCGAATAAACTTTTAACCACACCAGCAGTTTTTGCACCGATCAAAAATTACTGCCAGTCCTAAGTCTGGAAAATGTGGGAAGGAAAGTTGCTACATTTTCTTCAAATTTTCGTTAAAATCTTTTATGGTGTTAATTTAATATTACCATCCAACTTATGGTCAGGCGAAACGATGATACTATAAATATTTGTTTTATTTTTTTTAAATTTTACTCTTTATACAATAAACAAAAAAAAATTCACATTAAACGCGCTATTTCGGTTCCAAAATATGTTTTATCTTTTAAAAAGATAAATAAACACAGCAGATTTACTAAACATGCATGTTCTGTTTATAAACAGGTTAAAACAAAAAGTAAACTTTATTTTTTTTGATATGGCGTTGATGGAGGCGTTTCGGTAGCGAGATGTTTTGAAATAATAAACACTTTTTCATCTGTTATTTAGGCAACGAAGTTAGCACTAAAAGGCAAACGAAAAAAAATATGCAGATGGGCTCATTAAGAATCCGTTTCTCTGTCATTTCTGTAGAAATGACTACATCTTTTTGTAATTTTTATTCGTGTTGAAACCACTGACGTTATTTTAGACATTTAAGCGAAACGTTAGGTGGTGTAATTTTTTTAATCTAAAAGGTACGTCTTCTAAATTAAATTTTATATATACAGAGTGATTTATGTAAGTGGCGTACACAAGAGGTGCTTTTTCTTAAATGGATATTTGAATATTTTTGGAATCAATATGAAAAACAGATTTCGAAAACATATCACACTTGGGATCCATTTGAAAATGCGTCCTGAAGATGTCAAAATAAATTGACGAAACGTTGGCTTTCAAGAAATATGGTTTTCTTTAATCCAAGACCTAAATCCCAAAAATAACACAGGCAGTCATCATTCAAAAGGTCGTAAAAAGATTTGAAATAATAAAAATGTCTTTAAGGGTATAAATAATTCATTATTTCCAAAAGCAAAAATATTTATAAGAAATCCTGAAACAGGTCGATTTCTAATTTTAATTTGACACATTCTCCAAAAAAATTCATTGTATAGGGTGCTCCACATTGAGTAATTCAACAGAAAATTGCGTACTTTAAAGATATGAAGCAGGAATTGTCGGAAGATGACAGTAAAATCAGTTTAATTATCAGCCCAATTAGAGTAATTATGATATCGACATTTATGTAATAGAACACCCTGTATATTTGGACATTTTTAGCTATTCCTTAAAAAAACTGATTCCGACAAAGTGTTTTGGAGCCTTAAAAAATAGTTCATATCCTGTGTAGTCGAAAATATTTTTAAAATACCCACTTAATCTTTGTAGAACTTGAGCTTTGAGAATTGAACTTTTTTCATAACTTTGGTCCACCCGGAATAATACTCGGAGAACAATATTTATTCATGCTTATATTTACGTTTTCTACACAAAGAGGTAATTTTTAATAAAATTGGCATATGAAAAATTGATTCACGAAAAATATTTACCGTGTTTTGTAAAAATGCGAAAAAAATTGTAAAGTATGCAAAAATACGTGAAATCCTAAAATCGAATTCGAAATGGGTTGTTTTCATACCGAATACATTGAAAATTGCAAATTTAAATAACAGATTTTTTGAGAATTTTTCCATTCCAATGGTCCAATATCCTAACTTTTCAGCTTTATGATATATTTTTGAAATCAAGTATTTACCGCTTTCCTGCATTTATTAACCTCAAATTCAATGTCATATAGTCCAGTTGCCAGAGCCACATTTAGACCAAAATCTCTCATAAAATGTGATATCGCTGAAACTAGGCTCTTAGGTACTGTTTTGTTTATATAAATCAGAAATTAAGTTTTTTTAAATAAAGTTAAAAATACTAAATAAATAAATATTGAAAATTGATTTATATAAATAAATAAACAATATTTTGAAAATAAAAATGGCGTCGAATGAATGCTGTAAAAAATGATTATTTTAAAACATAAGTCAAATTGTCTATGAGAAAAAAAATAAAAAATAAAAACTAAAGGCTTCCTGAGAAAGCTTAGTCTCCTCTTTAAAATGTTTTTTTTTCTTTACTTTAGTTTTTTCCCGAACGCCTCGCTTGAATATTTGTACTCAGCGGCTTGGGGTTTTCGAATTCGCTTTTATGCTTTTAATAATATTTTTATAATAATAAATACAATTTTTTTTAAATAACTTATAATATAAATTTTAGTAAAATTTTCCGCTCTATTAGTTTTTTGATTTTTTTTATTTTTCGAGACATAATGAATAAACCAAAGGGCCAGGCACCTTTCTTATGGAAAAATGGCTGCGTTCCCTCAAATTTTCTGAAACGTGTCCAAAAGTGTCCATTGGCTAATTTTCGACGAACAGGGTGTTAAAAATTATGGATATTGCGTTTTCTATATTGGTTTATTTACCCTGTACAGCAGAAATTTCCCAATAGTAAAAGTTGATAATTGTTTGGTGTGAAAATGTATTAATTTATATAGTTGACGGAGAAACTTTTAAATTACAGGGTGGTGCACAAAACACAGCTTTTCTAATTTCTAATGTTTTTGCAATCCGTTTAACACGCTGTATGACATATAGTGACAGGTCGTCCATTTGTTTAAGATAATACAAAATTTTTATAACACATCGTTAAATCTAAAAATACTATATGCCACCTGTAACCACATTTATGATTCATCGCCAAGAAATAATTACTTAAACTATTAAACTATATATTCATAATCATAATGCAATAACATTTGTTCGTATTTTTAAAGCTGTTATAAAAAAATAATTTCTAAATAACAAAATTCTACGGTGATTTTTTATAAAATATTAATGCTAAATATTCTATAATTCATGTTTTCTACAATAAACGCCAATAAAACAAGTCTCATAACTATGAGACATCTGGCTACAAAAAAGTCGCATTTCCAAGGTTTAACACCCTGTACCTCGAAAACTAGCCATAGGATCGGTTTGGGCCAATGGACACTTTTTGTCAGAGCATTGGAGTTCTACAACATACCAACGTTTCAGAAAATTTGACGGAAAGTCATTTTACTTTACCATACCAAGTGGTGGAAAAGTATTGTAATCGCAAAAAAAAAAGTTCAGCTTTCAGTGGATTTACATGTTTTGAGACCCCCTAAGTCATTTAAGACCATTTCCAGAAAATGTATGTATGGAGTACGTAGTCCGGAAAAATTTGTGTGCGCTCTAACTCCAACTGCGATCGGAATTTCCTAACCGAATTTTATATTTAGCATTTTTACAACATGCTAATGAGCTGATTAGATTTTGGGCAAAATCGAACAACCGGAAGTGGGTTTACTTTTGAGAAATTTCAGATTTTCGCAATTATTATCGTTTCTATTAAGTTTATGTAAAAATATTAAGAGAAAAAATTTATTTTAAATTAAATTTACTATAAATTTTGTTTAAAAACTTTTTTCAAATTTTGTATTATAAGCGAGTTAAAAATAAAATATGGAATAACATAGTTGCATAATAGCGCAGGCGCAGTAGAAGTGTTTTGTTTCATGGAGACAATTGTACGCTCTTGCCAGGCATGGCCTGCCTTAAATATGTACGAGTAATTGGATTATGAGCCCGTAAGGCCGTTAAAGTATGGTAAAGTCATGTGCATGGCCACATCCGATTTTTTCCATGAGAAAGATCATTTTCGATTTTGTTTTCTAAATTGTGAACTTAGCATACACTTTAGAGCAGCAAAAATTTTTTTATCGTTTTATGAGAGGTCAAAGTCTTTGACAACTAGGCTAATATTCATATCGATCGACTCATTTATCTATGAAACTCTGTCAGCGAAATACGCCACTGCTTCGATCCAGATTGTCCTCACAAGAAACTTTCCCAAGACATTATAAAAGTTTTTACCTGGGGAATAAGTTTCTTGCTAGCAGGGCAAGGCAAAGCGCTAGAGATATCTTTTCAAAAGCGGGTCGACTCAACGAGAGTTTGAGCTTGAGCTGGAGTTGTGCCCGCGCCCCTGCACTTATTGCAGTTGAAGTATTAATATATCATTTGCCGGTTTCCGCTTTTTCTAATACTCGCCGCAGCGATGCTTGCAACTTCCGTTGCAGATGCTTTTGAATTACTTGCACAAATATCGAGTGTGCCATTTATAATACCTTTAATTAAACAAATTAAAGTAAGTGCAAATGACTAATATCATTTCATCAAGGTTCACAGGTATGAACAATGGGATTAAAAATTGTTTTCATTATCCACTTGCAGATTTAATTTGTAGAATATTTGAAATTAATTGCTTTGGCTGCAAAGACTCCAATCTTAACTCATTCTATGAGTCGGAAAAATTTTCGTTTTTGAGGATGCTGAACACGATGGCGGTAGTGAAAATTCTTTTGAAGTTGACCCAACCCCCCAAACGGCCAAAAACCACCCCCAAAATGGGGGAATCGCGTATTCTGCATATTCCATTGGTAAAATATTCCCTACCTCCCGTTTTCGAAAATGCTGAACATGATGGCGTTATCCAAACGGCCAAAAACTACCCCCAAAATGGGGGAATCGTGGATTCCCCGACTTCCACCGGCAAAATATTGAAATGAAATTGAAATTTATAAGGTTTGTACTTTTTAATGATCTTTATTTTTCAATTAATATTTGACATTTCCAAAAATCTGATCTCTCAACAAACAACCATCTCATCTTTTTTTTTTACATATTTTTTTTTAATTCTTTTAAAATACACTTTCCATAATTTTGTCTCATTTTTTACACCATAACAACATTCCCAAAATTTGTTTTCTCAATTTATTTTTATCTTGAAAATAAATAAGAAAACCAAATTTTAATTTCTATTTTTCCCACTAATATCTTGTATTTTCCTTTGATTTCTTTTCGTATTCTTAAATTCTCTTCCTTAAAATTCATTTTTATTTATTTTTTTTTCCAGTATACAAAAATATTTTTTTAATTTAATCTTCCATCTGTGATAATTTCTTTTAATTTTATTTCTCAACATAGTTTCTCTCCCCTTTACTTGTTGTTTTATTTCTTCATTTTTATTTTCCATTTGTGCCAATTTTATTTGACATATTTCTTCAATAAACCCTATTTCTATTACTTTCTTATTTTTCTGCTCCTGTAATTCTTCTACCTCTATTATTCTTGCAATCATTTCTTTTTTACTATCTTTGCTTGTTTCTTCTATTTTTTATCTGTATCCTTTGTTAAATCTTGTCTGGTTTCTTCTAAGCTATTTCCTACACTTCTTATTTATTTTTTTTATATTTTGTTCTAAATGCATTATATCTGTCTTCAAATATTTCTTCAATTCCAATTCATTCTCTGTCCTGTCTGATTCTAACACCATTTTCTTGAATTTCTTCTCTTAAATTTTCTCTTGTCCTTTTATGTTTTCTTGTATATTTTTGATTTGCTCCTTCTGCTGTTCTTGTTCCTTTTTAATTTTTTCTATTTCTTCTAAACTCTTGTCTAATTTCCTGTTCATTCTTTGACTTTCTTCCCGATTTTCATCTAATTTTCTATTAAAATCTCCCCTCATATTAATTATATCTTCCTTATTTTCTTCTAATTTTCTATTCAAATCTCCTCACATTAATTATATCTTCCTTATTTTCTTCTAATTTCTTATTCATACTGATCAAAAATTCCATTAATTGATCTTCTCTACTTGTTCTTCCTTGTCTCCTATCCTCCTGTTCTTCTTTTGCTACGTCTGTATCTTTCTTTGTTTCCTCCAACTTTTGGGTTAACTCAATTTAATTGCCCCACGTTGGGCGCCAATTGAAATGAAATTGAAATTTATAATGTTTTTACTTTTTAATAATCTTTATTTTTCAGTTAATATCTGACATTTCCAAAAATCTAATCTCTCAACAAACATATCATAAGTCACTTTTACATAATTTTTTTAATTCTTTTAAAATAAACTTTCCATAATTTTGTCTCATTTTTTACACCATAACAATATATTTTCCCCCCGTTTTCGAGGATGCTGAACACGATGGTATTCAAAATTATTTTCGACTTAGTCCCACCCCCCAAACGGCCAAAAATCACCCTCTACTGGGTGAAAATTTTTCGCGCGTTTTCATGTTCACTTGCAAAGTCTGGCATGTCCTCTAAAGATGAGATTGAAAGTTTTCTGATGGCATACGAACTTCATTTTCAGTTCTAGTAAGAAAAGGGAATTCCTTGATGTGCCGTTGGGAATATACTATTTAATGATGAGTTTTTAGACAATTCTAGATAATTATTTTTTGTATTTCCTCCTCTAGGATTGTACGCCAATGCAGATAATTCATCCTGTATAGGGCTATTATGTCTCAAATCAAATCCCCACATAATTATTTTTATAGTTTTGAAGAAGCCGTAGGAGTTCCAAAGAGTTGGCATCATTATCGCAATCGATATTTTCAAGAACAAATTTGATTCGATTTTTTCTAAAAATAGCCGACGGATTGTTGTTTGGCGATCGGCTGGCCACTCGCAATCTATTTATTTAACGGTACATTTTACTCAGTACGTGTTTGTGCCACAATGACAATCTGGAATCAACATTAACAATGTTATTTATGGACGGTGCAATTCCGCACACAAACCACATACAGTTAATGAGATTTTGTTTGTGTTTATTAAGTGGTTTCATTTGTGTATTCCAACTTTAAAAAAAATTGGTTTTAATCAACGTTATAGTTTCTCATTACTGTAGGCTTATTTAAAAAAAATGTATTTATTGTTCAAAAAGTCATCAGGACAACTCGACTGGTGCGGATCAATCCGAGAGTAACAAAATGCACGTTAAAAGATAAGGTCAGGGCCGTATTTCTAAATAGGCTAGGTAGGCTGCAGCCTAGAGCGACAAATTATTCAAAAGTTAAAATGAAAATTGTAGTTTTATCGAAACTAAATGAACTCTATCCTTTTGTTGTATAAAACAAACTACTGAGGGGGCGACAAATGGACTTTAGTCTATAGGCGGAATACTCTTAAATCCGGCACTGGCTAAGGCCCTCACTTCCTAAGTGGCAAAAGCCTCCTGTGGAGGGACCAAAACAGTAATATTAAGGTTGTTTTTTGGTCAAAGTACATTTTAAAACGGAAATTGGAAAAGGACCCCGCACCATTCTTATGGAAACGGGAGCACCGTCAAATTGTCCATAGGCCCAATCCTATCCTATATCTAGATTTCGATATACAGGGCATTAAAGTTCAAGATCCCGAAATTTTAAAAAAGTCCCTGTAAAATATTTTTAAAAGTTTCTGGCGGATATATGTAGTAAAAATACATATGTAATAAATAAAATCAAAATATATTTCCTTACAGGACGATTCATGTTTCCACTGGCCTTTTTGTTCAAAGTATGTATTTTTAACATGCAGAAATAGCCTGAAATATCGATAAAAAAAGTCACCGTCAAAGTTTCTGAATATTGTAATAGGTAAAATTGGATCCTATGGCTTGTTTTCGAGAAATTAAACGATGAAACTGTAAAAATATCAATTTTTATCAATAGCAACTTTTAGTAATATTCACAAAATAAACGAAATATTGTAAACAAAATATTTTTAAGCACTGTATTAGATTATATTGCACCGTTATATTAATTGGAGGCAGGCTAAAAAATTCACACTTACAGGGTGATCTCACTTGAGCTTGTAAGATGACAAACTCAACAAATCTAAAACAGCTGCCAAACAATTAATAATTAATGGGGATAATTACGGGAAACTCATCCGACAGAGAGTGTTTGTCACATTTGGTCATTAGCTGTCAAAGTTCTTACCGTTTCTTACCAATGTGGAAAAATTATTGTATCGGGGAAAAACCCCAATATTGTTGGTATATTTCCTTTAGAGTTTAGACTAATTTTGGGTCGCTGATCACGAATCTGCAGTTCCGTGCGGTCTAATCAACCAAAAAAGTTATGAATTTTTTCTTTCTTCTGATAACAGGACTTATAAACTCCCATTTCTTTGCACCCAAAAGAAGCACAACGACACCTTTCTCTGAATAAAAACGAAAAATCACAATTTAACCCATATAAGTAATGTACCGTTTGATGACAAACACTTGGCGACCTCTACATAGAACGAATTGACAGTTTGCTTCCTCATTGTTACCTTTTACTTATTTTTCAATAAGTTAATCTTACTTTTAGAATCTATTTTATTGAACGGGTTGTACGTATGATGATCATACAGGGTTATTCCATTAGGTACAAAAAAAGATTAGATAGGATTACAGGTCAATTGCTTTGACAAATATTTGTGCTTTTTATTGAACCCATAATTCAGATTTTAAGCAGAAACTTTTAAAAATATTTTACAGGGACTTTTTGGTAAACATTTTGAAATTTCTGGATCTTGAACTTTATATCGAAATCTAGCCATAGGGTAGGATTGGGCCTTATGCTCCCGTTTCCATAAGGATGGTGCGGGGCCCTTTTCACTGAAAACTTTTGGCTGGGAAAAGTGTACAATTTGGGAAAAATAAATGATAAAATGACGTGGGTCAAAGAATTTATACCAAAATTGTATTTTTTTATGAGAAAAATACATAAAAAAGGACATTTTGAAATGATCCACGAGCAGTTAGAGATTTCAAAAATTAAAAATTCATTAAGCGAAAAAAAATATTAATAATAAAAATGTGAGAAGCTCAAATTTGACGCAAAGTGGAAATCCACATAGAAAAAAGTATTGCCCATGTCAGAATGGTCGAAAAATATTTTTTTGGACAATTTTGGTGGTAAAAAGTGAATTTTTTGAAAAAAAAAAAAAAAATTATAAAGGATGAAAAATGGCGTGGGAGAAAACAATTAATGTTAAATTCCTATTTTTGGGGCTGAAAATTTTTAAGAATACCAAATACCAGCTCGAGCTCAGATTTTGGACAGGATATTTTTTGTTTGATTTCTCGTATTTACTTTCATATAGACAATTTAACTCGATCTGTTTGACAAAATAATTCGACATGCGTTATTTTTTCACGACAATTTTGGTGGAAAAAGTGAATTTTTTAGAAAAACGGTTAAATCCTGGATTTGGGATCAAAATACATAGAAGTACAATAATTTTGAAACGCTCTAAAACGGTCGAAAATTCAAAAACTCATTAAGTGAGAAAACAAAATAAAATTTAATGAAAATCTGAAAAATACGATATTCTTCATAAAGGGGTAATCGATACAGAAAAAACGTTTGATGTGGTTTCAAAAATTTTTTTTTTTAAATTTTAGCAAAAAAGTGAGAAATTGCTGTTCGAAATCGGCTTTAAACTGTATCATATGTATAGTAGGAACAAAACATGGCCCTTTAAAAACGGCATGCTTTGTGTCTTCGAAAGCAACTTCACTGAAATCTATAAAAAGTATGAGTCCACGTGGACCCGACTCATCCTATTGGTTGGATATGCGTAAAGGTAAGTTCACTGCACCGTGAAATGCATTTGGTCCCATTGTCAAGCCATTATTCGATTACAACTTAGCGATTGCACATGTTTTTATTTTTTTAATTTATACTCTTTCCTCTCACACAAGACTTAAATATAGGAAACGCAGTCTTATTCCGAGGAATCGGTAAGACCCTTAGTAGAGCAATATACATAAAAATAATATTGATTTGCTTTTAATTATTTAACAGTTTTATTTGAAAATTCGTTCACGCTACTGGTTAAACCTTTCGTAAAAATGTCCACTCCTTTGATAGAAAATACTACACCTACACAATGTTGACACTATTCGAAGGTTCCTCATAGTTTTAAATAATTGATGACACACTTTTTTTAACGGCCAGGACAGCATGTAGGACACGGCATGCCGTAAAAAATTGCCTCCAAACCACCTAGGGACTTCGTCTTCACACCAATACGTTTTGGTTGTATCGTTTATCTTCGGTTTCATGTTGTGGCGCGGTGTTATTTTCCTTGTCACACGCGCGCTATTCTTCCCTAAGGAATATTCGTGTATCAAGTAGGATATTTTTTATTAATCATATGCGACCTAAAAGGTATTTCTGGTTATTGTAATTATACAGAAAGCATCTAAAATCCATCCATCCATACATAAAGCATTAAAATAAAATCAAATGCAACACTATTTTGAAAGTTATTTTAAACGCTGTGTCTAGGTGCACGCTAACGTGTACAAAATAAAAAACTTAGGTACACGCTAAAACGTCATCATTATCCATGACGTAGTCTTTTAGCGTGCACCGATTTACCGCGCCTGAGACATTCAACCGTGCACGTTAAATAAATGAGGTTATGTTCAGTATAAATGTTAAAACGTTTATGTTCGTTTGTGCTAAGTTTTACTTATGTGAATATAATTATACATTCAAATTAATCGTTGTAATCAGGTGTTTAGTTCCTTTAATGAATTTCAAAGAATTGTACCTGGAAAATCAACGAGTGTTTGCTGGTAGTTGCAACACAACACCGGAATCAGTATCAATAATAGATACTGAAATCAGCAATGTAAAATATGTAAGCCAAAAAAGGAAAAAAGCTCTTTTTCTGACAAATTCTTTGGCAAAGGACACCGCACTATTGAAATATAAAAAACCTCCCGGTCAAATTGGCTAAAAATTTCGTGAACAATTCTTCAAACCTCTTTGATTAAAGAATAACGTCCTATGACTTTTTTTTGTTATAAATATCACAAATCTTTTAGATGCCGAAAATTGTTAAAGTTGAAAAATTAAAAATGAGGAATTTGTTTTTTTATCCATTTTTGCAAGATTTCTAAGGCTTATAACAAAAAATTGAGTCACAGGATCTTATTCGGACTTCATATTCTTTAATCAAAAAGGTTTGAAGAATTTTTCACGAAATTTTCAGCCATTTGACAGGGACGTTTTTTACATTTAAATGATGGGGGGTCCTCTAGCAAGCCTTTCCAACACGAGTCTCTTCAATTACAAAATGAAAATTATGCAATAAAAAAATTAAAACAAAAACTAGATCAAGAGGCATCAAACGGAAACGCACTAATAAATAATCTCGCCCGATCACTATTAATATGAATTTCATAAGAATAAAGTTATTGTTTAATTACAGTGCACGATGTTAATTTTGTATGCAATTAAAGGTGCACGCTAAAAGACTACGTCATAGACAGCGATGACGTTTTAGCGTGTACCGAGGTTTTTTATTTTGTACACGTTAGCGTGCACCTAGACACAGCTTATTTTAAACTGGCAGCTTCTTCAATGTCTATTTAACTGTATCTTGGCCAAGTGCCCATGTTGAAGGCGGCCAAAGAAATATCGAATAAAAAAGAAAAACGTATTTCTATTTTGACATCTGTAATTATCAAATTTTTTAATATATTCTACATCGTATTATATTTTTGCACAAAAAAATGAGTAAAAGTGAAATCAGTTAGTGAATTAGGTAGATCAGAAATGTCCTTTTAATATTGTAAACGCCCAAAAATAAACAGATGTCACAACAGAACTTGCATTGTCTTTAGGAAGAATTCATCCTCCAAAACAACGAATGTTGGCAACACTGACGCTATTTCTGAATTCCCCTTTAAATTATTCATTTTGAAAAGCATGTTAGTGTATTTCGCGGCTTGTAGTCTACTCCGGTCCATATTTTATTCCGTTGGAGGAACCCATTGGGGCCCATAACGAAATAGGTCAGTGTGAACGAGATACTGGAAGCTGGTACATTTTTATAGAGCCATTTTGTGCAGGATTTCCAATAGGACAAAGGGTAGTAGATAAAATAGTTAATAAAAATTCAGTGTTGTTCCATTTTATGTTTTTCAATTTCAATTAGTTTGATGAAATCGATAGGGAATTACTTTAAGTTTGCCGCAAACTGTAAGATTTATGCGGAATTTAAAATTAGACTTGGAATAAAATAAAAACTAAAAAAATTTAATTAAGTCCATTATTTAGGTTTAATTTGAATTTTTTGCCATTTTCTCTAAACCTATCAATTTTTAGAGAAAAGTAGCTTATAAAATTTGTGGTTCATAAAATTCTGTACAAAAAAGTTTTATACAGGGTGTTTCATTGGGAGAGGGCAATATTTTCCATTCCATTCCTAGTAACCCATATTTTATGGGTATACAGTCCCTCATAGCTGAGATACAGAGTGTTTTGTACATTTTGGTCATTTCTTCATTGCCTCCTGTGCTTTTAACCACTCTGTATAATTATATAATATTTGGTACACAGACTCTCTGTATCTTAACAAATTAACTGAGATAGTATTAATATTGAAAATCCAGGCCCCATCAATATTATTCCATCAATATTATTCATAATTCACTATTTGGTTTAAAAGTATATTATACCAAAATCTAGGCCTATGAAAACATATTTACAGGACCGTACTAGGAACTAAATGTTTCATTAGATTTACCTATACAACACACATTTTATTTATTTTTTTTTAACCTTCCTTATGGAAAATTATGTACTTGAGTAGAAGAGTAAGAAAAACTAAAATCAAATTTTTGTAAAGGATAAAAGCACATAAAAAGCATTGTGAAAATGACGCGTTATTTATTTAAAGTTGGGAATACGCTATACTATTTGTGAAATTAAATAAATACGTCAACAGCACATGAGTCAAATAAATAAAAATCATTTTTAGTTAAATAATATCTAATTAAATTAAAAACAAAATTCAAAAATTACACAACAAGACTAGAAAAAAATGGATTATGTCATTTGCTACCAGGGAAGCTCATCCCCAATATAAATTTTCGGTAAATAAGTTAGTTGGACGTTGGACCCGATGTCCTTCCTCAAAGATTCACTGGAGGGTTTTACCAATTTTGTTAGAGGATAAAGGTGTAGACACTGTAGACAGCTGGAATTTATTTCCAACACGATGGCGCTTCTCCTCAATTTAGGCTAATTGTACTGGATTTTTCAAATGAAAATTTTCCTAACAGGTGGATAGGTAAAGTCCAAAGTTTATTCAGCTCAAATAAATACCGGGGAAGAACTAATTGAAAGAATAGTAAACGCCTGCCAAGAGAATAAAAATAACGAAAACATCATTCGAAAATCTGTAAACCAAATTATTAAGCGAGCAACAACATGCATTGAACAGAATGGGGGTCATTTCGAACAATTATTATAATTTTTTTAAACTTCAGTGTTTTTTTTAGTCTTTTAAGTGTTGTGTAATTTTTGAATTTTGTTTATAATTTAATTAGATATTATTTAACTAAAAATGTGCTTTTATGTACTTTTATCATTTAAAAAAATTTAATTTCAGATTTTTCTAACTTTTCTCCAAACTACACAATTTTTCATAAGGAAGGTTAAAAAAATAAATAAAATGGGTGTTTCGTATAGGTAAATCTAATGTGACATTTAGTTCCCAGTACGGTCCTGTAAATCTGTTTTCAAAGGCATATAAGACTATAAAAAATTTTGGTATAACATACTTTTAAACCAAATAATATTGATTACAACTTAATGGAATTAATTAAGCACGTTGGTGCCCCAAAAATGTAAGAAAACTATTTATGAGTAGTAAAAGCATATGTACAAAAATAAAAAGTATATCGTTAAATTCAATTGTTTGTTCTCTTTTTAGATATGGCAAAATATTTTTGAGAATTTAACATACTGGGTGTCGTTTATGAGCCGAACGAATTTGTCATATTTTAGTGAAGCCGGGCCTGGATTTTCAATATTAATAATATCTCAATTAATTTGTTAAGATACAGAGAGTATGTGTACCAAATATTATTAAATTATACAGAGTGGTTAAAAACACAGGAGGCAACGAAGAAATGACCAAAATGTATAAAACTCTCTGTATCTCAGCTATAAGGGACTGTAGACCCATAAAATATGGGTTATTTGGAATCACCTCAGTGACTCCTATCCACTGTTAAAATAATGCCCTCTCCCAATGAAACACCCTGTATACTTTTCTGAGTTACAATAATCAAGAAAAGTTATTTTGTTAGTTTAATTAAACTTATCATTTTTTACAGCATTCATTCGAAGCCATTTTCATTATCAAAATAATGTTTAGATATATAAATCAGAAATTCATTTTTTTTTAAATAAAGTTAAAATTGATTTATATAAATAAATAAACAATACCTGTACTATTTATTAATCGCCATATTTTATTCATTAATTCGAACAAAAAATTTAAGTCAATCATCTTATGTTTGAATGTAATCCTTCACCAAAATTACGTCGTCTTTCTGATGTTTTTTTTTTAAATTAGTAAAGACGGACCTGTTAGTCCGAGTAAAGTGCATCGTCGACCATTAGTGCCCCGAGGTATTTTCTCACTACATAACATAAATAAAAGTATACTTTAAGAACCACACCTTGTTTTTTTAGAGTCTGTTTTACGACAATTATCTGCGTCAAAGCCATAGGCTTCATCCCATAACAAACACTAAATGAAAATGAAAAACGAAACTCCAAACACAATTTATGCCTATCTAAAACCAGGAATTCCGGGGAGCAGCTTTTATCGGTTAATTCATTCTCATTTTACTAATGACATTTTTATTTTTGTTAGTCAGTCAAAGGAACATGCGGCAGATATTTGTAGAGTTTAAAATAAGTAAAATAATTTTTTTAATTTTTACGATTTTTTTTGTAATTTCTGAATTAGTCAGGTTTATAAAAAATTGTGAATTAAAGAAATGATTGTAATAGAAAACTGGATTTGTTTTAGGAAAATACACGTTTATTGTATGAAAATGATAAAAAAATGTTTTATTCAAAGTATTGCCCATCGCTAGATATTTTCTCAATTTTTCTGGCATTTTGTAGATGCCATGCCAAAAAAAAATGTTGCTGTTTCGAGGCAAACCAATCATCAAATCATTTTAGTACATTATCCTAGGATGTGAAAGGCTGCTCAGCAAGCGCGTGTTCTATGCAAATAACTAGTAATCAGATGGAGCTAAGTCTGGTGAGTAAGCAGCATGCGAAAGTAGAGCCAGCGGACAGTCGTACTCAAATTGGATCAAATCCAAAGAATAGCATACCTCAGCATAACAGGGGGCATGAGAACCACACCAACTAGAGCAATGGAGGTGATCCTTGGTCTCACCCCCCTTGATATATATATTAAGGAGGCGGTTGTGATGACACGGCTATGTTCTACTGGTATACAACCTGACGTAGGATCTGGTAAGTCGAGGTGTAACTTGTGGCACGAGGTCTTTCTACAAGCCAACACAGATTCGATTGCACCAAGATATGCCTTCCAAAGGCCTACAGGGTAATAATAAAAAACGTACAAGAGGCTACATTGGCAGCAGGTGCCTTGTGCATCTACACCGGTGGGTCGAAAACAAATGAGGGGTCAGGCTGTGGAATTTATTCTAGATCCCTGAATCTCAATATAAAATGGGCAATGGGTTCTAATGTCAGTGTAGCTCAAACAGAGCCGCAAAAGAGACTACCAGAAGAAACATTACTGGTAATAATATTTACATCCTCACGGACAGCAGACAGGCACTACTAGCTCTGGACAGACCACGCATTACATCAGGTCTAGTACTAGAATATCACCAGGCCCTGATCGAAGCTTGCAACAACAACGTGGTCACTTTAGCTTGGATCAAACGTCATGGAAAATCAAAAGGCAGCCGTACGGCTGACTCATTAGCTAAGAAAGCAGTCTCCCATAAACTTTTGGGACCTGGCACTTTCATAAGCTTATCGGCATCAGCTGTGGCTGACCTACTAAAGAAGCACTTCCTTGACAAGTTTAAGGGTAGATGGGACGACGAAATAGGCTGCAAGCTAGCCAAGGAACTATTACAGTATCCAAACAGCGAAACAGCCAAAAAATACATGACTATGAACAGACAGAACCTGCGCACAGCCACAGGTATCGTGAGTGGCCACTGTCATCTACGAAAACACCTCTACAGGATGGGGCTATCTGACACTCCACTGTGTAGAGGATGTGAACAGGAAGACGATACTTCGAACACATTCTTTGCGAATGCCCGACACTCTCACAAATAAGACATTTTCTTTTCGGCGAGCAGAAGATAACACATGCCAACCTGAGGGAGCTACCTTCAGGCGACGTCATCACCTACTTTAAACAAGTAGGCTGGCTGACAAGCTAGAAGGAAGGCTCAACCTCAGAAGGATGCACAATGGGCCAAATGTGGCCTACGTGCTGTGGATTTACAGATACAGAGCATGCGAAAGTATTTCCCACCTGGTGCAGATGCAGCATTATCATGAAGCAAAATCACTTTGTGTTGCCTCTTTTGATATCCTGCTAGTTTTTCACGCAATGATTGGTTCAAATAGATCATTTGTTGTAGGTAGTAGCGTTCAATATTAATGGTGTCGGCAGATTTTAGCAGCATATAATTGATCTGATCCCACCAAATACGGATCATTGATTATTCGGTTTTCCTACTCTTTCATTTAGTTCATCTAGAACGCATTTTCCCAACTTCTGGTTCTTTCCCACGGCTTGTAAACGTATCACATTTAATTGAACTGTGAGTTGTTGTTGCGTTCGAGCGTCATCCTCATTCAACAATTCGACGTCTTCAAACTTCTTCGATTGTCTTCCAGGTTCCAGAAGATACTAGAATCTTTTGTGAAGTACCTAAGACAGTGAATATTCAAAATATGTCTAATATTAGCATTATACTTTATATTTTTTAAGTCCAATAATCCGACATGAATTAAAAAAAAAACAGTATATATTTGGCTTAACACCTCATGTGAGGTGGCGCCGCTTTCGCCTTCTAAATCCATTTAACGGGTTGGATCAGTCCTCAGCCTCGGTTCATCATTGTACTTTTTCGCTGATTTGACGCCATTTCTTCCGGTCTCTTGTTTTCTCCTTCCATCTTGTAACTCCTGTCCTGCTTAAGTCCTCTTCTACTTCTGCCAACCACTTCGATATGGGTCTTCCACGTCTTCTTTTGCCTCCTGACTGCTATTGTAGCATAGCTTTCGATACTACTTCTGGTCTTTGTCTCCATATAAGTTCCAGCCACTTGATTCTTTGAGCTTTAATATTCTTTATTATACCTTCACCATTCAGTTCTTCTAATATGTCTTGATTCGTTCTCTTCTATATTTCTGCTCTCCGATATTCACTTTATTCGTTTAACCTTAACTTGTCTTCTATTTTCGTCATAGTGATCGTTTCTGCTGCATACATTGTTAAGGGCTTTATTATTGTTCTGTATATGTTCATCTTTGTTTGTTTAGTCAATATTTTGGTTTTAAACAGATTTTTATTACCTTGGTCCGCTTCGTTTTTTCTTCGATCCCCATTCTTCTTTCCCCTTTATTAGGAAAGACACCGGACTTGAAAAAAATGAAAAATACTTCTTAAATCTGTAAAAATGCGCCGAACTCGATGGACCCATTTTATACAGAGAATGCTCCAGATGACTCATCTTTTTGAACGCGTTATAAATTATACCTTATAGACCCCCACAGGAAACATGTGTAAGTTATATCGTTTAACATCTCAACTTCAGAGATACGTTAAATTGTATGCGAAGTGAGACGAAATTAAGCAAAATATATGCTAGGAAAACACTTATCTGAACGTGTAATCTTGAATCTATTCTCAGTGTTGTAACTATCTACCCCACGGTTGCGGCTTTCGCGAAATTCAAATCTCTTTCTGAGCCCTCCTTCCAATTTTCTTGCCTCTAATCTGGAGATTTAGAATACAGGGAAGTTCGTGCGTTTTTTCTGAGGGAGGATTTGTGAAGATAGTATCAATCGCTTTGAAATAGAAATTATTTAACTCTCAAGTACTTTATCAAAGCGCGATGGGCTTTTCCATTGAAAAAATGGGGAAAATCGGTTTATTAAGAGGTTACGCTAAGTTGGGTGGTTTAAAACTATCGGACCACTTCTTCAAAAGTTATACCATTTACAGAACAAATATTACAAAACAGGACAATACCCAAGCAGGGAGTACAAGCTGCCATTAGAGAGGCTCGCAGGAAGCATCAAATCGACTTCACGGAGGTGGCCACAAACTCTAATGAATTCGAAAGGATATTGATGGACAAGATATTATTTGATATGTTTTTTGTATTCAGCAGATTCCTCCAGGTAACCTTCGGCAACAGATGTTGCTTTCCAACCCTCCAAGTCGTTTTATTTTCGTAATTATACCGCCAATATTGATGCGGAGAGTGGTCGAAAACTGTGACCTCTATACACATTTGGACCGCCAAAGTTTTAAATACGCAACAATTTCAGAGGGTATTTTCCAAAATGCGTTGATTCCTTTTGTAATAAACAACAAACCATCTGTATATGGGGTTGTTTTTACGCAAGTTCGTATATTTCCCATTCAGGAACATTAGTTTTCCTTTGTTTGGCTTATTAGATGACAAGTAGTAGATGTATTACTTTTAGTCAGGAATTAAGGTTTACAATTTATAAATTTTCGTTTTTTTTTTCAATAGAGTTTTAGCACTTTACCGCTAACGTTAACGTTAGACTGTCGATTATCAATCTGCACATGCCTAAGTGTATTGTTACGTGTCGCAAATCTAGCGAAACACGTTCAATTGGCGAAAATAGTGGGTGTTCTAAAGTGACACGTTATACGAAATAGGGACTTCCTTTTGGATGACCTTCCTGACATATGCATTTGACATTTCGGAGTAAAAGAATTAATTTGATTTATGAGATAATAGAACGACTTCAATAATTAAAAAGTATTGGCATCAACAAATAAGTACACCATAAAATTCAAAAATAAACAATAATTGACTTTGACCGTTAAAAGAACAAGGTGTAAAACTACGGTAAAAGTTAAAGTTCCTGAACTTTGTTAAAACTATATTTTGCACTTGCCGTCACAATCTACGCAACGTTACTTTAACGCTAGCGGAGATCTAACGTAAATTTGCTAAAACTCTCTAATGTCACGAAAACTCGATCGTTTTTGTAAGTTCATCCCTGCGACTGGCACTAGCCAATCCAAAATTACACTGGGACCTCTTTCAGGAATTTTATGTCTTCTTCTTAAAGTTTGCCATTTTGGATTTAAATCTCACATTTTCTTTCTTGAGATACGAAGTTAGTTTAAAAATGATTTTTATAATATTCTTTGGAACTCTTTGAGAAATCAAAAATGAACTTTTATACCGAATTGACTGGCCTATTTTTTGTTTCATTAGTTTATTTCAAACCTTCGTTTCATTCTTTTTTATAATTATTCTTTCTCAAATATTCTATTAAAATTTTTTCGATGGATGATTTGGTTTGTGACAAATGTGATAATTTTGTTTCTAAATAATAAATCATTTCAAATCCAATTTCTATTTAAATAAAATTTCTCCAAATTCCATAAGATGTTTTGCATAAACACTGAGCAAACTTATTTTCTGATAATTAATACAAAAATAAAGTTACATAAATTAATTATGGAGGCCAAAACGCTCCTGTTTCAGAGATAACCTTTCTGAACATAAAAGTCACGCCGAAACACATGAATAGGTTCCATTGAAAATATAAAAAAAATTATTTGATTTAGGCAGCATTATTTCTACAACACCTACTTTTTGTCAATTAAACTAGGGTTTTATTTCTACCACTCCTTTTTTTTTGTCAATCTTATTATGAGTATGATTTGGTCAAGTAGACTAGAATAAATTAACTGTCATAAAACTGTATAAAACACTAGTGTGTTTTTGTTAATTTAGTTGTCTACAGCTAAATAAATAATCTGTTGGATAAATTATTTTATCTATTTTATTTTTGAAAACTTTGTTATTTATTTAAATCAGAAATATAAATAATTTATACAAATTTTTCGAAAAGAAAATTAAGTTAATTACCATCTCCTGTTCTTGCTATACAACTGTACTATTGTAAATAATGAGTAAACTTGAAACGTTAAAAGAAGCAAATAAAGTAATAAAACTATAAAATTGACGTGAATATTCGTTTTTTTTTTAATAAAACAATTTGGTGATGGAACAAAAAAGAAAAATATATTAGGAGAGCGGAAAATAATGATCCGAATACAGGGTTGATTAATGAAGAATTATAGTGAAGTGGTCAATCGCAAGAAGAATTTAGAATAGAAAAACCAAAAATTAAACCACACAAAAGTATCTGAAAATACATTTTGAGATCAAAGTGATATCTTAAGGCTGTATATATAATTCAAACGTCTTTCTTTATTGAAACAAAAACAAAAAATTTCCAAAACAAAACGTCACAACCAGCGTTCCTAACCTATAAATACTGAAATAAAACATTCAAATTCCTACACGATGTATACTGTACTGGAATAAAAATGTATTATTTTCCAGAGGTCTATTCAATTCTGCAAAAATAAGCGGGAGTAAATTTTTTATTGCAAAATACAAGAAAGATTTCGTAACTTTCTCGGGACACCCGGTATGTGTTCAATTTGACGGGACAACTATGTTGTTGGGTTTTAAAATTGTTATACTGCGAGAACATTTTCTAAAAATTCAAAAATTAATTTTTATACCGAATTGACTGGCTTAAGTTTTTGTTTCATTAGTTTATTTCAAAACTTTGTTTCATTCTTTTTTATAATTATTCTTTCTCAAATATTCTATTAAAAATTGTGTTTTTCGATGTGTGATACAAATGTAATAGTTTTGTTTCTAAATAATAAATCATTTCAAAACCAATTTCTATTTAAATAAAATTTCTCCAAATTCCATAAGATGTTTTGCATAAACACAGCAAACTTATTTTCTGATAATTAATACAAAACTAAAGTTACATAAATTAATTATGGAGGCCAAAACGGTTCTGAAATTTCAGAGATAACCTTTCTGATCATAAAAGTCACGCTGAAACACATGAGTAGGTACCATTGAAAATATAAAAAAAAATCATTTGATTGAGGCAGCATTATTTCTACCACACCTACTTTTTGTCGATTTTAACTAGGGTTTTATTTCTACGACTCCTCTTTTTTGTCAATCTTATTATGAGTATGATTTGGTCAAGTAGACTTATGTTCTGTATGAATAAATTCACTGTCACCCTACTGTCATAAAACTGTGTAAAAGTTACGACTTATAACTCACTAGTGTGTTATTGGTTAATTTACAGCCAAATAAATACCTACTCTGTTGGATAAAATATTTTGTCCACGACTATTTTAAAAGGAACCCATTTTTTATTAGGTAGGTATCTCAAGTATAATATATGTATTATACACTAAAAGGACTATAGGCAGTGAACAATCATTATTCACTACCTTTTGTCAGACTTCTATCATATTTCCATTGGAATTTATATAATAAAGGCGTTATTATTAATGCAAAAAGGGATTTGCTATTTTTAAACTACCAGTAAATGTACAAGCCAAAGGATTGGTAATAATAAATTTACTAAAATTTACAAAGACATTGCTACTTTCTTATTACCAAGATACAAAACGATCAATCTACAAATCATCAAAATATAAAGTTAGATGTAAATTTCATACCAGCAATTAATTTAACAAACTGTTTTCTAAATGTTCTTAATATTTTCCTAAGCAATATTAAGCAATATTAAGTATAGTATTCTATTCGCATACAATGGCTATTATTCACACGGTTGATTTACGACAGGGCAGGTTATTGGGACCAAAATATGGCGATAGTACCAAATATACCTTAATAAAATATTGCTGTGGAATAAGCTACAGAGCGTTAAAGTGGAAAAAATTTTCTGAAAATTTCACTGTATATTTATCAATTCTTATCAATATCGGTACAGAGGCATAACTTTGTACAAGGAATATTGTTTTATGTATTATTTTACATTTTGTTACAGGGGACCCCACGTGAATGATTCCTAATGATGAAATTAACTGGTAGCTTTTTTTGACGAAACTTTTTAGTGATTTTAACTAGAAAATATGACGTAAACATCATTTCTACATAATATTGGTACTCTTGTTTAAACACGATAATTTCACCCGTTTTCGAGAAAAACGCAATTGAACAGTTCTGAGAAGGGGATATCAAATAACAGACAATAAAAAACTTGTAAAATAAGGCTTCTATTTCAACGGTATATAAAGCAGAATTAAAAATAATTTAACATAAAAAGAGCAAACTTAAATTAAATGTTATATGTAGCCTCCTCCGACTTCTATGCCTTTTCTAATTCTTGTAATAAAGGATGTCAAAGAAAACATTAGTCTGTCCCCATAATAATTACCTGTTCAATTGCGTTTTTCTCGAAAACGGGTGAAATTATTATGTTTAAACAAGAGTACCAATATTATGTAGAAATGATGTTTACGTTATATTTTCTAATCAAAATCACTAAAAAGTTTCGTCAAAAAAAGCTACCAGTTAATTTCATCATCAGGAATCATTCACGTGGCGCCCCCTCCAATAAAATGTAAAATAATACATAAAATAATATTTCCTGTACAAAGTTATGTCTGTGTGCCGATTTTGATAACAATTGACAAATATACAGTGACATTATCCGAAAAAAACAAAAAAAAAATTCAACTTTAACGCCCTGTATCTTATTTCACAGCAATATTTTATTAAGGTATATTTGGTCCTATTGCCATATTTTGGTCCCAATAACCTGCCCTTGGCCTATGTCCAAATAGTTATGAATCACCCTGTATGCTCATCGAATAATGTAATATTATAAACTTTTTGTATTTTTGACAACTTTGACATTCATTTAAATCCGAAATATAAATGTTTTCGAAAAGAAAATTAAGTTAATTTTTTTGGCAACCACCTCAAAACATTATTTATTAAACTGAAATTAAAACCTCATTTTTTAATACGTCGAAAACTAGAATTTCTAAATCTGAAATGTTGGAGATTTCAATGCTGGATTTTACTTAAAAACATTAATTCCTAGTTTCTACCTTTTATTATAATTTCCATTAACTAGTAATAAAATGACAACTGCCCTTTATTAAATTCTTTCATTTTAACTGTCAATTTCATATGGGCGTTTTACCCTCAGTATTTAAATTATTAAATTTGACCTATTGACAGGTGGTAAATGAATTAAATCAGGTTGTAATGATAGTTTTCTTTAAACTATCGAATAAAAATTTAATAAATACCTTCAATCAACAAATTTTAAGTTGGAACAGGATAAAATATTTAAGGACAAATTGATACTGTGACCTACTAAAGTAAACCAATGCCTTAACGCACTGAAGGTATAAACCAACATCAAGTACAATTGTTATAGCCTACCTCTTCTGCAAATTCAAAATCTCCTTCGAATTTTCTCTTCCTTTTAGCGTCCGAAGCAAAAACCAACACCGCAAAGGCGAACACAAATAGGGTCAACCTCATTTTGTCAGTCTCTCTGAAATTTTTGGCGTATTTCACGGTTTTTCTCGTAAAACTTCACGTTAGAAACACAGTTGTGTTTAAAGCCATGGACGATGCGATGACTTTTTGATTATTCGATTCCGGCTGTGTTTGGTGCTCTTCTCTGTCTTCCTTCTGCTCTTCGGCGGTGTTGCCGCCTCGAGTACAGGTTGAAGAATATGGGGAAAAGGGTTAGCGGACTAGGGCGCGGATCCTACGAGGGGAGGTTAAAATCTGTTACATTTTTAATGAGGGATTAATTTGTTAAAATTCTTTTTACTTATCTCAATGGTTATTTCTAATAATTTATTTAGTGGGTGGATGTAATAAATTCGTTTTTAGACTCAATTTTTCATAATTCCAGCAAATTTTGTAAAAAAAAGTAATACAGTGTGGACCTTTTAAATACGATTACAGCTCGAAATGCACTATTGTAAAATCGCAATCGAGCCGGAGTAATAGATCTGTCAGAACAGGAAAGTTAAGATGTGGGTGCATATATACTATTTACGGGGTACATAAAATCATCATTTAAAAATATTTTTTTTTTGAATATGTATTATTGAGTATTAACCGGACACGGTGGCCTAGTTGGTAAGGCGTCTGCCGATTCAGCTTGGTCAGTGTTCGGGGAGTAGGTTCGAATCCTGCCGTATTCAAGTGGAATTAAAGTCAGATAAGACTTTGAGCAAGTGCAAAAAGGTATTTGTGTCATACGCAGTTTCATTCACGCCGGTAAACAGGCCGGATGAGTTCGGATATCTCGTGGTGACACAATTACACACTTGTTAGTCGGTAGATCACCTGCATGACAAAGGCATAGTCCTGGGTTTAAGGTGATTGAGGACCGTGGTTCGGAGCCCACGATAAGCTGTAGGTCCCGTCCAGTTTAGGCCAGAAAATAGACGTTAATATTAACAAACAACAACAATATTGAGTATTATTTCGGTATGTAGGTACTTTACAAAATGTTTTTGTTATTTGCAATTGTTATGTAAATGGTAAGACCTATAAATTTGACTATTAGGTATATCTACATTAAATTGTTTAAATGGAGATTACTAATGCCATGGAAAAACCAAAATCATAACAAGTGAGTGGGATTATAAGATTATACCTATGATTTGGTATGAAGATAAGATAGGCAGTTGCAGTTAGTATCTTGATCAGTTCCCAATATTACCTACCCGGTTTGATTAGCCTTCTATATTATCTATTATAGTAAGACGTTGTGGTAATTTTCGGTTAATAGTGACAGTAGTATTGAAAAATGCAGTGTGGTTTAAGTTCAAAGTTTATACCTGTGAAACGTATAAAAAAGTGTGCGTTGTTAATTTACGAGAAAATATTTGTAAGCAATGTTTATAATTGCCTAAGAATGGAAAATCCTTCGTTTTCTGTTGAAGATACTGTTAAAAAGACAAGTAATGATGGGTGTAAGCAAACCAACGATATATAAAGTTATAAGTGAATTAAAAAGAGGAGTTGTTAAACCCCCAAAGAAAAGTGCAGGAGGTAAGAAAAAGTGGAATTTACTGAACAAATTAAAAGCGGAATAAGAAGCAAAGTTCACGAATTTTATTTAAAAAAAGAGATACCAACACTTGCCAAGGTTTTAGACGCAATCAATAGTGATCCGTATTTTCCTAAAATGGGAAAAACAAAACTACAGGAAACTGAAGTTCAAGTGGGATAAACAGGACAGGAAAGCAGCACTTGTTGGAGACGGAGATGCCTCAAAACCATTACGTGCAGAAGGCAAAAAAATATTTTATTTGGACGAAACCTGGGTGAATGAATGTTACGCAGTTAGCAAAATTTGACAGGACACAAACATTCAATCTTCACGACAGGCTTTTTTGGAAGGATTATCTACAGGATTGAAGGTTCCTTCCAGTACAGGACGACCCAATTAACGCTGCCAGAAACTAAACCACCAAAAAAAGGTCAAAAGCCTGCAAGACTGCAAAAACGCAAGCAAAACCGGAGCATGTCAAAAAAGTGGTGAAAATATTGAATTTACCAAGTTTATCCACCAAAAACCACAAAAAACAAAAAATTGGCATTAGCCAACCAAAAAAGTTTTTTCAGGGGTGAGCGGCTAGGGGACTCACCTAAAACAAGCACCCCGGCGGTTAAATTACAATTACAAGTTTAAAATAGTAATAAAAAAATAATACAAACAAATACACCCTAATTTACCCAACATTGCGCTCAGTAGAGTCTTAAAAGGGATTAAAATAAGGATAGTCTATTGTTACGTCCAATAAAAGCGGGCGGCACAGGCAAAATTCTTAATTTTAACATACCTTTGAACTACCGGCTATTTAAAATCCCAGATTTTGTTTGAGCCGCCTGTGCTGTAAAACTTGATTTCATTACTCCGTGTCTATTGCGATTTTACTTTAGAGGAAAATCGCCAATTGTGTCACACATCCGACGTTAATTTTAAATTACTCTTGACAGTGTTGTAATTTTGAAAAATGTGGATTTTCTATTGACCCAGAGTGGTTATTCCTTCAGTTAAAACTTTTAAAATACGGTGCAGAGTAATAGAGGCAGAAATAAAAAATGAGTGAATTTTGCGTGACCTATTTTATCGATGGCACCTTAGGCGAAAAGTTGTGCTGATTTAACCCCCTCTTTCCTTGGTGTTTACATCTTGGGAAAATTTAATAAAGCTTTTGTCGTATCAATTAATTAAAGTCAATTTATTTAAGAAAATAATTAAAATTATGGCGAAAAGGTTTAACGGTCGTTAACGTTTTGTAAAACCAATAAAGATTTCTCTCCATACATATCTAAAATAAATAATATAAGATTTTAGCTGAGAGTTCGTGTATTTAAAGTATTTTTTTGTGGCCACTGGTCGTTAGTCGTTAGCCTGTTGAGGAACCAATAAAGATTTTCTCTCTCTAATTATAATTAATCGTTATCAAGTTACATTAGAATTACAATCGTATATTTCCATTTTCATACAACCCCCATATGTTAAATAATCTTTAAGCCACTTCCAATAATTTTTTGAAACCCACAACATCTCAGTACATTTGGCAACGTCCTAATCCTCTTCTTGTACGGAGAGTGCGCTTGTGGACTCGTGAGCAAGGCAAGAAGAGCCTTCTTGTGCAGTGCAGGATCCGAGGGGGAGTGGTGGGGGCGGCATGCCAGGGGCAGCCAGAGCGAGAGCCAGACCCACCGCCGAATATCAAATCAATGCCCAATGCCACCCGTCCGCGCCTCGCCGTAGCAAAAGGAGAGCTCAAATTTAGGCCAGGCGATTTAGATTTTAATAAAGGAAGTGACTACTTACACGGGCTGTAGAAATTTAAAAAACATGAGGCCGGTGCTGAGCATCAGTGTTTATTAAAATACCATCCAAAAAAACAACAAGTTGCGGCTTCACGGAAACTTACCTGCGGATTATTGTTATTAACCTTTTATATATCCGCTGTAGATTAATTTAAATGCCTTGATATTTTTTTAAATCTTATTCGAAACCTCGTTAAAATTTACGGCGGTTGTAGTACAACCGTCGAGTAATTCCGACAGGAAATTCTGAAAGGCTAGACAACTGGGCAGTTCTTATGGAACTATTTTCCTATTGTAACATTGAAAAATACCACGCGTTTACTTTTTATGCGTTTGGCTCATCATCAAATCAACACAGAAGAAACACTGCAAAGGGTCTCGCACTATGTATTTTCATTCGTAGAATTCATATGTGTAAAAATATACAGGGGGTCCCAAATTCCATTGTAATATACTTTAAAATGTTGATTCTTGTAGGTTACATACAAAAAATCATTTTAATATCAAAATTACACGACTACTGGCGATGTATCTTCATACTTTTAAATTTTAAACTAAACACGTTCTTAATTTAAATACCTTCAAACTCTCATCTAATTAAAAGTAACGTGGATCAGCGTCGGCAGGTGCAGGGGGGCTCTGGGGCGCAGCCCTCTCTGTTTAATACCTAATTAATTGCTTTAATTTATATTTGGTAACTTTTTAGTGATTTTAGTGAAATTAGAGCCCCAAAAATTGTTCGCATTTTGTTTATTAGCCCTACCTATTTGTATGCCCGCGAATTATGGACCTCTGATGGACCAATTAACTTCGAAATAAATTTAACCAATTGGTAGCATTGTTACTATTGGCATTCCTGGGAATAATTTCAACTTCACAACTGACAATTGACAGGTTATTTATTTCGTTCCAAGTTTTAATGGATTTAGAATATATTCACTATTCAGTTCCATTTTCCATTGTTAATAAGTCCTTCAAAAAAGAAAAGAGATTTATTGTGTTTTGATCGCCAAGTAAGAATGGAGAAAAACGTCGTACGAAAGAAGTACTTAAACAAAGTCTATAAGAGAACTCGATGAGAGATAAACTTATCTTCTACCAGTGATGCACAAATCCTTCTATCAAGTTCAGCTTTTGTTTCACCACCTGCTTCGAGCTTTCAGTCTGATCCCAATATATGTGATTTCAATAATAGTAATTTTGGGGAAAGTAGTAAAGATTGTGTTCAACAGTCAACAAATATCCTAAAAGTGGTATAGTGTTCAGTCTCCTCCATTAACAGAAAACGAGCAGCAACATAATAGTGAAGCTGACTCATCGTCATCAGAAATGTACGTTTATTTCAATTTTATTTTTAAATTAATTATTTATTTTAGAATATTTTTATTTCATGTTCTGTGTTGTTTAAAACATATTTCATATTTGAATATATATTGTTATTTATATGAATCGATTTTTATTCCCTAAATGAGTTCATACATTAAAAATGGTGCTGATTGATCTATCTATATGTAGATGGTAGTAATAATGCTAGACGTCTGGGAAAATCTAATGCATTGCATTATTTTTTTGATGGAAAGGCATTTCTCAAAAACTTGGAACTGAAGTCTATAAGATGTCCATCACTGGTCCATTTATAAGTCCAATAAACCTTCATCAGAGGTCTGGATAACATCCATGAAATGTCCATCGAAAATCCAATTATTGTCAATTTTGGTACGATTCACGTCCAAAATATGTCCACTTATAAGTCCAATAAACCTCCATCAGAGATCCAGATAACATCCATGAAATGTCCATCGAAGATCCAATTATTTTCCATTTTGGTACAAATCACGTCCAAAATATGTTCATATTAAATAAAAAATGGATGTTCAAGTTGGTGGCCAATGGATATCCATGGGATATCCACTGGGCATCCCTTGTCCATCAAAGGACATCCAATGGATGTACATATTGTACGTTTTGGATATACATTGGACATCCACTGGATATCCTTGTGTTTACTGGGATACTATATATGGATATTCTTGTTAGAGTATTCCTGTGTAAACATTCATGGAATGATCATGTATGAATTATCCATGGAATATTCTCCCTTATTTCTATGAAATCAATTACCATTATCAAATTAAAGGAAACGTATGAAAAAACTGAAACGGGAAGTGCAATTAGATGAGTTTTTGTTAAGATAAATTGAAAAAAATACACTATTGTACTAACCAATTTATGATTGACAGGAAATATCAAGATGTACCATTTTACGACCAATCAGAAATATACCTAGTTACACAAATGTTGGATCATGTAGAAAGAATATTGGAAAATAAAGAAGCTTTCAACAGATTAGTGAGATTTTTTTTTGAAAACCCATTAGGATGTTTAGGGAATATTATACTATTATATTCTTGAATTACTTTGAATAATCTTGAATTACTTTGAATAAACAAGGAATATTCTCAGAAGATACTCTAGGAATATTCTTTTTAGAATATTCTGGATATTCCTGACCTGACCTGAATATTCTTGAATTACTTTGAATATTCTTGGAATATACAAGGAATATTCTCAGAAGATACTCTAGGAATATTCTTTTTAGAATATTCTGGATATTTCGGGAATATTCCTCTGGGAATATCTAAAATTTTCACCACCAGCAAATTCTAGGAATATTACAATATCCCAAAAAGAATATTTGATGAATATTTATGGAATATCCGAACAATTTGTTCGGTGACCAGAAATATTGCATGGTCATAAATCACCAACCAGTTGAGTTATCAGCAGGCGGTCTATGCAAAGACGTACCTACTCTAGCCATTAAGGTCTGTTCTATAGGTATAATGCCTAACTATTTCATAAGATATTTTAATCCGGACCTGGAAATCTTTTAACGGACACACAATTTTAATGAGGGTCGTCGGCTAATACTGATTTATGACCTTACTATATTTCTGGTTCTATTTTACCTATAGTGAAGAAACTAGGACAATTTTGAGGATATTTTATTGAAAATACATGAGGAAAAAGAAAAGAGAGTAAGAATCATACATGTGAAAGTATTACCGCATAAATATTACATACTTGACATCGGAGGCTCCATATCGAATTCTTCTATGAGGACCGGACTAGATAGGGGCGGGGGCTAGAGCTTGGTAGGGGTGATGCGAGTACGTTTCGTTTGTATACATTCCTATTGAATGTTGTACGCGACCGTTCACTCATTCGATTTACCATTTATCTCGTTAATCCGCTATCTTTCTTCGTCTCTCTCGTTATCTCTCTCTATTCAGTCTTTCTTTGGATGTGCTCTAGATTTTTTAGTCGTTATCTTTTTATCTTCGCGCTATTCATTTTAGTGGAGAATAAATGACGATTCATGTTTCTACTAGATAGTTTTTAGTTGTAGAAGTTGAATAGATTTTTCCAGGACGGTAATGGCTTTGTATATTACAGAGGTTCTCTGGAAAAACTCTAGGAATTCAATATGAACTGAGAGGAAATGATGTTACTAGATGTCGCCATCGCTAATTTAAAATCGACAGATAACGCCAGACGCCAGTAGATGTCGCCAGGGCGCAAATCTGAATTGAGTGATCGAATCAAATTAAACTTGTAGGTTTTGACGCATATAGTCCAATAAACGAAGGTGCCAGGTCTGTCCGGCACCATTTTTTTTAATTTGCAGGTATTCATGGGTACATTCACCCCCGAAAATCTCAGCTTTCTTAAATTTGTGGAAAATATGACACAGAATTTTTGTTTGGACGAAAATGAAGATCAGTTCATTACCTATCCTCATTATTTTTGTCAAAAATATGATACTTTTCGACATAACTGGCTCCAAAACGCATCCCTTTTTTTTAGCTCCTGCCCTGCATTTAGAGAGCACGCTCTAAAGGAATGACACTCCCAAGCGGATTACAAATTTTTTAATAAATCACGTAACAATTCATATTTTTTCATGATTCAAAGTTCAGATGAAAGAAGGAACGTGTAGCTATATCATGTTACTTTTTCCTTTTATCGATTTCTCTGAATTATTGAAAAACCGGGCCAAAGTTTGCTTTTGCTCGATATTTTGACCCTCCTATAAATTTATTCATATTTTTTTATCAAGACTAATTTCACCGAATCCTTTTGGATAATGGGGCTTTGCAAGGTGTTAAATAAATTCATAAAGATTCAATAAATTATTTTTGTTTTTTCATAAACAACATGTTTTTTAGGGCGTTTTTTTGGATTTCCGGAGTTTTTGAAAATGCTCAGGTCTATCGGGAATTAATAGATAATCAAGGACCATATCGGTTTTCAACGCACATCATTAGAAAGGTTAGCTTGTCCCCTTGTCGATGACATTTTTCTTTTTTTTTCATATTTTTTGGTTTTCCGGAAAATTGAGAAAATTCTCATCCCTATGAAAAATCGACATTTTATTTTCAGGATTATTTTCTTTTCGTGCTAAAATTTTTTGGGGTTAGGAATTGTTCTAAATAAAAGATCACATTCTGACCTTTTCATCAATATACAGGGTGGGGCAGATAAACGGTCAATTAGAAATATCTCGAGAACTAAAGGTATCTGAATTATGAAAATTGGCATGAAGGGGTTTTGAATAATGAACTATTTAATGAAAATATTGCCGTCACCATTCTACTTCCGGTTATACCGGAAGTTGCACATAACTTTGTAAAATTTGAAAAAAAGGAATTACGCGAAGATTGTCGATTCCGTTCTTATTCCAATTTTGACAGCACCTATAATAAAAAAGGTAACTTCACAGTGTAAACGATAAAGCGGTATGTGGTAAATAGTTCCTAAGAAATTTAAACTTTTATTCAAATTACATTAGAGGATATTGAATTTTATGTACATGGTAAAAACGTGTAATTTTCATATAAAAAACATTACAACTCAAAAACGGTTCAAAATAGGTATAGGGAACTATTAACAAAAAATATTCAGAATAACGTAAATATTTCTAAAATTGAAAAATATACAGGGTCTTTCATTAAAAATTACAAAGTTATGTGCAACTTCCGGTATAACCGGAAGTAGAATGGTGACGGCAATATTTTCATTAAATAGCTCATTATTCAAATTTTCATAATTCAGATACCTTTAGTTCTCGAGATATTTCTAATTGACCGTTTATCTGCCGCACCCTGTATATATCAAGTATTTTATTAAGTGCACGAAAAAAAACTCAAACCTATTAATTAATCAAGTGCAAAAAATGAAAAAGTTGGTTATTATTGCCTTATTTTTTGTCTTCAGACAAAAACGGGATAGGAAGGATATTCAAGTTTTGGAAATCAGTGTATTTTCAGACCCCGCATCCCAGATTTTGATAAGGAAGCGCCGTACTTTCAGATTCTCAAAATTGCGAATTTTTGAAACGCCGTTTTTGCAAAAAATATTAGTGTAGCCAAAAAAATCGTAGGTACAACTTTTGTAGATAATGAACTGTTCTTCATTTTTAGTCTAAACAAAAATGCTCTAAGGGTCATATTTTGGCAGATATTGTCGAAAAACGGATTTTAGGGAACTTTAGAGCCATTTTCCCATCCTTCCACAAATTCCACGTAGCTATTATTTTCGGAGGTAAATGTACCTATGAATACCAGTAAATTAAAAAAAAATTGACGGACAGACTTGATGCCCAGGTTTGGGGTTTTTGTGGCGTTAATTTACTGGACTATGACTAGAATTATAGGAGAATTATGGAGAAACTTCAGGGAACTTTCGAGGAAAAATTTCGATCAGTGTTTACACCCTTACAAAAATAATTTGGAACAGTTTATATAATTTATTAAAAACAGATTTTTTTACCTTGAAATTAAATTTACTAATTTTAAATCTTATATTAGTAGATAGTGATGTAATTTACAAGTGGAATAATTTGTCTATTGATGCTAGGCCATACAATTTAATTATGTGCTGGAACTTCTATTTTTACCCTGAAAAAAATAATTAATAATCATTTCTTGTTTTTTTTTCTAAAGAATAAAACAAAGAATACTTATATTTCTTTTGAAGTAGATTAATTAAAAACACATTTTTCAAACCAAGCAAAACTCTGTATTATGTATAAACCTACACTCGTCTTTTTTGTGGCTTAAAAAAATTTCTTGGTCAATTAGTTCCTTTCAAATAAACTCTATATCGTTGGTTAAGAACGCAAACATTGTATATTTAATTTTGCTGAAAATGAGATTTGTATAGTTTTGTATACAATGAACCGAAATCTTTGTTCAAATAAAATTTTGTAAATGTTTTGACCTGTTTACAAGTCATCAGGGAATCAAAAAACTGCATTTTTTCAAATCACGCTTTTTCGACATATATTTGTGCACTTAACCATCGATATATTATGGAACGTACAAGGAGACACAAGTTACACGTAATTCTGAAAGTGATGAATAAGGTCTTGTAACTAATTTTATAAAAAGCGAACAATTCACGATAATTATCAATACTATTATAGTAAGAACAGGAGATATAATGCATGGTCTATCCGACCGCAAAGAAGTATTCTACTTATGTACATTAAAAAACAAAAACATATGCAATCAATAAGTTGTAATCAAATAATGGGTGGGCTACGCGACCAAATACATTTCACGCTGCGGTGAACTTATATTTGCGATACTATTCGCTATTAGCCACAGACTGCGAACGCCACATTGTCTTATTACAGCGTTTCATTTGAATATCCAACCAACAGGATGAGTGGACTCAGGAGGGGCCGTGTTTTAAAGCTGATAAATTGGGGATACCATATCTCCTGCTCAAATAATGAGTAAACTTGAAAATTGAAACGTTAAAAGAAGCAAATAAAGTAATAAAAGTATAGGTGAGGGGAATATTAGGGTTTTTTTAAATAAAAGCATTTGGCGATGGAACAAAAAAGAAAAATATATTAGGAGAGCGAAAAATAATGATCTGAATACAGGGTTGATTAATGAAGAATTATAGCGAAGTGGTCAATCGCAAGAAGAATTTAGAATGACAAACCAAAAATTATACCACACAAGTATCTGAAAACCTTTTGTGATCATAGTGATATCTTGTGACTTTATATATAATTCAAACGTCAGAAGAAGGCCCTCTCTCTTTATTATACACCAACCATATGAAACAAAAACTTTCCAAAACAAAACGTCACAACCACCGTTCCTAACCTATAAATCCTTAAATAAAACATTCAAATCCCTACATACTGTACTGGAATAAAAATGTATTATTTTCGAGAGGTCTATTCAATCCTGCAAAAATAAGCGGAAGTGATTTTCTATTGCAGAATATATGTGTTCAATTTGACAGGACAAATATGTTTTGGGTTTTAAAATTATTGTACTGGGAAAACATTTTCTAAAAATATAAAAAACTCAATTTTCACCATTTAATTTGATAAACTTTTTCTGGGAGACCCAAAAAGGACGGTTTTAAATGAGGCTATTTAATAATTGCGCTTTTATAATTTTTACTTAAATGCATGAAGGATGGACGGTTAAAAAATGTTGTATTTTTTAAACAATTTATTAACTAAATCTTTTAATATAGGTTTTTAGAACATAAAAACACCATGCGTACATTATTTAAACCTAAAAATAAAAAAGCATGCAAAACATATAAAAAAGTAAAAAAGAGATGATCCTAAATTTGTTAGAGTTTACTGTGATGAAGATGAAGCTTGCTGGAATCTATCACATCGAACTTAGAGTTCCTAAAACAAAACATTGTCGAAAAAGCATTTTTTTTTAAATTCATGGAACCAAAATCGCGATTCTGAGTTTAAATATATAAACAAAGTAGACGAAAGGTTTAAAATCAATACCACAACAACAGTTTTTTTGGAAAGATAGTATTGACAACTAGTTTCGTCCTTGGAAGATCATCATTGGGTAAATTTTTTAAAGATCTTTTGTATACTTGTCAAATTAATAGAACTATCTTAATCAACAGTCACATTCTTTTTAAACATTTAAAGATAAACAAGGACTAATATCTACATTTTTAAACTGGTTTATTTTACATGGCACTTTTATTAAAAAAAAATTAAATGCGTTGGAAGATATTTATCCCTTAGAACACAATCTTCCTAATTGTGAAGATATTACAGAAATTAAGTTTATAAATCCTGATTTCTTTGTAATCTTAAAATACATCAGTTTACAAATTAGGATGTTAATTAACTGTATGAGAATGTTATTTTTACGGTTGGTAAAGCTTGTTTTATTAATCTGTTAAATGGCAAGCAAGAACAGTTCTCAAAAAATTGGGCTTATGATGGTCTTGGAAGACAAAAACTCGTTTTGTAATGTTTTTATTATTAAATCTTTCCAAAAAAGTGGTATTGACTTTGAACCTTTCATCTACTTTTGTTAAAGTTTATATGTACAACATTTTCGTGTTATAAAATGCATTCTTAATCGAGGGGAAGAAGAAAGTGAAGGGAAAAGTTGGTAAAGGAAACTTTTTTACTCCATCCGTAATTCAAAAACAAAAATCAAAATTAAGCAGCAGTATTTTTGTATTAAAATAAGTGTAATTTTTTGTTATACTCGCATTCCAAATTTTATTAAAAAATTATCGAAGTTATAAGTAATTTTCGTATTTGAACGTATATTTCTTGTCTTTAAAATTTGGACATTTACACTGAAATGTGTGCTTGTAATTTAGAAACACACTATAGATATAAAATAATTATTTTGGGATTTTATAATAAAACAATATCACGATCAAAGAAAATTGAAAGCCTGATGTCGTCTTTGAGCTCATTTTTAATGAATAATTTGCTATGCCCACCATATTTAACTAATCTAAATAATAAAATCCAATCCTGTATCCTAAAAAAATCAAATCGAACAAATTAAAATAAAATAATTAAATTTCGCACGCCCAAGATCAAGATCGGTCTGGTCCGGTATTATTCGGAATTGTTCAACACAAAGACGAACTTTAGGAATTTTGCTAAGTACAGTCCTGTTCCAATTTTACTGAAAATATTTATAAATTTTTTTGAATAAAATTAATTAAAAATTAAGTATACTTAATTTATATTAAATATCTGAATTCAATTTTCTTAAATAACTACAACCAGAAAATAATAGTAATTTATGTATCAAGGGAATTATAAGGGCCTTAATTCCCGTGGTACATAGATTTTATTTCTGATCGATTTTAATAAAACAACACAAAGCAGCAATGACATTCACTAAATATAATGAAACCCTTCAAAGACGAAACGTTGTTTTAAAAAATTGGATACGCTATGTTAAGCGATATTTGGCCATCAATAAAAAAGCTTTATAAACTTTTTTTCTATCTTAAAAAATAGGATGTTATTTAAATAAAACGAAAATCGTCAATTTCGGTTTTTCCCAAATATCTCAGTAACCGGACCCGATATTTTAATTTTGAAGAAAACAATTCGTCTGGAAAATACATATCTTTTTCCCCATTTAATCAACTTTGGATCTATAACAGTTTACGAAATGACAATAGTGTTCAATTAAATTTGCGCCACCCTTTATAACTCGACCTGCTTTGTTAAATGTCGCATTTTATTCCACTTCTTTAAAGTCTACGAAAATGAACAGGAAGCAACAAATACAGGTAACCTGATTATACAGTCTACTTTTGGCTTGGCTGGTTATTAGCCAACCATTAAGGCGATTAGGGCTGGAACAGCAAAATTCCAGTCTAATCCCTGACAAGTATAACAGCAGTCACGGCATTTTTTGAAGGTCACGTGACTTAAAAATATAAACAAAAACAAAATACGACTCAAACTACGTGTACAGGCATTTTAAATTTCAAAATTAGTTCTTGGACTAATAAAAACAGGTTTTTAAAATTAAAACCATGTTTTATTGAGTACAAACGAATTGGTTACTTTTACAAATATCTTTAAATTTGCAAGGCAAAGTTTTCAAAAATTTATAGGTAATTTTTTATTAAAAACTTTCTTTTTGGATACGTTATTTCAACCGTTTTTATTAGCAATACGTTCCTTCCATTCTTCTACAATCCAAAAATACCCACTTTCTTAATCGCAACTTACTTGCAGTTATTAGCCGTAGAAAACGTGTAGTATTCTACATATAATGTGATAGCGCTTAAATAATATGATTGTTAAGTAAATTCAAATAAGCATGAATACAATTTTATTTAAAAAAAACTTTATCTGAATATATGTAAAAAAATTAATATCACATGTGCATTGATTGGGAAAGGGATTTTATGGGATTTTACGAGAGACTAAGGTTTTTGGGAACATATCTGGAAAAAATGAAAATATTAGTTTTTTTAAAGAATGGAATTATTTTATTAAATATACAATATAGGCATATATCAACAATAAAAACTAAAAAAAAAATCAACAATTAAAAATAAGGCAAACAAAAATAAAAATGTTAGAAAAACACAAAAAGTTTATTTGAATGAATGCATAATTTATATTTATTTTGATTATATTTTAAAGACTGAGCAATTTGTAAAAAGTTAATATTATTCCTAAACACTCATTCTTTTCATTGAATAACAAATTCATTCCACATGAGATCGTTTTCTGAGCAATTCGTTTCTAATATCAACAAGATTTGTAACTTTCTTACATTGAAAATTGGTAAGAGATAACCTAATATATGGATTTTTTATTAAATACAAGGTAAACTAATTATACAGTCCACTTTTGTCTTGGCGCAGTCATAAGCCAAATATTTAATGGTTTAGGAACGTTCTTTTAAATTATATAATCAAAATAAAAGTAAAATGCAATCAGAAAAAGCCTCGAACAAGAATAACAGTCATATATATATACATTATTAATCATGAAAAAAAATTTAGACCATGGCATTTAAAAAAATTAAAATAATATATAATTTGGCAGTATATACCACACACCGTTTTTGATGGCACGGTTTTTACAATTATATTACATTTCTAACTTTAAAAAATATAATTTTCTAAATATTAAATGAAATAATATTTATTTAATCACTAGCTGCTCACCATTACCTACAAGTTAGTTGTAATACAACCGTTGAACATAAAAAAATATTGATATGTCCTCTTTGTTTACTTTTGGAAGAAAAACAACGGTAAATTTAAAATATTTAACAAATAGTAATGGCACTGCTAAAAAATTTACTATTTTTTTTAAATCGAAATAAACTATTATAATATATTTTTAAAATCAATACAGTAACGCCACATATCTTGGAGAGCACAAATTAAGTGTACCATAGTCATGCTGTCAATTGCAGGTTTCGTTTTCTGTGTTTTAAATTGGTTTTTGCTAGGAGATACTTTTAAGACCCAGAAAATTGACTTAAAGAATGTTCAATATATTCGCTTATGAGATTTTAAATTTTTACGCCCAAAAATACGACGTGGTTTAACAAACTGATAGAAAAAAAAATTATAGACTTGAGGAGGAAAAATAATGAGAAGTGAATAAATTAATCTCATAGTAGCTGATAATTAGAAACATCAAACAGTAAAAATAATCGAAATAACATAAATAATTGATTTTTTAAATAAATATTTGCCATACACCTACCTAAATTAATGTTTTTTAAAAATAAAACTAAAAGCTTCTTTTTTTATTATTTTTTAATCAAAAAAATGTTTCAGATTTGCTTTGTTTATAAATATTTATTTTAGTCGATTGTAGTTGCGCAAATATAATATTTCAATATTTAACAGATTATTTCATATTATGTAAGATTTGGTTTACTACAATTGGTAGAAAATTTAGTTACATAAACAGATTTAGTTTGCTCCGCAGCTCCGGCAGCCATATTATCTTAGCCTATAAATTAGTGATTTCTACTCATTATAGTTACACGAAAATACAATTTCAAGAGTTAAAACATACTTTTTATGTTGGTTTTACTTAGTTTTCATAGCAACTGAATAACCAAGTCAACTAATACTTTCTGTATTGCTGGTATCTTGTCAGAAAAAAAATTGTCATTATTAAAAGTCAAAAAATATATTTTATTTTATTTTAAACACAATTTGGTGTAGAATTTTCTTACGGAATAACTCTTGTGGTATTACTAGTGAAAACCTAACTAAATTTGTCTAGTAGAAATCAAAAATATCTATGATATACTCTAATAACGTGAGTTTTACAATAATCCCTAAATATCGCCCCAAATACTCTCCAAGATATGGGGCAATGTCTGCGTAATTAAGTATTTTATTCCAAATAACGATTAATAGGAAGATCTGGTAACAACAAATATTTTTTCTCTACTCTAGCTTAATCTTTCAGTAGATTTCTTGAAATTTTACATATTAGAAATATTTTACCCATTTTACCAATTTAACTTTTAACATCAAATAAGTTTTTAACTACCTATCATTGCACATCCAGTGTACCTTTCCATTGTTAAGATTATTCCGCGTGCCTAGTTACTACTTATAACAAACTATTTCTATTTACTTATTAAAATATTTTTGTCTAAAAACGAGCTATAAAATTAACAATTTAATTTAGGCAAATGCTTAAAACCAACTAGAATTTTTTTCGATTGAGACATAAATTCGAAGTCACTGATGGAATCTGGTTATTTTAATAGGATTTTTTAATTTTTATACATAACAAATTCCCTAAATAGTGAAAAAAAAAAAAACAATTGAGAATAAATTTGAAAAAAAAAAAAAAAAAGAAAACTGTTGCGAAAAATTTGGTAAAAAAATAAAAATGTAAAAAAAAAATTGTTGAGGAAAAAGTAATTTAACTAAAAAATTTGACGAAAATTACTTGTCAATCCCACTCATATGTAAAAAATGAAATTTCAAAAATCGTAGTTTGCTATCGCATATTTAGCCTATGAGGAAGGAGGAGAAAATATAACTGGATAAATCGATGATACCACGTTGTCCGGTTAACGATGTGTGTTTGTTATTTATTTATATTTATGTGTCAGGTCAGGTCAGGCTAAATATTAAAAAAAATTACTAAAAAATTTTGTAGAAATAAAAATTGTGGAAGGATAAACGTTTTTGACTAAAAAAATTTAATGAAAAACATTTTGTCAATTTTTTGTAATTTTGAAAACGTTTTTGTAAAAAAAAATTGAAAACAAACATTTTGATTGAAAAAATTTGACTAACAATGTTCGACAAAAAATTTTATACCAATTTTTAAGCTCATCGTATATATTAAATTGTAATAAATTTAAATTTCGGCTAAAGCATTTACCACAAATTAACGTGTTTCTTTCTAATGTATAGTTAGCAAAAAAATAATAAAAGACATGAAATAATAAGAATAAAGCAGTAACTAAAATTACTAAACTAAAATTTGTACTAAAAAGTTATTGGGTAAAATTATTAGTAGTCACAATAGTTTCAGAAAAGACAAAAAAATAAAACAAAATATATGTAATAAAAAAAATCGCACTTACGCGTGCTCTGGATGCGCTTTGATGCAATTGATGAACTCGGAAGAATGTATTTGACCTGTGCATATTTTGTGAATCGATGTAAATAGGGGGAAACTGAAACATAATAAGAATTATTGATTTTTACGATTTATTTTTGTTTAAAATTTGAATCATCGATCTGAAAATTAATGTATAAAAAAAATACTCACTCTTGTTCCATGTTCCTATTTTTCAACATAAAATTGACTTCTTCGGCCGTGAAGGGTCCTTGGAGCTTTTGACCGTTGAGCATCTCTTCTTCCAATTCCTTTATCGACTTTCCAGTTTTGATGAAAGCTTCGCTGACTTTCCTGTTTCTACCTCCGTAACAGGTTGTTATCAAATCTGCAACACCGCAACTTTCAAAGAACGTGGACAATTTGCCGCCAGGGTAGAAAATGTCAATGAATTTTACCATTTCCATGAGACCCAAACGGATGACGGCAGCTTTGGTGTTGTCCCCCAAACCTAGACCATCTACAAAACCTGCACCGCAGGCTACAATGTTCTGGAATCGAAATTATGCGAGTTTTGGTTTTTCTGGTTATAATAATACAAACAAATCAATAATAGTTTAGTACAATTATTATACAGGGTGTTTCATTGGAAAATGCGCTTACAGTAAGGTTAGATGGAGGACACCCAGGTGCTTCTAAATAACCTATATTTTATGGATCTATTGCTCTTTATAACCAAGATATAGGGTGATTTATTAATTTTCCCCATTTTTTCAATTAATCATAAGTTATGAACAACCCTATACATTTTTATAATATTTGGTTCATATGTTCTTTGTTCACAGTTGTGTCGATTAACATGATAAAAAAGTCTTATTCCAGGTCCGGCCTTAAAGAAATTAATAAGTTGGTTTCGAGTCGAAACAACACCCTGTTAAAATTTTATTTAGAAACAAATGTTATAATTTTTTTACTCATGCATGGTGTTTGAAAGTTGTTTGTCCCAAATACGGACATGTCCTCTCGTTTTTCAATAAGGTTGGGAACCAGAAATTAGAAGAATAAGAAATAGTTGATGATTTTATCGATTAAAGCTGGAAAAGTACCATTTGGAGAAGAAAATTTATTTGTTTTAATTTTGTGCCACCTCATTTTCGAAACATCTAGATTTTTTAGTCTTACTTATTTTTATGCTCTTTCGAAAATTGTAAATAATATTTTAAAATATTGATATACAGGGTGTTGTTTCGATTCGAAACCTACTTATTAATTTTTTTAAGGCCGGACCTGAAATAATACTGTTTTATTATGTTAATCGACACCACTGTGCACAAAGAACATACGTACCAAATATTACAAAAATGTATAGGGTGGCTCATAAGTTATAATTAATAACAATGGGATAAATTCATAAATCATAAAATATAGGTCATTTAGAAGCACCTCGGTGTCCTCCATCTACCCTTACTGTGTGTGCATTTCCCAATGAAACACCCTGTATAGTAAAATGGCCGTGGACTAAAGTTAAACAACTAGAAGCCTAACATGTTTAACTAATCTAAATAATAAAAGCCAATCCTGTACACTAACTAAAATAAAATAATAGAATTTGCGTATAAACAATTTACAGTGACCAAGGCTCTGGCCACCGCACCGATCCGGGATTGTTCGGAATAGATAGCTCAAACAGTTTCCAGTAATTTGAACAGAGCGCGAAGTCTGAACCAATAAAAGCCGGTGATTTGAATAGACCGCGAAGTCAGAACAAATAAAAATTTAATTTTGCACGCGACACTAAACCAATTTCCCTATTTAACCCGAGAATTTTAAGACATATGGTAAATTTTATTCATAGATTTCTAAATGTACATAAATTCTTACCTTAAGGGCACCACAAGCTTCAACAGTGGCAACATCACCTACAACGGTGACTCTAAAATAATCTGTCTCACAGATGTCCTTCAACAGACCCCCCGCGCTGACATCTTCGCATCCTATTGTTGTTTCACAGAACTTTTCGTCGGCCACTTCGTTGGCTAAGTTCGCTCCCATAAGAACTGAGCAAGATATTTTTAAATTACGCGATATTATGTGGGAAATAAGGTCTATACCACCACCTTTGGCTACATCAAAACCCTAAAATAATCAACCAACTTTATTAGGTTTTTTTTTATATTTCCTAAATTTTTTTATTTGGTTAAATCCAAATTGAGGATTTTTAACAATGTACTTTTGTTTTTAAAATATTTAACACAGCGTTTATGCTCGTTTTTTTTTTTTAACAAAAATCTCTGAGAAAAGCAACGATTGATCAAAGCTGCCAAAGTAGAAGTAACACAATGAAGAGTTTTTAGATGTGCTACCATCTATGGTAAGAAGAGAGTATTGACATTAAATTTTGACTGAATCTAGGATGTCGAATCTAATAAATTAAAATTCCTTACTGGTTTACTCACATTGTATTAATCTCTGAAGGGGATAAAAAAGAAGAGAGTGACATCTTGACTAGATTCAGTCAAAATTTAATGTCAATACTCTCTTCTTACCATAGATGGTAGCACATCTAAAAATGTTATCTTATAGCGGATATAGCTATTGACTTGTACGAGTTTGGAATTTTATTTATTGGATTCGAAAAGCCTAACTGATGAAGTCGAAAGACAGAAACCGGTCTTAGGATGTCGAATCTAATAAATTAAAATTCCTTACTGGTTTACTCACTAATGAAGAGTTTATTTAGTTTCTATTTTTTTAAATATGAAATGCCTGTACTACATCCTCTTCAGTCATTGGATCAAATAAAAAGTAAGGAGTCATTTTGAGTTTAAAGGATTGTTTTTAAGTTCATTCTTGTAAAAAAATCACAAAATACTTACTATTTAAAATTTTGATATTGTAATTATTTTAATTTTGAATAAACCTTGTTATTTTTGTTAAAGTTTTTTTTTAAACAATGGACTTGAGAGTGAAATTTCGCAGTTTGTAATGATTGTTAAAAAAATTACGTAAATGTGAAAAAAACATTCTTTTTGTAAATAAATTTAGTTACTTTCGTAATAAACGAGTTACCTAAATAAATATTTATTTTACTTGTTATCAACAAAAGTGAGTATTATCTTTTTTTTTCTTAAAATGCAATAAAACACTAAGCTAACTAAATGCTTATTACATTTATCTAATCTGGGAAAAAAGTTATTTGCATCAGTATGACATCCGAGTGAAGCGAGTGTCATTATGTGTAAAATTACTTTAATGATATATTGGCATATTTAATTCTCACAACTTGGATTTGAAACCTATCTGGTTTCATAGAATTTTATTTTATGCAACTTTTTGTAAGTATTTGTTGTACTCACTTTTATTAAAGATAATCCCATTGCATTTGGTTTGATATTTCCCAATAAAGTGGCTGCTAATGTTCGAATGAACTGATGAGGTACTACAAATATCAAAACATCAGCTTCTTTAGCAGCTTCTACAACATCAGGTACCGCGAGCTACAAAAAGGGGAAGAAATTACAAATATTTCACGAATAAAAAATTAAAATTGTCTAAAAAAATCATCGTGACATTGCATTCTGTATACAGTGTCATTATGAAAGTATGCACCATATGGGAAACTTTTTTATTAAGGGTTTTTCGACAAAAAGTTATTCTTGATAAAAGTTTGTGCATCCCCTAAAACTAAACATGTACCAACAAAATATAGTAAAACACTCATAATATACGAGGAGCCTTCAAAAATTTGAATTTGAGACAAGAGTAAAGTACTCTTATTTTGAAAAATTTCGGGAAATCTTATAAAGAAAAGTTGTTCAGCATTAAAAAATACATCTAGATTTGAAATCATGGCTATCTAAGTGAAGTTTTATTTTTTACCCATTTTTTTTAAAATGGGGACTACGAAAAGAAAAATTTGCTAAAACGATAAATAGACAACATCCTGTATACGACGGTTTATTTAAAAAGCCTGTAATATTACAAATTACACAACTATTGTTAGCAACGGTCAATTTTTTGAAGAGTAAAATAATTTTTAAACTTTTTGGTGCAGTTTTTATTTTTTGTTAACACCGAAAATGGCTTAAAATTATACAGTATTGTAACAAGGACTGTAATATTCAATAATATCAAATCATAAAACATCAAAATAAAATAAGTATTTCGGCACACTCATTAATTTTCTGGAGATTTTCTTGTTTAAAGGGTAAAAAATAAAACTTCACTTAGATGGCCATGATTTCAAATCTAGATGTATTTTTTAATGCTGAACAACTTTTCTAAATAAGATTTCCCGAATTTTTTCAAAATAAGGGTACTTTACTCTTATCTCAAATTCAAATTTTTGAAGGCTCATCGTATATTAGTGTTTTGCTATATTTTGTTGGTGCATGTTTAGTTTTAGGGGATGCACAAACTTTTATCAAGAATAACTTTTTGTCGAAAAACCCTTAATAAAAAAGTTCCCCATATGGTGCGTACTTTCGTAATGACACTGTATATATATTCTTCTAAACTACATTCATAAAAAATAATATTCTTTAATATAATTAAAATATCAAATAAAAGTATAAAATTTACGAATAGGTTATTTCTATTCAGATAAGAAATTAATAAATAATGAAAATATTCCAATATTGCTATCATCACTCTATAAATGATACAGTGAAAACATTCTATTTTGATAATGAATTATTTTAATTATGTAATACTACTATCTATATGGCATTTAGGATTTTTGTCAATGGTAACAACAGGATACTTTGGCACATTATTTTTAGATTTGTATTGTAAGATTGATAAAACTCTATTTGTATCATTCAAGTCTATTATGTAGTGTGTTTAAAAATTAATGACAGTTTTTACTAATAAGTTACCAAATCAAAACTTATTTATTTGTAAAGTATAAAGTTAAAATTTACATTTCGGTGCTTAATATACAAACTTAACAATGGGCCTAAAACATAGGTGTAAAATACTAAATTACCATCTGTTGATTCAATTTTATTGTTTCATATTTTTGAAAAAAAAATTTTAATGACAAAATTGTGATTAAAAATCTATAGCAGTTAATTTTATTGTAAATACATAAAATAAATTAAGTGTAATAAAACTTGATGTATTTTTGATGTTTGATGATTAAAATACTGTTAATACCAAAGATTACAGTGTAAGACCCACACAAATGTTTATCTGTGTCCTATGAAATATGTATCTAATTTTAATGAATCATGTTTCATGAATTGCACTTGAACCTTTAGATTATTTCACATGGTTTAGAGTTTGTATTTCACTTTATATTTTTAACCTTGAGAAAATAAAGAAGTGTGAAAAGCACCATTAGATAGTAATAATAGATAACCCTTGAAATAATGGCTAGTTGCACTTGTCTCTAGGTTATTTTTTTGTAATATCCTGCTACAATTAACAAAGAAAAAATATCTTATTGTTTTTCTGTTATTAGCTAATTTTACTGCCATTAGATGTAATGATATATTAATTAATTTAAAATTATTATTTGCAAATATTTCCATATAATTAATATTGCAGTAACATAATTCTTTATTGGTTAATAAATCATTTAAATCCATATATTTATTAAAATAAAGAACATTTTAAGAAAATTGAATAGTAATTTTAATTTATGTGATGAGTGCCATTGTCAGGTTTAAAACATTGAAAAAGTAATCCACCTTAATGTCAATGCCAAAGTTAAGTATATAAAGCGGCACTTATTTATTTTTGGCTACACAGACTCAAACACGTGCCTACTATCCCTACATTGGTATTTTTAACTCATAAATATTCTCACCTTTTATTAGAGACTGGTTTCTTCATAGCTATAACAATTATTTCATTGGGAACATAAATAATAAATGAGTAAATAATAGGAAGTTTTTCAAAGTAACCAGTTTAAATTTTTTAACTGATTTGGAAATACATAATTTATAGTCAAAACACAAAAAAAATCACTGCTTTGATACTTACCACATTGGGTGGTAATTTATGGCCAGGTAAGTATTTAATATTTTCATGGGTCTCATTGATGATTTCTGTTAACTTCTTGCCATTAACCATTTCTTCATAAACATACATAGTAACTCTATCATCAATATGGGGATATCGTAGTGCATTATTTCCAACAATTTTTGCAATAGTAGAACCCCTGAAAGAGAACAATCACAAATCTAACCATTTACGGTATTATTTCTCCAAAATATGATAATTACAGATCTATTGCTGATACAGAAGTAAAATATGAAAATACTAAGGGTAAACTAACTTGTCCTTTGTTAAATTTCAATTTTTTAATGAAAAACTGTAGAAAATGAATAGGCCATTTAATTTATTTATTTTCACAGTAAGTGGCTAAAGAAGTCTTAAAGTAAAATAGAATTTTAATTTTAAAACAATAATCTTATTATTTTCTTATACAAATGTTATAAAAAATTTTGTGTACCAGCTAAACAGATTTTCCAGACACTAATGTTATTTTGTAAGATTTTGTAATGTTTTATAGGTTAAATGTACTCTATGTAGTGAAAAGAAACTTTGAGATAGATACATTTTCACAGAACAAATTTGTTCGGTATCTGAATTCTATCTGTAGCTTTTATGTGTTTAGATAGATAGATTTATTTGACTACTTTACATTCATTTATAATATTTGTAGCAGGTCTTTATGAATTTTAAAATTCTGACTTCTGGCTTCAGATTTTGATAGAGCATCAAAAAGTAAGCTTAGAGTTTGATGTGCCCCTTCGTACCTCTTCGAGAACACCTTCAAAATGGGGTCCAAAATATGAAAATTTTGAAGTTTAAAATGACAATGAATTTAAAGTAGACACATATTGAATGACGATTTTGGTAAAAGTGAGTGGACTGTGGCTGTGTTGATTAAAATAAGAGCTGTCAATCTAAAATTTTATTAATACTTTCATTACAATTTGTTCGGTCTATGGCAATGCTAGAAGAGCATTCTCAACTTGTAAATAAAAATAATTCTTGTCATTTTCATTATTTAGAAAATATGAGGAAATTATCTGCGCTAGATTAAGATGCAGAAAAGATTATAATCGCTTATACCAGTTATTCCATCAGGAAATGGCATAAAAGGACTACATAAAAATTTACACAAATTCAAGGTTAAAATTACCTAACATAGCAAACTAAAAATAAAGTGAGGTTAGAATATATAATATATGAATGAAAATTAACTTAATATTAATGAAATAATCACTTTACCAGTTGCCACTTCCTACTATGCACACCCTTTTCGGATTTTTGGCATCTCTGTATGCCATTGTTACTGTTTTAAGCTGAAAATTTGATGAAAATAAAACAATCTGCCGCCTGCCACTATGGACGAGATCACACTGCTTTCGAAATTTTACACCAAGTGATATCGCTAGATAACTGTGATGACGTCGAATGTTGATGAAAACATTTCTGATACGATTTATTGAAACATTTTTAATCATAAGGGAGGTCACGGTACAAAGACAAAAGTTATGTTGCGCAATGGATTGGAGATTTTAAATTGTTGTCTATAATTACTCCCACATTATAGTAGATTTAAAAAAAAATATGAGTAAATAAAATCAACCAATCAAATTTTGAAGATGTTTATAATGTTGCCCCCTCTAATATAACTTCCTTTATTTGATTATTTGCCACATTCCCACTACTCCAAGCTGTTGCAAGTTGCAACTACGAGTGACAAGGAAACAATTAGACAAAGTCAATTTTCAATTTAAAACAAGTCGAAATTTCAAAAATTAAGTCAAATAAAACAGGATTGTGCCAAAACAAAATTTTCATGTACCTATTTACTTTATTTAGGCAGCACCCAGTAGCTGTAATATGATAAATATGTGTTCATATTAGATAAGAACGAAAAAGAAGAAATAACAGAAGAAGAGTTTAACCAATTGGGTCGGTTGTCAATAAAACACAAATACATATGAATAAAAATTAAATATTTTTGCGTTTCAATTAAATGAAATTTTAAACCATTTACTTTTACTATGGCTGCGAATCATCAAGCTCTCCCAGTTTCTACTATCCTGAAATCAAAAATTGAAGTTGACGATGAACCGAAAAAAAAATCTAGAGAAGACTGGCGCAAGGCTAAAGAATTGGAAGAAGCTCGAAAAGCTGGTACAGCCCCAGCTGCAGTTGATGAAGAGGGTAAAGACATAAATCCCCACATTCCTCAGTACATTTCAACAGCTCCTTGGTACTATGGAACCACTGGACCTACATTGAAGCATCAAAGACCCCAAGAAGATAAACAGAGAGAATTCTCTGGGTTAGATGACTGGTATAAAAGAGGTGTAGATACAGTAAGTAGTAAATCAAAACCTATTGTCATTGTAAAGATAGATTCCTCAGATGAGACATTCAAATAACGGGATTTTTTATTGGTGTGATCAATTTATATATTTTTTAGGATTATCCCACTTTAAAATTTCCTTATATGGACTGACTAATAAAATTAATTATTTAGTGTGGTATTATAGGTTGGGATGGAGACTAAAAATTATTTTGTTTATTATTGGAAAATAAATTATTCTTTCTGTAATTTAATTGTAATTTTTGTTTGTATATTTTTAGTCAAAAATAGTAACAAAATACAGGAAAGGAGCTTGTGAAAACTGCGGGGCTTTGACTCACATCAGAAGGGATTGTATGGAAAGACCTCGAAAAGTGGGAGCAAAATTTTCAGGTGCAAATATAGCACCAGATGAATTTATTCAAAAAAACCTAGCATTGAGTTTTGATGGTAAAAGAGATAGGTGGAGTGGGTAAGTGATAAAGACTAAAAAGTTTAAATTATTTATAAAAAAATATTTTAACTTGTAGATATGACCCATCAGAGCATAAAGTGGTAATAGAAGAGTTCCAAAAAGTTGAGGAAGCAAAACGACAATTAAAATCAGATAAATTAAATGCAAATGAGTCATCTGAAGATGAAGAAAAAGATGAAGATAAATATGTAGATGAAGTGGACATGCCAGGAACAAAAGTGGACAGTAAACAGAGGATTACTGTCAGAAATTTGAGGATAAGAGAAGATACAGCCAAATATTTGAGAAATTTGGATCCAGCATCAGCTTATTATGATCCAAAAACAAGATCTATGAGAGAGAATCCCAAACCTGAAATAGATGATATGTAAGTGGTTGTTACTTTTATATTAGGTTTTTTATGTTTAAATAAAAACTTTGATATATATTGTACTATCTATAGAAAAATTCTTAACTTTAACTAATTATTTCGGGCATTAATTGCAGGTATAGTGGAGAAAATTTTGTGCGTTTTACTGGTGATACAACAAATCATGCAAGGGCTCAACTGTTTGCCTGGGATGCTCATGAAAAAGGTGTAGATGTTCATCTTCTGGCTGAACCTACGAAGTTAGAATTGCTTCAGAAAGAATATGAAAAGAAGAAAGATGAAGTAAAATCAAACATCCAGAGTACAGTTTTGGAAAAATATGGGGGTCAGGAGCATTTGGAAGTGCCACCGAAAAGTTTATTGTTGGCTCAGACAGAACTTTATGTTGAATATTCAAGGTGAGTACTTTAGAATTATATAACTTTCTTTATTCTATTGGTAAAAAATTTACATTATTTTTGTCGGAGATTAGACGAGAATTGTGTTATTCCAACCCTAATCTCCTTAATAATTGGCTAATGACTAGCCAAGACAAAAGTGGACTCTATAATTAGGTTACCTGCATTTGCTGCTTCCTATTCGTTCTCGTAGACTTTGAAAGCTCCATATATTAAGTTTAGGTTATCTCTGAACAGATTGATAATAATATACAATGTAAAAAGAGTAATTGTTTGATTTGCAAATGACCATGGGCGTGCGTAATGTTTTTATCTTTATTAGAAATTTAATTATTTAATAAATATTTAAATATGTTGGGCGTTCTCCAACAAAACTGTCTAGCAGACAATTTTATGGTATAATATTATTTTATAATATATATTCTAATCTAATATATCTATCTATCTCTATCTATCTAATATATTATTTTAGATTAATTTTTATGCAAGAATAAAACGATTATGAAAAATGTTTAATAATTTCAATAATCATTTTTTATCTAAAATTATTATACTTTATGTGTATTTTTAATAAAAAAAATCTCAAAAAATCCGACATTTACATTATTGGACATCTATATTTTTCCAAATTCACAATTTAATATTAATCTGGTTGTTTTAACTCGCCTTAATTCAACAAATTACCCAATACTATTCATCCACTAACTTCACTTCCTCATTTTTTTTGGAAATTCTGAGAATACCGATCCATTTTTCATTTGTGTGTCTTTTAATGTAAGAATTCATTTTTATTGCGAAAAAAATAGAATAACCTTTAAAATATCTACTGAAGTTATTGGTCATTTGTATTTTTTAAATACACAACACTTTTTCAATATTTTTAAGAATTTTTTCTATCCCTAATAAAAAAAATCCCTACATTTTGATGTATTTTTGTCCGAATTTTATTATGGTAATTGGCATTTTTTTTAAATTATTTCTATTCACATTAAAATAATTTTTGAATTTTAGACATTTTCTAACTTTTTCTTATTTGGCAGATCAGGAAAAGTTATCAAAGGCGCTGAAAAAGAAGTTATTCTGTCGAAATATGAAGAGGATGTTTATATAAATAATCACACTTCAGTTTGGGGTTCTTACTGGAAAGGAGGGCAATGGGGATATAGATGTTGTCACTCTTTTGTAAAGGTAAACATTTTTCTTTATTTTAAAATGGTATTTTTGTCTCATCTCGGATTTATTAAAATTTACACATTTTTTTCAGAATTCATATTGTTTGGGAGAAGCAGGTAAAACTGTTAACGCACCACCAGTATCAGAATCAATAATCAAAGAAGAAGAAGAAATCGAAGAAACCTGTAAAAGCTCGGAAGAAAAAGAAAAGAAAAAGGAATCTGATGGAGAAAGTGAAGATGATGATGATGATGATTCAAGTAGCTCATCAGAAGGTGAAAAATCAAAAGCAAAAGCGAGCAGAAAATTAAAAAAAAAATTGAAGAAACAAAAGAAGAAAGAAATGAAGCAGAAGAAGAAAGAAAAAGCCAAGGAAAAGAAAAAATCATCGATTCTTGAAGAAGATCAAGAAGTTATTTTAGATGAAAGGAAACGACCATATAACAGTATGTTTGATGTCAAAAAACCAACTGAGGAAGATATGGAAGAATACTATAAGAAAAGAAGAAGAGATGAAGACCCTATGAGCCAGTTTTTGTAAATAATTGTTAATATTTATTCTAAGACAAAATAAAATGTAGAAAATATATTTTTTAAATATTTTTTTTTTAATTAATTTTTCCTTGGCATATTGAAGGCAGTGGCGTGCTTATTAATTTTTGAAAGGGTTAAGAACTAACCCAAATAAATAGTAAATTATTTTTACAATAAACTAATTTTCCACCTCAGATGCACTGTCGCTACCGCAATCGTCAGCAAAGTTGATAACGACTGGTTTAATATTTTGGTCAATCCGTTGGTCTATGTCCCACATTTTTGTTCTTCTTTCAGAACGTGCTTGATGCATTTCTTCCAGCTTTATGCAGTGTCGTTTTGAATGGCTTTGAGGTAAATTTTTTACATCCGCCATTTTAAATGTTCTGTTTTCTCGTGCTACTTGCCCTTTTACTTGCTGGAATCGATCACATTGAACTTAGAGTTCCTAAAACAAAACATTTTTTTTTTTAATTCATGGAACCAAAATCGCGACTCCAAATTCCGAGTTTAAATCAATTCCACAACAACAGTTTTTTGGAAAGAGATTATTGACAACTAGTTTCGTCCTTGGAAGATACTTGTCAAATTAATACAGCTATCTTAATCAAGAGTCACAATATTATTTTTCGCCTACCATATCTGAAAATGAATCATATTAACCCTATAAATCAGACCGAAAGTAATATTTCTGGGCCTTGGGGCCGTAAAAATCCTACAGAACACGATTTTGTAGTTTTTTCACTATCTACATACCTTTGACTTTGACGTTTCACATACATTTTCATTAAACGTCAGTGTAGAATCAAGAGAACTAAACTGTAAAATAATAATACGTTTTGATTTTGAATAACTGTGATTGTGTGAATAGTAATTCAGGCAGTGATGAAGAATTTACGAATACTCCACCAGACTTTCAAGAAGAAGGTAGGTAGTAATGTTTCTTTAAATTTGTTACTTAACAAGACAACTATGAATTGTTTAACAATTGGAAATAATATATAATAAATAAATTAGTATATTTTTATTACTTAAAATGCTCATTAAATTCTGTCTTTATTTAAAAAATTAAAGTTTTTTGTTATATTTTCCTATTTTTTGTTTTTTTTGGTAGGCGAAAAACTGTTGTGTCACACATGCAGAAAACGCTTTAGCAGCCCTTAACTATTAGCTGCCCTCGCTTCACTTCGCTCGCTCATGCAGCTAATAACCTCGGGGTGCTAAAGCTCATTTTCTGCCCTTGTGACACAATATACTATTTTATGCATTTAAAGATAAACAAGGACTAACATCTACATTTTTAAACTGGTTTATTTTACATGACACTTTTATTAAAAACAAAATTAAATACGCTGGAAGTTAATATTTATCCCTTTTTAGTATACAATCTTCCTTATTGTGAAGATATTACAGAAATTAAGTTTATAAATCCTGATTTCTTTGTAAGCTTAAAATACATCAGTTTCAAAATTAGGATGTTAATTAAATGTATGAAGATGTTATTTTTACTGTTGGTAAAGATGGTTCTATTAATCTGTTAAATGGCAAGCAAGAAAAGTTCTTAAAAAATTGGGCTTATGATGCTTTTGATGCTTTTGAAATGTGTTTATTATTAAATCTTTCCAAAAAAGTGGTATTGACTTTGAACCCTTCATCTACTCTGTTAAGTTTATATGTATAACATTTTCGTGTTATAAAATGCATTCTTAAACGAAGGGAAAAAGAAAATTAAGGGAAAAGTTGGTAAAGGAAACTTTTTTACTCCATCCGTAATTCAAAAACAAAAATCAAAATTAAGCATCAGCAGTTATTTTTGTATTAAAATGAGTGTAATTTTTTGTTATACTCGTATTCCAGATTTTATTAAAAAAATATCGGAAGTTATAAGTAATTTTCGTATTTGAACGTATTTTGTTGTCTTTAAAATTTGGACCTTTACACTGTGTGTGCTTGTAATTTATAAACACACTATAGATATAAAATAATTATTTTTTTATTTAAAACTTTCGTTTTGGATACGTGATTTTAACCGTTTTTATCAGCAATACGTTCCATTCTTGTACAATCCAAAAATACCTACTTTCTTAATAGCAACTTAGTTATTAGTCGTAGAAAAAGTGTAGTATTCTACTTACATATAATGTGATAGCGCTTGAATAATATGATTGTTAATTAAATTCAAATAAGCATGAACACAATTTTATTTAAAAAACTTTATTTGTATAAAAAAATATATATCATGTGTGCATTGGTTGGGAAAGGGATTTTACGTGACACTCATGTTTTTGGGAATATATCTGGAAAAAATGAAAATATTAGTTTTTTTAAACAATGGAATTATTTTATTATATACAATATTAGACCAGTGCAGATAGCTTTGAAAATGGTAAAAAGTGAAATAAAATAATAGTAGGATGAAACCCATTGGAAAAGGAAGAGAATATAACAAACATGAAAGGAAAAATAATTTACAGGCGCTCTGTGGTCGGGAAGTGGAAGGGGGGGAATTTTTAATGGTGGAAAACTGTTTATCTCGATTTCCGGCTACAAGTCCTATGGAAAAAAGTTAAATGGTAGGTAATAAAAAGATCTACAACTTTTGTATTTACACTTTTTTTACATAACCTCAAAATTAATGTGAAAAATTCAAATAACCAAGTTTTTGGTTTTTATTTTTCTTTTACAAAAAAAAATTTTTTTTCACGAAATTTGGTGAAAACTTACCTTTTTATGTCCCAAACACACTGTAATTTTTTTGTTTTAAAATATTTATTTTTTTAACCTTATTTTGACTTAATATCGAAAAAGCAGTCTAATTTTCAATCGAAAATTCTCACGTCAAAATATCTGCTTTTTTAAAAAACTCGGTGGGATTTTTGTTCGTTGAAATCTCTACTTTTTGATGGTGTAAAAAATATATATTACTATGGTAAATGTTCTCAAAAAATGCAAAGAAACGAAGAAAACTCCGAGTTTCTTTTTTTTTAAATCATCATGTACAATTTTGAACTATTTATTAAAATGTATACTTTAATTACTCAAAAAAAGTAAGATTCCGTGTTACATTTATGTTTTTTCCTTAGGACTTCTAGTTCTGCCGGAAATCGAGATAAACAGTTTTCTACCCTTAAAAACTCCCCCCCCCCCCTTCCACTTCCAGATCCCAGATCGCCCGTAAATTATTTTTCCTTTCATGTTTGTTATATTCTTTTCCTTTTCCAATGGGTTTCATCCTACTATTATTTTATTTCACTTTTTACCATTTTCAAAGGCATTTGCACTGGTCTAAAAAGCGGCTACTTGAGGCTAAAAGTGGACCATGGCCGCCCTAGTGCGGATGCACCTTTTGCACCCCCGCCAGGAACGGCCCTGGCTACTGATGGAATATGGTTATTTTAATATGATTTTTAGACTTCTAAACCTTGAAGTTTAGAAAAGTTTTATGGAACGCTTCTGTCTATCCGTCTGTACGCATTTATAACTCAGCTTCCAGAACCGATAGAGATTAACGGACAACGGATATGAACTCCGGATAGCTTGAATGTGTGCACGCCTAAATTTCAGCCTACTACGACTTTTAAATTTTTCAAATTTAATAAATAATTTTTTGTTTAGTTTAGAAGTCTATTGTCCCACCCTCTAGCGGGTGGCGTTACTACTTGTTTAATTTTTATACATAATAAATTCCCTAATTAGTGGAAAAAAAAAATTAAGAATAAATTTGAAAAAATTAAAAAATTTTTGCAAAAAAACTAAGGCGAAAATTTTTGTAAAAAAAATAAAAAAAAATGTAAAAAAAAATTAAAAAAATTGGTTGACAATTCCACTCATATGTAAAAAATGTCATGAAACGTCAAAAATTGTAGTTTGCTATCGGATATTTAGCCTGAGGAAGAAAGAGAAAATATAACTGGATAATTCGATAATATCACGTTGCCCGGTTAACGATGTGTGTTTGTTATTTATTTATGTTATTTCTGTGTCACTTCAGTTTAAATTCATGGAATTGTTTTAAAAAATACCAGCTCGAGCACAGATTTTGGGCAGTATATTTATTGAAAGTTTGATTTCTCGTATTTACTTTTATATAGGCAATTTAACTGTACTCTACATCAAACTTATGAAAAATACCCGGCAAAATCTGAGCTCTAGTGGTATTACCTTTGAAAACTAAAAAAAAAAACAACCGCGAAATATTAAAAAAAATACTAAAAAAATTTTTAGAAATAAAATTTGTGGAAGGATAAACGTTTTTGACTAAAAAAATTTGAAGAAATATTTTGTCAATTTTTTTTAATTTTGAAAACGTTTTGTCAAAAAAAATTGAAAACAAACATTTTGATTAAAAAAATTTGACAAACAATATTCGACAAAAACGGATTGTCAAAAAAATTTTATACCAATTTTTAAGCTTTCCTGGGTGTCCAGGGTGTCCCACGACTATTCCCTCGTTATCTTGTGCCTAAACGGTACAAGATATAGCTTAATTTTTTTGGTGACATATGTAAATTGATAAGATCTACTTGTTTAAATTATTTGTAACTATACAGGGTGATCCAGAAAATGATAATTTATCAAAGTTATGTTTTTTTAATGGAACACCCTGTATTTTATGACATTTTTAGATTATACGTTAAAAACTAAGTCAACTTTATTCAACGTTCCCTATATCTAGGTATCTCTTTACCAATTTTGAGAAAATCGTGATTTTAAGAAAAATATTCTATTTAAACAAGAACTAAAAACACGGAAACCTCTTGCTTTCAGTATCACAAATTTAGGGCTTAAATTTTAGAGAAAAATCCTAATAACTTTTTAATCGTAAATTTTATACATATGCATTACTCAGAGTTTTTGATAGAAAATGAAAAGTTATTTCACATAGGATAAAAAATACATTGTGGTCAATTTAAGTTAAGTGGGTTTTTGTTGTTTGAAAAATATAAAACCCTGTGCCAAATATCGAAATCCTACATAGAGCAAATGAAAGCCCTAAAATTCAGAATAAATCGATATAAATTTGTGTTACTGAAAGTAAGAGGTTTCCGTGTTTTTAGTTCTTGTTTAAATAGAATATTTTTCTTAAAATCACGATTTTCTCAGAGATAGATATAGGGAGCGTTGAATAAAGTTGACTTAGTTTTTAACGTATAATCTAAAAATGTCATAAAATACAGGGTGTTCCATTTAAAAAAGCCTAACTTTGATAAATTACAATTTTCTGGATCACCCTGTATAGTTACAAATAATTTAAACAAGTATATCTTATCAATTTACATATGTCACCAAAAAAATTAGGCTGATATCTTGTACCGTTTAGGCACGAGTACAAGGGAATAGTCGTGGTGCACCCTGTATATTAAATTGTAATAAACTTAAATTTCGGCTAAAGCATTTACCACAAATTGACGTGTTTCTTTCTAAGTATAGTTAGCGCGGGTCTACGTTATGCCTATTCAGCAGATGCGTATTTCGGCTGCGTATTTTCGGCAAGAGAGTTGTTGCGTACACATATTGTGCAGATTTTCGGCGTCTATGTGCGGAAGCGTACGTTGCGATTTGAGGTCGTTTTCCAGTTTGTGACAAACAACGAAGCAGGTATGTTCAAAGTAAAATTTGCCCAATCTGAACTGTTTTTTTTATTTTAATTCCTACATGCTTATTTATTATATTGTTTAACAATGATATTTCAAAGTCCCCGCATTTTCCCCGCATAATGACAATCCCCAATAAATCCCCAATCATCTTGAGATTCCCCGCAATTTGGGGAATTCCCCACAAATTGGCAACGCTGCTCGGGACCAGCATGCCGAGGTACGTATTTTCGGCGGTATACTGCGTGGTTGCGTATTCTACGCATATATGTGAACGTTTCAATTTGAAACAATGTGTTGTCATCTTGCCGAAAATACGCAGCCGAAATACGCATCTGCTGAATACGGATAATGTAGACCCGCGCTTAGCAAAAAATAATAAAAGGCATGAAATAATAAGCATAATGAAATTACTAAACTAAAATTTGTACTAAAAAGTTATTGGGTAAAATTATTAGTAGTCACAATAGTTTCAGAAAAGACAAAAAAAATAAAACAAACTTACGAGTGCCCTGGATGCGTTTCGATACAATTGATGAACTCCGAACAATGTGTTTGACCTGTGCACATTTTGTGAATCATTGTAAATAGGGGGAAACTGAAACATAATAAGAATTATTGATTTTTACGATTTATTTTTGTTTAAAATTTGAATCATCGATCTGAAAATTAATGAATAAAAAAAATACTCACTCTTTTTCCATGTTCTTATTTTTCAACATAACATTGACTATTTCGGCCGTGTAGGGTCCTTGGAGCTTTTGACCGTTGAGCATCTCTTCTTCCAATTCCTTTATCGACTTTCCAGTTTTCATGAAAGCTTCGCTGACTCTCCTGTTTCTACCTCCGAAACAGGTTGCTATCAAATCCGGAATACCGCAACTTTCAAAGAACGTTGATAATTTGCCCCCAGGGTAGAAAATGTCAATGAATTTTACCATTTCCATGAGACCCAAACGGATGACGGCAGCTTTGGTGTGGTCCCCCAAACATAGACCGTCTACAAAACCTGCACCACAGGCTACAATGTTCTGGAATCGAAATTATGCGAGTATTGGTTTTTCTGGTTATAATAATACAAACTGAAAATATGCATAGCTGTAGATAAGTCGGTCCAGATTTCCTTTGTGGCTTAATTCTTAGGTCTTGACGGTTGCTTCCAAGGGCGAAAAATTTCACCACGAATCCGACTTGGGAGAGGGCTGAAAATGGCCCCCAAAGTCTGAACAAATGGTTTCCCGCTAATATCTGCCAAAATATACAAATTGGACAATTTTTGTTTAGATAAAAAATGAAGATCGTATCATTATCTACAAAAATTGTCCCTGCCATTTTTTTCGCAACACGAATATTTTTTACAAAAACGGCCTTAGACAAATCCCAAATTTTTGCACTGAATAGATATGTTAGTTTCTCACTGAATTTCCGCTCGAGGGAGTTGGGAATACATTGACTTTCATTTTTTGGACTTTGGAAACCAATTGTAGATGGCGCCAGCGGCATACCTCTGCTCTCTAAAACTATAACAGCTCAATATTTTTTGATGTTTCAATTTAATTTGATAAAGAAAATAATGAACATTTGTGTGTAAAGTGTCTTTTGCATAAATGAATATATTCTCTGTTTTTAATACAAAATGATTCAAAAATAACCCGTCCAAATACCACACGTCCTCTCAAATTTTATAGATTAAATTTTTGGTCTCCATACTCAAACGCCTTTATTTCAGGCAAACCCACTCAAACAAACTGATTTTATCAATCACTTTGTTTTCGTGGTTTTTCCAAATAAAGCCGTTTTCGTGAAAACCAAACATTTAATCGATAAAATTTGGAGGACTCCAAAAACAACTGAGATTGCACACCAACAAAAGCAGACGACTAATGTGGGCGCGTGGGTACACGTGGTTAGGTTATGTGGAATATCATGGATCTAAGGCGGAGATCGTAAAAATGGGGGACATAATTCTAACGAACATTTAATAACCGCGCTCGAATATAGGGATCAATTGATATAAACGGAAAGGTCAGAATATAAGCTTCACTTCGGTCTGGGTATTAATCCTCAAAAAATGAACAGCGGGAAACAAGAAGTATTTAAAAAATAGTCCGGTTTTCACCGGTGTGATCAATTTTCCCGATTTCTGGAAAGTTGAGGAACTTTATTCGAAATAAAAAAATACATTCGAAAAGTAGACACTGTAAGCTGTAAAATGGTGTGCATTGAATAACAATATAATGGAATGAGTTTTTAATTCGCGCTTGTTTCGAAGATTTCTAGAACTCCGAAAATGTCTGAAAATTGCAAATAAACAAATCAATTTTTTATTGAAACGCCAGAAAGATACTGAAAAAAAAAATTATGGGATCATTCGAGACATCTCAAGATCCCATTAAAAAAAAATGGGATAAAAAACTATTAAAAAAAAAATATGAATGAATTACTAAAATGGTCCAAAATATTGGGAAAACATAAATATTGTCCACTTTTTTCAATGTACTCGACAGGAAAGAACGGGCTTCAAGGCACATGGATCGATACCTATGGGTTTTCCCATTGCAATGAACTTTGAATCATCGAAAAATATCAATTTTTGCCCGAGTTCTGAAACAATTCGTCCCCCCGTTTACAAGTTAATGCATAGACACCAGCATTCCTATAGAGGTAGAGCAGCCGCTGAAATGAGGGGACTTTTGGGCCCGGTTATCTCGAAAACTATCGAATTCCCGACAAAAACGGGACCATTTTTGTAGATAATGATAAGATCTTCATTTTTTATCTAAACAAAAATTGGCTAATTTGCATATTCTGGCAGATACTAGCGGGAAACCATTTTTAGGGGCCATTTTCAGCCCTCTCCCAAGTCGGAATCGTGGTGAAATGGAAGCAACCGTCAAGACCTAGAAATTAAGCCACAAAGGGGATCTGGACAGACTTATCTAGAGCTTTGTCCCTTCTGGACTAATTGTAAAAGAACAGTTTATTTTATTCTATTACTTTATGTGCTTTAATAAATTTTTATATTATTCTTTCGTTTAGAATATTTTGTTTATAATTATCTCAGGGATTGCAATTTTTATAGTGAGTTCCGTTTTTTTGAACCACTCGTAAACCACAGCTTCAAAATTATTATCAATCAGGCCCGTGCGCAAGGTGGGGGAGGGGGTTTGGGGGTTGGAACCCACATCTGAACTTTGCTGTTCTGATAGATATATTACTTCGGCTCGATTGCGATTTCAGTATAAACCAATTTATACAACCAAGAAAAACTGTCTGTTTTCGTTCTCCGCGACTAAGAAGTTTATTTTTTTTAAATATAAAGGTTAATTGTGTTGTTTTGGGCTATCTTAAGATTGGGGGTGCGTTGTCTAGCAGGTCTTGAAATTCCATCGGGAGGTTTGGTTGTGTAAATTTCTTCTTTGGCTTCTTGGATAGTGGTCGTAGTCCTGGTTTCGATGGTATCCTTAGTATCTTTTGGGCGGCTGAGTTGTTTCCTTGGATGGTTCCGTTGGTATATCTTGTGCGGTAAATTTATTTCATAGCAATGAGTTTTTTATTAAAAGGTATTGACTTAATAAATTAATAAAATAGGTTGTTGGTGGCCTGGAAGAAGTGAAACGTCATAAATTTGACACATCAGAATTAAAACCTGTATCAGTTTAATTAAAAAGTTCCTCTAGTATTTTTGAAAATAAACGTCTTCTGTACGAAATTTATTATTTTCCCTATTTAACTCGAGAATTGTAAGACATATGGTAAATTTTATTCATAGATTTCCAAATGTACATAAATTCTTACCTTAAGGGCACCACAAGCTTCAACAGTGTCAACATCACCTACAACGGTGACTTTAAAATAATCTCTCTCACACATGTCCTTCAACAGAGCCCCCGCGCTGATATCTTCGCATCCTATTGTTGTGTCAGAGAACTTTTCGTCGGCAACTTCGTTTGCTAAGTTCGCTCCCATAAGAACTGAGCAAGGTATGTTTAAGTGACGCGTTATTATGTTGGAAATAAGGTCTATACCACCATTTTTGGCTATATCAAAACCCTAAAATAATCAACCAACTTTATTAGGGTTTCTTTATATTGCCTAATTTTTTTATTTGGTTAAATCCAAATTGAGCATTTTTAAAAATGTATTTTTGTTTTCAAAATATTTAAGACAGCGTTTATGCTCTTTTTTTTTAACAAAAATCTCTGAGAAAAGTACCGATTGATCAAAGCTGCCAAAGTAGAAGTAACACAATGAAGAGTTTATTTAGTTTCTATTTTTTTAAATATGAAATGCCTGTACTGATAAATCCTCTTCGGTCATTGGATCAAAGAAAAAGGAAGGAGTCATTTTGAGTTTAAAGGATTGTTTTTAAGTTCATTCTTGTAAAAAAAATCATAAAATACTTACTATTTAAAATTTTGATATTGTAATTATTTTAATTTTGAATAAACCTTGTTATTTTGATTAAAGTATTTTTTTAAACAATGGACTTGAGTGAAATTTCGCAGTTTTTATTGATTGTTAAAAAAATTACGTAAATGTGAAAGATACATTCTTTTTGTAAATAAATTTAGTTAATTTCGTAATAAACGAGGTACCTAAATAAATATTTATTTTACTTAATTGTTATCAACCAAAGTAAAGTATTATCTTTTTCTCACCACTTGGATTTGAAACCTATCTGGTTTCATAGAATTTTATTTTATGCAACTTTTTGTAAGTTTTTGTTGTACTCACTTTTATTAAAGATAGTCCTATTGCATTTGGTTTGATATTTCCCAATAAAGCGGCTGCTAACCTTCGAATGAACTGATGAGGTACTACGAATACCAAAACATCAGCATCTTTAGCAGCTTCTACAACATCAGGTACCGCGACCTACAAAAAGGGGAAGAAATTACAAATATTTCGCGAATGAAAAATTAAAATTGTCTAAAAAAATCATAGTGACAATTTACTCTGTACACAGGGTGGTCCTTATATAATTGTACAAAGAAGTATGGTAGATTCCTCACTTTAAAATATTACGATTTGAACCAACTTGCTCTAATAAAATGTTGCTAATGAGGAATATACAGGGTGTTCAAGGTTAAATTTTAAGATTTGTTTTTGCAATAACTTTAGCGTTTTTGGATATGTATAGATAAAAATTTGGAACTGGGAGTTTTTGGGCACGAGAAATCAGAATCTGGTACCTACTTCGATGTAATTTGTAGAGGGTGCTAGTTATTAAATCCACGTTATTTTAGTAGAAAAAAAGTATACTTGTTATTAACCTTAAATCGGTTTACGAGATAATCGCATAGGGAACAGCTGCATGATAACACTGGTCGACAAAAAAAATTTTTTTTCTGGCCCTGACACCATTCTTGCGGATTCTTTGTAAAATGAACTGCTGAACCGGATATGACCTCAGTTTTCCCCCATCACCCACCTATTTTTATCGATTTTCCATAATTTGGAGGAACTAAAAGAAAACGGTGGGTGATGGGGGAAAACTGAGGTCATATTCATGGATTCAGGAGGTAATTTTACATAAGAATCAGCAAGAATGGTGTCAGGGCCAGAAAAAAAAATTTGCCGACAAGTGTATTTATGCAGCTGATACCTAAAATGCGAGTATCTCGTAAACCGCTAAGTTTTAAGGTTAATAACATGTATGCTTTTTTTCTACTAAAATAACGTGGTATTATCGATTTTCCATAATTTGGAGAAACTAAAAGAAAACGGTGGGTGATGGGGGAAAACTGAGGTCATATTCATGGATTCAGGAGGTAATTTTACATAAGAATCAGCAAGAATGGTGTCAGGGCCAGAAAAAAAATTTGCCGACCAGTGTATTCATGCAGCTGGTACCTAAAATGCGATTATCTCGTAAACCGCTAAGTTTTAAGGTTAATAACATGTATGCTTTTTTTCTACTAAAAATAACGTGGTTTTAATATTCTTTTACAAAAATAGCGCTAACTTAAAGAGCAAAAAAGTTTATCGCATATTTATGCCACAAATGTGGCCTAACTAGCGCCCTCTACAAATTATATCGATGTAGGTGCCAGATTATGAGTTCTCGTTCCTAAAAACCCCCAGTTCCAATTTTTTATGTATACATATCCAAAAACGCTAAAGTTATTGCAAAAAATAAATCGTAAAATTTAACCTTTAACACCCTGTATATTGGATTGGATTTGGAAGTACATAATTTATAGTAAAAATACAAAAAAAAATCACTCTTTTGATACTTACCACATTGGGTGATATTTTATGGCCAGGTAAGTATTTAATGTTTTCATGGGTCTCATTGATGATTTGAGTTAACTTCCTGCCATCAACAATTTCTTCAAAAACATACATAGTAACTCTATCATCAATGTGGGGATATCGTAGTGCATTAGTTCCAATAATGTTTGCAATAGTAGAACCCCTGAAAGAGAACATTCACAAATCTAACCATTTACGGTATTACTTTCTCCAAAATATGATAATTACAGATCTATTGCTGATACAGAAGTAAAATATGAAAATACTAAGGGTAAACTAACTTGTTTTTTGTTAAATTTCAATTTTTTAATGAAAAACTGTAGAAAGGGAATATGACATTTAATTTATTTATTCCACAGTAAGTAAGATTTAGATTAAAATCAACATTAGATTAAAAACATGGCTAAAGAAGTCTTAAAGTAAAATAGAATTTTAATTTTAAAACAATTATCTTATTATTTTCTTATACAAATGTTAAAAAAAAATTGTGAATTAACCAAGGAACCATAATTACAACATCATTTCATTATAATTCGGGTATAACAGAAGAAATAAGGTGGAATTCTGCATTTTTTTGGCATTTTTTAGCGAGATTTGAAAAATGACCCTTTCTTCTAAGCGCCATATCTAGGTAAAGAATTGACATACAAACATGTTTGAATAGTTTGAAACGCTCTACAACAAAGTAAGCCTTTGCCGTAAGACGTAAGGGAAAAAAAACAATTGAGGAAAAACTGGAGGAAGGTCAAAAATTTTGCAGTTTTTCCCCCCTCCTCTTTTCGCACAGGATTCTCGAGGTCAAAAACTTGAGAAAATGTTAATTAACCATCCTTGAACAACATTCTAAAGTTTCATTAACTTCCGATCCTTTTTCCACCTAACCCCATATATTTCAACCTGTCGATTGGACTAATAGGCGACACTCAAAATGTCTGCAAACAGTATTTTTGTAATCTGGGTATCCATAGGAATGATTTGACAAAAAGATGAACCGAGCTGCTAAGAGTCACTTAGGTCGTATTTTTTGGCATTTTTGAAAATACACTCAGGTCATCAGACGGGGTGTTATATGACAGTCGCCCAATTTTTTTTACACAGCAGAAATGGCCTCCCGCGAAGATGCTACACTTCTGGAAGTTACTACTCACCAGTCGGCTCTAGGGTCATCTAATCTATCGATTTTACACGGTTTTAGCCGGGGTGCTATGAAACATGGTTTTGGTTGTCATCTCTCTAACTATAAGATTTTGTAATGTTTTATAGGTCAAATGATGTACTCTATGTCTTTTGTCATTTTCATTATTTGGAAAATGTGAGGAAATTATCTGTACTATATTAAGATGCAAAAAAGTTTATAATCGCTTATACCAGTTATACCATCAGGAAATGGCATAAAAGGACTAAATAAGAATTTAAACAAATTTAAGGTTAAAATCAAAGAGAACACCATCTAACAAGAGGCGAAAGCTTGATCGGTTCCTTTGATGTTGGATAGACACAATATTGAGAGGAAATACGTCACAGCATTGACACATATACTATTTGAGATACACTGAGAAAAGTAAAAGGAATGTGTGACTTTTTATCGTACGTCCAGAATCATAGTGTGTGTCCGCAGCGTAACTGCACGAAAGTTCCAGATCTGGGCTATTTTTGTGTTAAATTTACTCGACTATTTGGTTTACCTTTTTTTGAATGAAAAGACAGTGTTGACAATATGCCATTACTGAAGAAACTTGAACTTGATTGCATTAACGGCATACACAATTTTATTTTAGTATAGTATTTTTCAAGGATCTTATTTCAGATATTTACTGGCAGCATTTCTCATTTTCGGCAAATACCAGTAATTACCCGCAAAACGGCAATACCGCGACAATCGGAATAACGGAAATGATGATTGACATTGACAGTTATACTAGTTAAATCGCGCATGTGCATACAAATTTGTTATTAGGAAAACAGCTTTCTTTCGCCTCTTGTTAGATGGAGTACTCTGTGGTTAAAATTACCTAACATAGCAAACTAAAAATAAAGTGAGGTTATAATATACAATATATGAATGAAAATTAAATTAATATTAATGAAATAATAACTTTACCAGTTGCCACTTCCTACTATACACACTTTTTTCGGATTTTTGGTATCTCTGTATGCCATTGTTACTGTTTTAAACTGAAAATTTGATGAAAATGAAACAAGCTGCCGCCTGCCACTGTGGCCGAGATCACACTGCCAAAGTGATCAGGGTTGCCAATCAAAAAATTATGTTTTACCCACCTTCACAACTGATAATACCCGATTTTACCCGCTGAGGTTTTAACCGAGCCACATTTGAAAACAGGTAATCCGCTGTTCGAAAATGATGAAAATGAGTGGACAGAATATGTAAATAGTATACATCACATCACATAATATTTATTAAACGTATCAAAATACCCGATTTTCACCCGAAATTTGTTTTTACCTGAAAGATACCCGGTTTTCGGGTCAACAAAGTGATACGCCTACCCATTTCGGCTCTAACGGAATTTTAGGTAAACAAACATAACTAATAACCTACGGACCGCGCCACAAGATGTCGCTTTAGGTAAACACACATAACTGTTAAGATAAACAAACATAACATTTTCAGCGTTTTGAACTTGACACGAGCGCCGCTCTAACGGAATTTGAGGTAAACAAACAACTATTAACTTACGGACCGCGCTACAAGATGTCGCTTTGAGCGTTGCTGGGTTGGCGTATATCTCTAGATAACTGTGATGACGTCTGACTTCGAATGTCGATGAAAACATTTTTGATACGATTTATTGAAACATTTTTAATCATCAAGGCTCGTCCATACTCATCCGAATAAACGCAATTTTTCAAATCGGAAAAAAACCGCCACATCGTTACAACTGAAAAAATGCATGTTAACATTGATAAGATGAAGTTCAAGGAAAAGAATCATTTTTCTGTTGTATAATGTATTCTATGGATAAGCTGCGTTTATTCGGATGAGTATGGACGAGCCTTAAGTGAGGTCACGGTACAAAGACAAAATTTATGTTAGTGCAAAAGCAGAGCTTGTGTGTGCACGTTAAAGTTTAGTGCAATCCATTCTACAGAACCTAAGGAACGCTGTATGTACATTAGTACATAATAACAACAATTGTATTGAAACATCAGTTTTTAGAAAAGAAACACATACAAATAGATATCTAAATTTTAATTCAAACCACTCAATTTGTGTCAAACGAGGTATTGTCAAATCTCTTTCCGATAGAGCAAAAACAATTTGTTCAAATGACAATATCTGAAATAATGAATTATCACTTGTTAAATCTGTCATGATTAAGAACAACTACCCAAGTAAATTTATAAATCGTGAACTTTACCGAGACATCAAAACTAAAGATCAAAATTTAAATCCCCCAATAATTCAATCAAATATAGTAAAAATCCCTTATATTCCAAAATTATCGGAAAAAATTAGAAGGATTGGCAATAAATTTAATTTAAAAACAGTTTTTCAAACTAATAATACATTAAAATCTTTAATAGTAAATACAAAACCTTTTAATGAAATTCAAAACACAAAAAATTGTATTTACAAAATTCCATGCGAATGTAATAAATTTTATATAGGAGAAACATCTAGACGTTTTCATATTAGACTTAATGAACACCAATCTTACATTAAAAATAAACAATTCGAAAAATCCAAAATATGTGAACATGCATGGGATTTTGGTCATAAAATACAATGAAATTCTTCTTCTAGATTATTAAAAGAACCGAATAATTATAACCGCAAAGTTAAAGAAGCAGCATTGATATGCTTAAATAATAACGAATGTGTTTCTAATTGTTCGGTCGATATTTCAAAAATTTGGATACCTATTTTACAAAAAGAGTTAATTGCAAAAAGGATACCCTCTATATCGGGATAGTATCATAAGATTTTATCTGGTTTTTTCTTATGATAATATTAATAAGAAAACTTCATTAATGACGAAGTACCTATAAATTCTCTTATAATATGCAAATGCGATATCCTTTCAAAATTCGTTCCCAGAAACGTCACAAAAATATGATTGAAACAGATTTTGACATCTTCAATCTCAAAATCTTATTCTAAGTGTACTATGTTGATGTCATATTTTTGCAAGATTATCAAGTGTTCTGTTTCTATAGTAAATTTATTTAGTTTGTTATGTCATTTTGTTAACGGCTTTCGATAGAGAAAGCCGAAACGTCAATTAAAAATTTTTTTTTTAACAAATAAGTGGTTTTAATCCAGTGAAGAAAAAAAGAGAAATTGAAATACAAACCACTATGAGCTTCCGAAATGAATCCCATTTTGAAGGTGTTCTCGAAGAGGTACGGAGGGGCATATCAAACCCTAAGCTTACTTTTTGATGCTCTATCAAAATCTGAAGTCAGAATTTTAAAATTCATAAACACAAAAAAGATACAGGCGCACACACAGAGATCGAATTCAGATACCGAACAATTTGTTCGGTGAAAATTTGTATTACCTACTATAAAAAATTATTAAAAATAAGAAAGCCAATTCGAAAACACTACAGACGCCAAGCTGCTGAATACAAACATTCAAGAGATGCGTTCGGGAATTAAAAAGTATCTTTGCCTACGCAAAAAAAACATTTTAAAGAGGAGACTCTGAGCTTTCTCAGGAAGCCATTAGTTTTTATTTTTTTTTGTTTTCTCATAGAAAATTAGACCGGAAGATATAATTTCTAAAATTCTCACAAAAAACTACAGACACAGACAGATCGAATTAAGATACCGAACAGTTTGTTCGGTGAAAAGAGCCTAATTGTCAATCGAAAAAGTTCACTAACAAATTTTCAATTTTTTAACTTTATCAGTGCTCATTTTCTTCGTTGCAACATCGACTTTAAGTATGGAAAAATATGTTGTTCGTATTGAAAAATATCGTGAAAAATGCAGAAAATAAAAAAAGGACTTTTTCATAATCGATTATTCAGTTAATCTAGACAATTTTTTATTTCTTATTCGCGGCATTTTTCGAAAAAAATTGAATTGGTCGCCATTTTTGGAAAAACAATAGTAGAGAAAAATTTTTATCTTAAAAAGAAGGATTTTGTGTGTAGATAATAATAAAAAAAATAAAAATTCGATTTTCATTTTTTTCCAATTTTTTATCGCGATATTTATGCTTGATTCTCTTAGAAAAACTGTATTTCAGTCCAAAAAATGTTTAAAAAAATAAAAAAAATATTTCAGGTTCTAAAGTAAGATTTTTGTGAGGAAACGAATCAATATAAATCAATATAAAAATGAAAACCGAATTTTTTTTTATTATTCCCTAAATTGGGCACTTTAAATACAGAAATAAAATGTTGGATTTTCTTAGACAAAAGTACACACAAAATCCTTCTTTTTAAGATAAAAAATTTTTCTCTACTATTGTTTTTCCAAAAATGTCGGCCAATTCAATTTTTTTTCGAAAAATGCCGATTTTCTCTGGTCAAATACATTTTTTTTAATGTTTACCATGTCTTCCCGACATAAAAATACATATTTTCTCCAATTTTTAAGAAAATTCGAGGATTTTTTGGTTATTTATTGCCAATTTAGTAAAAAAAAAATAATAATGTGCGAGAATTCGTTTTTTGAGGTTAGGATGCATTTTTAAAAAAACCCTACTATACTATCACTGTCATTTTAATTTTTTTTTGTTTTTCCACGACTCTTAGAGCCGGCGATATTTAAAAAATAGTGAAGCAATCCACTCGAAAAATACCAAAAATACCGTTTTTGGCACATATCTCGCGAAGCTCTAGCCCAAATTTATTGAAATTCTTTTTCAAGCTTTTCTTTATGTATAAAATCGAAAAAATTAAAAAAATTTGACTTAGCTCTTATATCCATATAAAATTCTAATTTCACTCCACTATTAAGATGTGTTTCGACTTGTTGATTCTTCATAATTTTTTTTCTTTTAAGTGTGTATTAAATCTATTTAATCTGAGTTTATGAAATGGTCACTACAAACTGAAAAACAAGAGATTGGATTTATTAGAACAACATTGTACCCCGACGGATTTCCGCCATTTTTTGGATTTTGGATTTAATTATCATTTCTATTTGAAAATTTGACTTCTGTATATTTTAATCGATGGGCTAGGTATATGGGCAATATGAAAACATGAGGCATTATATAAAATTATTTTATTAAAGTTAAATAGTACAATCACAGCAAAAACTGACAGCCCTCTCCTCCCAAACCCACAATTCTTTTAAATCTCTAGGAAGTCCCACATTTCCCACTTTCGTGCCTGGTTTTGCTCTCACGCATCTGTCCCTCTTTCTTTTCAAAATTTTGATCGCAAATGACCTTGGTTTACATTTGTACATGTTGAACCAACATTTGTCTGAAAGACACTCTACGGAACGTAGATATCTGGGAAAATAGTCTGGGCCTAAATCGGTCCATTTTATTTTAGATTTGCAATGCCATTCTTGCTGGTAGTCAGAGTTTCTTCTAGATCTGAAAATAAAAAAAAAATCGTATAATAAATATAAAATCGCTCAAAAACAATCTTCTAACAAAAATTTACATTAACAATATAAACATTCATTGTGCAGGAATCAAATAAAAATAGCGCTAATCTTTAATTCGAAAACTTGTCTCATAAACACAATAAAAAAACATGCAAATTCGTACATTATAACTGATGCTTAAACCCAACCACTATACGTAATATCGCGAAAAAAAGTTTTTAACTCGGTAATAAATAAAATACCTCCAAAAACCTGAAAAAATGTTTTTAGAATTAATTCATTTGAAGGTAAAAATTAACTGAATCCAAAGGGAAATGAATTTAAAAAATATTAGACATTTAATTTAAAAAATCAGATTGTAGATTTCACATAAAATCGATGAATCAAAACGTTATATTCTGCAAACTTCCTTAGTCAGATAATAAATAGTAAAAAAAGAACATCCATCCATCTCTCAATGTGGACTAATGTTTAAAGAAAAATAGAACTTCTCAAAATCAGTACTACATAATAATATAATATAAATTATATTACAGCAACCCAAAAAAAACTACTTCTGGGGCTAATGCCCCCACAGGGATTGAATTAAACCGGTCCAGACGCGTCGCGCCTGTTGGAAACTATACTATACAATAGCCAATCCAACCATTTGATTTAGTTATTCAAGTCGTCATTCCTAGACCGGTTTCGGCATTGTTGTGCTCCATCAGTAGGAAGTAGACAGCTCGGCCATGTCTGAAGGCAACGTTGGACACCCAAGCTCATAGTAGAATCACTTATATATCTTAAATCACTATATTTTCACTTTAAAACTACAAAAACTAAAAATAACAGCACATGCAAAATAGGGTGGGCCGAAAAAACCTTTCTTTTTTATTTCGAAGTTGTAATAGCGCGGAAAACTTGCAAATCATATAGACAAAACAAAAAAAAATTATCAAAATCGGTTGACATCTTCCGATCGCGCATAGGCCCTAAAGTTTGACACAATATGAAAAAACTTCATTTTTGCGATTATTTTTTTTTTAATTTTTGAATTAGAAGTGGAATAGACTTTACATGTGAGTATATATTCTACACCTATGGATTTTGAGCAGCTGAATCCGAATCTGGCCTCAGAATTTACCCTGGATACCCCAGTTTTCCCCTAGCCTAGGGGAAATGCGTGAAATCTTAGAAATTTCAGTATCTGTGGAAGCAATTTCGATCTATGTAAAACGATAGGTAATATTTTCACGTATCTCGAGTCGCTTAGTTCTAATCTCACTGTAGAATTCTCTAGAGTACCTCAGAATTCCACTAGCCTAGGGGAAAAAGTGTTAAGCTGAGCAACTTCTATTTTTGTGCAAGAAAGCTTATATATTTTCGTATTTTGAGATCCTGAATTCATATCTGACGTACAAAATGTTCCACAGTACTTCAGAATTTCCCTAGCCTAGGGAAAAACGTAGAAAATTGTGCCAAAATCGAAGTTTCATGCAGGCCTTTTTCGCACGGAAAAGCTGATATCTTTCCGTCTTCTGAGTTGCCGTGTTCATTTCTGTCATCAGAATTTTCATCCAGCTCTTACGGAAAATTCCATTATTTATATATTATTAGTTTGTTCGTGTTTTCATTGTTCTTTTATCGTCAGACGTCCGATGGAGCAGATTCCTCTTTCTTTTTTTGCTTTCACCTCCCTCTTCAACAACCAGCCAAAATCTGCCATCATGTGTTCATCCCATCGTCTCTGATAATGTCGCTCCATTTCTTTGATATCTTGGTGGAAACGTTCTCCTTGTTCCTCACTGTAATCAGGGAAGTGTTCGAGATGGGAATGAAGGAAGTGTAATTTTATGCTCATGAGGCAACCTTGTTCTTGAAATTTTCGCAACATGTTTTTCACTATTTTCTTATAGTCTTAACTTTTAAAGTTACCTAAGAAATTTTCAACAACTTCCTTGCACAATTTTCTACGTTTTTCCCTAGGATAGGGAATTTCTGAAGTACTGTGGAACATTTTGTACGTTATATGAATTTAGGAACTCAAAATACGAAAATGCGCAAAAATAGAACCTTCCAGAAATCACTAGTTTTGCTCAGATTAACACTTTTTCCCCTAGGCTAGTGGAATTCTGAGGTACTCTAGGGAAATTCTACAGTGAGATTAGAACTAAGCGACTCGAGATACGTGAAAACATTATAGTTTTGCGTAGATCAAAATTGATTTCACAGATACTGAATTTTCTAAGATTTCACGTATTTCCCCTAGGCTAGGGGAAAACTGGGAGGTCCAGGGGAAATTCTGAGATTCGGATTCAGCAGCTCAAAATCCATCGGAGTAGTATACTCACATGTAAAGTTCATTCCACTTTTTTTTGTTGGCCTGTGATACCAAAAATGCTAAAAATGTGAAATTTTCAATATTTTGGCAAATTTTGGGGCGATCGGAAGATATCAACTGATTTAAACCAAAGTAAAACACAATGTTTTGAAGACGTTACAAACTATTACATTACGAAAACATCTAATTCAAAAATTAAAAAAAAATCGCAAAAATGAAGTTTTTTCATATTTTGTCAAACTTTAGGGCCTATGCGCAATTGGAAAATGTCAACCGATTTTGATAATTTTTTTTTCTTTTTGTTTAGTCTATACGATTCGCAAGTTTTCCACGCTATTACAACTGCGAAAAACAACAGACAAACAATGTTTGTTTGGATAATGCACTTTGATATATCATAAAAATGGCCGCCTCTGACGTCAGCTCTATTAGTTTCACTTTTTTCATATTCCCGTTTCACTTTTTTCATATTTCCTTTATTTTGACAATGGTAATTGATTTCATAGAAATAAGGGAGAATATTCTAGGAATAAGTATTCCATGGATATTCATACATGATTATTCCATGAATGTTCACGCAGGAATATTCTATGAATAATCCTACAGGAATATTCTAACAAGAATGTCCGTAGTATATTCTCCTGAGAATATTCCTGGAATAAGCTAGAGGCATGTGTATATTCTAGGAATATTCCATGGATATTTGGAATATACTTCTCCCTTTTCGGATATTTAGAGAATATTCTAGGAATATCCCGTGACCAAAACATCATAATTGCTATTTAAAGAGTTCCACCAAAATTAAAATAATAATAACAATACAGGTAATACAAACATAGCGACTGATCACTTTTGAAACTACCCAAAACTTGCATACACCGGTTATTTTTACAACTTGACATAAGGCTGTTAACAGTTTTTCTTAGGTTTGAATATCCCAATTTTTTAAGTATATGTGTACAGAAAAGTTTATTTAAATGAAAATATATCATTTTTCTAAAATCGAAAACTCTATTAAAAGTTTTGATTCGTAAAGTAGAATCAATTTTTTTTAAATTTCCGATGTTACTTCGTTCTATAAAAAAAAACAATTTCCAAACACGTTATCAAGTCCATTTCCGTTAATTTCCAAGTTTTTCCGAGGTTTTGTATGCATTTTTGGAGATACGTTTCCCATGTCGTGTAATAATAGAAAAAATGTTTGACAATGTGAAATATGTGACTGAAATAACATAGTAGGAAAAAGCAGGAAAATACAGATTGTCTCAATAAAAATGTATCTTCGCTAGCGGAATTAACTTTTTATTAAAGTCAGCTGACTTTGCTTTTTGCTGATTCATGAAAAATGTAGTATTTAACGCACTTCTGAAATTATAAGAAAAATCGTTACATTTTTGACGCTCATTATAATAATATGCATTTCCTGCATACTTGGTAAAAAATCCTGTGTGAAAACATTAAAAACGAGCATTAATCGACAAAAAAACTATCATTGTGAATAATAGCCATTATATGCGAATAGAATACTATACTTTGTCCACGACTGCTTATTATCGCTTAGGAAAATATTAAGAACATTTAGAAAACAGTTTGTTAAATTAATTGCTGGTATGGAATTTACATCTAACTTTTTAAAGGTTTTTAACGTTTTTCTGTCTTAGGGATTTATCGATGCTTTCTCAGCCTCTCTCGCACACATTGAATGATACATTCCTCTCTCTTTAATACATTGCAGTGGTGCAAACGTTATTAATCTAATTGCAAAGCTCTATTTTTAGCTCTTTTGTAAAATGCAGAAGTTGTATCGCATCCTGTGTCGATTATATAAACATTTAATTTTTAGTGATTTTTTTTAGGAATACAAATGTTAATTTGAAGCTATCAAATAGTATTCTTTGCTTAATTTTTTCACTTGATAGCAGAGAAACTTGTAGAGAGCATTTAAAAAAAATTGATAATGCATAATGGTTTATCCATTTTCAGTTGCAGAAATACAAAAACAAAATTCCCAGATGTGCCGACAAGTTACTTTGATCGGCTTGTAGATGTGCCGACAGGTTGCTTTGTCGGCATTGGCGGCTTGTATAAAGACGGATTATTTTGTTCTATAATGGACCTTTCCATTAACTATGAGGGAACACTGTAATTAGAAAGTATGTGCTAATATCACTGAGAATTTTGTTTTTTGAATTCTCTGATAGATAATTTTTCCATGATCAGGAAAAACATGTGTTTGTGACGTCAACTTCATCGAAATTAGATTTGGCATCGTTGTGCACAATGGAACCTCGGATTGAAGTTACATCTGAATTGTAGGTTCGTTCGTTTGCTGCACGGAGCAAAATATTGTAAATCTTTTGTAATAATTATAACACTTATAATGCACAATGGACAATAAATTGTATGTAATGTGTAATGTTATTAAAAACAAAAACAAACGTTAACCTTAAATCTCATGCAACATACAACTTTCATTACTCTGAGCATACACCTGACAACTGTTGTTCCGTGAGAACTGTGTTTAGGATTTGCGGTGTTGCCAATGATCGATCTTCATGAAAAGGTAGGCCCGTTCAGAAACTTCGAATGTTTTAAGTAGAAAAAACAGTAGCTAAAATGTGGAATTTTATAGATGAGTCGATCAATTGACAGAGTTCAATTATGTATCAATGGTGTATCAAACAGTGAGCTTTATTTTTGGAAAGAACAGTGATGCGTTTTTCTGAACATAGATTATGGAGGGGGTGTTTCCGATGAACGTGACGTCAAGTGTGCACTTTGAAAGGGATATTTTATATTATAGTGCTTTCTTTTCTTAATTTAAGTTCCGATTTTCATGATTACCTACACCACGAGAGCGGCCGATTATATTCGACCTCCTAAAAATAAAACTGCTTTGAAAAGGACTCCATCTATAGAGGTATTCAATTTATGAACGAACCAAAGAATGAGAAAATCACAAACATATTTAAAAATAATTTAAAAAAATTTCTTGTACGGGAATGTTTTTATAACATTTCGGAATTCTTAGGAAAAAGTATTGAGATGTATCTGTAATATGTTTTCATAATTTAACTTAATTTAAATATATGAATGTAATTTTACTTATGTTATTTTTGATTCAATGTTATGTTCTCTATTTTTTGACATAGCGGAGTGAAATTAAATGAAAATATTCTGAAAATGGATGTAAGAGCTAAGTCAATTTTTTTTAATTTTTTCGATATATATACATAAAGAGAAGCTTGTAAAAATTTTGTCAATAAATTTGGGCTGGGGCTTCGCGAAAAACGGCATTTTTGGTATTTTTTGAGTGGATTGCTTCACTATTTTTTAAATATCTCTGGCTCTAAGAGTCGTGGAAAAATAAAAAAAAATTAAAATGACCGTGATGAAGTAGAGTATCGATCAAAAAACGAATTCGCGCACATTATTTTTTTTTTGAATTGGCAATAAATAACCAAAGAATCCTCGAATTTTATTAAAAATTGGAGAAAATATGTATTTTTATGTCGGGAATACATGGTAAAATTTAAAAAAAAGTGTATTAGTCCAGCCAAAATAGGCATTTTTGGAATTGGCCGCCTTTTTTGGAAAAACAATAATAGAGAAAAAATTTTTATCTTAAAAAGAAGTATTTTGTGTGTACTTTTGTCTAAGAAAATCCAACATTTTATTTCTTTATTTAAAGTGCCCAGTTTAGGGAATAATAAAAAATTAAAATTCGATTTTTTTCCAATTTTTTTATCGCGATATGTATGCTTGATTCTCTTAGAAAAGCTGTATTTCAGTCCAAAAAATGTTTAAAAAAATATTTCAGGTTCTAAAGTAAGATTTTTGTGAGGGAACGAATCAATATAAATCAATATAAAAAATGAAAATCGAATTTTTATTTTTTTATTATTCCCTAAATTGGGCACTTTAAATAAAGAAATAAAATGTTGGATTTTCTTAGACAAAAGTAGACACAAAATACTTCTTTTTAAGATAAAATTTTTTTCGTTTTTTGAGGTTAGGATGCATTTTTAAAAAACTCTCATTTTAATTTTTTTTTATTTTTCCATGACTCTTAGAGCCGGAGATATTTAAAAAATAGTGAAGCAATCCACTTGAAAAATACCAAAAATATCGTTTCTGCTATTGAAAATTTGACATCCATTTTCAGAATATTTTCGTCTAATTTCACTCCACTAATAGTAGTTTTAGTATTTTAAATGTATTTATTATCTTGTGAGATTGTCGAGTGATCTGTTTCTATAGTAGTAAATTATTATTATATCTTTTGCTGTGTCAATTTTTGAAAACGACTTTAGAATTAAAAGTCAAAACGTTAAATTAAAAACTTTTTTGATATAAATAAGTGGTTTTTAATATCCAGAAAAGAAGAACATTTCAAATTAAAATATTTTTCTACTGATTCGTCTCATATCACGAAAATGAAATTCGAGTTATGCCCTATATATACCTTCGTATCAGATAATGTAATCATTTCGTTTTATTGAGGTATTTATGGTGCATGCACATTTGAAATTCATTTGGGACATTCAGTAAATCGACATGAGAGGTCCAGGCATAGCAGAGGGACATTAGAACAGTGGAAAATCCATCATTCTGTCGTCCCGCGGCGAAGGTCTCCGGACAGGACCAGCAGGAACGATGAGACATGGCGATGACACAAATGCGGTGTCGCTCAGCTGCTACGCCTTTTCCCTTATCGTCCGTTTGCCCTTCTACCCTTTGCCCTGTTGCCCTCTCTGACAGTTGTTTCTTTGTCTTCTTTAATTTAATTTTGTAGCCACCAAAAATCTCGGGACCACTCGCTCTCGTGGATTCATATCAAATGCCACAGCGTCGTCATCTTACGGCCAGTTTCTTTGTTAAAAAAAGTAGCATTTCTTGTCCTAAAAGAATCTTCTATTGGATCGTTTTGGTGGATATTTGGCGATTTTATTTTCTCAACATAGCATTAAATGTTGACTTTTATATGTGAGGTAGAAAAAAGTATAACTAGAAGATACAAATAGAACAGGAAGATGGTCAATATTTATAGAATCCTTATAAAACTCGTATGTAAGAAGTTCGTGGAACCAGAGACATACACAAAAAAGTCAATAGAACAAGCATATTTATAATTAAAAGACACAAAGGATAAATATGATTAATTAATTAGAAAATCCGAACAGATGTCTTGGGAATAATTTGGAAATTAAAAAAATGAGGGATACAAAATTATAACCACGTTTTGGGGAAAATATTTCAACTGGGATAAGAGAACAACTAAATTCACTTTAACTTTAAAATATCAGAAACAATTGAAGAAAAGAAATTATTTTGATGAAAAACATGACGAAACAGAATTCGAAATGCAAGAAGTGAAAGACGACTCAGAATATAAAGAAACAATAGAGAAAGAAGAACTAAAAACGTTCTTGATCTAAGTAGGATTTGAACTCGGAACATTTCTAATGCGAATTAGAGAGGTATTATAGCAAATATGCAATATATGGATTTTTTGCTGTGAAAGTTGTAATTTTTATTTTTGGAGATCTTTACTCCGCCATTTTAAGGAGTTTAAATTTTAAAGAAAATATTTACGACATTGTTAAAATATTTGCTTTAAATAGGCATACACGGAAGGGATCTGGTCTGGCCCCGATCAGTTCGTTCAAATTTTCTGCTCGATAATGCACAACGATAGTCAAGATAGGTGAACGATCAAGACTGTGGTATTTCATCTAGATCTGTACTCTCTACTATCAATTTATCGTTCCGTTAGTGAGTAACCACGTGTATTTGTGGCGTGTTAGGTTAGGTAGTTGTTTTTATTTTTTTTATTGCCTGTTGCATAAGGTCTGAAACTATTTTTAAAATTCCCCACTACAAGTATGCATACCCCTGGGTATAATATCCTGCATTGCTGAGCTGTTTCAGCTGCTCGTCAATTACAAAATCCCATAGTAGAGGTGGTAAGACTCCTCCCTGTGGGGCATCCTTTGGAAATTGACACTTATATGATCTGTGTTGCTTCAGCTGTTCGATTGCATAGCATGGTTTGTATCCACCTGCATGTGATGTCGTCAACGCAACGCTTGCCCATTGTTCTAAGAGAGGTTTGGTCGAATATATCCAGAAATGCTCCTATTGCTGGTTTTTATGAAGTGGCCTTTCTTTTAGAAAGTTTTCCCTAACATGTATCTCAACCAGTTTTTCCATTAGCTTTATCATAAAAGATGATAGAGTAATGGGTCTAAATGATTTAGCCTGAGAGTAGTCCTTCCCAGGCTTTGGAATGAAGACAAATCTAGCTTTCTTCCAGCTAACTGCACAAACCCAGTAGGACCAATCTTTTTTTCTTCTCAATTTCCAACACTTTTCACACCACTATCGTTACGATCTGTCCCTCCGTTAGCAAGGATTTTAAACAAGTATAAAATATCTGATCGGCCGTCCAGACCTCTCGAAATCCGAGAGATTTTACCATTAACTAACGGATTCGTCATCCCACACATCAGATCTGGCAGGACGAAGTACGACTAGATGTTTACGTTAGTGGGTAATGACGGTTTTGGTCCGTGACAGATCAGATCTGTAAGATGGAATGACAGATCTGGACGGAGGGACAGATTGTTCGAAAATCCCTTCCGTGTACCTAGCTATTGAGTTGTCAAAATCTAAATTTGTATTTTTAGTTATTTGACATAGTTATTTTTATAGCCCCACCATTCTAAAGCAGTTTGAGATAAAATTACAAAATTTGTAAAACACATGTAAAAAATATGTAGAAATGTTCTCAGGTAAACAGAATTTTAATAACTTCATTGGTTTTTAATTAGCAAGGTGTCAAAGTTGTAATTTTAATTTCTGGACGTTAGACATGGTGCCTTTTATAATTCCAACATTTTAAAACAATTTAAGTTAAAAGTTTAATATTTGGAGTAGGTACCTAATAGAGATGTAGAAATGTATTTTTATATTTTGCTTCTATAATATTTTACATATTGATACGCATTTGAGAACTCTAATGTTTCATTAGAGTACGCAACTTTTTGTGTTATACGGTTGGTAATATGAATCAACAATTGACATTTGTCTTGTCATTTGTATTGAAATTATATTTTAAATCTGTCAAATTTTAAAAATTCTACAACAGTGGCAAAATATAAAAAGTATTATAAGCATCTTATTTATATGGCTGTTACGACACTCGTCCTTTAAAATGCCATATGAAATGCGTTGCTTATATAATGTACTATTTGGAGACGGAAATTTATTGTGTTTATTTATATTCAATTGTCGACGCCTCAAACTCGAAATGAAAACGGTCGAATATAGAATTACAGAATTTAGAATAAACATGTAGAAATAATCTATTACAGATGAAATTTTAATATCTTTATTGGTTTTTAGAGATAGAACTTAATTAGTTTAAGAAGAAGTGTGACGTCGGCTATGGCGAAATGCATTCTTCTTAAAATAATCAGGCTCTAGTTGTCTATTAAAAAATGCTTATGCTACTGACTATTACGGCTGTCGAACAACTTTTGCAAATTTCTTAGATAATTTTTATTTTTGTGAAAAAGATTCTTTACCAATTTTACTTTTGTATTTAATTGAACGGAAAAGTCGATTTATTTAGTATATTCCGCATCAATAAATACCGATTTATTCGTTTTAAATAAACACGCGTCACTGAATCAAATTGATTAGTTTTAAATTCCATTCAAAAGATAAATACCAATATAAATATATATATAAAAGTAAGTTTGGGAAAGACATTTTTGTAGTATATCATTACGTTTCTAGAAAATAACACAGAAATAAAAATTCCGTTGCTAGATGGATATGTAAGAAGTAAAATTCTCAAAGGACAAGACTTGTTGCGAAAACTTTTATAATAAATGACGGTGGAGCTGAAAACTGAAATGCATTTTAAATTATTCGACCGAAGTGACTTGGAAGACATGAAACTTTTTCCAAAGATCATATTCTTTTCGGGTAAAATGTAAACAACGTTTTCTTCTACTTTTCTGGGAGTCTTAAAGTGTCAGCAAATTTATTAACAGTCACTTTTTAAAACTCACAATCATATTTTGTGACTGCGGTAAATACAAAAATATAAAAATTTCTCTCATAAAACACATACTTGTTTGGAGATTTTTGTTGTAACATAACTTTTCCTATAACAGGTCAAACTTTTACTACGATATTAAAAAAAATGGACACTCCATATAGGCGGACCAAATGTATAACAATTACAGGTAATTTAAATATGCTTATTATTAGCTCTTTGCAACATTTATTTAGAAGCAGGGCCGGCGGAACAGTTTTGGCCCGAGTGGGTAGTAAAATATGGAAGGGGCACGGGGGAGATGTATTTTCGAGTGATTTTTTAATCGCACAAATTCTGGAACGATTTTCATATAATGTTCAGTTTCCCTAAGAAACTTTACAATGGTTTTCAAATCATTTGCTTCTTTCCCTTCGCGTTTCATTATACCCTCAAATCTCTATAGTTTAGCTAATCCTTTATTAAATGTAATTAACAGTTCTTTAGAAACCGGTACCAGATGATATAAAAGTTTCCACGATTATACCAATTCGTAAAGTTTCAAAGTATAATAAACCATCTGATCTAAGACCTATAAATATGCTAAGTAGTTTTAAGAAAATTTTGGAAAAGGTAGTGTATATACAATTAGTCGACTATATCGAAACAAACTGTTGTTCAGTCTGATTTTCGAAGCAAGCATTCTTGTAAAACTGTCTTGCAATGTGTTCTTGATGACTGGCGATGTCATATTGGCAAAGGATGGGCAACAGTCTGCGTTTTTTTAGATTTACAGAGAACCTTTGAGATCGTGGATAGAAGTAGACTACTACGTAAATTAGAAATGTTTGGGTGGTTTAAAAACTATTTGTCGAATAGAAGACAAAAGATGAAAATTAATAATGTCACTTCAGATGAAATATTGAATGATCACGGTGTACCACAGGGAAGCGTGTTGGGACCAATACTTTTCTTGATTTATATCAATGATTTTGCTCAAATCCAATGTGGGCTGCTACACAAGCATCTTTTTGCTGATGATTTACTTATTTATTTTTCCTCTGCAAATATACAGCACATAGTGAACATTATTAATAACAGTTTGGAGATTATCTACTGGTGATGTTGTTCCAATTTGTTGAAAGTTAATTTTAATAGAACCAAATACATGCTAATATGCAATAACCAACATCTTCATTTCATAAAGGCAATTTTGAAATAAAAATTGGAAATTCCCCGATTTCTAAAACTAATGAGGTAAAATATCTTGGCGTTATAATCGATCGGGAGATTAAATTCAAACAACACACTAATTATATAATAAAACTAATTTCGTTTAAGCTCAATTACCTCTTTAGATGTTCCAGATTTTTATCGAAATGGTCTAAGTCAATACTTTTTAATACTCTGATTCTTCCTGACTTTACATGTTGCTCAACTGTACTATATTTATTAAATCAGAATGAAAGGAACTGGTTTTAAAAACTTCAAAATCGGGCTATGCGAATAATTTTGTCCTGCCCTAGAGATACTCCTATTGTAGGAATGTTGAGTACGTTAAATTGGTTGCCCATAAAAGACTTTTTTCTCTTTAATGCCTTAATTTTGATATATAAAATTAAATCTGGACATGCTCCAAATTATCTTACCACTAAGTTAACTTTAGTTCATACAGTACATAACTATAACACAAGATTAAGAAACCATTTTTATACCACACCAGTGAATAAAGTTAGGGCGCAGAACTCAATTTTTTTTAAGGGATTACAAGAATACAATAATTTACCAGAGTCTATTAAAAATTCAACCTCGTTAAACAATTATAAGAGAAACCTTAAACAGGTAATGTAACTTAGAGGTATAGGTATATACTTGAATAATTTAATGTGATTTTATTGTATAAGTTGTATAAGTTTATTGTATTATTATATGTATTAGTTTGTATTGACTAAATAAAGCATTTTATATACAAAAAAACAAGAAATAAATATCAGTGTTAACAAGTAATATCCTTACCAATCAAAATTAAAGACACAAAATAGATGTAGTAGAAGTTGCTTTGTGTAAACGCTCACAAAATTCCCATTTAAACTTCTTTAATAAAAAAATTAAAGTTAGAATTTTACCTGGTATCTCTAATTTCTCTATTACTAGCCACGTGGTTTTTTAAATTCCACGCAGGTTGGTCTTCGACATCCTCTGTGAACTCACTGTCTACGTAGAAATCCAGATTTTCATCTGTAGTCCTTTTGCCGTGTTCTGAGGTCTGCGCTACTGGTTTGTCGATGCTCATGTATCTGGCGTTAAATGCTGCCCCTAAGACCTCCTCGAGAACGTCGTCTGGGATTTCGTTACAAATTACCTAGTGCAAAAAAATTTCTATTTTAAATAAAGTATTGCGCTTTGAATTATTTAGATATTCAACAAAAAAATTTAGCTTACATTCTCACATTGTTATGTGAAAATATCGTTTTTTATTTAACAGAAAATAAATTTCCGAAAACCATATTTTTTCATCTCGATAAACCATCAGATCCTAATTTTCGAAACATTTAACAGAATCATTAATACAATCCCATAACTTTCAGATTCGTAAATAACAAGAAACGTAAAAATAATAACTGTATTTTTAGCCCAGTTGCCAGAGCCTCATTTAGACCAAAATCTCTCATAAAATGTGATATCGCTGAAACTAGGTTAGGTACTTTTTTGGGTGCAGAAAACGACAAAAAAGTGTATGCTAAGTTCACAATTTCGAAAACAAAATCGAAAATTTGGTTTTCCATTATATCTCGAAAAACGAAATACTAAAAATATTATAAGTTATTTAAAAAACCAGTTGACAATGCTCTTCTAGCATTGCCATAGACCGAACAAATTGTAATGAAAGTATTAATAAAATTTTAGATTGACAGTTCCTATTCTAATCAACACAGCCACAGTCTTCTCACTTTTACCAAAATCGTCATTCACTGTATGTCTACTTTAAATTCAATGTCATTTTAAACTTCAAAATTTTCATATTTTGGACCCCATTTTGACGATGTTCCCGAAGAGGTACGGAGGAGCACATCAAACCCTAAGCTTACTTTTTGATGCTCTATCAAAATCTGAAGTCAGAATTTTAAAATTCATAAACACAAAAAAGGTACAGACATACACACACACATACAGATCGAATTCAGATACCGAACGATTTGTTCGGTGATTTGAATTACTATAAAAAATTATTAAAAATAAGAAAGCCAATTCGAAAACTCTACGCGCGCCAAGCCGCTGAATACAAATATTCAAGAGAGGCGTTCGGGAATTAAAAAGTATCTTTGCCTACGCAAAAAAAGCATTGTAAAGAGGAGATTCTAAGTTTTCTCAGGAGGTCATTAGCTTTTATTTTTTTGTGTTTTCTCATAGAAAATTGGATCGGAAGTTATAATTTCTAAAATTCTCACTGATTTTTATAAAACTGAAGAAAAAACCATAACCTAAACATCGCTAGTTAAGCCGATGGATTCAATCGCGCGTTTATTTAAAAAATTGGTTGAGGGAACAACTGATTCGTACTTTCGGTAATAGATGGCGAATGAGTCGTTGACATTTTGGGGTGTACGCAAAAAGAAATGCAGTCTGCCACTTATCCAGCATTGCCAACCCTATCGAAGTAGACAGTGTTACACCGATTTGCGACATCTATATTTTTTTGTATTTTTATTTTATTCATATACACGGTGCGCCAATTATTTCCACTCGATCTCTAGCACCGAAACTAAAAGAGATATCAACAAGATTTTTTGTAGGGATAGACAGTGTCACTCGGACTACAATTTTAAAATATTTTGATGTATACAGGGTGGCTAATTTTTGTGGAATGAAAATTAATTTGGTTTTTTTAAATTGAACGATTATGTCTTCTCATTCTACTTAATATTAGATTCACGGTAGTTTTTTGTATTTGTAAATCCGACGCGGCGTTGACAAGTTATTCCTACTTTAAGCAGATTTAATGAAAAAACAGCACTTCAGAAATATTACCACATTTTTTAAAAAATTCCTCAAAAAAGCTACTATGATGTAAATGCAACATGCACCTATCACAATAATCACACAACATCTTCACCTGTTGCACAGGGTGTTTGCCGCTGGCGTGCCAATAGTCTAGTTTTCAAATGGCAATAACTTAATTTTTTCAAATGGGACTACCTGTATATTTTTCTTCAGTTAGAAGCACTCCCTAATACGCATTAAAAAAATATAGGGTTTTGCACATCTAACTTTACTATTTACTTTAATAATTGACGTTAAGTGACAAACAACATATTTTACACAATTTTTAATAAGAAATCAAGTTACCTATGAAAATGACAGTAGGTATATTTTGTTATGGCATTAATTGTCAATATAAAATTATGTATTGTATCACGTCTACTATATTTAATCGGTATTGTGTATAAAAAATGGATTTTAATAAGAATTATAGTGTTCAAGAAAATATTGATATGATATGGATACTGGGTGAATGTCAAAAAAATGCGTTTCTTGCTAGTAGGGTCTATCGTCAAACATACCTGATTACTATTGACAACGAATATAAGGTAATGATCAGTATAGTTGAAGATCCCAATATAAGCACAAGGCAATTAAGCAATCAGTTAGATATTTCCAATACCACAATTAGACGCATAATAAAAAAGAATAAATATCACCCCTATCATATCCAGATTCACCAAGAATTGTTACCACGTGATTTCGCGCGTAGAGTGGAATACCGTAGATGGTTAATAAACAAGATAAATACAGAGCGTAACTTTTTAAACAAAGTTTTATTCTCCGACGAAGCCACGTTTCATAAGAACGGTTGTGTAAATAGACACAACTTCCATTATTATTCGGACCACGATGAACATTTATTTAGAACCACATCACAGTATCGATGGCCTTTGAATGTGTGGGCAGGAATAATAGGTGATTATGTAATTGGTCCCTATTTCTTTGATGGGACTGTAAATGGAGCTATATTTTTAGATTTTTTAGAACATGATGTTCGCAACTTATTGCAAAATGTGCCTCAAAATTATCGCAACGGAATGTGGTTTCAATTAGATGGTGCCACACCACATTACCTATTAGATGTTCGCAATTGGTTAAATAGGGAATTTCAGGATCGTTGGATAGGAAGGGGAGGACCTATAAATTGGCCTACTAGATCGCCTTGCCTTACACCTTGCGTAAATCTAATATTAAGTAGAATCAGAAGACATAATCGTTCAATTTAAAAAAACCAAATTAATTTTCTTTCCACAAAAATTAGCCACCCTGTATACATCAAAATATTTTAAAATTGTAGTCCGAGTGACACTGTCTACCCCTACAAAAAATCTTGTTGATATCTCTTTCAGTTTCGGTGCTAGAGATCGAGTGGAAATAATTTGCGCATCCTGTATAACGTTTGAGTGGAAAAAGTGCAAAAATAGATTTTTTTAATATTAAAAACTTGTGCAAACTATCATATAATAAACATTGATTATTGAATTGTTATTCATACAGTAAAAAACAAGCTTAGACGTGAGTGAATAAATAATCTTGCTGCAATTATGTCAGATCAGATAATGTTAAAATTACGTATTTAATGGGGCTAGGGAGATTTGAACATTTACACGATTTTTAATTTTTTTAATAATATTATAGTCTGAATTTTCAAAAAATTAAGTGTGCATTACTATCCAAATACTTTAAAAATTAATAGCGATTTTCTCTAAGTTCGTTTTCGGTAGTTTTAACAGGACACGTAGAAATCAACTTCAGAGATCGACTACAAATTTAAAAAGAACTTGTAAAAGACAAATGAATCTGAAATTAGGGTTTGAAAATAATTTTGTAACAAAAATACATTGAAAAATCGGAATAGTTTGAAAGACAGGTACAAATCAGGACAATAAGAAAACAATAGCAAATCTAATGTAATTATACGTCAGGTGTTTTTTAAAATAATTTAGAGTACGTGTTTTTAAAGGAACTGGTGTATCGTTATATCCTTTAAGGGCATTGATGTAAAATATTTTTGAAACCCAGCTTTAAAAAACCTATAGGTCTAATATTCCGGTCAAAAATATTTCTTTAAGGAAAGGAGGTGTAGATATAGATAATATTCGTAAAATCATTTAACTCATATGGTATTTAAAAAGATCATTTTTTTTTATTATAAAAACCACGTTAAATTGTGCTCTACTAAACTCTCTAAAATAGTTGATTTATACAATAATTAAAAGCTAATTAAAAACATGATAGTTTAATATGATTATGATTTATATACATACCTTTCCATCTCTGTGAATGGACGAAGCGCACATCACAACACCCAAAAATACAATATAAAAATAGTTAATCATTTGAAAATAACTAATTATACCACTATTAGACATTTATCACAGATAAACAAACTAAATAACTATAATCGAAATTCTTCGCTTTTTTCACCGATTACAAAAAGCTATTTCAAACATTTGGTCCCTATCTTCAATATTTTGGTACTGAGCAAACGGCCTTTCTTGCAAGCGTGATCTGAATTGAATGAATTTGCCACCATTAACCAGAGGCGTAGCAATTGGTGGGGGTTAAAGCTGATACACTCCTGAAGCTATTGAACTCGTTAGACAATTAACTATAATAGTATATTCTGTAACAAGGTTGGAATGAGAATTCGATACGAGTGGAGGAACCACGAGTGTCGAATTTTCATTCCAACAGAGTAACAGACTGCACTTTCTCCACGGCCACATATTTAAATTTCCTCAAAAAACGCAGATTATCTTGGTTCATGCAAATTTAAACTAAATAAATAACACGTCGCGTAGAACTGTCAAACATCAAATTCATAGCTATCTAGGATATTTACAGCTAGGTGTTATAGAATGAATATTCTGACACTAGAGTAAGAATGAAATACGTATAAAATACGTAAGAGACACGTGTTGCAGAATTTTCTTTCAATCTCAAGAGCGAGAATGTTTCTTTTCTGTTATTATAAGAAGAATTCAGTAGTGGCCGTGGAGAAAAGCTTTTCTCCACGGCCACTACTGAATGTAGTTATTCTGAAACCACTTATAATAACAGAAAAGAAATATTCTCGCTCTTGAGATTGAAAGAAAATTCTGAAACATTTGTCTCTTGTGTATTTTATATGTATTACATTCTATAACTAGAGATAGAATCTGTATTCCGTGATTGTTTACAAAAATAAGGTTTGCCGTGAATGTCAAATTAACTGTCAGTATTAGTTGACGTGGTCTTAATATTGGTTTGTAAAAACTTTTAATTTATTAAAAAGGAGAAGAAAATCAAACGATTCAGATGTAGAATTTGAAAATACTCCTCCAGAAATAAAAAAATATGCCGATAATATAACTCAAAATTTGCTCCGCAAAAATCCAAGCTTGAATATAAAAATACTACATACATAATGTTGAGAGATTCAGGTTTCATTTTACTATATTTAATTTCTACTTTTTGTGGCCGTGGAGAAAGTACAGTCTGTTACTCTGTTGGAATGAAAATCCGACACTCGTGTCGAATTCTCATTCCAACCTTGTCACAGAATATACTATTCTGGTTGTCAAGACTGGGGATGTGGTATGTAACATTCATTGTTTTTTTTCAGTGGACTATATTCTTATTTAAAGTAGGGTTAGCCATATGTGAGTAGTAATTACTGAAGGTATGGAAGAAAATAAAGTCCTTTTTATCACACATAACTTGTGAGATAAAAAGGACTTTATTTTCTTCCATACCTTCAGTATATTCTTATTATTTTTGGAAAAATACTTTGCACAAAATTCCCTTCATTTTCTCACTAATAATTTCGTACAATTTTTGTTGTAGCAGTTTAATTTTTCTTATAAAAAAATAAAAATCGTCGAAAAGATGATTTGGAATATTGGCAATCTGTATTTTTCAAAATCACATTTCTTATGTATTTACCACCGAAAAAAATTGAAAGCAAAAATTTGGTTTACTGTAAATTTGGTTCGGCCATCAAAATACTTTTACTTCTAATAAAATAATAGGTATATTACTTCAAAATTTATAATCAGAGTAAGTAGTTAATTTTATTGAATAACTTGCATCAGGTTTCAAAAGTAAAGAGTAAAATTAAATTGAAATCTTAATAGCAAATTTGCAGGCAACGATCAATAATAATAATATTTTTTGTAACCATAAAATATAAACAAATTTTTTGAAAAATATAGCAAAAATATAGTTCCAACCTCTTAACCGAAATCCCACACGGAAGTTTGGCAACACCGATTTGATAAAGTATTTACGCCAATTTCTTGAGGTTATTGTATTGTTGCGGTTTTGACAAACTTATTGTATGAAGGTTTAATGCTTTGAAAATTGGTTGGGTTGTTTGTTTGAAGGGAAAAATTATGTGTAGTGGACTTTAAAAAAAAAATTGACAGTTTGTTTTTGATTGATAGATAAAAAATAAGGTTGTCAGAATTTTTAAAAATAAATAAAACTAAAATTAAACTTATACATTCATTAATTCAATTGGCTCAGCAACGTGGGGCAAGTAACATTTTTGATCAGTATGAATAAGAAAATAGAAGAAAATATACAGGAGAAAGAGACTCTTGAAAAGAAAGGGGAAATTGATATGATGAGTATGTTCGAAATGATAAGAGAAATAATCTAAAGAAGAGATGAAACAAGACAATAAAAATTTAAATAATGAAACAAAACAAGAAATAAAACAAATCAAAGATGAAGTTAAACAAGATAATAACAATTTAAATAATAAACTGGAGGAAATGAAACAAGAATTGAAACAAAATAATGAAACAATGATAGAGAAAATGAAAAAAAAACAGGAAATGTGGAAGAATCAAAATTATACATGGAAAATAAAATAGAAGTCACTAAACAAGAGATGAGGGAAGAAGTGATTGGAAGAATCATGGAAATAGAAAATTTACAAATAAATAGAATAAAAAATACAAGAAAAAGAAGAGATTTTCAAAGAAAAAATTGAAAAAGAAGTAAAAGAAGTCAAGCAAGACAAGAAATGAACGCAATTAAATTGGTGGTACAAGACACCCAAGAAAGGATGGAAACTCTAGAAGGAAAATGGTATGAAACTTTAACAAGAATTTCATCAACAAGTAGAAGAAATTGTGAAGGAGATAGGAGCAAAATTAAGAGGAGACCAAAAACAAGATGAGAATAAAGCAGAAGAGCGAATTAAGGAAATACAGAAGGAAATTTTAAGTATAAGAAAATAAATCAAAGAAAAATACAAGATTTTAGAGCGAAATTTGTGGAATCCTGCTCTATCGGAAATACTAGCCATGAAATTTTCAACAAAACCATCGCTTACCCTGCCTGGTGAAAGAAACAAGAGACCAAAAATATTATGTAACCATTTACTATCTTCACTATTTTCTTTATATATTACTGACAGGCCTAAACTTTTAATTTTGCGAAACCAAGATTGGATAAGATGAAATCTACAGCCAAAAATTTTTACAAATGGTCAAACAAATTCAACAGCTTTGTGAATACCCATTTCGATATCAACAATTACTGTACTAGGACGAAGGGAAAAGTCTTTATTATGGGATATTGTAGAAAGTTTGTTTAAAACAACTTCATACGTGGAAGACAACTTATTCGGTAAAAGGCAGAAAATTAGAGGAATGTAATGTCCATTTTTGAGACAGTGAATAGAAAATAGCTGATAAAAATACTTTGTACAATAGATTAAAGTACCATCCATGTATAATGTTGTTTTATTTCAGGGTTTTGAAATAAATGTTGCAATTGCTTTCGAAGTCGGCCGATGCATTGACAACACCGCTTTTTTAAACAATTGTCTGAGACTTCTAAATAGACTGTATTTTTATAGGTTAATTTCTCCTTTCCCAGAATCCCAAAATGATGCACACATGTTACTTGTATTTAACAGTTTATTAAAAACTGAAACAAAAACGAAACAAGAACAATGGACAAAAAACAAACATTATATTTATTTATTTATTAAATAAAACTCATCAATGTCAGTACCACAAGTTATTATTAAATTTTAAGGGGCTACTAGTTTCGGCATGCTGCCATCATCAGGCCTGTAACGATATACCATCAAAGTTAATTACAAATTTACATTTCAAGAAAATATACACTTACCCATAGGGTACTGAAGTCAAAAATAAAAATAAAATTAAAATAATTAATTTGGTTTTAAAATTTTTTAAAGTCCAAATCAAATGATATTTCGTATCCCAAAAAAATGACATTTTAAATATTATAAAAGGAAAAGATTTCACATGTCAAAAAAAAGTAAAACAATTATTTAGGGTCGGAATTTTGTTTACTTTTCTTTAACACGTCAAATGTCATTTGGATTTTAAATTTAAAATATTTTTTCCATTGCTTACTTTTAAAATTAAGGAATGAAAATTTCAGGTTGTATTTACAAGGCACCTAAATACCAAATAAAAACTTTAGGTCTTTTATTTTCTTGTAATATACATAGGGCTACTGCGCCCCCTGGCGCGATGATCCGATACCCACATACCAAATTTCAGCTCAATCGGATCAAGCGTTTGGACGCTAAGGGTTGTGATTTTTTAGTTTAAAAAAAATTTTTTTTTAGGTTAGGTTTAAAATTAAGGAATGAAAATTTCAGGACGTATTTACAAGCCAGTGACGCACCTAAATATCAAATAAAAAACTTTAAGTCTTATATTTTTTTCGCGATGTACATAGGGCTCCCGCGCCCCCTGGTGGGGAGATTTCAACCAAAAACTAATGGGTTCAATCCCCGATCACCCGAAACCCATATACCAAATTTCAGCATAATCAGATTAAGCGTGCGGACGCTATCGTGGAAGAATACAGACACACAGACGGACATACTTCCATCTGGAAATCGTTTTAAACATCTCAGGGGACCTCAAAATGGATATATCCGTCGTTATCTCAATTTCTTTTAGCGCGTAAGTAAAACATCAAATTGAAAAGATTGAAATAATCATTGAAAATATTTTTAAAAAAGTGTCACTAATACTACTATTACAAACTAGCGGTGAAAAAACATTATTATTGTAGTTTAGTCTTAAAACCAAACCAAACAAATTGATAAGTGTCGCTCAAGTTCCTTATGGGAACAGGAGCGTTTGAAGAATTTTGATAACCACCCATTAACAAATGGGTAACATAATTGTAAAACATTCATTTTGTTTTAAGGCAAAATTCAAAATCATGTGTTGTTAACATCGAGAAATCACGATAAAATGATATGCCAATACGCCAATAGAAAAATTTGAATTTTTAAAATATAATCATTAAGCAACCGATTTTTACCGCAATAGTTTTAGTTTTGTATTTTTAAGAAAATATATTTTTATTTAGTGTACATATTTTTCAATATAATGGGACCCCTGAGGAACTCCTGAATTAATATCTGTAAAAGCGGAAGTAGAAAATGAAACAAATTTGAACTCGAAATGTTTTAGATTCCGACAAACATTTCAAGTTGGAATTGCAACCAAAAATAATTATGTTATGAATAGGGTGGTTGTCGAGTAAAAAACACTCTCCGCAATCAGTCAGAAGATTTAATGTAGCAATGGTATCATGCACTTCCGTGATACTTTTTGGTATTTTTGAGAAAGCTTTATTATTATTATTAATACATTTTTGACAGTGCAATTAAATACTTATCTATTTAAAACGCAAATGATTAAATTCGGATTATTGTTACGAATTAACCGGTGGCAAAATTACCTGGGTAGATTGGTTACGAATTGACCTGTAATTAGGATTGTTGATTTAAAAAGTTACGAATTCACCGGGACCCTCTTTTAAAACTATTTCAAATTTAATATTCTCTACCTCTCAAAGCTTCAAATATCAAAAATCTATAAAGTTAAAAAGAAAAATTCTATTAAAAAATGGTCCGCCAAAAATTTTGTAATATCCATGGCGCTGTCAGAAAAAAACTATAGAAAATTAGTTTATTTTAGCGTAGACACTTTTTAAATAAAATTACGTTGCGCTACTGCCCCTAATATATCACTCTTATTAAAGGTCAGTTTCAGTGCTTTTTAATGATGTCTAATAAGTAAAAGTTAAATACCTGGTTTAGTGGATTAACTTTAGATAAGGACTGACTGTTAGAAAATCCCTTTACAAAAAATTAATTATTCCGAAATTTAAATCCCTAAATGGGAGCTTAGCCGTAATGGGATTATAAAGTTAATATAGAAGCAGTAAAGGTATTTAAATTTAAAAGTTGTCTATTTGGAAAAGGGTCATCGAAAATATTATCTATTTCTCACAGTTGGGATCCAAAATTCCTCTAACACCTAACTTTTAATGACATTCGGGGAAGACAAATTTGTTTTGAAAAAACTAAATGGGTATTTCCCTAAAATAACTTTTTTCTTTACATCTACATTTCTAGATTCTTCTAAATGTGTTTTTAAAGATTTCAAAATAATCAAAAACATTTTAGTTTTGATGTGAAAATTACGAAGAAAATGGAGTTCAAAAAACTATTCATAAAGGAGGGCTGTCCACTAGACATCCGACGGTAAAGAATATTTTCAAACGTAGTTCAAAAATGGACGTTTCGATATATTAAGGTTCCGCGGTCGTCCATTGGGAGTCCAATGTTTAAAAAATATTTTATATTATGTTTCGAACAAAATTTTTAATATTCGTTTTTTACAGACTAATCTAGAAAATGATAACAAATCTTCCCTTTACAGTACGACCATGTAATGAAATAAAACGACAATTAAATCATTTCGATCATAATTTATTGCAATGCTTTGTAATGTACAGGGTTATTCATTATAAATTACCTACCCCTTATTAACGTTATTATTGCCTATAGAAAAAAGTTTCAAATAAAAGTTATATGGTTATAACTGTTTTTTGTTAAAATGCTATTAAATGTACAGTGGCGTGCAGATTTCAGGGGATACAAAAAAAGAATTTTTTTTTAAATAGAATACCCTATATATTTTTACATTTTTATAATCTTCTCGATGAGCTGATTTCAACGATGTATCACACTTGATGTCTAATCTGGATAATAAAGGATCTACAGCCACCTGAAAAATCACATTTTTTGAGTTAAAGTAGCTGTAGTAGCCAAACGGTTGAAAATCGAGAAAAACGGTTTACATGTCTCTATCCTAACTTTTCAAATTATATACTGTGGCACTAAAAAATATTGTATACAGGGTGATTGAAAATCAGATTAGACATCAAGTGTGATACATTGTTGAAATCAGCTCGTCGAGAGGATTACAAAAATGTAAAAATATACAGGGTATCCTCTTTAAAAAAATATTATTTTTTTGTATCCCCTGAAATCTGCACGCTACTGTATATTTGATAGCATTTTAACAAAAAAAAGTTATAACCATACAACTTTTATTTGAAACTTTTTTTTCTATAGGCATTAATAACGGTAATTAGGGGTGGGTAATTTATAGTGAATAACCCTGTACAATATTTTTTGTCTTTCCTTCCGGAGAAAAAACAAATAACACCGATGGTTTGCCGACTTGGTCGTGTCATATTAAATCTAGTCACTTGATACTGGCAGAATTCCTAATTCATTAAAAATCAGTACAGTTATACTTATCCCAAAAATAAAGAATACCAATAATGCTGATGAATTTAGACCAATAAATACCTTGCCTCCACTAGAAAAAATTAAAGAAATTGCTGTTTATGATCAATTAATGAGTCATGTTTCTGAAATTTCGATCCTAATCTGGTTTTAGAAAAAAATTTTCATGTGAATCAGCGCTACAACTTACACTTTGTAACATTCAAACTAAATTAGACGTTTTTGTTTTCCATTTTAAACATAAAACCATTTTATTCAACTCAGTTTTATGATTATCCATTTATTTCAGCACTATTAAACTGTTTCTTCAAAAAACTTTGACTATTTAAAATGTTTGATGAATAAAATTGCAACTTGATAAAATTACGTAAGTCGAATATATTTTATAGTTTTTAATTTTTATGATGTAATTAAAATTATCAACACGGTCATTTTAATTCATGTAACATTTTAATTCAATCAACAAAAAAATAACAAACATTTTAAATAAGTTCTAAATAATGATTTCCTACAATTTTAGTACCTACATTAAAATTATAGGTATTTATTTGTTTCTTGAATTAAAATGTTACATGAATTAAAATGATTGTTGAATAAAAATGTTTGTTGATAATTTTAATTGGGCGTTGTAGTCAGCGGGTGCTACTAGAACTACCAAATGAATTTGGCAACGTAGGGGATGAACTCTGTTTAACGTCAAATGTTTGTGGAAAGTGTCAGGCGTCAGTCAAATTTGTTTTGGTTTTATTTTTATTACGTGTTTTACTACCACTATTTTTTAAGTTTCTCGTAATCTCATATTTTGTGCCGTTCTTTGTCCTATTTACCTCAGAACAAGTACGACATCTACGGGTTACTTGTTTCAAATCCAACGTTGCCAAATTACTTATTTCGTAGTGCTCGATGACTCCAGCAACCAACATTACAATCCCGAATAAAAATTATCAACAGTCATTTTAAAACGAGTGTCATTTTTATTCAACAAACATTTTAATTCAAGGGACAAATAAATGAGAATACTTTTGTAGACATTAAAATTTTAAACAATCATCTAAATACCTTATTAAAAATGTTTGTTTTTCTTTTGTTGGTTGAATTAAAATGTTACATGAAATAAAATGACTGTTGATGTTCAGAACCTACATTTAAATATTAGATGTAAAAGGTAACTAATGAAAATATTTAGTCAGATTAATTTTAGGAAGTTGCATTTTTATTCAGTAAACAATTTAAACATTCTAAATTATTTCAAGTTATATTTTAAATGGGTCAATAGAATAAATTCTAAAATGTTTAAAAATAGAAATGTAAATAATGTAGTTTTAAAATATTTAGGTACTTTTTGAATTGTTTTCTTTATTTACTTTTTAAATAACTAGCAGTTGTATGTAACTAATTTACCTGTTTCTATAATATTTTAAGTACTATTAATCTGTTTCTTCAAAAAATTTTAACTATTTAAAATGTTTGATGAATAAAATTGTATCTTGATAAAAATTGCGTATGTCAACTATATTTGATAGATATATTTAAACCCTTTAATTTTTAGGATGCAATTAAAATTATCACAGTCATTTTAATTCATGTAACATTTTAATTCAACCAACATAAAAATAACAAACATTTGAAATAAAGAATTAAAACGATTGTTGGTCATTTTTATTCCTCAATGTTTTGGTTTATGTAACTATATGTTTCCAAAAAAATATCAACAAACATTTAAATAACTTATTTAAAATGTTTGTTATTTTTATGTTGGTTGAATTAAAATGTTACATGAATTAAAATGACTGTTGATAATTTTAATTGCATCCTAAAAATTAAAGTGTTATCTATCAAATATATTTGACTTACGCAATTTTATCAAGATACAATTTTAAATAGTCAAACTTTTTTGAAGAAACAGTTTAATAGTGCTGAAATAAATGGATAAACATAAAACTGAGTTGAATAAAATGGATTTATGTTTAAAATTGAAAAAAAAAACGTTTATGAATAAAAAGTAAAACGGCGTTCCATAGACCACAATTCTGGAGGAAATTTTGATTCGTTTGAAATATAAGTGTCCACTAGGTAGTCTGAAAATTTTAGAATAAATTTAGATAAAGATATTGAAGAAAATATACCTGGCTCTCAGCGGCGAGTTTATGGGTCGGATTATAGGTCAGCAGTTTGCGTCGCGGCGAGTTTAATGGTGTCATTAAGATCTCCTACCTGATTTCTGGCGAGTTTAATGCCGCCCTTTTATAGTAATACAATTCTTTTTTTAAATAACTTATAATATAATTTTGAGTCAAATTTTCCGCTCTTTCACGTGGAGCTATTAGTTTTTCGAAATTTTTATTTTTTTTTCGAGATATAATGAAAAAACCAAATTTTCGATTTTATTTTCGAAATTGTGAAGTTAGTATACACTTTAGAGCAGCAAAGATTTTTTATCGTTTTCTACACCCATTCAAGTACTTAAATGGCAAGTTTCATCGATATCACATTTTGTGCGAGGTCAAACTCTCTGACAACTGGGCTACAATATTTTCTAACTCATCCAATATTATCCAAAAAATTAATATTTTGTAATTTTTGGTCACTTGCTCTTTTTTATGAGTCAACTATTCTATAAATAAGAAAGTTTTCGTATTTAAAATACGAACTGAAGAGAATTATTAATGACGCTCAATAAGTATAAAGCAATTTATATAAATATACCGTCTTTCTATTTATCAACTCTAAAAAAAATAAGCGTCCTAATTGTTTCCCAAAAAAATGCTATAATTGAGAAGCTCATTATTTTTATTGCCTTTATTTCGTTCGCGACTCCTATTTTTTTTGTTTTGTTCTCGGTTATTTTTAATTAAAAAGGGGAAAGTCGAAATGTAAATGCGATCGAAGGAAATCTCTTTTAGCCTTTAAAAAAAGAAGGAAGAGGAACGACTTTGATTGCGTTGGTCTGGCGCCCCGATTGACACCAGGTGCACAAATAATAACTTTTTTGGAGGTAGAGAAGTGGGAGGGATACAGGGGAGACACGAGGATGGAGGAATAGAATATAATGCCAAAAGCGGCATTCGAGAGCAATATGGCATGTCGGAGAAATAACTAACTATAGAGATGTAAAGGTATTTCGGAACTGTTAAATTCGAACTGTTTCACTAAAAAATGAGACGAATTTTTTATTTTATTTTACTAAATTGATTTCAAAACTGGCGTTCGCGAGTAATTATGGGTGACAAATTAGAATTATGGTTGCTACTGGTTGATATTTAGATTTTTGGCGGGAAAATGACCGGATAATTTAAAAATTGTAGGCTGTGGCAAAAACCGGGTGTAACTGAAGATTTCGACGGTTTTATCCCACAAAAAAATACTCTTACCAGAATTGAAGAGCTTGACAAAATACGTAACCTAGTTCCAATCAGAACCCGATAACTCAATTAGTTCGCAAAATATCGCGATTTGAAATTGCAAAAATGAAAAAAATTAATTAATTATTTCTCGAGAGGTAGTGGAGATAGGGTCTCATTTTTTTGTGAATAAAGAGCTAATAACGAGTACTTTTATGTACCGGACGGTGGGGATGGTGCCTAAAATCGCGAGCAACAAATTATTTTTTATTTTTGGCGCCAAGCGCGCGTTTGCGAAAATAAAAATTTTTCGGTAGTGCTATCTTTTAGCGGATGAAAAAGTGAACAATTTGAGCCCTCGCTAGTTTCAATAATATTTGTTTTCATCAAACCCGGCTGTGATTTGTCGGAAAAAAAATGTTTTGTATTTTAAATGAAATAAAATCCAAAAAACTATCCCAGGCAGGTAAATGTCATGTACGGTTATTTTGTGATTTTACCAAGTTAAAATTTTGCTTCTTTAGGCTGCGGTCACATTAGCGTTTTTCACGCGAGAAAAAACGCAACAAAAATAGTCATAATGTAGGAGCATGTGGCTGGCCAGACACAGCGTTTTTTCTCGCTAATGTGGCGCATTCTCAAGGTCTCCCTTCGCGGGCTCCAACAAAACATACACAAGCAAAGCTAGAGATAGACTGCATTTTTTCATGGCCGCGGCGACGGGAAAACAAGCTGACACGCTGCGTGAAAAAACTCTGATGTGGTCGCAGCCTTATACTGTCTAGCTCCAAAATTATACAGTTCAATTCCAGAAAATATTAAACATAACGTAAATTTACTCTAAAAAAATTATTCATAGAAATTGTAAATTGCTCATCAATAAAAATTAAAGTTAAAACACCATCACAACATACCTGGTGATTCATTAAGAAGGCGTTCAAATTCAATGCAATGAATTTTAAATTAAAAAAGCCATTTCCATTTCACTTAACGCTCGAAAGTGGACGGTGAAATGAAATAATTTTATTGCATAATATTGTCCAATTAGGGCAACCCTTTATCCAGTGGTAAAACGACTTTGACCATTTATATCTCTGAAACGTTTCTTATGCTCAACTTAATTTTTTTTTCGATGAACCTAAAATTTTCAACAGTATTGAGAAGCTCCGTACTTGAATTTATGAAAAGAATAAACCTTGATAATTCGTGTCTTAACGATTAATCAATCTTCAGGCCCTTAACCTACTAACCCTTTGAGGAAATGTTGACCTTCTCTTTAAAAAAATAACACAACCATCTCTACCATCGGGAAGCAAAATAGAATGGCTGTCCGCGATCCCGCGCTCAGTCTCAATCTGCGTTTCGTTCTGGGAAGGCCACGCTTCGGAAACCTCTCTAGAAAAGATCGCGGCGCACCGCACGAGAGTTTCGTTGGGTAGGTACACGCCTCCCACTAAGTTTGAAAGAATAGTAAATACTGTTATTATTTATTAAAAATGGTGTATTTTTGTGACACGCTATCAGTGCGGTGGTGAAAGTGATTTTCTAAAAATTTAATTAATTTGTGATAAAGATAAAAAAACGAAAAATGGATGATATAAACTTCGCCGCTCAGTGTTTGCTGGAGATGTCCCACAGCAAAGACCACTTATACTTGCGCCCCCTGGATTTATCTAAAAATATCTTCCGCGAAGTTGTTCTCGTAAACCCTGGACCGGCAGTAATCGTAGAACAAATACCACCTGTCTCCCCTACATACGTCAAAGAAGTACCAGTTACCACTAATACCGAATCGTCCTCCTATATGGTCGCGAGAATTTTGACAGATTTAACCAGGATTAAACAGGAACCCGTGCCAGAAGTACCATCCGACAACGAAGGAAATTTAACCATTGACGAGGATGTTGATAAAGAAATTAAAGCGCCCGTTGTTCCAAAAACAGAAATAGTAGTCACACCCACTAAGGTGCACATACCTGACTCAGTCACGCCCACCAAAGTAGTCAAATCTGAAGCGGTCACGCCTCCTACTAAGGTGTTGAAAGATGATGGGGTTCCGCCCCCTAAGAAACCAGGTGTTTCACGTGCACAGGGGTGTCCCAGGTTGGGAGCGCAAGTCAGGAAGACACATAAGTGTTCGTACGATGGTTGTCACAAGGTTTATGGAAAAAGTTCGCATCTTAAAGCTCATCTTAGGACACATACAGGTAAGATTATTATTCTATCTAAAAAGAACGAAGAATGAAGATTTTACCTCATACCAATATGTTTCCAGCTGCACGCTGCTTATTAAAAATGTGTCAGTTGTTGTCCAAATATTTTGAACGAAAAACAATATACTTAATTCGTGGAAACAAAATATGTGAGCTATTTTCTAGCAGTCTTACTTATTCTTCTTTTATAAAAATGATCCTTAAAATTGCAAATGGGAAAAATATGCTTTATAGGACCGTAAATACTTTTTCCTCCTACCCCTATAGAAAGTACACACTTTCCTCCCCCACATCAGGGAGGAAACTAATACTTCCCACCCTAGGGAGGAAAAGTACTTTTCCTCCCCCTCAGTTTGAATATGTTGTAAATGATGAAACTTGTGAATTTATTATATTCAAATTGTTTCTGTAAGTTCTAGAACATCTTGTTTATCCTGTATTCTGGAAAAACTAAATATGAATGTTACTTTAACGTTAGGTTTTTAAATAAAAATTTCAACTTAAGGATTCTTAGATATGTTTTTTGGGTTAAGAATAAGAAAATCATAGTATGCTGTGGCTCACTGACAGTAAGAATAAAATAATTATTTGAAACGTCAAAATGCCGGATACAAACCAAATAAAGCTAAAACTTTTACAAGAGAAGAAATAAATACATTCTTAATGGAAGCCCTCGATGATGTGTTATAAATTTGTTTAATAAACAATAAACTTGTGTGCTTAACATATCGTATATTATTGATAAATTAACTCCAATGTTAAAACGTCATATACTTGGAATTGCTTTTGTCACTTTGACATCGATAAAAAAGGTGCATCCTTTTTTATCGCGATAAAAACTTCTCTTCCTTAATATCTAGTAAGCGGACGTCACTTTATTTGTCAACTTTAGTTATAATTTCATAGCGATTAAGTGTAAGAGTTGGCAAAACTGCAAAAAAATATCAATGAATAGTCCGTCAAATTTTTGAATTTTAATACATTGTTATTGATTATTATCACGAAAATCTTGTTAGTAATTTAAGAGAAAATGAAAATACGACATATATAGAGACCCGAGAAGAAAATATTAAAATAAGTACACCAATCCAACCAACCTATAATAATTGTATTTTTAATAACTTTAATTAATTGTTCTGCTAAATTATTAATTGTTCAACAAAAATAAAGTTTCTGTTTTTTATTCTTATATTCTGTCGTTAATTTATCTTATCAAAAAACACGCGAACTTTCTTTTTATGGATAAATTTCTTTTTATCTCAACATTTTTCCATCAGTAATTTTACTCTAAAAACTGACATTTGATAAAATTACTGATTGGCAAAATGTTTCGAAGAGAAATTTATCCGATAAAAAAAAGCTCTTGTGTTTTTACTGTTGATAAATTCGTTATTATTCGTGCTGTAAATAAATTTTCAAAAAAAAAAAGGTTTAATAAGTGGGTCGGAGGAAAAATGTATTACACGGGAGTAAAGTGCCTTTTCCTCTCTTGGATGTTTACTGCCCTCCGCTTCGCGTCGGGCAGTAACTTACATCCTGCTGGAGGAAAAGTGGCACTTTCCTCCCTAGTAATACAAATAGCTATTATTCCTGATCGGGATATTATAAGCTTATATCGTCATAGTTACGCTATCAATAAAGAGGGTCATAACTCCCTTGCGGGATGTTAGAGGTGCCTTAATTCCCTCTAATTTTCCCTTAATTCCCTCTAAACTTTTACAAGTAAAAATGAAATAATGAATGAAAACCAAACCATATTTTATTTATTCACGTTATTACTTATTACAAATAAATGTACAATTCCGAAATGTTCCCTAAAAATTACTTCCGCTACTGGAAATTATTTTTTCTTTTGTATGGCTGGAGCTTCTGTTCACTACAGTCGAGGTACCTGCCTCTTCTAATGGCAAAGTAGGCAACATACGTCGTTTTATTTCTTAATTCGATGCTATAAAACAGCAGACTTTTTCGACTTATAACACTCTTCCGTTTCAAAAAAGCCTCTAGTTCATTGAACTTGGTGATATCTCGATTCTCATGTATAGTCGCCATCGACTTTAGCATTGACCATTTAGTCCATAAAGTATTTGGACTATACGTTTCTGACTGCAACCAATAAACACAACTACTACCAAATCTACCGAAAAACATTGAAAATACCTTACCATTTCTTGAAAATATGCCAGAAAGACCAGTTTCATCTGCATCTTGTGGCATAATATTTCTCTGTGTCAGCCAATTCAGATATACCTTGTATTCTTTTTGGTATATGGCTTCACTTTTCGTTGGAAGTAATGATTTTCTTGCTTTTTCAGCATTTTTCAAAATACCCTCTATTATATCAACTCAAACACAGCGATTGATAACAATAACAAAGGTCTGTTTATAAACATAGTAACATAGCAACAACCTAGCAACACTCCCAATCAACGGTACCTGATTCAAATTTACAGAAAAGGTAATAAATCCAAACATTTATTCCATTTTTAAATATGTTAAAATCGATCAGAAATAAAATAATCTATGTACCACGGGAATTAATGAGCCTTAATTACCTCAGGTAATTGCTGTCCCTCGGGACGTAAACTTTGCCTTCGGGATAAATTACTATTATTTATTGATACTATCCAAGTATCCAGTCTGTATCTGATAAATCATCAGGGTGTTGAGCTGGATGAGCATCCAACTCTGGAGGATTGCACAAAATAGGTTCTCCTTCAGTTAGTGCTATGAGCCGTGCCTCTGAAGTCCATTTGCATACTTGCGATTTAAAACAAAGGCCAGTAGAGCTTTCACAAAGCCAAAGCACAAATCAAAGAATACTACATATTTTCAATCAAATTTCTAGCGTGGAACTTACTTTGTGAACCTTTTTAAACTTTAACTTGGCGTTGCTGCCATTAAAAATTATGCACCCCAACATTTCGTTTTCCTTATGCCACCGAATCTAACGAAAGTCTCTAGCTTTTTTGTTTTATTTAGCCCGAACGAAAGAGAAGAAACAAAAAAGTTCTATTTGATTTTCCTTATCGTGGAAAATCTTTTATTCACAATATAACTAACGGTGGGAAAACTGAGTATTAACTGGAAATCGATCAAGGAAAAGTCGGTTTCGGTTTAGTGGATAATATCGAAAAGTAATTTTACTCACGGGGGTAGTAATAAACTTTTTAAACGTGTGTAAGATAGAGATATACTTTGTAATTTTATTCTTCAAATGATGAAATAGTTAAAAGTCGGTTAAGCTTTCATACGGGGTGTTCGGGAGATATCAAAATATTTTCGTTTGAGGTAAAGTGCTTGGCACACTTTTTTTTTACGTGGTGTAACCAGTAATAGTGTATCTAGTACTAAAAGCAAGAAAAAGAAGAACACAAAGAAAATAGCAATAATGTCGCTTCTTCAGCTAACATAACGGATAAATTTAGAGGGGGAAGTGACAAAGAGAATGACTTTTCATTTCAGGTCTGCAGTCAATATCGCAACCCCACTCACACACATTTTCAGGTAGAGTTCAGCCTCTGTTTAATAATTGTACACACTGTAACATAACTAACGTTCTATATGTGTAATAATAGATCGCTGTGTCTAGGTGCACGCTAACGTGTACCAAATAAAAAACTTAGGTACACGATAAAACGTCATCATTATGAATCTTTTAGCGGCACCTTTAATTTTATACAAAATTAACATCGTGCACGGTAATTTAACAATAACTTTATTTTTCATTTGTTTTTGAGGGCTAAGGTCAATAGAAAAAATTAGAAAATCTTTGTTTTCATCAGGCCAACGTTTGGGCTTTTTATTAAGTCATCATCAGGGCTTCTGCAAAAAATACAAAAATGTGTTGTCTTTTAAAATTAAAAATGAAGCGTATAAAATGTAACAATACGAAATAGAACAATTTGACATTATTAATAACAAAAATAAAATAAAAAAAAAATATTTTAAAAGCATATCTAGATTAAAAAGCTATAATATATATTTGAGAACCACAGAATTCAGTTTCATGGAAATTCTGTGGTTCTTCCTTTGTATTATCTTTTTGTTACCTCGAACATCCAAGAGATCTTGAACTTGGCTTTTCTCTTTCAAATTCAGTTTCCGATTAGCAGTTAAATGACTATAAACCATCTACAATAGTAGTTTGTGCAACAAGAGTGGACATGATGGCCATATCGCACTCGAGTTGTACACTATATTTTTTCTACGACCCACTAACGAAAATCTATAATTTTTAAAAATTAAATTAGGTTTTTGAGATAAGATAACTAATTTAAAAATAGTTTATGATTTTATGAATATAGAATGAATATATAGAGGCTTATCATACCTGGGTTAGAGTGATTTTCCACGAATTCTTTTATCTGTACACCTACTTTGCTGGCGTGAATTTGAACTATTGCTGGACATTCCATTTTATGAATTCTAAGATCGAGATACATTGATAATGAAAAGTAAGCATCATTCAAAACAGTAGGAAAATCTTACAAAATACAACTGCTACCAATACTCACCTGCTATGTCTAATCACGAACTTTTGTTTATTTTCTGTTTCATATTGCCTCATATCATTTTCAAATTTCTGAAAGGAACTAAACACTTGATCACAACGCATAATTTGTATCGATCAACACAAACGTTTAACCTCGTTCAACATTTGTAAGTACTGAACATAACCTCATTTATTTAACGTACACGGTTGAATGTCTCTGGCGCGGTAAATCGGTGCACGATAGAAGACTACGTCATTGATAATGACGTTTTATCGTGTACCTAAGTTTTTTATTTGGTACACGTTAGCGTGCACCTAGACACAGCGATAATATATTCAATAAATAATGTTCTTAATGTAAGTTGGTTGTATGCGTGAAGTTCGTTGCTTGGCAACAGACTAAGATACTAGATTAGCGTATTTTGGGGTCTGAAGTTGCTCCGAGAAGGTATGCATTCTTCAGCGATTTTAGAAAAAATCATTTGATTGGGGTGGGTAATCAGGATCCAATTCGTTACCTAGTGGACTTGATGGACTTGATAGTAAACTTGATATAAATGCTGATAAGTAGCACTAGATCTAAGAAGACAGGATAACTTTGCAACTTTACTATGCAGTATAAATAGTAAAGTAAAACGGATCTAAGACTTATAGAATTTTTTTTGGAGCTCCGTACATGGCAAGTTGAAAACGAATTCCATTAGCGAGAATATTGTCTGGAGTGGAATCTATCTTTGTAAATACTTCAGCGCAATCAATTAAATGGATACGTTGTTTCATTAATTCAAATATCTTTGTTTTAGCTCTTTTGGGAAAATGTAAACGTAGTATCGCATCCATTTATTGCATGTAAAATAAGATATGAGCTTTACATTTTAGATAGGACGTGAAACTTTGTGTGTAATATATTTTCGTTGCTACTTAGGCTTAAAAAAGTAAATTATCTTATCCATAGGAGTTCGTGCAGTTAATAATTATCATTATGTTTAACAGAAATAGTAGCTGTTAATTTATAGTCATAAATCGATCAAAAACAACGTCAGAAGATAAAGATGTTTCAGTAGCAGATTTGATGTTTTTATAAGTTTGCAACCCCCAATGCAAATTGGGACTTTTTTGCTTTGTAAAGTTTGTAAGGCTTTTTCTTGCCACAAAGAAAAGTATGCCTTACGAGTGACGCCTTAATACGGAGGTTGCTCTATTGGACTATTTAATGTGGTTTACTTACACAACCCTTTTTAAAAGCTCTGAAAAGAGGTAAGGTCTGTGATTATAAACCAGGAAATAACGTTGACACATCCATTGCTTACGAAAACTAATATCTACAGATTCAAAATATAATATTTCAAAGCCCAACCCTCAAAACCCTGAACAAAAATTAACTTAAAGAAATGTTCGATTCGGAGTTTACTAACGGATTTTGACTGTTAAATTTATCAAAATATGAAATTAATCGAGAAAGATTATTGAATTAATTAAATCCTAATATTCGGCGGAAGAAATAGTTAAATTTATTAATTTAAATTAACCGGAAAAATGTACTGAACTGATTTACTTATTAAATTAACCGGAAGAAACGAAAATACGGACTAAAGGGCGAATTTACCAGGCTTTTGATCGGATTAAATACAGGGCTATTCTAGCCAAAACGGAGACTTATCCTAGGCTTTTAGCGTACCATTCATTAGCAAACCAGAAATGCTAATGTTTGAAAAAGATATTGATAAACGAAAGCTAACCAGGAGAATCAATACCAATTTCAACAAGCCTCTATACGGGAACGCGGCGGGTGAAGTTAACAATGGACCCCTTGATATTGATTTACGATAGCAAATCAGGAAAATCAATACCAATCCCGGTAAGTCCTGATACAAAAGAAAAAGAAACGGTTGAGGTTGTCAGACCCTTTTTAAGCTTTTAGCATACCATTCATTAGCAAACGATAGAAAACCTGGAATGCTAATGCCTGTTGACGCAAGCTTAAGAGAGGACAAATATTGATTAACGATAGCTAACCAGGAAAATCAAAACTCACTTCTAAGCTTCATTTATAGATGGTAGCACATTTGCGAATTTAAAGTGTTTGGAATTTGACTTGTTTGCGTACTTTGTAATGTTATATTCAAAATAAAATAAATATCTCAAATTGTAGTAATATTTATTCACACAATTAAATAGTTTTTAACATGACATACAACTTGCGTCACATTTGTGTTTGTGTAAAGATGGCAAGAGACGGTAATAATGAAAAACTATTTCTTTAAATTATGACCCCTTAAGAGACGTCTATGTGGATAGCGTTCAACATCGTAGCATTTCTGTGGTTAGTTAGGTCGGTCGCGGCATACTTGATGTGGGCCAGTCACGAACAAAATTCAAGCCAGGTGAAATAATGTTTACAATGTAATTGCCAGTGGTTTTATCTACCAATTTTATTTCTGTAGAACTCATTCAACTTTACTTATTTGTTTTAACTTCAAACGACCTTCGAATTATACGTATCTGAAGAATGTAATTTTACACATAACAATTTTGTATATATTTCTGTAACTGGACTTTCATAAATATGATTTAACACTCCGGTGAACCATAAGACTATAACTATAAAGGACGAAGGTATACTGTGATCAAAAATTACTTCGTTGATTCTGGTTTTTGATTTACTAAAAAAGAACCCCGCACAAATCTTATGGGAATTGGCTCCCGGTCAAATTGGCTGAAATTTGGATATGTTCGTTTCGGCATCCTGAGCAAAAGTCTTTGGGCACAAAGCTCAATTCTGCGTATTTCGGTTCCTACGGAGCTCCAAAGCTCCATGGATTTAACATTATTTACTACTTAAAAAGGTAATCTTTTCAAAAGTTTAGTATTTGCTGCGTTAAAAAAAAGTAACCTCTTATGTTTTCGAGGTCGCTGCATTCAAAACTAATTCCAATATAATAATATTGACAGTTGACAGCTGTCAACTAGCTGTCAAACAAGCAATAATCAAAATTGATAAAATCCACATATAAATATATGTTTTTGAGGTTGCTGAGTTCAAAACTGATGTTAAAAAATCGATATTGACAGTTGACAGTTGTCAAATAACTGTCAAACAGCAGGTAACAATCGAAATATTTTAAAAACAACTGAAGCATGCTTGCATGCCACCTAATTATTACTCTATCTTGACACATTATCATGCAAAGTCAAATATTTAATTAACGATAGTACTCAACTGTCAATATCGTCTTAAACCTTAAAAACATATGTTTACATATTAATTTTATCAATTTTGATTGTTACATGCTATTTGACAGTTAGTTTGACAGCTGTCAACTGTCAATATTATTATATTGGCATTAGATTTGAATGCAGCGACCTCGAAAACATAAGAGGTTACTTTTTCTAACGCAGCAAATACTAAACTTTTGAAAAGATTACCTTTTTAAGTAGTAAATAATGTCAAATCCGTGGAGCTTTGGAGCTCCGAAGGAGCCGAAATACGCAAAATTGAGCTTTGTGTCCATTGAGACTTTTGCTCAGGATGCCGAAACGAACAACATATCCAATTTGACCGGGAGCCAATTCCCATAAGATTTGTGCGGGGTTCTTTGTTTAAACTCAAACGGATTTTTCCTCAAATTCCAATATTATCTAGAATTAGGGTGCCTCAGGGTTCAATATTGGGGCTGATTTTATTTTTCGTGTTTTTAAATGATATATCATCGGTCTGTATATCTCCTGACCTGAAATAATGATACAAATTTTGAAGTTGATTCATATCATGCTAGTGAACTTGTTGATAAAACTAATATTTGTATTCAGGAATTTTCTCAGTATTGCACTACACAAGGATTATCAATAAATGTAAAAAATTCACACATATTGCATTTTAGGCCTAAAAATGCTCAGATAATTTCAGCTTATTAAAATTAATCGTGAATTCCTGGAACAAATAAATTTAACAGTTTTGTCTTAAAAAGTGGTATTTGTTTCTTTCTTAACAGGACCGTATTTCCAAATAGGATAAGTAGGCTACAACCTAGAGCAGCAAATTTTCAGGGGCGATTATGGAGTTTGGCAAGAGTCTTGTGGTAGAAAAATTTAAAAAATATATATACAAAGATTTGAGTTATGATAAAATACACCAGTGTTATTAGAACTTTTATTAGAACTTTTTCATTGAATTTGAGGGTTGCGAATAGTTGCGAATAGTTGATCGGTTCTATCAGTGCGATATACACTCCACTAAAAAGCAACGGAACAAACAGTAAGAAATGTGTAGAAACAAAAATTATAGCAACTTGATATGTTATTCCAATAAGTAAAGCATAAATGGCCACTTTTCCGGACGTGGACTGAAAAGTTCTTCTTACTGACCGGAATTTGACGTTTTTTAGACATATTCGAATAAAAAATATTTTTTGTCCTTCTACATAGCCTGCCTTCTAAAACTATAACATAATACAAATTCACAACACGTAATCTTGTATTATAACTTTCTTGTGGTGCAATCTAATTTTTACAAGTGCAGCGATTAATTCTGACAACACTGTAATATGAACTATATAGGGGCGGCAAATTGACTTTAGCCTATATGCGACTTACTCTTAAATTCGGCCCTGCTTCTTATGCATATTAGAAGTACTCTTAGTTTTGGCATTCTTAGATTAGCATACCTTATCTATTTTATCTTACAGTATAGTTTTTTGGGGTATAGTTTTCTGATAGAGTTTTCTGCGGACAAAAGAAAGTTATAAGATGCTTGGCTGGAGTTTCACCAGAAACTAGCTGTAGAAGGTTATTTACTGATCTGTCCATCTTAACAGTCTCACCCTTAGCTATTTTCTGCTTGATAATATATGTAAATAAAAGATATCCATTGTACAATAACCGGTGACAGACATTGTCATATTCACAAGAATATATGGTAACTTTTTAAACTTTAATTTATTTAGAGAAACGCTCTACTCATACCTGGCTTCAAAAGCTCTCTAAACCTATGATGAGTCTTTTGTGTAATTTTCACAAGTCCGATACATGTTTATTGTTATGTGGAGATTTTATGGATGAGTAAACAAACTTGTCTAAATAAGGACCCTCATTTCGCAAGAATTTTGTAGCTCATAAAGTTGGTCAATTGTGGCCAAGACAAATACAAAATCCAATGGTGACTAGTTTCGTTTCCCTGTACCATCTTCAGTCCTAAGAAAAATTGGAAGAGTTGTACATCCACTGTTAACTTTTCTTAGTCTTGAAGAACGCAATTGGTAAATATTTAAACTTTTTTGCCACATATTTACTCAATACTCCAAGAGAACAAGTTTGTAAATAAACAAAAATTGTCAAAAAAATGTATGTACTTATTTCTTATTACTTATTTCTCATTTTGAAAGACCGGATACCGGACTACACTCGCAGCATCCGAGAGCTGAGCAAAACGATAGTAAGAGGTATTTTCTGTCGTAAATGTGGAGAATAATCCTTCAACAAAAGGTCTTTTCTGTTTCTATTAAATTCTGGTTTACTGTCACACTAAATTGTACGCTTCAGAGAACTTAGTTGCTCCGCCGTTATGCTCCCCTGCCAAACGTTTTGTTCTTCTCTCCTTCAGTTTTGTTTCCGAAAACGTAAACGTCCTTTATTGCAGCGGATTACGTTTTCAACTCGATTTTAATACGTTTAATGACTAAAAATTAAGTCATTTGGAGAGTTTAGCTTTGAGGTTTCACAATTTCCTATCATCATAAGTCAACGTTGAAAACAGAATCTACTAATTTTGGTAATGTCAAAAGCATGGAGCATTTATATATACTGTGTACAGGGTGTGACTTAGGGGATATTTCTTGGGTAAATCGAGTTAAGTTAATTGGGGTTAAGGGGTTCCGGACCAGGAACTTTTATGGATTTTGTTGAAAAGGTATAGCCTGTTAAGCATAATTACTAGAGATTCACGAGTTTGATTTGATTTCAAATCAAACTCAAATCAAGCTTAGCAGTGCTGTGAATCAAATCATCAGAAGGCGGTGTATTCATCATTTTGTTCATGAGAAAGCTCTTTTCGAAGTAGGTACCGCGTTTGCTCACGGTTGATCAAAAACAACAATACGTCAACAATTCAGAGGGATGTTTGAAGCTGTTTAAGAGAAATAAAAAGAATTTTTACTTGAGGAATGTGACAATGGATGAAACATGAATCCATCAATGTTCAGCAATCAGCTGAGTGGACAGCAAACGTCGAAAGCCGCCCAAAACGACTAAAAACGCAGATGTTACCTGGTATGGTTTTGGCTTCCGTATTTTGGGAACCATCAATAGCGAATATTATATGGCGTTATTTGAAGGAAGAAATTGCGAATAACTGGCCCCAAAAAAGTTATTTTTCACCAAGTCTCAAGTCGATCGCAATAGCAAAATTGCACGAATTGCACTTCCCTATCCACCGTATTCTCCAAAAAAAATCTTTAGATCTGTTTTATTATCTGGAGGGTAAATCGTACAAACTCGGTGTTCATTCAATGACAACTTGTTAAAAAGTTATTCGTTTAATATATATTATAACTAGAAAAGAAGAGCGAGAAAACAGCGAGATATGTTCAAAAACAGAAAATTGGAGTAATAACCGAGGAATGAGACAAAACTATTTGTGAGGAAACTTTTTTAATAGCCCTTATTCTCAGCTTATATGCTTTTCTATCGTTCTTTTTTGTCTGCAAAACGCATAATCTTTATTTGGGGTTGGATGTGTCAACGAACTTGAAAAATATTACTTTTTCTTTATGTTACTTTCATTGTAAAAGCCACGTACCAAGGTAGCCAGAAATTTTTTAAATTTATTTGAGTTTGGGTGAATTAAAAATGTTTGTACATTTTACAATATTTTATGATTTACTGACTTCCGTTATTCATCATATCCACCAGATCTTACCTCTCCAGTCGCATACATTGAGTCAAAAATTCACTATAACCTATTGAAGAATTAAAGGATGTTATTTGAGCCTTTTTCTCAGGACTACCCATATTTCATAATAGTCCAGTAAATTAACGCCACAAAAACCTCAAACTTGGGCATCAAGTTTGTTCGTCAAATTTTTTAATTTGCAGGTATTCATAGGTACATTTACCTCCGAAAATCTCAGCTTCGTGTAATTTGTGGAAGGGTAGGAAAATGGCTCTAGAGTTCCCGAAAATCTGCCGAAATGTGACCTTTAGAGCATTTTTGTTTAGAAAAAAAATGAAGAGCAGTTCATTACCTACAAAAGTTGTCTCTATGATTTTTCCGCTACACTAATATTTTTTGAAAAAACGGCGTTTAAAAAATTCGCAATTTTGAGAATCTAAAAATTCGCAAAATTATTGTGGTGAAAACGGAAAATTTGAATATCTTCCCAAAACTTGAATATCCTCCCGTTTTTGTCTGAAGACAAAACATAAGGCAATAATAACCAACTTTTTTTCACTTGTTGCACTTGATTAATAAATTTATTGTAAAAAAAACCAATTTGAGAAAGTTTGAAGGCAGAGTTTTTTCTTGTGCACTTAATAAAATACTTGATAAAAAATATGAAAAAAAAATAAAAATGCCATCGACAAGGGGACGAGCTAAGCTTTCTAATGATGTGCGTTGAAAACCGATATGGTCCTTGATTATCTGTTAATTCCCGATAGACCCGAGCATTTTCGAAAACTCCGGAAATAAAAAGAAACACCGTAAAAAAACATATTGTAAATGAAAATACTCAAAAATGATTTATTGAATCTTTCTGAATATATTTATCACCTTGCAAAGCCCCATTATCCAAAAGGATTCGGTGAAATTAGTCTTGATAAAAACCATGAATAAATTTATAGGAAGGTCAAAATTTCGATCAAAAACAAATTTTGGCCCGGTCTTTCAACAATTCAGAGAAATATATAGAAGGAAAAGTAACATGATATTATAGCTACAGGTTCCTTCTTTCATCTAAACTTTGAATCATGAAAAAATATTAATTTTTACGTGATTTATTGAAAAATTTGTAATCCGCTTAGAGCGTGCTCTCTAAATTCAGGCAGTAGCTAAAAATGGCGGTGCGATTTGGAGCCGGATATGTCGAAAAGTATCACATTTTTGACAAAAATGATGAGGATCTTTTTTGTAGGTAATGAACTGATCTTCATTTTCGTCCACAAAAATTCTCTAAGTGTTATATTTTCGGAAATATCGGCGAAAATAGGCGAAAAAAACCACATTTTTGAGACCAATGGGCCATTTTCCCGCCCTTCCACAAATTTCAGACAGCTGAGATTTTCGGGGGTGAATGTACCCATGAATACCTGTAAATTAAAAAAAAATGGTGCCGGACAGACCTGATGCCCGGGTTGGCACCTTCGTTTATTTGACTAATAGCATGACGACCAACTTGGAAGTCAGTTTTCTTAAATAAATCAAAGAGTTACAACTTCAGTATTGTTTCCTTCTGGCCATATTGTAGTATCCAAGTGCTAAAAAAAGTGTTCAATTTTCAATCTAAAATTGAACATAAATCGTAATTTGCATAACGATTATTAGTATTGCGTAAATCCGACAACGCCGTGAAAACACGCCACCTCGCACAGGCCGACGCGGTTGAATAACAATAAAAAAACAGTCTAGACACTCAACCTTGATTTTGACCGTTAGAATATTAGCCAGGCGAAAAACAATTTTTTTTATCCATCTCTTTGTCTGGATGCTTCGTTGCAACCGGCAAAGCCGCGCTTGTAGATTTTAGTAGCGCTCAACATCTCGTCTAGTTCACCTCGTTCAGTCCAGATCGCACAAATCGCGGCGATCGATCATTTGCAAATTTTCAAATCAATTTAAATTAGTATCGCTCAATACCTCGTTCAGTTCGGATCGCACAAAATCGATGCGATCGAATATTTGCAACTTCAATTTCCAAATTCATTTTTTAAACATTCACACTAGTTATTTATAGTTAAATTATAGTACCTGTTATTACCTGTTTTTATGTGTTGTTCTTGTTCTTCGTTAAAGACATTTAAATAAAAGGTGTTATGAAATTCCTGATGTTTTATTGGTAATACTGGAGAGACGGGGGAAAGAATTCTTGTACGTTCTACACATACAGTGCACATTATTGAAAGCAAAAATCAAACAGGGTTTAAAAGGTCAGCAAGACAAGGCTGTACCGGGAAACCGCTGCAAACTTGCTCAAATCACTTCAAAAAGTTTTATGTATTGTTTTTAAAAAATGAACACTTTAAAACCCAATAAAAGTCCATTCTTCCAACACGTGAGTATTTAGTTCCCATTCGAAACGTGATGCTCTATTCCAACCTACAAATACAAATGTTATTAATCAACCGCATCTATTTTAATAGGCACTTCCTATTTTGATTTAGGTTCGTGTTTATTCAATTACTGATTTTGCTTCGAAAACCGGTACACGAAGTAAACATCATGTGTTGAAAATTTTTAATTTTTTTTTGTTGCAACATGTGTAGAGACTTTTAATGTCTATCAAGGACGAATAATGAAATATCTTAACTCGATTTCGTAAAATAACTTAAAGTTGCATATTGTGGTTTTATGATATGCAAAAAGTTGCTCTACCCTTCTGGTATGGAATATCTATCTAGTTTTTATTTGTTACAAAAATATTTCTAACTCTCTTTGCTGAAACGCCATGAATTGTCAAGCAATATTATATCGAAATGTTATTAGAACAAACGTACCCTCGATAATTTCAGTTTTTAAATTCGATTGCATTCGAACCTTAACAGCGAAACGTCTCTTGGACTACTAGACGATTTTTTTTTTATAAAATTTGTTTGAATTTTTGAAGATATCGTCCTTTATGGCACCAGTCTCTACATGAATGTCTACTATTATTACGTATCGGTGTCTTTTCAGAGACCTTGTTTTGTACGTTGATCTTGAAACATGACTTCTTACTTATTAATAGTGGCTAATTAATTGCATTTCCAGCTTTCTGTACTAACATAGAAATATAAATAAATAAATAAATATATACTTTATTCAATAAATACAATGAATGATTAGCGATAAGTGCTGCTACACTTGTTTCGCATCAACATTATAAATAGAATTATACAATTATACCCAAAGACCAGACCTGTATGAACCTTGACCGATCTTCTTTCCAATTAAGTATTCCCTTTTTTCCAGAGCATTTACTTCAGAATTTCGAGGACTCAAAAGGGTCGCCATGTGTTAATTAAGCAGGTGTAATATGTGTAATAGAAGTTGAGTTTCCCAAATACTTTATGAATGGCTTTGGTTCTATTAACTGGTTTTTTATCTTTAAATTTTCTACCAATATTTGTTCAGTTATTGGGATATGACATGGTGGCGTGGCCTATCCAAGATGGCATCAATTAGGGTGAAGATTTAAATGTGACATGAGTCTGCTCGCGGTTTAAATATAAAAAGTGAGTCTCACGATTGACCAAATTTGCGAAGGTGAAGGTGAACGCATTTTATACCCTGGACACTTGGTTAAACGCGGGAAAAAACAATGAAAGTGACAGTGGCTGTGTGGACGTAGTGGCTTTCTGTTTATCAACGTCGAATTTGCGAGATCATTCTCATCAAATTAATGGGAAAATTGCAGGAGATGGACAAGTGTTTGTTCCTGCAAGGCTTCTATGTCAATAATGAGCTGGTCGTCCTTAAATTCTGCTGATTATGCAGGTACTTCTTAATAGTTGAATTAATATTTTCTTATTTTATTTTATTTCTCTGTATATAAGGAAACACAACTCTATTCAAATGAATATTAATCCTTGTTAGCTACCGCAGATACAAGGAATCCTTTAAGCAAACAAGTGTCATTTGCATACGTCAGTGTTTGTATAATATTTATTGGAAAGTTTTGTGTCATGATGGTATAGAACTGAGACGGCAGCGAAGAGTCCGGAGCAACTGCTGCGTCCGACCTAAACGAACCAGATAGTGTTGTTAATTCTGATTTCAAATATCTTTTAACTAGGAATAAATCCGTTTTGCGACGTATGCAAAATAACCACCTGCGGTATGCAGTTCTTCTTCTTATTTGTAGCAAGTAACACTACTGATAACTCTAGGTTACAATTTTCTTGGATGCACTTCAATAAACAACATCTTGTATCCAAAATAGAATTCCTTTATTAGACCTAGAAACGAGTATAATTATTCCTATAATTTGTGCGCCGTTTAAAGTGTAAAGTGACCGCAAATTCGTAGAGAACACTAGAAAGTAACAAAATTACATTCCGCGTATTTATTGGGTCTAAAACTGAATTTTCGCAAAAGTAATTTGGTTACATAACTAGAAATCGGGTTAAACTGTACCTCAAACGAGTCGACGCCTCTTATAGTCAGCCTCCCATTTCAAAATTCGTCTTGTAATATTTTAATTGAATCATAAAGTTTGGAAAATTACTCGCCACATCGAAGTGAGTCCTTGCAGTGGCGTACAACTACGAAATTATTAGGTGATTTTGATATCGGAAAGAGGAAGGTGAGATTAGAATAAGGAAAAGTAGGTTATTAATGCTGTAGAATGGCAAAACATGCAGAGGATATTTTTTTTGCCATTTTAGGAATTTGTCTATGTAAAGTAAAGACCTAAAAACTTGATTGAATTCACCGTTAGTATCGGATTATTGTTTAGAGTTATAAATTGTAAAGTATCTCTGTAAGACATTGCTACAGTTTTACTGGTGTTGAAACAAAGCTCATTTGAATCAGACCAGTACTTGATAGTTACTAGATCTTTGCTAGATTGTAATGTCTGCATATCTGAACCACTTCAGGTTACACTCTAGTAAGAGAGATGACAACCAAGATTTTTGTCTCATAGCAGCCCGTCTGAAAATCACTTTTATAGACAAAGTTGATGCGGAAAAATCAATTTTCAGACAAAAAACTGTCGCCTTACACTTTTATAAGCATTTTGAAAATGTCAACAAATCTGACGTCACTGACCCTATAGCAATATGTCTGAAATTGGTCGTAAATGGTCGAATACATTGCTCAGATGTCGCATGTAACTAACCAGACAACTTTTCGATACAGCGATGCTCATTTTTAACGTATGCTACACTTCTGGAAGTTAGTACTCACCGGGAGGGTCATTTCTGAAACATTGTTTTGGTTGTTATCTCTCTTACTACTCGTGTCATCGGCAAATAAAGTAATTCTACCACTTATTCTTAAGTCTGTGATATCGTTGATGAATAAAAAAATAAAATTGGACCTAGTACTCCACTGCTTATTGCTTTGTAGAATCCTCGCCATTCGCACGCACCTGTTGATTTCTGTTTTCTAGGTAAGTTTTAAACCATTGTAAAGGAGAACCACGTGCCCCATAAATATGTAGTTTTTTAATTAATATTTCAACACAATCAAAGGCCTTCGCGAAGTCACAAAATACTGAAGCTGCGAAGAGTTTATGATGTATATATTTTTCGTTAAGAACAGAAAACATTGCGCCACTGGGGCTTTTTTTGGGTAGGAAGCCATACTGATGAGCTGTTAGGATGTTATGTTTGGAATAGCCCTGACTACAATCCTGGTGGATGGTGGATGGTCGCGTTCCCGTAAAATTTATATAAAATTTCTAGATGAAATTAAAACGTTTTCTCTTGAATTTAATGAATTGAAAATAAGCGATTAAAAGTATAAGAAAAATTTAAGTTAAGTGAGAGATTTAATTTCAGATTTTAGGCTCAATTAAGCGTAAGATTCTGTTTTCGTTTTAGACTTATTAACTTTTTCTCTTGAACTTTCGGGAGTACGTCTTTTGTGATTTATTGCTTAATTGGAAATTGATATTGTCTCTCGCGAAAAATAATAAAATTTTTAAATAGATCTTAAACGGATCGTTTTTATGCATTTTAATATTATTTCATTGCAGGAACAGAAAATGCAAGGAATAGAGATAAAGCCGTACGTGACCACTTTTATACACTATCGTCATTTTAAGTGTCGTAATAAAGTTCTAAAATCTAGATTTAGGTACATCTTAAATCCAGAAATGTTGGATAGTAAAAGGCCCAATAAACATAAAACTAGATTTACAATAATCGTTTTCTTTTTATTTGTCTCGATTAATTTTAATAGGGATCGACCTAGAGAATCAGGCTGCTCTGGGTATACTTTTTCCAATCACAGGTTGCGTTGGATATCAGCCCTGTGGCCCCCATAACGATGGAGATTTCTGTCTGTAAGTCTTTACCTATATTTCAGGTACTTTTCAGCATCACCGGATCTGGGACATGCTGATACCAATTCCCTTGAACTTCTATCTTGTAAGCTTTGCATATGTTTCAGTGCAGCTGAGCTGCTACCGTATTGTGTCTGTCGAGGTATGTCTTCTTTGCAAGGATTGGGCAGCCGGAAACTACATGATGTATGTTTTCATTCTGTGTCCGGCAAAGTCTACATTTTGTGTCTTTGCCAGATTTCATGATTCTTGTCTTCATGTAATTTGTTGCCATTGCTTGTTCTTGGCAGGCGGTTATTAGTGCCTCGGTTTCTATTTTGAGGTCTTTATTTATTATTTCTTTTTCAACTTATTTTTCTATCTGTCCGTGCATTGCTTTACCTTTCCATCTAGGTTTTTGTTCTTCTCTTTTATTACCTTTACCCGTTTGGTTCAGTTTCATCTGAGTTTGTGATCTCAATTCTTTCGTTTTCATCTATTCTATTACATTTCCCTTCAATATGTTTATGGGATTGTCGGTATACCATTCCCAAGTCTTTATCTATTTGCTTCAGCCTTAGGTTCAGGTTGAGCCCTACGTTGGATATGGCGTAGCTTGTTTAGAAACTTTGCATTCCTCTTCCTCCTTCTCTTCTCGGGACATATAGCCTGTCTACATCTACTCTTGGATGGAGAGCTCCGTACATATTATATTCATCAGTTTTATCGTTTGCTGGTTCAATTTTCTTATTTCCGCTTGGGTCCACTTGATTATCCCAAAGCTGTACTGAATGACGGGTATTGTCAGCGATGTGATGGCAGATGTATTGTTTTTGGCACTAAGTTCGGTCTCCAGGACTTTTCTTGTTCTTTGATAGTATTCTTTAGTGAGTTTGGTTTTCATATTCTTGTGTTGTACACCACCGTGCTCGTTGACACCGAGGTATTTATGTTATTATTAGTGAATGGTGGAGTGAGGAATCACACCTGGTATATGAAAATCAATTTCTACATTTTTAATTAATTAAAAATCAGAAAATGATTTCTCCCGTCGGTGGGATTCGAACCCACAACCCTTGGATTAAGAGTCCAGTGCTCTACCGCTGAGCTAGCCACTTCGCTTATTATTATTACTATTTTTATTAATTATTTTTATTATTATTAATCATAATTTAAAACATTCATTATTTAAGTTTCAGAAACAAATACATCATTTTGAATAAATAAAAGTTCACCGGCTTCAATTTTTGCATCTTCTTTGTATTCTATTCAAAATCCCACGCGCAAGTTCGCTGATATCTATCTTGATGTTTCATCCAATTCAATTCACCTTTTGTATTTTTGATGTTGGTTAGAATCGACTTTTGCTTTCTATTTTGATATTTTATTGAAGCTTCCTTTCTTTTTATTCTCTAGTATATTCGACTCGGGGTTGATGTCAAAAGGTTTTCTAATTTTTATGTTTCATTTAAAATTTTTAGGGTCTATTATTTAAATCTAATTTAGCAACTGAGTAGGATGGTCGAAATTTTGGAAAAAATACTCCACAAAAATCATATTTGAGTTGATGAAATAGTCTAGTAGTCGGTTTTTACTGTTAATAAAATGTCTTTTTCTAATTTTGACAAAATTAATTTTTTCGAAAACAAAATGACAAAATATTTTACGAACAATGAAAAAAATCCAATAAACAATTTTTAAATTTTTTTGTTAAAATACCTTCTTCTAATTTTGACATATAAAATGTCACAAAAACGATTTAGTCAAAAAAAATTGTCAAAATTAATTATTTATCTGGACGATTTCAGGCTCTTACCTTTCAAAACAAAAAATCAAACTTCAATTCTGTTAAGCACGGAGTTCCACAGGGCTCCGTCTTAGGGCCATTATTATTTATTATTTACACCAACGATTTAAGTACTTATATGAGCACTTTTAAAACTGTTTTATTTGCAGACGACACCACTTTTGTATACTCTGAAAACAATGTAAGTGAGCTGAAAAATACTTCTGAAACTATTAAGGCTAAAGCGGAACATTGGTTCTTGGCTAATAACCTAATGCTAAACAAAAATAAATCGCAGGAATTGCAGTTTTCTTCTGTTACCGATTCTCAAGGTTGCACTAGTGCTAAATTACTTGGAGTTGTGTTAGACAGTAATTTAACTTGAAGAAATCATATAAATAAATTAAAACCCAAATTATGCAGTACCTTATTTGTGTTAAGGCAGCTTAAAACTATAACAGATCACAACATATTACGAACAGCTTACTTCTCACTATTCCATTCACACATTAATTACGCTACTGTACTTTGGGGTAACAGTTCAGATGCGACTTTGATTTTTCGGTTACAGAAGAAAGCTGTTAGAATCATAACTGGTTCAAACTTTAGAGACCATTGTCAGCCCTTGTTTATTCAGCAAGGAATAATGCCTCTACCAACTATTTACATATTTAGTGTCCTTTTGGAAATTTATAAAAAATTGTCATGTTTTCCTAGGCAATCCGACATTCACAATTATCCCACCAGACAAGCTAACAACTTAAGAACAAATAGATATCGACTAATTAAATCAAAAAACAATTCGCTAGAACTACGCCTTTATAACTTATTGCCATCTGAGTTCGGGCTGCTGGGGTTTAGTTCATTTAAAAAAAAATTAAAAACATTTATGCTAAAATATTGCTTTTATTCTGTCGAAGAATACATCGATCGGTGTAAATCCTTTTCTTAACTTTTAAATGTATTTCGTAGCTTTTAAAATTAAATTATTTTTATGTATATGCTCACCCCTCTTTATCTGAACTATTTTATTTTATTTTATTCTACGTAACAATTTTATATATACTATTGTGTAAGTTTAAATTTTAAATTTTGTTTCTTTTGATTGTATTTTGTATTTTCCTTGACTTGCTACAAACATGTACAATATGTAACGTAGTCAAATAAAATTTACTTTACTTTACTTACTTTACTTTCGAAAAAAAAATGTCAAAATATTTTCCAAACAATGAAAAAAATCCAATAAACAATTTTTAAGTTTGTTGTTAAAATACCATCTTCTAATTTTGATATATAAAATGTCACAATAAACAATTTAGTCAAAAAAATTGTCAAAATGAATTTTTTCGAAAATAAAATGTCAAAATATTTTCCAAACAATGAAAAAAATCCAATAAACAATTTTTATGTTTGTTTCTAAAATACATTCTTCTAATGTTGACATACTTAAGGAATGTCACAATAAACAATTTGTCAAAAAAAATTGTCAAAATGAATTTTTTTGAAAACAAAATATCAAAATATTTTCCAAACAATGAAAAAATCCAATAAACAATTTTTAAATTTGTTATTAAAATACCATCGTCTAATTCTAATATAAAATCTCAAACAATTTGTCAAAAAAAAATTGTAAAAATTAATTTTTTTCGAAAACAAAATGTCAAAATATTTTCCAAACAATTAAAAAAAATCCAATCAACAATTTTTAAGTTTGTTGTTAAAATACCTTCTTTTAATTTTGACATAAAATGTCAAACAATTTGTCCAAAAAAATTGTCGAAATGAATTTTTTTGTCATTTTTGACATTTTTAAGTTTGTTGTTAAAATGTCAAAATATTTTCCAAACAATGAAAAAAATCCAATCAATTTTTAAGTTTGTTGTTAAAATACCTTCTCCTAATTTTGACATGTAAAATGTCAAATGTCACAATAAACAATTTGTCAAAAAAAATTGTCAAAATGAATTTTTTTGAAAACAAAATGTCAAAATATTTTCCAAACAATGAAAAAATCCAATAAACAATTTTTAAATTTGTTATTAAAATACCATCTTCTAATTCTAATATAAAATGTCAAACAATTTGCCAAAAAAAATTGTCAAAATTATTTTTTTTCGAAAACAAAATGTCAAAATATTTTCCAAACAATGAAAAAAATCCAATCAATTTTTAAGTTTGTTGTTAAAATACCTTTTTCTAATTTTGACATAAAATATCACAATAAACAAGCTATCAAACAAAATTGTCAGAATTAGTTTTTTCGAAAACAAAATGTCAAAATATTTTCCAAACAATGAAAAAAAATTCAATAAACAATTTTGAAAACAGAAAAATAAAATAGCGAACAATTCTTTTAAATTATTGTATATTAACATTTTGTGAAATGTGTATTGGAATTCTTTTCGTCAACACCCTGTATCAAAAATTAATTATTGTCCATTCTATATACGGGTATAAGAATTACTTATCTATGATTTTTTAAAAAAAAATTATACCTCACATAGAAAATAAAAATTAACCCGCCTAAACTTCATGTTGAAAAAACTGTTTCAAATTGGGTCACTAATTTGACTGAATCAAATAGTGTAATAAAGCTAAGAATTCCGCAGAAATTAGTCTATTGTTAAGAGATTATTTATCAAACCGAAACGCAGGTATAATTGAGGATTGCTTTGCAACTTAACAATATATTTGATATAATATAGTATGATGTACATTATTACGAGAGTCTTCATTAAATGAACAGTATTAATAGTTAATTAGTAATTTTTTCTGTATAATTTAAACAACGGACTGAGTTTATGATATAGTCTTGATCATAAATACTGACAAGCCGATTGGCTACGTTAATATAATTCCGAACAAACTTTTTACAGTGGGTGATTCTATGCTATATGTAGTCATTATCTCATTTGGTATCCTACAATGTTCGAAAATTGGTCCTATTTTATTTATTAACGACCCTTATTTTAAAAATGTACTTTGGTGGCTTCTGGATGCTAATGATGTAACATTTTACCTACACTTAACAGCTTTACTATTAAAATTAAAACGGGCTATCTGAAGATTAAAAAAAGCTAACTATACATGAAATTACATATACTCGAATTTGCTGAAAAACCAAGTAGGCTTCAGGCGTGAAATGCTCGTTCACCCATAAAATTCACACCCACTCGTATCTACCCCCAAGCCCTATTTAAAGCACCGGCTTGCCGTATAATTTCCTGGTTCGGCCCTTAATCGAATTAGGCCGAATTAGAAAGTTGATAAAGCATGGACGATAAGAATAGAAATGAATGAATGGAAATCGAAAAGGAAGAGAGAATGCAGTGGCAGCTTTACTGAAAAGGCCGCTATAGTTTTTTTATTTTTGAAATAAGAGTGGAGAAAGTCGGAAAAATATTGATGAATGCAAAAAATTAATTCGAAAGTGACTTTTTATAAACAATTGACGAAAAGATGTGGGAAAATTGTGGCAAAACGTGAAAATAACCGTAGAGTCACGTGAATTTCTAAATTATTTTTATTTTATAAATTTGAAAAAGGGCAAAAACGGGTTATTTTGGTTAAAAATTGATAGGCTTTATCGAAATTTATAAAAAAAGTTGCTAGAGAAAGGGTGAAGTCGAAAAAAGTGGGGAAATCGGTGAAAAAGTGTGGAAAATTACCTCAAATGAAAGAGGAATAGCTGAGTGCACTTGTAGAGTGTAAAGAAGGAGAAATTTTGTAAAACGTGTAAATTTTTATTAACGTTGCAAAGCGCTAACTACTACATTGATAATAGGGTCAATCCATATCAAGTGGTCCAACACTAGTTGCTTGACCATCTCAGAACAAATTAATATTTGGTATGTAGATTCCAATATGTTTTGGGGGTTCAAAAATATTTTTTCAAAATTTTTATTGTGTACCATTTGGAAATGGCGGCCATATAAAGGGACCAGATAAAAATCTGAAAAATGCACACATAATAGGTCTTTATGATATCAAACTTCAGTATAAATTTCAACTTTGAGATTCAAAGTTTGTATTTAATTGGATAATCATAAAATTACTATACGTCCTGTAGCGGATGGGAAAATAACGTATTTTTTTGTTGTTGAATCTCAAAGTTGAAATTTATACTTAAGTTTGATATCATAAAGACCTATTATGTGCGAATTTTTCAGATTCTTATCTGGACCCCCAACAAAAATATTGCAGGTTAAACCTTGAAAAAAGTTCAAAAAGTTGTTTTTTAAAAATGCATATCTTTTTATGGGTAAGAGTCTCTCCATTAATACTTTATAAAAAGTAACTATACTGTGTAGTGTAACAGCAAAAAAATATTAAGGCTGAGAAGTTATTCCTTCTTTGAAAAATTACACTTCAAAAATTGAATTTTTCCAATTTCGAACCAATAATCTTGACCTGTAAAAAATATATGAATAAATACATATAATTAGGTAATTATGGTTTTATTTTGTAGGCCACAGTGTACTGAACTCAATGCAGTTTATTTGAGAAGGCTAGGACAATTCATAGCTGTACAATTTAAAAAATCGTAGATTCCTGCAAACGCGAAAAATAGCGTGCGGCCTAAAATAAATATGGCCGCCATTTCCAAATGTTACACAGTAAAAATTTAAAAAAAAAATTTTTTAACTCCCAAAACATATAGGAATCTACCTACCAAATATTAATTTTTTCTGAGTTGGTCAAGCAACCAATTATTTTTTTTGGACCACTTAGTATGGATTGACCCAATAAGGACAGCCTATCTAATGGCGAAACAAAAGAGTGGAAACGGCAAGGATTGATTTATGCGCATGCGCCAAAATAAAGGTAAAAGAAGAAGAATTTGTTTCTCTCTTACGCCTGTCGTTGCTATTCAAATTGGGAATGATCGTGTATAGTGTCGTATACTTATTACTTTTTGCGCAATTATTCAAACAACGAGATGCTTTTAACTGTCTTCATGTCCATGTTTAAGAATTTTCTTCATTACTTATCATTTATTGGGAACTTATTTTCAGGAAGCACTGATGATTACGTGTACACTGTCGAAAGAGCTTTGCAACGAATAAAAATTTACTCTTTTACAAAATTTCTCCTTCTTACAAATTACCTCAAATTCCAAATTAAATTAAAAAAATGCTAATAACACAACAGATATCTGTGAGTCGGAAGGACATGGACCAAAATTCTTCAGGATTGAGAGTACCTCCCCCCCCCGTTTTCGAGGATGCTGAACACGATGGTGGTGTTCAATATCACTTCCGACCCCCACCAACCCCTCCACAGGTCAAAACTCTCTCCCGAAAGGGTCGTTTTTCTTAATATCATCGGCAAAACGGATGTCCCTCTGTTTTTGAGGATGCTAAAGACGATGGTGGTGTTGAAGATTACTTCCGACCCTCACCAACCCCTCCATAGACCATCGTGTTGCCGCTGATATAAAAAATTAAAAAACACCCCAGTCGGGGGTGAGTTTTGGCGTGGAGAAGTAATCTTCAACATTACCACCGTGCTCAGTATCCTCGAAAACGGGGAGAAAGACGTTTTTTTTAAAGGGAAATGATGCGCGTTTAACCCCTGTAGGGGGTAGTTTTTGGCCGTTTTAGGGGGTTCAGCAATCGAAAACAGTAATTCTGATACCGCCATCATGTTCAGCATCTTCGAAAACGGGGGGGGAGGTATTCTCAATCCTGATGAATTTTGGTCCATTCTTTATGGTTTTTCCGACTCACAGACGCCACTAATAAGAAAATGGTAAATGAAAAAAAGCATTATAGTTATAAATAACGATTTTTCTTAAAAGAAAAATTAAAATACCATTGTACTAAACAGAAACCATAAGTAACAGGTGAAGATCTGTAAAAATTACCTCCCTCCCCCCTCCTCTTGCATTGGGGGTTGCAAACCCAAATTGAATCGAGGGTTGCAAAGTTTTTTTACCGATTCTGGTCAAAGATGTCACTCTCATCTTCGTATCGCTTTATTAACGTCTGTTTGGTGTTTATTTTATTCGCCGCCAATGTTCGAATGAAGGACCGATTCGATCGATGATTTACTTACATTTTCTACTGACCGGAAATGTGAAGTTCTCCGATCGGATATCCTGATCTAGCGGTCTTTCTCAGGTCCCAACTGTGTTTTCTTATCTGACCTGATCCATGGGATTAGGGTATTTAATGCTTAATCGGCACCCTCAAATCACTTAATATAAATAATATTGACACTAAATGAATGATCATTTGAAGAAACGTTTTATAAGATTCGGTTTGTTGGGAGTATATTGGAATAGAATTTTGATGGTCCTTCGTTTTGATGTTAAATTTTATTAGTACACGCAGCAGTCAGAAACGAAGTGGTGGTAAATTTCATATAAAACAGTTTTACAGAATTTTAATTTTCCCCATGAGGAACTTTTTAAATCTTATAACTTTTCAATTTACTTCAGAGTTATTATTTTTTCTATCAATTGGCTTACATGGGAATTGGAGTTTGGATAAAATTAATTTTTTTTAAATTTCTTTGTTTCAAACGCCGGTGTTTACGCTAACGGAGCTTTGCGCCGTATAAGACAGATCCAGTAATACTCAAGATTTCTACCGCATTATTTTAATTTATACCCCACCTACTTCTCTTGAGGGAGATCATTTTTAACATGGGTGAAAATGAATTACATTTATCAGAAGGAGCGAATTTGTCTCACGTTGCTTGAAATGAATTTTTATTTAAAATATTGTAGATAGAAAAATGACTTACAACATGAACTTGTGAAGCTTTGTGTTAGGATGTATATGAATCCTTAAAGAAACTGCATTATTTCTAAACGACCTGTGGGATTCGAATCTTTAACGCGTCCTGTTTTCTCAAAACGTTTTATGATATTTTGTACCACCCGCTTATGGATTTTAGAACGATTAGGGAAAGTATTATTAAACAATGCTGATACTTCACCAAAACATATTGTTTTATGTCCATAGCCTCTCATCATCAAAATGATAGATAACGAGGGTACGTTGCAGAGAATATACGTCAAACTACTGTCAATTTTGGTTAGCAACTTTGTAAATTGACAATTGATGTCAAATTTTAAACATGTCACAATGGACCATGCTGTGTCGTCACAGCACAGCTAGAGAGCTAGATTTATTCATCTAATGAATAAAAACTGTGTTAAAGGAATATGTATTTTAGGGTTTTTTTAAATTCAAATTTATTTAAATCTTTATAACGGTCTGGGAGTTTATTGTATTTACATTTGCTGAATTTTTAGATGATGTCAGTCTAAATTTGGGATTAACAAATGAATTTTGATTTCGAGTTTGATATGGATGAATGTCATTGTATCTAATGTACAGAGACTTATTATTATGAATTTCCAAAAGATTATAAAAAATAAACATAGCAGGCATAATTTTAAGGTTTACAAATAGAGCTCTACAAGTATCAGTGGGCAATCATTCTAACTGTCTTTTTTTTGTAAAATAAAAATTCGATCTGCTTGCGAAGAATTGCCCCATAAAATTATGCCATATGTTAAATGGGAATGCAACAGAGTTGGCACCTACTAAAGTGGTTCCAAACATTACCATTGCGTGTTTGCTTTTTTCTTCTTCTTCTTTTATTGGGTTAATTTGACATATTTGTGTTTGCAAATTTTTATATACAAAGTAAGCCAACGAGTTGGGAATTTAGCTCCAAAAAATATAACAATATCCAGGTTGTTGCATTTGAAAAACCAAAGTCATCACTATTATCGGAAAACGATCAATCTGGTAACAGTAAAAATAATAAAACAGGAATCAGCAAGTCATTAAAATTCCACATCCAAAGTTATCTACATGTCTAAGAATATTAGTCGTTTTCCGATTATTCTTCCACTTTTAGAAGTGAAATTGACTGATTATCGAACCTCATAATAAAATTATGTGATACTGTGTCAATATAAAAATCATATTTTGATCTCTTGTTTCCGATACTTGCCTCCCTTTTCCACTACAGAAATTTTCTTTCCAGAAAATAAAACATCGATTCTCCGATCCCGAAAACTCCTTAATCCAAAAAAAACATTAACAGTAACATTTATAAGTATATAAAAAAATATCCTGGTAGTTATCCTGATTAATGGGCTTTTCGCACCTACGAAACACCCTTCGACCAAATTGAGTTAGCAGAAATTTAAATTCTCGTTTTTGCGACTAACCTTAAAGATTTACTTCGAGATATAAATATTCGTATTCCAAAAAACATTCTTCTAAAAATCTCGTTAAAATGTGTGGGTTAGGATTTGATTTGTATTTTGATGGAGTAAACTTATTATTTTTGAGACAAAACAGGATGAGATATTTTAAGAGCAGAAGCCACGCTACGTCATTTATTCTCCCGTCATTATTTTTTGTTTGAAAGAAAGGCTCTAGTAATTTATCTTTTTCGGTGTGGTCGACATAATCTCTAGACACTTTTAGTCCATGAGTCGTTTTAGGAATGCAAAAATTTTTCATTCTTATCTACAACAATTGTTTAAATTAAAAGAAATATCTACAAAAAACGATACCGACTGTATTCCATTTTATTAATTAAACCCTACGCGCGCCAAACCGCTGAATACAAATATTCAAGGGAGGCGTTCGGGAAAAAACTGAAGTATCTTTGCCTAAAATGTAGACAAACAAAAAAAAGCATTTTAAAGGGGAGACCCTAAGCTTTCTGAGGAAGCTATTAGTTTTTATTTTTTTTGTTTTCTCATAGAAAATTTGACCGGAAGCTATAATTTCTAAAATTCTCACTGATTTTTATAAAACTTAAGATATACAGGGTGCGGCAGATAAACGGTCAATTAGAAATATCTCGAGAACTAAAGGTATCTGAATTATGAAAATTGGCATGAAGGGATTTTCAATAATGAGCTATTTAATGAAAATATTGCCGTCACCATTCTACTTCCGGTTATACCGGAAGTTGCACATAACTTTGTAAAATTTGAAAAAAAGGAATTACGCGAAGATTGTGGATTCCGTTTTTATTCCAATTTTGACAGCACCCTGTATAATAAAAAAGGTAACTTCACAGTGTAAACGATAAAGCGGTATGTGGTAAATAGTTCCTAAGAAATTTAAACTTTTATTCAAATTACATTAGAGGATATTGAATTTTATGTACATGGTAAAAAAGTGTAATTTTTATATAAAAAACATTACAACTCAAAAACGGTTCAAAATAGGTATAGGGAACTATTAACAAAAAATGTTCAGAATAACGTAAATATTTCTAAAATTGAAAAATATACAGGGTCTTTCATTAAAAATTACAAAGTTATGTGCAACTTCCGGTATAACCGGAAGTAGAATGGTGACGGCAATATTTTCATTAAATAGCTTATTATTCAAAACCCCTTCATGCCAATTTTCATAATTCAGATACCTTTAGTTCTCGAGATATTTCTAATTGACCGTTTATCTGCCGCATCCTGTATATTATTAGAGGCATAAAAAATCCTTGTACATTTATCATCATTATTATACTTTTACTTTTGATGTAAAAATAATTAAAGTGATGAACATTGTCTCTGTTTAATAAAACTTATGTTTTAAAATTATCATTTTTTTTACAGCTTTCATTCAACGCCATTTTTATTTTCAAAATAGCGTTTATTTATTTACATAAATCAATTTCTGAATTATTTCACATTATAAAGTGTATTTTTAACTTTATTTAAACAAATAAATTAATTTCTGATTTATATAAACACAATATCAATTTTATGAGAGATTTTGGTCTAAATGACTCTGGCGACTGGTCTACAAGTCATATCAGTTTTTTGACATGTATAAAACAGCTTTTGAAGAAGTATTGAACAGGTGAAAAAGTGGAGGAGTGGGGTATAATCTGAACCTACCCCATCCCTACTAAAATCATTTTTTATTCGGACAAAAATGCGTAGCAAATTATTTGATCTTTTTTTGACAATTTTTTTTAACAAAATGTTTGTTTATTGTGTCAAAACAGTGGGAAAATCGGTGAAATATAAAAATTACCTCAAATACCTGCTAAAATAGTGAATTCTTCATTTTTTTTTTGCTTCAGATATTTTTAGACAATTTCTATGGCGTAGTCAGTAATTTTTTTTTGAAGATATTAATTTTATGTTTATTTCAACAGTTTGTTTCAACATTTTATTTTTCAACATTTATTTTGACAATTTTTTTGTAGTTATCACATGTTTTCCTAAATTTTTCGACAAAATTATGGTTTTCTGATTTTTTTTTCGATATACTGGACATTTTTTTGATGCAAATTTTTAATCGACAATTTTTTTTGTGAATTTTTAAAAAATCTCAGAAAATTCTTTTTAAGAAAAATTAAAAAGCCACATTAAAATTCGTAAGAATTTAAAAATACGCATAGAGCCAATTTTGGATGAAAAATTGATAGGCATTATAGAAATGTTAGGAAAAGGGGTGAAAGAGTAAATATTAAGTTGGGAAAATGGTGAAAAATTGTAGGAAATTTTGTCTAATCCTAAAATCATAACCTGTGAGCGAAGTGATTTATTAAAAAACAAACAGGCGCTAAAATAGAAATTGTAAGAGAAATCTGAATTTTTACCCATTGAACGTGTAACGTTGGCCCACATACTCTGTAGTTTACCCACAATATCCTCTACCACTAGCGATAAGGAGGAAAAGGGAAGGAGACTCCCAATAAATTATTTCTCGATATAATTTCCTCTTCTCTCGAGATTTCGTAATCCACTCTAACTCTTATATGCTACTTGTACGTCGAACGAGCCTGATTCTTTTCCTCTTTCCCAATAAGAAACTCCGAACAACAAACCGGTCAAGTTCGTTAGATTGATCAGGTCTGTCGTTTCGTTTTTGTTTTTTAGATTGAATTCAACGAACTTTATTGCCAGATTGAAACGTTTCAAAAGGTGCATTTGTTTTGCCCAATTGGGGACTATAGTATGCTTCCAAATGGAGATGAACTTGAAACATGCCCAATTGAACAGATTTTAAAATTCCATAATGTTCTAATACCTTGAAAGAAAGTATTTTTTATTAAAAAAAAAACAAAAATCGCAAGTAGCCTGGGCAAAAGGGAAAAATATTGCTACTATTATTAAATTTATTTTGAATATAGTTATGCGTATGTAGCCCCTATTTTTACCTTATTCTGTACACCACTGGTCCATATCTAAAAACCATCAGCAACTAATACACCCTCGTTAAAAAAATTCAGTGATTCTGGTTCGACACATTAACCTGTACTCACGAGATAAAAATAAAAGAACGATTTTCAAGTCAACATCGTTATTATTGACTAACTGGTAATGTTGCATCGATAAATGTGTAGTAAATGTCAACTTAATCTTAACCAGTTGTGATTTATGCTGATATCACCAAAGAAATAATGTGGGTTGTAGAAATAATAGTAGTTCGAAAAGGTTTATAAGTTTACAGTGAGAAAAAACTGTGTACATTTTGTTCCCCGTTTTTTAAAACTTTCTTTCCCAATATAAATCCTATCGATCCTTTTCCAGTTGTATTAGTTCTGGGAATTAGTTTTTCAAATAAAATGTTTCTTTCAAATTTAATGGCTTCTGATTATTGTTCTTTATTTTTAAGCGTAGGTAGCATCTAGAGATTGGTCTGCGTTTTCTTTGTCTATTTGCTTTTTCGCATTACTTGTATCTTCAACGCTTGATTCTTAACTGCTTGAATCTTCAAAAGTTTGTCAATCATTTTTTGAAGATTCAAGTAGGTAGTGAAGATTCAAGCAGTGAAGAATCAAGCGATGAAAATACAAGTAATGCAAAAGAGCAAATAGACAAAGAAAACGCAGACCAATCTCTAGATGCTATACTTAAAAATAAACAGCAAGAATTAGAAGCCATTAAAGTTGAAACAAACATTTTATGTGTCCATTTTGAAGTATTTAGGATTTGTTTTTTCCCTTTGTGATCCGATATCGCTGGAGCCTAACTGGCCATATTGTTACCATACACAGTCCAGTGATTTTGTACCCTGTGCTAGTTTTTACAATTTTTTTGCTGGGTATTCGTTGAGTCTATTGTTGATTGCTCAAAAAGTGCCTGCCTCTTGCTTTCCACTACCTCGCATTCGCCCTGTTTCTGGTTCCTTGTTGCATATGTTAAGGTTATTCTTTGGCACGTCTAGAAATACATGTGCACCTACTTCCTGCTCTTCCATGTTTTCCATGATTTGATGCTATTAAATAATAGAGTGTTTTGCCTAACATTGCATAAGGGATTGCAGGGATATTTTCTTTTGACCTTTTGAGTAATAGTCTCTCAGGGACGGCTGTTGGTGGTTTTCCCGCTTTGGGAATCACTTTAACTTGGACAAATGTCTATTTTAAAGGAAATTAACAAAGTGGTAGACATTTGTAGACGGTTCTTAGTAAAGTCATAATCTTGAGTTTGATAGTATTGGTTGTTGTTTGTTGTTTGTTGTCTAGATGAGATTTAATTTCATTATTTATCTATGGATAATATTTAATTTCTTTCATATGTCCATGCCAGCGATGCCAGATGTACCATAATTATCGAATTGTAACATAATTTAACGTTGTGAGATAGGTTAGACAATAACTGTAACATATTCGATAATTGCAACATAATTTTGGATAGTAGAATAATTTGACCAAATCTACAGTTCAATGAAATCAAACCCATAAACCAGTATCTTTAAATTTTATTTTTACGTAAGTTGTGTAATGACAGTTTCCAAACTGCAGAAGTTACAGACTGGCGACATGTGAGATATGGGATTCCCAAATAGTTATTCAAATTCTAATGGGAGAAAATGAATTATAAAAAAAATACCGCTTAATAAGCAAGACTCCATGCCCAGTGGTGAGTTTTTTATTGGGTTATAGATAGAATAATCATCAAGCGATGAGTTCCTATGTTTTTGTAGAAGACATTTGTGGGAGCGGTGTGTAAAGGATACCGTGCTAACTTTTATGTTGTTAGTATATTGTTGTTTTGCTGGAAATTTACTTTGGAATACCTCGCGAAGCGGCTTTTTAAAATAATTCTGTAAACATTCTACAGCTACAGTTCAATTAAATGTTTTATAAATTAACTCTACGCTACTGGTGTTTAGGGTATTTAACGCCTGTCAAAAAATACCGATTATGATCGTGTTGTATATAGTAAAAAGAATATAATTATTCGGAGCTAGTTAAAAATGTAAAGAAAACCTTGAAATCAAGGTAGACTAGGCAAGACCACACACTTTTGACCGAATATAGTTCAATCCTTCGTTAAACACGCTGTTGGTCGACTAGGAAATAACACACGAAAGCATTTGTTATATCCTTGGTCAATTTGTGATTCACAAAGACGATTTGACTTAATGTAACCTTTGGTGGCACCACTACATTATTCATACAATGGCATAAATGCATTTTTAAAAAGTTTGTTTTCATTTCAGATATTTTAAAACTGATGTATGTCTATTCAAAGTTGATTTTTTCTGAATAATATAACAATGGAATGTTTTTTACAAATATTTTAAGTTAAACGAAGTTTATGACCTAGTATGCGTAAAAAATTGTAAAATACTTTTTTTCTTAGTTTTGGGGATATTTTTCTTCAAAATCAGCTTATTGACAAAGATAGAATGCAAACTGAAATTGAATAAAATTGAAACACTTTAAAATGGCTTTAAATCGCTATTAAAATGGCTGTCTCTATACAGGGTCAGTCCTGACTCCTGACGAACTGTAGATTTACATTACACTAAATATGTATTATATCATAAATATAAAATAAAATAAATCCACTCGCAGACAAACTGTTGAAATAATTTTGAATTTGGTTTGTTTGCCGAAACAAGTTTGGTTTTTGTTATTTGTTTTACGCTTATCAAGCATTTATTTATTTTGTATGAACACAGCACATCATTATTATTACTGCACGTTTGTTATATTTTCAATTTTAATTTAAAATTATCCTTTTGTGAATTTTCATGTTTCTGTGATTTTTATTGAGGGTCATTCATCCTTCTTGCAAAACAAAATTGGAAAAATCCTCGATAAATTTGTCTTTTAGATTTTTGGAAATCTTCATTGTATTTTTTGACATTTTCCCACACCTTTTTCCTGAAAATTTCTACAATTTTTTTCCTAGTTTTCCATTAATATTTTTGTTTGTAGACTTCCATCCAAAATTACCCATTTGTGTCGTTTTTTAATTGCGTATGATTTTTATTATGGGATACATTTTTTTGCAAAATTTTTAAGCCCACATACTTATCACATTTGTCAGAGACTTTGACCTCTCATAAAATGCGATATCGCTGAAACTAGGCTCTTAGGTACTTTTATGGGTGTAGAAAATGGTAAATAAATCTTTGCTGCTAAGTTCACAATTTCGAAATCAAAATCGAAAATTTGGATTTTGGTTTATATCTCGAAAAATAAAAAAAAATCGAAAAAAATTATCAAAAATAAGAAAGCAAATTCGAAAACTCTACGCGCGCCAAGCCGCTGAATACAAATATTCAAAGTATCTTTGCCTAAAATGTAGGCAAACAAAAAAAAAGCATTTTAAAGAGGAGACGCTAAGTTTTCTGAGGAAGCTATTAGTTTTTAATTTTTTTTTGTTTTCTCATAGAAAATTTGACCGGAAGTTTTAATTTCTAAAATTAATAGAGGCATAACAAAAAGTTCTTTGTACATTTATCATCATTATACTTTTACTTTTCATGTAAAAATAATTAAAATGATGTTTAATAAAACTTATGTTTTAAAATAATAATTTTTTTACAGCAAAATATTATTTATTTATATAAATCAATTTCTGAATTATTTATCATTATAAAGTGGATTTCTATCTTTATTTAAACAAAAGACTTTGTATTTTTTCCTTAATGGGACACATCTTGACCAGAATCGATCAAAAAAATATGCAACCCCCAATGCAAATTGGGAATTCGTTGCTTTGTAAAGTTGTCAAAACTCACTTCTAATTTTCGTTTATAGATGGTAGAGCACATTTGCAAAAATAACAATTATCATTTTGTGAATGTTTAGATAACTCTCAACTGATTGTGTTGCTTTATAAATTGATGCATTCACTGACGGCGTTAAAAAATCTAAACTCCCATTTTAAACTAAAAAAAAATCCTTTTTTCTCTTAAATAAGTCACAAATCAAATGAAGTTCGTGTATTCTCTTTGCCGTTTTGTGGTGAATTTATTTATCACCCCCAATTTACCCTATCAGGCCATGACCTCGACAATTGATTACCCCTATTAAGATTATAAATTTCTAACGCTGATTGTCCCCTTTTATTCATTGAACCCATTTTCCGTCACTTATACAACTGACAATATTATTCGATTTCGGACATTCATTTCGCTATTTTAAATTGTAACTAAAACTTAAATAAATTAAACATGATACAAAAACTTCAAAATCGTGGAATGAGAGTAATACTGAAAACAAATCGTCATACTCCAATTACGTCAATGTTAAATACTCTAAATAGGTTTCCAGTAAAAAAAACAATGTACTATTTTACAATGATTTTAGTATTTAAAATAGTAAATCATATGGCACCAGAATACTTCCAACAATATATTACTTTCAACAATAATATCCATAATTATAATAACATCTACATTGCAAGAACCACATATCAAAAAACTATGAATTCTTTATTCTCTAAAGGTTTCAAAAAATTCAATGATATCCCTCTATCTATACGCGAATCAACCACAATAAACTGTTTTAAAATTAAACTTAATGATTTTATTAAAAATATTCAAATTAGTTAAGATTTTACTAATTCCATTACTTGATGTTTTTAGTGTATATTATTTTGTCTATATTATTTTGTAGGTATTTGTATTTTATATTTTGTATTTTAAGGGTTTTTATTTATTTATGCTACTTTTAGATTTATATGTATTTTTTAGTCTATTTTTATGTGTTGTTATGGTTTAAAAAATGAGACAAAATTATGGGAAGCGTATTTTAAAAAATTTGAAAAAAAATTATGTAAAAGTGACTTTAAAAAAAATGTGACATGGTTGTTATGACGTTTTTTTTTGTTTTATGAGATTAAAAAAAATGTCAGATATGAAATGAGAAATAAAGAATATTAAAAAAATTAAAAACCTTTAAATTTCATAATCATAACAATTGGCGCCCAACGTGGGACTCTAAAATAAGGTTAAATAAAGATAATTAAATAGTAATTTATGATTTAAAAAAAACATAACATGGATTTAAGAGAAGATAGAAAATCAGATGAACGACTTATGCAAATGTTGATTGGCATGAATCAAAATATGGAAAGAAATCATGAAAAGATCGAAAAAAATATGGAAAGAAATAAGAAAGAGATAAAAGCAGGTATTCGAATGGAATGAAAAAAGAAATAAGAAGTGTAGGAAATAGCTTAGAGGAAATCAGACAATATTTAATAAAGGATACGGATAAAAAATAGAAGAAGCAGGAAAAGATAGTAAAAAGAAATGATTGCAAGAATAATAGAGGTAGAAGAATTACAGGAACAGAAAAATAAGGAAGTAAACAGGGTTTACTGAAGAAATATGTCAAATAAAAGAGGATGAAAGAAGAAAAGAAGAAATTTTAAACAATAAAACCAGGACGGAAGAAATTAATGAAATTTCACAAATAAAATTAGCGCAAATGGAAAATAAAAATGAAGAAATAAAATTAAAAGAAATTATCACAGATGGAAGATTAAATTAAAAAAATATGTTTGTATATTGGAAGAAAATTTAAATGAAGAAATAAAAATTAATTTTGAAATAGCAGAGGAAGAGAATTTAAGAATACGAAAAGAAATCAAAGAAAAATACAAGGTATTAGTGGGAAAAATAGAAATTAAATTTTGATTTTCTTATTTCTTTTCAAGATAAAAATAAATTAAAAAACAAATTTTGGGAATATTGTTATGGTTTAAAAAATGAGACAAAATTATGGGAAGCGTATTTTAAAAAAAATTATGTAAAAGGGACTTTAAAAATTAAAAAAAAAAAGGTGACATGGTTGTTATGACATGTTTTTTTTTGTTTTATGAGATTAAAAAAAATGTCAGATATGAAATTGGAAATAAAGAACATTAAAAAAATTAAAAAACCTTTTAATTTCATAATCATAATAGTATATTAGGACTCCTAATTAATAAAGATCTATCTATCTAAAGCCGTCTTTTAAATGGTTGATCTACCTCAAAAACGTTTGAAATTTCTTATCGATTTTCATATAGGTCATCGTGTAGAGCTCGATAAGTAGGTTTGAAATCGATTTTTGCTGAACGGGTCATCGAGATGATTAACCCTTTCACTACCACTTGCTATAGGTTACATCACCATGGGTGCCCATTTGTAAGTCGATAAAAAAGGTAAAGTAGCCGAAACGCGTTAAGCGCGTTGGGGGCACCACTACAAAGTATAGTAAAACGCGCTAGGTGCGTTTTGGGCAGTGAAAGGGTTAATCTAATCATTATGGGTAATAATGCCGCACCCTGTAGGTGTAAATTTTCAGTTTCAAAAATAAAAATCTCTTCTACTTTTTTACCTTTTAGTATTAAATCTGACAGACAAATAAAATTACTCTAAATAAAATATTTTACGCTATTGATTTTAATAAAGTAGGCGTGTGTATATATGTCTCAACTTGTTTTTAACTGGAATAAAAACTGCTCACGATATGAAGTAACAATTACAAGCAAAAAAAAACCTTAATAAGTTACATAAATAGGAATGACATTGAAAAGTTTATTCGTTCTTGGTCGGAGTCAAGGCTGACTGAAGAAAACGAAACCCAATACCGTAAAGATTTTAGTTGGCACATTTCTTGATAAAACAAAACAGCTTTGCCCAGATTTTTTATACTATACACGTGTACGGATTATGCTTAGTTTTGATGTAGGTATTTTATTTCAATTAGTGTTGGGTTAATCGAGTTATAATTGGCATTGATGATGAAAGTTACCAAAAACTTTTATTCGCGGTCAGTTTAAGAATATGGAGTCATTTTTGGGACAGCAAGAGTTCAACAAACACCTGTTGACAGAAGATTGAAAACACTATAGGCAACGCACCTATCAGATCAGATTTGCATGATCGACGCGCCACCTTACAGATTATTTACGAAACAGCGGTAGTATTATTTTGAATGAATCGCATGTAAACACGTAAAAATTCGCAGTTTATTCAAAGGTAATACCACGAGTCCTCCAAATTTTATCGATTAAATTTTTGGTTTTCACGAAAACGGCTTTATTTGGAAAAACCACGAAAACAAACTGATTGATAAAATCACGAGTCCGCAGGACGAGTGATTTTATCTTAAATCAGTTTGTTTGAGTGGTTTTGCCTAAAATAAAGGCGTTTGAGTATGAAGATCAAAAATTTAATCTATAAAATTTCAGAGGACGAGTCGTATTTGAAAGGATTATTTTTTGAATCATTTTGTATTAAAAACAGAGAACATAGTCATTTATGCAAAAGACACTTTACACACAAATATTGAAAATTATCTTTACCAATTTAAATTGAAACCTGAGCTGTTATAGTTTTACGTACAGGGCCACCAAGGCGATTTTTTGACTGGCTACCCCGCGAAACGGCGCCTTAAATAAAAGCGAAGAAGAAGAATGAAATGAAGTCTTTCTTAATTTAATTAATTTTAAGTTTAGTGTTAAAGTGAGGTATCTAAAAGTGTTAAATGAATGTTGAAATAAACTAATAAAAACAGGTTAGTTTACAAATACATTTTGAAATTTGGTTATTAACATAGATTTGCAATACATTTTAGTATAATAATAATTGATAAATGTTTACATTTGACATCTCAAATAGGTAAACACAGTTTAATCAAAAAACAAAAACGACGAAGCGGTTTTATCAAAGGTAATACCACGAGTCCTCCAAATTTTATCGATTAAATTTTTGGTTTTCACGAAAACGGCTTTATTTGGAAAAACCACGAAAACAAACTGATTGATAAAATCACGAGTCCGCAGGACGAGTGATTTTATCTTAAATCAGTTTGTTTGAGTGGTTTTGCCTAAAATAAAGGCGTTTGAGTATGAAGATCAAAAATTTAATCTATAAAATTTCAGAGGACGAGTCGTATTTGAAAGGATTATTTTTTGAATCATTTTGTATTAAAAACACAGAACATAGTCATTTATGCAAAAGACACTTTACACGCCAATATTGAAAATTTTCTTTACCAATTTAAATTGAAACCTGAGCTGTTAGGCTGTTATAGTTTTACTTTCGTCGTGTTTAAACGTCAATCGACGGACAGAAATAATTCATTTATTTCTCTTTTTCATTTCCCGCGGATGGCCTCTAAAAGAATAAAATTTGATGGGTTCGTCAGTCCCATATTTGCCTCTGCGCCCCACAACACAACAACTTACATTTGAAACTTTTATTTTCTTATTTTCACTCATTTTATTAACATGTGTTTATATGGCAAGTTGACATCTGATACTAACGCTGATGCGTCAAAAGTACGCATGGTGGCGCTGCGATATTTGCGTGCTTTGCCTGTAGTCGAAATATTTTATTAATTAAATAGGATAGAATATATTGATTTATTTTAAAATATAAAGCAAATTGAAAATAAAAAATAAAGCAGCTTCTGCCGAGGCTTTCATAAAAATGCAGCATTCATTTTCGCGCAATAATCAAATGCAATCTTTAACCTCTTAAAATCCTATTTATATTTAATCTTTAAAGTTCCGATCCGAGTTGGTGCTTCCAGAGATGAAAAACGATCGGTAAATGGACGGACCTATAGATAATTTAGACCGGGAGCTGTATCAATTTTTAAGTACTTTTGTAACATACAACAATTTATTTTACAGCAATTCATAATGCTTTATAGTTCTCTTTTTTTTAAGTACTAACGATGAACAACTTCATTCTGACGATTTAAAATTTTAGAATTAGTAGACTTACAAGTCATAGAATCCATAGATATAATTAAGATATTGCTAGTGGAGTGCCGTTAGTCGTATATAGTGAAAAACCTCGAGCTGTATTGTATTTCTAAAATCTAATACTAATATGTCTATACAGGGTGGCTACTTTTTAATAGGGACAGTATTGCTACCTCGTAAACGGTAGATACTAGAAAGACGGTTAAATGGGGAAAAATGTACGAAATTTAAAAACAAATAAAATGATTTAATGAAATCTAATGATATTTAATTTGTTCCCATAATAAACAATTTTGATAAATACTTAGTAATGTCTTTTATTGAATCACTGCTCGACCAAACGTCACAGAATCATCAAGTGTGATATAATCGTTGAATGTAGTATTAAAAATGATTTAATATTAAATAAAAATGACAGGTCCGTATTTAAAAAAATTAATTGGATGGTGGCCCCAAAGAGACAAAAAGTCGTATTTCAAATTTAAAATGTCAGTTTATAACGATGTTCGAATACAACAAAAAGTTCTAATAAAGTTATCCAAAATTTTGTATAATAACGGAGCTATGGCAAAAAAACGATTTTGCCCGTAACTTTTTACTAGCTGATAATATCGAGATGTACAATAAACCATTTTAAAGCTTAGGATATCGCCGAAATGTCATGTTATGGCAAACTTTTTCATTGGAATGAACGTTTTTTCAATATTTGGCCCGAAAAAATGACATTGATGGTTATAAATGCAAATGCAAATAAACAAAAATGGAAATTATTCGGAAGAACATTTGCTCAAAGTCTTCTTCAAAAATCAATACTTTTCACGCTATTGACCAAAAATTGAAAATGTCTTATAAAAAACAAAAATTTAGCTCAACTTTAACAGACCAAAAATAATTATCCCATAGGGCTAAAAATTAATTGACAATTGTAGAAACATATGTTACGACTTTCTGCAAAAGAATTTTTTTCAAATACCACAGTCTAGATGGCGCTAAAAAAATGGCGTAAAAAAAAATTGAAAAAAATTTATTTTGTACATAACTTTTTTTTTGCTTATGTTAAACGGTTCTGAATGGTCCTAAAATTTTCCCAATGTTGTTCTCTCATTAGGATGTTATATACATTTTTTTGTGGAAGTCATATTAAATATATCTCCCCCCCGTTTTCGAGGATGCTGAACACGATGGCGGTATTATTTTTGTAGATTCTAGGTCCATTTATATCCTAAAACTCACTTTTCCCCTTAAAAATGGCCGAAACATTTTTTTTCGGTAATTTTGACATTGCCAATCGTTTCTTATACAAAATTCATTCGGCGTAAACAAAATTTTAATTTTTTTGAATTTTATTGTAGATTCTAGTTCCATTTATATTCTAAAAAACTCACTTTTTCGCTCAAAAATGGCCCAAACATTTTTTTCTGGTAATTTTGATAGTTAAAAACGACTTCATCTAAATATATCTGTTTGTCAAATATCATTTCTAAGTTTTGCTATGTTCCACACATATCGAAGAAAAATTCTAGCCCCTTAACTATCATAATTTTCTACGTAGTTTATCTACTCTTTCTGCTCTTCTTTTATGGCACCTGTGGTTTTTAATTTAATATAAATCTTTAAAAGAATTGAAAGTACTCGTGAGTTCAGTTTAAGATCCAAAGATAACAATTACAAACTGAAAACTTAACTTCTAATATTCTTCGAGTTATTTATTTTGCTATTCGAATGAGTTTCGAAACTTTCTTAATTTAGCACCTTTAAGGTAGAGTTTTATCCACTGGAGTGAGTCAAGTACGTGGGCAAACATTAATATTATTTCCGAAATTTCGAAATAACTTTTGTTCGAAGTTCTTGATTCACAATTCTACTGAAAATGTTGTAATTAAAATGTTTTCAGTAAATAAGACAATAATAAATCATTCATTATACATGCGTTTGTAAGGTATAGACAGCTCGACGTTTATTAATAAGATTTAATTTAAGTAAAAATGGTAGTTTAGAACTAAGCAAATGTGCTACTATCTTTCAGCAATTAGAGAAAACTCGGCTGCACAATACAAATAACTATTATCCTCATATTGTAAGGATTTTTGGGTCTGCAATAAATATTTTGTTTTTTTAGATAGTTAACGGGTGGGAGGATTCAGGCTTGGCTAGCCCGGCGCTGAGCAAATTGACTTCAATCACGATATTACAATGTCGATAGGGAAATTAGGGAAACGAAGATGAATATTTTAAGCAGCCGAATAATACATATTTATTAGATTTGTCAGTAATATATGTGTCAGGCCATACAAACAGAGACAAACGGAATATTTAATGTGCAAGCATCCATGATAAATTGACATGTGTTTAAGGTTTCCGGTGTCTGCAAACATCATTTGTAACAACTGGAATATGCTACACCATTGGCTCGACGCATACAGGGCGAATCCTGAAAGACTATTTACTATAATTGATTTAAGGTCGTATACAGTCAAAGCCACATTTTTTAAGATTTTTTTTCTTAGCTGCATTAACATTTGTTGAGTTGAAACTTTTTAGAAATCATTACATATTTTGTCTGAATTAAAAAAAATATTTTTTTTTGTTTTTTTTTCATTATTAATATTTATTCTAGAGGGCGCCAATCAATGTAGGTTACTGTCAAAAAATATCGTAGTTATCAAATTTACAGTTTTCAAAAAGTGTATTTTGAGAAAAAAAGTTTAACCTTTTTGAGAAAATATCGACAGAGCCAAAAATACAGCGTAATACTATTATTGTTATATCCTATATACATAGAGAGTTGCTAAAGCCACATTTAGATCAAACGATCTTATAAAAGTGATATCGCTGAAAGTAGGCTCTTAAGTACTTTAAAGGGTGTAGAAAAGAAGTGCTGCTATACTACCCATACATATAACACACGGCGTGCTCACTTCTTGTGTTTCACATTTTCTGTTTCCACAAACCTCTCCTTCGAAAACTGTAACATCTATCCGGAATGTAGATCATTTTATCAATACTATCAAATCACCCTTGGAACATTTGAATGCTACAGGAACTGTCAACAAACATGATATTTTATTATTAGGATTTATTATTTTATTATCGAAGTGAATTTATAGTTTAAATCTAATATTTTCTCGTTTCGAAATGAAATTATCCACCGAAGAAATGATAAACAAGATCTACATCAAATATTAGATTTAAATTATAAATTCACTTCGATAATAAAATGTCATGTTTGTTGACAGTTCCTGTAACATTCAAATGTTCCAAGGGTGATTTGATATAAATGATAAAATGATCTACATTCCGGATAGATGTTACAGAAACTGCTTTTAGCCAGTAGAATGTATGCAGTTCGATATGCGACTCAGATACAGATACAGAGAGAGTTTTCGAAGGAGAGGTTTGTGGAAACAGAAAATGTGAAACACAAGAATTGAGCAAAAAAATAAATTAGCGGCAAACCAACGACGCTGAAGGAAAAATAGAATTAGAGGATTTCTTCGCTCTACTACAAGATCAACTTTAACTGAAATCGTAGATAGACTTAATTTATGCATAACTCAAAACGGGTGATTAACTACTGTGAAATGACGGTTTTTTACATTTTTTTGAGATTATTTTGTTCCATGTTTGTCCATCATTGAATAAAAAAATATCATTATTGCGTTTTTGGTTGCCCCTGTAGGGGAAAAGTGCCATTCGGTAAATCTATGAATATGAAATCAAAATACACCATTTTCGAGGATATTTGGTGAAAAATTTTTGTTATTTCTAGTTATTGATTTTGAGATATTTGGTGTTGAATGAACCCATTTTGGGACATAAATGTCATCATAACTTCAGAACCACCTGGTATAAATCCATATAACCCTATATTTTTGAGAAACACTCTTCCGAAGGAATTCAATCGAATAAAAATATATAGGGTGTTTCATTTAAAAAAACATAACTTTGATAAGTCACACATTTATGGGATACCCATGTTGGTAGTTATTTTTGGAACATATCTTTCATTGCTGTCTACAACTTTTATTTGAAACATTTTTTCCTATCTTAAAAAGGGAAGCAGCTATCCTCCACGCACGCATCGTTGATACACCCGATTCGGAAATTTGTAGGTATATATGTTCTCATAGATGTATTTTTTTTTCATAGTTTAAGATAGATTTTATATTAAATTGTATTTTTGTTGGTACACTCACGTGTCCCATCTCACTAATAAGTGAAAACGTCAGTGAGACATTTTATGTGCTTATTTTGCTATTTTTTTGTACTGATATGTAATTTATATAATATGTCTTTTTTTGCAAATAAACACTATTCTATTCTATAAAAAAATCTACACCCAAAAAAGTACCTAAAAGCCTAGTTTCAGCAATATCACATTTTATGAAAGGTCAAAGTATCTAACAACTGGGTTAATACAAGTGGTGACGCATCTGGAAAAAATATTTATGGAAAAAAAATCGATTTTTCAAAAAAAAAATTGTACTCGAATTTGTATAATACCACCTCCCTTAAGTTGGCGGAACAAAAATAGCGAAATAAATTTTTACTAACATTAGAATTTGTAGTTAATTTGTTGCTAATTTGTTACGCAAAAACTTATTTCGTTGCTCTTCAATTTTTTTTGTTACGCCATGTACAATATAAAAATAAAAATTCGCTAGAGTGAATACCAGGCCTTATTCCTCTCTCATTATGAATGCAAGTTTCAATCATGATTATGATTCGCGGGCGATTGACGTTTCCTCCCCAAACGCTTATTAGAGGTAATCGGCAATGGACGTTTCGGACCAGCACTAATCTCTAATCCATAAGGACGATTCGTCCACTAAGATAAGCCGATCTAACTACATTAAATAAATAAAAAAATATTGCAAAATTACAAAGTTTAGAATTGAAAGGTTCTGATTTTTTTGTGAGTTTACATAAATTACGAAATATTATTATATTTATTGTAGAAAATATATTACCGAAATTACAAGCTAAAACAAAATTGTAAACTAAAATAATGCGATGTCACTTTCACAAAATGTAATCGAGACATTTTATTACTATTGTAGTCAGTTATTCTGAATCTCAAGTAGGGTTCGAGTAGGAGTTTGGTTTAATAAAATTTTGGTACTTTGTAATTTAATATAAATTTCACTTTAAAACTTTTTTAAAAAGTGTAACTGTTTAATTTTCAATCACAAAAAATTAAACATAAAATCAAGTCGTTCATTTTTCAAACCAAACCGGCACCTATGCCAAATATTTGTTACAAGACAAGTCTGGCAACGCAGCGTCCGCGATTTGCAAAATACACTTAAAATAATAAAATTCAAAACTTCTGTCTCCAAGCGAGCGAGAAGGATACGAGATCTCTCCGTCTCAACCACCGTACTATTCAGTAACAATTACGCGAGCAACTTCCGTTTCCGTGGAAGCGCCATTACGACTTCCAATATCTGCACGTAACCACAGTATCAAATTAACCAAATATATCACTAAAAATATTTCATCTAACGGGTGCGAATGAGACGGTATTATACAAGAGTGAGATGCAAAACGAATAACTTGCTCAACTTAAAATAGACCCGTCCGCATTCCACATATAAACTTCCTTTTTTTGCAGACTACATGGCAAACATCACGTGCCTCTATTTGGAGAGGGGCAGAGACAAACTAAGACACGCAAATTAGATCACATTTTAATCAGTAAGACTTTGGCCGCGAATCAAGCAAGTCTTCTCCGCCGTAACAAACACGACGTAATTTCTCTGACAAAGACTAATACTTTGGCCGCGAATCAAGCCAGATTACTCAAACTCCGTAACAACTTCCACTTGCCGACCTTGCAAGTGGCTGCATAATCATAATATTCACTGATTTACGACAGTATGAAAATGAAAATATTTATTTAAAATTAAAACGTCTTCAGGTTTCAAGAATAATAGGCCAAAACTATATCCTAACCATGTTCCAATTTCCGTTTTATTCTTCAAACCCGTTTCTAATCCTAGTTACAGTGGTTTTCTCCACCAAGCCTGCGTTATATGAAAACGGCAGCCAAAAATGACAGATTGAGGCCAGGATAATAATATAGCATTGTGAATGGCCTTTTCAAAATCCTCCACAAATTCCCGAGGAACCCAATTATATCCTAAACTATTATATTTTTCCTTAATAATATCAAAACATCGCTTACAAGTTTCCGTTGATTTATCGATAACAGACAAAAGACCATAGGAACAGTATCCATTTAATTGAACAAATATGGTAAATAATTGTGCTATCCATATATAAAATTTTACATTTAAATGAAATATATTGGAATAATCCAAAGTGTTTTTAGTCCGGTTTCGGTATTATTGTGCCTCATCAGTAAGAAGTAGACAAGCTCGACATCGTTTCTTTAAACGATGCCTGAAGACTGCATTGGACCCACCAGTACTTAAAACAACTGGTTGTTAAATATTTCAAATGTTTTTGGCAGGAAAACACAATAATTTGGAAAGTTTCATCATAATTTAACAGAAAGTCTTCATTTCGATTTGTTAATAAAGGACACAATTTTCTCACCTCTGAATGTACTTCTAAACACGATTTGAGTAACTTTGGCAAAAGTTTCCTCCTTTTCAATACAATGTAAATCTTTATTTTCAGTTACACTACTATTGTTGTACAAAACGTCCCGGATGATTTTATTCGGTTGACCCAATGTCCTCAGTAGCTTTTCGTTTAGCGGCAACTTTATTTAATTCTTTTTGAAATGTCGACACTTCAGTGTGATTATGTTCAAGTGAACATTTCATTACACTGTATTCTTCCCCAACTGTAGAAAATGATGCTAAACAGTTTGGAGTACGACATCGCCAAGTTTCTACTCCGGATTGAAGCTGACGTTTAAAAGTAAATTTGTACTTATTTACAATTAAACAAATTTTTCCTCAGCGGCTATACTCTAAAGAAGAAATGAGTGCAGTAATTTAATTTGAAGAACATAGTACAGGTTCAAGAGGTAAAAATTTCATTTTTACCTCATCCTTCAATGCTTATTTATAGTTAAAATAAAAATTTTAAAACATCTGATCGGTCTAATCAAAGTTTTCGTTGTGATTTAGTCATGTTTCCATCGTTTTTACTGTAATAAACCTTCTCTTTTGATAGATATGTCAGTCTTTATTTATTCATAGCCGTATCGTATGTATTTTAATTGATTCGGAATTTTGTACTAGTATATATTTAAAAAAGGCTTCATTCTAAAAATATTATCAGTCCTCCTAAATCCCTGAAGGCAGAATTACTCGTAATAGCAAGGCAACATAAAAACAAATTCAAAAAATATATTATAGATGAGATCGCCCGATAAAAAGGAATTGAAATTCTCAGATTGCCTCCTTACCATGCAGAGTTAAATCCCATTAAACTAATCTGGTCACAATTAAAAGGGTATGTTTCTCAAAACAATACAACATTTAAATTACCTGATGTGCGAAATTTGTTTTTGAAGGCAGTTTGAGATGTAAATTGAGAACATTTGAGAAAAGTGGAAAATTCATTTTGGAAAGTGGATATAGCAATAGAAAACTTAATAGACCCAATAATAAACCTAATGTTATTGCAAAAAATAAATCTTAAAATTTAACCTTTAACACCCTGTACATTCCTTATTAGCAACATTTTATTATAGCAAGTTGGTTCAAATCGTAATATTTTAAAGTGAGGAATCTACCATACTTCTATGTACAATTACTTAAAGACCACCCTGTATACCATTTTATATGAAGTGACCTTATTTATATTACAGAAACTTATTTTGCAAAGTAAGCCTATGGAATGTGACGTTATATCCCCACTTTTACTGCACTCCTTTATTTAACTTTAACACGTCCCATGCTTACCCTCGTTACTACGCAAAATAATAAACAAAACTAAAATGTGTTTCACAAGTAATGTTTAATATAAACTACTTTTACTTTGGAAACACATCAACCGTATTAAGTTTGGTATTTCCTAATAATCCACCGGTACTTAATCTACCTTTTAATGTTCGGGACGAAACGGGAACTCGTATTAAAAATTATATTCTTCCTATTAGGATTAGAGGAGATTACTGGGCCGAAACGTTCACTGCCCTGAGTCGCTGTTTAAAATCTCGTGGATTATTGCTATGATATGAGCTCTAACGCGCGTTTGAGCAAATGCGCACCCATTTTGCAGGCAACTTTCTCACCTCCTAATTCTTTGCGTAGGTAGAATATCCGTTTCTAAGAGATACCTATGGCAATTTTACTTTTAATCGCCGGTCTAAAATAACCATTTCTTAGGAGTCTGCACTTATTGGACGTCCTGAACGCGGTTGATCTGTTGTGTGGGTACGGCACCGTCTAAATTCCGAGTCCCAAAAATTCACGGAGTAAACTTTCGGAATGTAGGACGATTTAATAAACAATAACAGTTCAAATATAAATAGCAAACTGAAGTTTTCAAGAATTTTTTATTGAAATATAAACGTAAATGTTACAGATTCGAAATTATTCAAAATATCTATACAATTTGACTAGCAAACAACTCTTGTGCAAATATTTTTGTACCGGTGTAAAAGAACGAAATAATAAAAATGCAAATTTAGAGTAATTTACAGTTGGCGATTGCAGTTTTCTCTTTACGTCGCATCGATCCTGCTACAGCAATAGCAACCGGCCAATTTACAATTCAGGTTCTATGCTCTCTGTGCTTTACTCTCTCTCGATATGTCTGCTTCCGTCCGCACTTTGCAAACGACGATGTGACGAAGGCACGAGCCAACTGGGCAGTGACGCACCAGAAACTATTTTTTATAACTGTCAAAAAAGGTTAACGTTTGTAGAAAATCATCAGTTCCCCAAAGCGGCATTCAGACAAGTTACTTGAATTCAAGCATCAGCATATGTTGCCGTCATTGTGCCGTCTTGTTGTTGGCAGGTCTGTAGTAAACAAAAGGTATAATATCGGTCCCAGTACACTTCCTTGGGGAACGCCAACGTAAACGTGATGTAAATCGCTATAATCACTTTACTAGAAAATGCCTGTCTGTTAAGTATGATTTAAGTAGCTGATAGTGGGGGTGAGGAAGGTACTTCTTTAGTTTGTGACATACCAAAAAAGTGTGAAAGTTGACCCCAAAAGTGTTTTTCCGGACGAAAATACATACAGGGTGTTACCAAATAAGTGCGAAAGTTTTTAGGGGTGAATCCTTGTCCAAAATTAAAGGAGGTCATTCATGAAAACAAAAGCTCTTAGGCATACAAAACGTGACAGCCACCTACTAGATTTTTTGGATTCTATTTACAGAAGATCCGTTCATGCATAATGTAATTGATTTTTTTAATAGTAAAATACTGCTTTTACGGACACAATACAAGAGTTAAAAAAGTTTTGCAATGAATCGTTCTTTTCAACACATAGTTTTAAATCGAGAAATTTTGTTTCGTTAAAAAGTTCTGGTAAAAAATGGAATAAGGGTTGCATGTTTCACCCATTTAAAAGACCACAACAAAATTAAAAACATACTCATAGGTAGCTTTTTATTGGTAGAACATGCCTACAAAATGCCATTTCTTCAACTCTTCAGCAAATTCAAGAAAAAAAAATTTATTTCTCATTTTTGGAAGCTTGTATCTTTTCAAGGAAAAGCCTAAAAGCTTTTGTTTACATAACATGAAAGACCCCCCTTAATTTTCGACAATGATTCACCCCCTAAAGACTTGTACATACATGCAGAAAAGGCAGAGTAAAATTTATGTCAATTGTAAGTGACGAAATTTTGTCAAAGGAAATACCACGAGTCCTCAAAATTTTGTTGATAAAATTTTTAGTTTTCACGAAAACGGCTTTATTTGGAAAAACCACGAAAACAAACTGATTAATAAAATCAGTTTGTTTGAGTCGTTTTGCCTGAAATAAAGGCGTTTGAGTATGGAAACCGAAAATTTTATCTATAAAATTTGGCAGGACGAGTGGTATTTGGAAAGATTATTTTTTTAATCATTTTGTGTTAAAAACAGAGAAAGACACTTTACACTCAAAAGTTCGATATTTTCTTTTACATTTAAACGTCAAATATTGATATAATTGATTGTTATACCTACAAACGTAATATAAGTTGCTTATCTAGTAGTAGGCATTTAAGATTATTTATTAAGGGTAACGTTTAGACTTTGACATTATTTGTCAGTTTTAAACGAATTTATGGATGGAGCTGTGTTGTGTGTTAAAATAAAAGAATAAAACAGGTTAGTTTACAAATATCTTTTGAAAATTGGGTATTAACATAGATTTGCAATACATTTTAGTATAATAATAATTGATAATACTAAATAAAAGTTGTTAAATGTTTATATATGACATTTCAAAAAAGGTAAACAATAGTTTAATCAAAAAACAAAAACGAAGAGGCGGTTTTATCAGTATAAAACTCAATTATTGGTTAGGATTGTGAGCGCTTATTGGCTGAAACCACAAAATCTGACTGTTTTGACAGATGAAAAAATAATCAAAATAAAACCCAAACTTTGTCGAAATTAAATTATTTTAACCAACATTTTGTCGAAATAAAATTCCTCCAACCAAATTCTGTCAATTTAAAATCTATTGTAACAAATTTCTCGATAAGTACCGGTACCAAAATCTAGAACCAAAATTTGTCAAAATAAAAATCTAAAATTGATGTCACTATCATTTTCTTTGAACGGTAGGTAGGTAATACATTGTGAATTTAAAAAATGCGATAGTCCACAACCTTTGTTTTTCGAGAAATTTTCCAATAAAATATAATCTCGTAAGAGAAATTCACAAAAGTGGCAATTTTCGATAAAAAAGCGGTGAAAACGTGTAAAAAGTCAGGAAAATAATGAAATAGTGTGGAAAATTACGTCAAATTCTAAAATAATACAAATGAATTTGTGAATTTAAAAAATTCAGATTTCCAATAGTCCAAAGTTTTTGAGGATACCTCTGATTTTAAAAAAAAAGTTGAAAATCAATATAAAACAATATAATATGTTACTTTCAAATCTACCCGCCTACTACGGTAACTAGCAAACAGAGCGTTTTTTATTCAATTTGTAGTCACCAAATGAAAATTTTGATACGCCACTGGTGTAGTACATCTATCAACTGTGGTAATAGATTTGCAGCCTTTCGGAATGTGTTGTGAACGTATGCAAGATCATCTTTTCACCTATAAATTTCTATGAAATCGAGTGAATTCGAGATGCATCAAGGCCCAGTACTGCGAAACGGGATCCCATTTCAATTGAAAATATCTACAGGGTATTACAAAAAGTTAAAAGAACCCCATATTGATCATAAAATCTATTTATGCACTTAATATTAAACATTTCATAAGAACATAAATAAAAAATGTAATTACGGTCCTGTAGTTCGTCTTTATGATATACAGTACCTACAAAAAGTTTAAAAACTATTTTTCGGTTACCAGGGCCGTAAATATACGTTTGGGGGTTGGATATTGGTTTTTTACGATTTGTGGCTGAAATCTGCATCTTATCGAAAAAAATTTAATATAAAAGTGGTAGATAATTAAAAAATCTAAAACTTTTGTATTGATCATTTTTCAATATAACCTAAAAATAATCGAGAAATTCGCAAAAAACCGTTTTTTCGTTTTTAATTTTCTCCCTCAAAAATATTTTGATTTATGAAACTTAGTATTCTTTTTTGTGAATTAAAGAGCTGTAATTTTTTCAAAACAAAATATTTATTTTTCGATTTTATATGAATTTAAATTAAAAAAAACCTAATTTTCAATCGAAAAAGTTTCAAAAAAGGTTTCAACGATTGAAAATTGCTTTTTTTAATTTATATTAAATTAATATATATCTTATTATTAAATGTGGGTATTTAAAATTGGTTTGGCCCTGGTCAATCAGTGGCGTTCAGTTTTTTTATTTTGATAAAACCTTAAAATAATTTCCCACCGATTTTTTGAATGGTGTCATGCAACTTTGTGGTTGACACTTTTGTTTTTTCATAAGTTCCAAATCTGCAATTAAAATAGATATATACCTTGTATAGTATAAACTGCGAAAACAAAATTGACAATATGAATACAAAAAATTGCATAATTTTATACCATTAATTAATTGAAGTTCCGTCCAAAATATTAAAAATGATCCTACGTGTGCCTTTTAATGATTATTATGTATACAACGCTGTAAGTAAAATTAACCAAAATGTTTTATTGTACTTTGTGAACAACATTTTTGAAAATAAAAACAATGCCGTTTATTTTCATTAAAAATTCTGTGACACTGTCTACTCTACTTTATAACTATTATTCACGCTTCATATACCAGTCTTTGTTATTAAAGTTTGGGGCCATATTAATTAAATATGTAGGCATGTATGTATGTATATCTTTGTGCCTACTATAAAGCAAAACAGTCTCATGTTGTATGTGTGTATGCCAAACAAATATTTATTCTAAATTCCATTTCCAGAATTAAACCAAACCGGGCAACATAAAGTACCTACTGGGATTTTATGAAAAGTAAATAACTAGTAGTAGCCGATTCCAGAATGGGTTACGTAATCGTTTTTTAAACCTTTTTTTAAATCGCGGATCATTTGGATTTCATCACAATCTTACATATAAACTCGCGTGCTTATTGGGGTCGAAGTACCTCAGCTTGGAAATGATGGGATACCTACACGAAGAAAAATATCTACTAACGATTATATTTATATTTAATGTAAATAAAAGAATAGAATGACAATGAAACACTCAAATAATAAGAAACAAACATGGACAGAGGCAAAGGAATTGGCTACAAATTAAAAAAAGCTGCTACAAGTTTACGCCGTACATCACAATGTTTTAAATGAGTTTCCAATCTATTTTATCTGTGGCAATTTCCAAGGCCGAGTTGCTGTTTTCTCCCATCTCCCATCTAAAATGATCTAGGTTTTCCCCTGATCTGTATCTCCGGCTCCTTAACATTGATTTTGTTCGCAGACTCTCTGTTTTCTCCCATTCTATTAATTTTTTTTGCTAATATCACGAAGTCAAAATAACCGAAAAATTATTTGGAGATTTGAGGCGGAAAATCTGGAGAAGATTAAGTTTTTCAGGATTACGTGACTTCTCAATACGATAATCAGATTCGTTTCTTTTTAGGCCAAAATATATAAGAACACGAATACAAAAAATATGTTTTGTATTAGATTATAATTTTTGTTGGGTCCGACATGGATTCTATTATATTTTTTTTACGTGTGAAAATAAAATAATTTTAGGATCTTTATAATCGTGATGGTCACGAATTTTTTGCCTAATGATTGTAATTATGCAGCCAACAATGGTTTTTGGAAACCATTGTTTTGTTAATTTCATTATCATTTTCATTGATTTTATACAGTGTGTCGCATTTAACATGAAGACATCCCCATATTTTCGTTATTAGAAGGAATACAGATTTGAAGTTTTGCACAGTCATACAGGATGATAGGTCACATAAAAGTAAATAAAATTATTACAAGTTTATTTTACATTTGATAATTAGTGTGCCATGAAAAGTAATAATTTGACACATTGACAATTTAATATTATCATGTATTCAAATATTTCAGTAAAATAAGTAACAATAAGTAACAGGAATCGTTATTTTATTCTTATGATAACAGATTTTTGGAAAAAGTATACAACAGTAATTTTCATAAAACAAATAATTAACTGTGATTATTTTTTTCATCTGTCAAAACAGTCAGATTTTGTGGTTTCACCCAATAAGAGCTCACGATCGTAATCAATCATTGAGTTTTATACTGATAAACCCACCTCTTTGTTTTTGTTTTTTGATAAAACTTTGTTTACCTTTTTCGAAATCTCAAATATAAACATTTAACAACTTTTATTTAGTATTATCAATTATATCATTATTATACTAAAATATATTGCAAATCTATGTTAATACACAAATTTCAAAATGTATTTGTAAACTAACCTGTTTTTATTCGTTTATTTCAAATCGCTTTAACACACATACCTAACCCACTTCAACACTCAACTTTTTATTTATTAAACATCAGTTTTTGAATACCTAAACACTTCAAATTAGCTAAATCAAAAGAAAGACTTTCCATGTCAGTCCATAAACAAGAAATCTTCTTCGTCTTCCGTTCGTTTATGGCTTGCATACAAGTGCATTTGCCAGCCACAAATCAGTCTAAGATTGAAAGTAAATCAATTGGGCCCTGTACTTATATATTTGACGGTTAAATTTAAAAAGTGGAGACGAATACATCTATGTGAAATTGATAAAGATAATATTGAACACTTGTGTGTAAACTGTCTTTTGCATAAATTACTATATTCTCTGTTTTTAATACAAAATGATTCAAAAAATAACCTTTCCAATACCATTCGTCCTATCAATTTTTATAGATAAAATTAGGAGAATTCATGGTATTACCTTTGATTATTTTTTTCATCTGTCAAAACAGTCAGATTTTGTGGTTTCAGCCAATAACAACTCAGGATCCTAACCAATCATTGTGTTTTATACTGATAAAACCGCTTCGTCGTTTTTGTTTTTTGATTAAACTGTGTTTACCTATTTGAGATGTCAAATGTAAACATTTATCAATTATTATTATACTAAAATGTATTGCAAATCTATGTTAATAACCAAATTTCAAAATGTATTTGTAAACTAACCTGTTTTTATTAGTTTATTTCAAAACGCCTTTAACATTTTTACATACCTCACTTTAACACTAAACTTAAAATTAATTAAATTAAGAAAGACTTCATTTCATTCTTCTTCTTCGCTTTTATTTACGGCGCCGTTTCGCGGGGTATCCAGTCAAAAAATCGCCTTGGTGGCCCTGTATGTAAAACTATAACAGCTCAGGTTTCAATTTAAATTGGTAAAGAAAATTTTCAATATTTGTGTGTAAAGTGTCTTTTGCATAAATGACTGTGTTCTCTGTTTTTAATACGAAATGATTCAAAAAATAATCCTTTCAAATACGACTCGTCCTCTGAAATTTTATAGATTAAATTTTTGATCTTCATACTCAAACGCCTTTATTTTAGGCAAAACCACTCAAACAAACTGATTTAAGATAAAATCACTCGTCCTGCGGACTCGTGATTTTATCAATCAGTTTGTTTTCGTGGTTTTTCCAAATAAAGCCGTTTTCGTGAAAACCAAAAATTTAATCGATAAAATTTGGAGGACTCGTGGTAATACCTTTGATAAAACCGCCTCCTCGTTTTTGTTTATTATAAAACTTTGTTTACCTTTTTTGAAATGTCAAATATAAACATTTAACAACTTTTATTTACTATTATCAATTATTATTATACTAAAATGTATTGCAAATCGATGTTAATACCCAAATTTCAAAATGTATTTTTAAACTAACCTGTTTATTCTTTTATTTCAAATCGCTTTAACACACACATAACCCACTTCAATACACTTCAAATTACATTAAAAACTAAACTCAAAACTACAAATGTCAGTCTAAACAAATTATGTCAAACGCAATCGCGCAAGCATTGGTGGCCCTGTATATTTTATTTAATTTAAAAATTGAAATTAGAAATTGATAAAGAAAGTATTGAACATTTGTGTGTAAAGTGTATCTTGCATAAATGACTATATTCTCTGTTTTTAATACAAAATGTTTCAAAAATAATCCTTGCAAATACAACTCGTCCTCTCAAATTTTATAGATTAAATTTTAGGTTTCCTCACTCAAACGTCTTTATTTCAGGCAAGACCACTCAAACAAACTGATTTGAGATAAAATCAGTTTGTTTTCGTGGTTTTTCCAAATAATTTGGAGGACTAGTGGTTATTACCTTTGATTAAATATGATCTTTCTCAACTCTGTCTATTCGAATACATTTTTCAATTTTTTTCCTATTCTGTCTAGGTACTCGTCTAAGTTCAGGGATGCTGATTTCTTGACATGCTTGTTTTATTCTGGCATAAAGTTCTTCTCGATTTCTGGGCCTTGTTTTATACTAAACTTACCAACTAAAACTTAATGCAAAAAACTCAAAACTGACTGATAATTTTGTGATCACTAACTCAATAACTAGAAATTAACGCAATAAATTTAAAATTGACTGACATTTAACGCTTCTGTCAAATTATTACTTTCCATGGCACGCTAATTATCAAATTAAAAAGAAAAACTTGTATAAAAAATGCGAATTTTGTCATGAAAATCATTATAAGCTGTTAAAATAATATCCTGAACAACTTTTTCTAATAATTTTTTTTTGGTGTCACTTTTTTTTAATATTTAATAACGTTTTTTTTTATAAAATTTCAACAAAAGCGATATTTATATGATTTAAAGCCTGGTTGGTTATTCCCCATTTCTCTGAATTCTCTATAAAATAGTGTCATATGTGTCTTAATAATATTTTTGTCTTCAAAATTATTGCCCTCACCACTTACAGTTTCAGATTATTGTCTTGAAGGTTAGTCAGCCATCGAGCTTAAGAATTATTTTTGGTTAATTATAATGACGCTAATAACCTGATGTCCTAGAGCATCATTATCGGCCGTTTTGCCCTTCTTGCTGTCGATCTAATCAATCTTCATTTCTCCTTAATAGACATCGTCTTTTTTCTAATGGAGAAAGATGGTTAAATAGTTAAGTTCATTTGAAGAATTTACTAGTTAAGCCCTTGTTACTTAATGGACGTAGGTAAGTACAGTCAAGTGATTTAGTTTTTTTTGTGTGCGACTGACACTATGTTTTTGCAAATACAAGTATTGATATATTTCCAACTGCCAAAGAAACTAAATATTTGTTAAAATTGCTACGTTTTGAAGTCATTGTTTTTTAAGGTTGGTGTTGCTTTATGAATTACCTGATTCCCACTTTTATTTTTTATAAGTGTCATTAAGTGGGGTTATGTTGACATCGTATTGCTATTTTATTTGAATATTGTTCGTGTGAATTTTGTACTTATATTTTCGTGTAGATGTCTATAAAAAACGGTTCTTTTAAGAGCAAATCTACTGTCAAGGAAATATTTTACAAAAAAAACGCCCAAGCAACTGAATACTCGTTGTAAACAACTTATAGCTTTCTTATTAACATATCTTGAACAAGAACGTGATAATAAAGGACCAATGTTACCATTAGATACTGTTAGAAAAGTAAGTTTTACAATATACATAATAGCTTGTTTAAAACACATATATAAAATTTCCTGTTTATTTCACCGTGTTGCAGCAGCCTTAGATTTGGGAATTGTTACTGTTAGTTCTATTTCACAAGCAATAAAACGAAATGAAGTTTTGAAATCTCCTCCAAAAAACGTTTATTCAAGAAGACAATTACTAATATAAATAATAATATTAGATGCAAGTACTATTAGGGATATTATTTATGATATGTATAAAGAAAGTAAGTACCTGTACCCACCTAGCTACCTGTCTAACACGGAATAAAATTTGTGAGGTAATTGGTGACGTGCACTATTTTTGTTGTGTCAGTGTCCTGGCAATATCTCGCATCTATAAAAACGCAACATTACAGGAGAGACAAAAAACTGTTGCTTAAAAATTTCCACAAGAACCTATGACGCACTATAACCTCAAAACTACCATACAATCAGGTTTCTTATTATTAGGGGGGTTATGAAATTTCACCGATTCTGTCCGGCAACTTGTTTCGTCATTGGAGGGGAGCTGCCAAATTTGAATTTATAATAAAAGTAGTTAATAAGAAGAGTAAATTGAAAATTGTGCGTGGGATTGAAATTTATTGATACATATTTGTTATTAATATATTTCATCGGTTCTGAATGTTAGTCTGTTCATAATAGATGCATCATATGAAAGTGGCTATAGTGAAGAAAAAGTGAAGTCTATATAATAGAGTATATATAATATACATTAAATATACGAGAAGCAAACAATAATCACTCGAAATAAGAAACGATAAATAATGAACAATCTCTTAATTATTAGCAAATATAGACGTAGCCTGTCCCTTTCATCAGTCACCCCCTTGTCCAAATGCTCACTTATTTCATAACCCCCTATTATAATAAGAACCCTGTCATTCAATACTATTAGATACGAGATATTTGATCCATTAGAATATTGTTCTCCATCAGATACAAGATATTGTTTGAGCTGATTGACACTGGAAGCAATTTTTTGCGAGTTACAGAAAGTTTACAGGCGTACGCAGTGTGAATATAGAAATAGAATAACGTAATAATCTCGCCAAAAATGTAGATACGAGGTATTGCCAGGATACTGACGATATACGATTGTTTTAAACAGTTTCATCCTGTTTACTTTTTTGTCACACATTTACTAGCAATTCTGTAATATTGAACGATAAATTGACCCCAGGAAGCTTTCAAAGTTTTACGCTAAAAAGTTTTAACATCAAATTTATTTGCCAGTATATAGATGAAACTTTCGTTACATGAAAAACTATATAAAGTTGTGGTTACATTACTTATAGTAGCTAAATTATTCCCGGATATGATACGCATAAAATGAGGTTTAGACTAAGGCCATAAAGTCGAAGAGATATTTTACTACCACCAAATCGGCTATATTAATTATTCACGAAGTCATTAGATATTCTGTACGATCCTCGTAAATAATGAAGAAAATAACTTACATCACCCAAGTATATGAAACGTGCGGAACAAAATGTATTAATAACACAATTAAAAATGAGAAGTTTCTAGGGAATTTTAAGCATATAAATATTACAATTTTGTGATTAAAATATCAGGAAGCTGAAATTTGGGACAAAGAACTATACGAGGAAATTGTTTAACTTCAATAAAAATGTCATTTTATTGGGAGACAAAATGTTATGACTGAATGTACAGATTCTGTCGAAATATCTTCCTTTTCTGTTAAATTTTTTGCATTCGCAATGTGGGATTTCAGTAGGCTTTCGCTTGTTTGCTTACCAAAACCTTAACCTAGCCTTGAGTTGTTTACTAGTATCATGTGATCTGTATTTGCATACTTTGAAAGCTATCTCTTTAAATCCCATTTATGTTGAAATTAATAAAAAAGCCCACTTCCTTTTAATTTTATATTAACAACGAATAAATTATTTAAGACTTCTGGTTCTTTACAAAAATATGCTGATATTGATGGAGAATCGCCCAAGCAATTGTTTGTTTAAGTTAAAATGAATTTGCGTTGCAGCAAAGTTGAAATGTATCGGTACTTGAGCCCGACATGAAAGTTTTATAATTACTTTTAACTTGAAAATGTACCTTTGCGTGGCGGCAAAAAGTTTACCACTAAGCCCAACAGTGGCGAATCCAGAGACAAGCTCTGGGGTGGGGGGCTCGTTCTGGGGGAAGGGCTCCTCTAACATGCACCATTTTTTTTACTTGCTTTAATTTTAATTTTTTGCTCCAGCTCTCGCATTTACTTTCCCTTCTTTAGAGACCCATGCTAGTTGGGCAGTTGAAAGAAGCGTTAAGCTAGTGACCGTGCTGTTTCCTTTCTAATCTTTATCTATCGATAAACATCGAAATTTGGATTTGTGTGAAAAAGTTGGATCGCTGAGCGTGACAGTAATGTGGTTCTAATATAGCGGCCGTCTCCGGAACTGTCCACACACTTTACTTGAAGCTTGGGTCACTAGCTTAACGCATCTTTCAACTGCCTGTGTAGGCATGGGAAAGCATCTACACTCATAACATTGCTCACAAACTGTTTGATCTCTTCATTAGTCAATGTTCTTAACAGTGGAGGAGGAGTCAGTGTACTGGTGTTCCATTTGATAATTTCGGTATAGTCTTTATCTTTAAAGTTTACGTTTGATGGTTTAAAGATTCTGATAGAGTCACTTTCAGATATTGCTTGCTTTGCTTTCATGATACGCCTAAAGCCGAGCTCTCGGATATGGTTTCTTTCATCAGTTACCATAGCCAAAAGTACATTTTCGGGATTGGCAAAGTAAGCATTCCGTTGTAAAACAACAATTTGAAGCAGCTCTTCTGGTAAGTACCTTGTAGATTCAATTGTTTTGTAAACATGTCTAGGCCCATCTGTGAATTTGTGGTTTATTTTTATGGCAAACCACATAGGCATATAACATTTGAGAATGAATATGACAATCTCTCTCAGATTTTCAGAAGGGCTTGACACACTGATGTAGAGATCTTGAATGTGACATTGGGCCAGGATCAAGTACTACAAAGTCTTCTGAACAATGTGCTGACTTGATGACTTCTGATATCTCAAGCAATTACCAATTGATCCTTGCTAAGAATACGGTTGTCGGCTTTTGGAATCTCACAATCAATAGGATTAAAATCAACAACTGGTAGTCTTTCACAATTAGGTAGGGCCTTTCCAATCGGCCCGGAATATCCTATTGGACCTGTTGTGTTGGAAAATGTGGCGGAATGGAAGTTCGTTTTAATGGAGAAGACAAATACTCCATTGTAGAGGTCTTCCCACAAGTATCTCTAAGTCGTATGATTAAAATGTACTAAACAGTCAAACTTTGAAATTTTGCAAAAACTACTAATTTTACTCGTTTTGTACTATGTTGCGCGACCGGAAGATATGAAACAAATGATAAGTGCATATATATTGATTCTACATACTTTTAGTAGTTAATTCATGGTATAGGAAAGCAATTAAAACCATCTGGCGTGCTTAAAAAAATTATGAAAAATTAAGGTTTTTCACAATTTTTTGCTAACTTCGATCGCATTGCGCGACCGGAAGATAAATTAATAAAAAAATAATAATTAGCGCTTTTTTAACGTTTATACCAATGGCAACTTTTGTGTACTATAGCGATCTGAAATAAAAAAAAAGGCTTTTTTCGAACCACCCTACTGTTGATAAGCGACAGCGAACTAACGTACCCTTATCTTGCCTGACCTCACCCTGTAAATCATTGATCTGTTACATTTTATTAATTTTTGATAACATGTTTCGGGCATTAGGTATGCGATAAGTTTGGCAACAGCGTAGGCGCTCGAAAAACGGTTGGGATTTAGACTATTCTCCTTCTTCGTGGTATGTGAGGAGAAATTATTTTGCTCTCTCAACTTTTAACAAGCTTTCCTTTATGTTCTCGGTAAACCGTAATACCACAAATATATTTTGTGCGAATCTGTAAATAATGACTTAATTTAATTTTAACTTTAAAAATGAACCTTCGTTGCGGCAAAGGTTCGACCACTATGTTCAAACGGAACATATCGCTGGAGCATGTAAATAGTGACTGACTGTAAATTATATTTTATCTGTGTAAGCGGTTACAAACGTTTTTTGTCTCTCTCTTTGTTCGCTGTTTGGGGGTAGATTATTCTGGAAATTAATTCGTTCTGACGAATCAAGTGATCGCTTCTTGCTTTGAAATTTACGTGGGAAGTTAAGGAATGCGTTGTCTTAAACTTCTATTGCCCGCTCAGAAGTGTGTACGTATGTTTTAGCATGTAAGCCTGTTTAGACTGTATGGGCATTCTAGAAATATGTTGCTATTTTTTGTCTTACTTTATTACAATATTTCTCCCTTTAAATATTAAGGATGAATTAATTGAATAATATATTTTATGTTACCCCGTTCAGCAGTGAATAGAAGGCAGGCTTGACTAGAAATTCATTAGGTACCACAATTTTGAAACTTTGTAATTAACCGCTACTACCATTATTGTCTGACTACAAATACAAACGCTCACAATATTACGATTATCCCTTTATTATATCCGCATAGTTTATTACGATTTACCTACACCTAGAGGCTCCTGTTTTACAGTTAGGGATTATCCCTTAGGTCTTGCTAGACCTTTGGGGAGGGATAGTTCCAATCTCGAATAAAATTAGTGATAAAGCCTTTAAATTCAATAAGTGTTTACAGGGCGTTTTACTTTTATCTCAGATAGGATATTAAATATTCGTTCTACAACTATGCTGTTAGTAGCTAGTTATCGCACTAATTTGCGTACGGTAATACCACTTTACCGCACGGGTCCGGTAAAGTAACACCTGTAAAAGACCAGTTTGTTATTGTAATCGTAAAAATTGACTTTTTGGACTGACTAGATATCCACCTTTTACTATAAAAAACTGGATCATAATTAGCACTCAAATTTCAAATTACCCAAAAATTGTATCCTAACCTTAAATTCGGCATAATCCAATTCGTTCGTTTCACATAATCCCGAATCTATTAGGACCCATCACATCAGAAATTAAAAACTTTTTCGATTGTGCTCCACAGAAAAACCTTATTTGAGCGGTTAATCCTTGCTGGAAAAAGGTCCTTATTATACCTTCCTGTACCCGAAGTCAGGAAAAATAAATTCCTCCGTAAATCCTTTGATTATGAACCTGAGCAATTGACAAATCCTGCAGAAGAGCAGAAAAAGGGCATTGTGCTAATATAGTCCGGTAAAAAAAGAATTGTTTGTCAAATATTTAGATTCGTTAAAGCCATCCAGCTATCTTCAGAAGTACAGGTAAACTTCAGAATTTCTAATAATATAAAAAAAACCAAAAATTTATTGCCGGAGAAATCCAGACTCTCCTCGTACAATAAGGCGTTATGGCAATAACGCCCGCTCATATTGCCTTAGGGCGTTATGAGTGTATCAGGTAAAATAAACAAATACTATACAAGTGAAAAATAAATTATATTTTTTTATGAAATCTAAGTAATCCCTTAATGCGACCCTGTGTACTAGACCTATGTTGTCTCCACACTCCTTTTCTTTACGATGGACAAATTATAGTTGCCAATAGATTATTTATCTGATATTAATTTTAATCGTACATCGAAGATAAAAACTAAATGCATACCTGCCTACTATTTTCGGTTTACAATCACAAATTGTGGGTATTTTATGGACCCTTTACTGATAATCCTATTGGGGTACTCAGAAAGTCCACAAAATATCTTGAACATGGATAAAATTCTTTATTTTTTTTATTCCACTATTTTCCCAGACTATATCAATCCAACAGGTAAATGTATACCCGCCATGGCAAATGGAAATATAAATGGAAATCAGTATTGGGTAGGAAGAGAAAGGGAACTATAGGGTACGCCGACGCCAAGACTGTTCCACGTCGCGGCGCGACGTTTTCGTTTATAGACAGCCGAAAACTTGGATTTGAGATTTTAGCGGAGAAAATGTCGCCGTGAATCATTTATACAACATAAATAAATCTGCTAGTCGTTTGCGCCCTTGTACGAACGTCTGTCTCACCGCCTCCCTGATTCCCAGCTCCCCCGTCTCTTTCTGTTTCTAAACGACCCTGTATGATGTATCCGAGATCTCTATTCCCTAGAGGTTATAGAAAGAATACTAACAGGTAGGGTGTTGCATATGAGCTAGATTCCCATTTCTTACAAAAAATGGTTTTAAATCGATGTTTGTTCATTTTTTATCGTATTTCTAAAAACTTAACGGTGTCATTGCCTTATTGAAGAAAATTACAATTGTATGTTCAAAGGTAATATCACGAGTCCTCGAAATTTTATCGATTAAATTTTTGGTTTTCACGAAAACGGCTTTATTTGGAAAAAACCACGAAAACAAACTGATTGATAAAATCACGAGTAATAATTTGTGTATGTGTTCAGAATATGTAATCTAGTACCTACATAATTATCTACTACATTTTAAAATCAAGGCATGTATGATTGTGTTTAGAGTTTGATATGTCAGCGAAGGAGAAGAACGGATTTGTGCCGTGTTTATAGTCTGAAATGAAGTCTTTCTTAATTTAGCTAATTTGAAGTGTTTATGTATTAAAAAACTGATGATTAATGAACAAAAAGTTTAGTGTTGAAGTGAGTTATGTAAAAATGTTAAAGGTATTTGAAATAAACGAATAAAAACAGGTTAGTTTACAAATATATTATAAAAAAAATAATCTGTGTAAATTATTGTGGCTAGTTATCGATAAAATGTATACAGGGTGTTGCGATATATAACCAACAACGCTCCACATCTAAAAATAAATAAAGTTTCATAAAGGAACATGAACTCGTTATGGGCTTAGTTTGTGTTATATTTAGTATCCTTTAAGTGAGGATTCAAATATTATCTAACCAATTGTTAAGTTAGAAATCATAGCGTACTTTAAAATGTCTACAATTAGGTAATGATGGACTCAACGGAACAATTCACAATAGATCTTATAGGTCGCAGTGTATCGTAAATGCTCAGGTTATATAAATATTGGGCACTCACAATTTATGCAGTGTGAGTTGAAATTTGTAGTAATAAAATGTTCAAGTTTAGTATACCTGAACGTGAGAATGAAATAAAATTAAATGCACTGAAGGCATGTACTTGTGTGTTCAAATATGACTTTTTTATAAGATTGCAACATGAGTTTTTTTTTAATTTCCCAATTCGGCGTCCATCATGTTTTCTCCAAAACTGTTATTTTTAAAAATTTATTTAAGTGAAATATTTTATATTTATTTTTTTGTTACAGGTAAAAATTTGAGACTGAAATCAACTACTAAAAGGTAAAAAATTTAAAGACATTTCATTTCTATAATTCATAGTGGATTTGTACTTCAAATACTCTTCTTTATTGATATTAAAACCACTTATTTTGTTAAAAAGTTTTTTAATTTTTAACGTTTCGACTTCCTTAAGTCGTTTTCAAAATGACATAACAAAATATATAATAAAAAATTTACTATAGAAACAAAACACTTGATAATCTTACAAAAATATGACATCAACATAGGACCCTAGAAAGATTTTGAAATTGAAGATGTCAAAATCTGTTTCCATCATATTTTTGTGACGTTTCTGGGAACGAATTTTGAAAGAAGGATAGCGCATTTGCATATTATAAGAGAATTTATACTTCGTCATAAATGAAGCTTTCTTAATAATATTATCATAAGAAAAAACCAGATAAAAACTTATGATACTATCCCGATATAGAGGGTATCCTTTTTGCAATTAACTCTTTTTGTTAAATAGGCATCCAAATTTTTGAAATATCAACCGAACAATTAGAAATACAATCGTTATTATTTAATCAATGCTGCTTCTTTCACTTTGTAGTTATAATTATTAGGTTCTTTTAATAACTTAGTTGAAGAATTCCATTGTATTTTATGACAAAAATGAACACCAATCATACATTAAAAATAAACAACTCGAAAAATCAAAAATATGTGAACATGCATGCATTTTGAAAACGACTTCCTGTTAAGGAAGTCGAAACGTCAAAAATTAAAAAACTTTTTAACAAAATAAGTGGTTTTAATATCCATAAAGAAGAGTATTTGAAGTTAGACATTTCCTGAAATTTCAATTTTTGATTTTGATAATGTAAAATGGTTGAATTCGTAATGTGACATCAGTATACCTTTCGTTGCCATGGAAACGAGAAACACAAAAATTAATTTGCAATCTGTCACATAAGACTAATAATTGTTGTTTCTGGTTGTATATTGCTTAAAAATGAATTCTAACATTGATTACTTAAATGGTAAATATTTGAATAAGGCATTTATTAGTAAGTAAGTAATATTTTATTTGAAGTTACAAGGTACTCCTGCCAGATGAATAATTATATACTTAGATGACATTTAGACGTCACGTTTCTCGGGTTGTTGATGTTGCCATGGTAACTTTAAAACAGGTGCGTTTTTAGAAGTTCGATTTAAACACGCTGAGGCGTACTTTAATTAAACGAAATAGGGTACCGATAAAAAAATAATATTCATCCACAAACATTACACAATATAACTTTTTGACGGGTAATATATTTAAATCGACCAATTTAATTTCTGATTTGTGAAACACGCAAAACTCCCATTTCAGTTGTAAATACAATAATATACCCTAAAATAATTCGAACGCTCGGTGTCTCAGAGTAAATCCTGTCACACATATACACGTATATCACAAACTCCATTGCGACTGTTGAATATTTATATCCATTGGATATTTTCGTGTTTGTATAAATGCGTATCCTATGGATAGGTAATGAATGGTATGAATACATTACCATTCTGTCTGGAACTTGCTCGTTATATCGTATTATAGCGTATTTACATTCAAAGGTCAAATTCGTTTCATGCGTATTTTCATATAAAGATATACCTTTGATACGAATATGTATTTCAATTTTACATTCATAATCAGATTATTTTCTAAATAATTTTAATTCAAAATGCCTAATTTAAATTACCTATATAAGAATTAGACTAGGGGCAATCATTCTTGAAACAAAAAAATTCTTAGCAGTATGTGAACGGTTGGAAAATTTAGGGTAAGTGACGGAACTTTTATTCAGTCGTCTTGACTTTTTTTAATTTATTTACAACTTGCCCTAAATTTTCCGACTACTGCTAAGAATTTTTCAAGAATTCGGTTATTTAAAAAATATTGAACTTGTAAACAAAGTCAAAGATATTGATGCAATTCCAGATTTCGGAATTTCTATGGTATAGGTATATTGTCAATCAAATAAATTGAACCTATTAATATTATTTTATTTCATCTCTAAAATCTTCGTTCAAACATTAATCTATTAAACTCTAGTAAATTCATACAAAATTTGGCGGCATTTCTCTTGAGGTCTTCAAACGAACATAATGCATAATCCCTCTATCGTTCGACAAAATTATAAAATTGAAGTGATCACTCTATAGTCTGAATAAAAGAGGAGTGCAGTAGAAGTGGGGATATAACGTCACGTTCCATAGGCGTACTTTGCAAAATAAGTTTCTATAATAAAATGGTGAAACAAAGTCTTTTCGAAAAAAATTAAATACATTAAGTACGATATTTTTTTCTTCTAAAAATAATGCTTTATGTCCACTAGGTCGGTTAGGCGTACTTGTGCTTCCAATATTTTCTAATGCACTGGCCATTCTCTTATAACTGTAAAATTATAATATATACTAATAAAAAATTCCAAATCAATTAAAATACATCCGATACAGCTATGAATAAATAAAGTCTGAATTATCTGTCAAGAGTAAAGGTGGCTTGCTTAATTTTAACTTCTCCTTTCTGGACGGGACCTACATCTTGTGGGCTCCGAACCACGGTCCTCAATCACCTTAAACCCAGGACTCTGCCTTTGTCTCAGGTGATCTACCGACTAACAAGTGTGTAATTGTGGTTGTCAGTTCCACGAGATATCCGATCTCATCCGGCCTGATTACCGGCGTGAATGAAACTGCGTATGACACAAATACCTTTTTGCACTTGCCCAAAGTCTTATCTGACTTTTAATTCCACTTGAGTTTCGCAGGGATCGAACCTATGACCCGAACACTGGCCTAATATAAAGTATAACCAACCAGGCCACGGTGTCCGGTGAAGAGTAAAGGTTTATTATAGTAAAAACCATGGAAACATGATTAAATCAAAACAAAAACTTTTATTAGGCCGATCTGATGGAAAAATAAAATTCTACCTCTTAAACCTGTACTAAGATCTTCAAATTAAATTACTGCACTCCTTTCTTCTCTAGACTACAGAAAAGGGTTTGTATAAATAACAAAAAATTATTAAAAACGGTTAGTTTACTATGATTAGTGTCTCGAACAATATATTCTATACTCCGTTAAGGCTAGTTACACACTTGTAGACGAAATCGCGCAACTCGTGTCAATAGACAAAGTTCTGCGAATGTCCATAGACAAATTGGGAATACCTTAGACAAAAATCGCAAGTCTATGGTCTCCCGGATGGACAGGGCCGCCCAGAGCTGAGCAGGGCCCCGGGAATAAAGTCTCATCGGGCCCCTCCCCACACCAATTCAACAGAAAATTGGGAAAATTTTATAATTTATAAACAGAAGCACTGGCATACGTACCGGGGGGTCTGGAAAATCCCCCAGTGAAGCGGAACCGGAAAATTTTTGAAAATTTGAAGCTTCAAAACGCAATTTTAAGCTACTTTTCACCAGTTGCACTGTTATACTGTTTTGCAGCTGACTCATCCTGCTTCTGCTTCCTTTCTTGGAAGTCATCTATTTGCAGCCTAGCAAAGCTCCAGCTGGGATGGGATCAGTAATTAAGTGATCATCATTTCTAAATAAAAATAAATAATCACAAAAAAGTTGCCCCCCCGTAACTCCGCCCATGACTGGACGTACTGTTATACCCTTTTTTATTAAGGAAGGAACTAAATTAAAACCCCCTATAAGCAAGTAAACATTTTAATTTCGTTTTCAAATACATTTACAATATATCATAAAGGGTGTCCCAGAGTAGATTTTCGGTTTTAAACTTACCTTAGGCTGACCCTGTTAGAAATTCCATGAAAATATTACGTCGAGCATATAGCAGTTATCCATGGAACAGTGGATGAGTTCGCAGCGTGCTTACATGGTTGAGGCTTATTTTAAAGTCAACGATTCGTACACAGTTGCTCAGCGGCGTTTTTGTGATGCGCCATCAGCAATGTTAGTTCACGCATGGGTAAAAAAAATTAGAGAACAAGGAGTTATTACAAATGTCAAAACATCCAGGTTAACTGAAAACCATTCGAACAACACGTCAAATTTAAACTTCCCGCCGTTTTTATTATTCGTTTTTTGTTTTATTGTTTTCCGTGTATCTATAATAAAGTATTGGAAATGGAAAATTTTCATTTAAAATAGAAAACAAATCTCCGGAAACTATACTTACTAAAATTGGGCATTGAACATGTTGAGGGCTCTGGAATAAGCCCTATGTTGTGCCAGTTTCCCAGGACGGCCAACAATGTGTTACCGTCTTTTTAAACTGCATCGTATTTCGAATTTCGTGGACTGTACTTTTAGATTGAAGAAATGTGCTGTAGTAGGTTTGCCTTCTCAACTTCATCCAATAAAAACAATGGACACTTTTATTTAACCATTTATTAGACTTGTTAAATAAATAAATGAACAAAAACAACAACATTAAACTAGTAATCATGAACAAAGTATTATAGTTAATTTAAAGAAATGACCACATCATTCAGAAAATATTAATTTTGCTGTACTACGAAGCATTATGAAAAATGAATTTATTGACGAGGTTTTCTGTAACCCCGGAGTATGCGCTCATGATGAGGGCTCGATGCAAAACTGAGTTTAAATTGAATTGGACTGCTTGATACGCAGCTAAGTCCCACTAACTTGCCGTACTAAGAGGCATTATGAAAAATGAATTTATTGACGAGGTTTTCTGTAACCCCGGAGTATGCGTTCATAATGAAGGCTCGATGCAAACTGAGTTTAAATTGAATTGGACTGCTTGATACGCAGCTAAGTCCCACTAACTTGCCGTACTAAGAGGCATTATGAAAAATGAATTTATTGACGAGGTTTTCTGTAACCCCGGAGTATGCGTTCATAATGAAGGCTCGATGCAAACTGATTTTAAAATCGGCGAAGTTCATCGGTTTCAGATATATCCCTTCCCCGGCTGGCAACCGTTCTAGAAAGATTCTTTAGCGTGTACCGCGTAAACAAGTGTAAGATTTTTTCTATTGTCTAGACGCGACGGTTAAATTTACGGCTTAATCCCATCATTAAAATAAAGCAAAAAATTCTTTGATGAACCGCTTCCTGGTTTGATGCCGCTCGCCAACGTATTTGGTGCGGCGTTGCCGGTTGTACGAATAAACGAATATGAGTTTACATGTTTAATTATCTGAAAATTAAACATTCTCCCCCCGCGAAAAGAGGCGGAGTATAGCGACGCATTGGTATTGAAAGGTTTTTTTTTTTTTTTTAAAAATTTTTTAGTAATTTGGGTCATCACCCTGTAGTTTCGGAATGAGTTTAATTGACATAAGTTTGAAAAATGTAAAAGATTTTAAAATATTTGGATATTTGGATCCTGGCCGCTTGTGGGCGCATAGTTTAGTAAAAATTGGATATTTGAATCCTGGCCGCTTGTGGGCGCATAGTTTAATAAAATTGGATATTTGAATCCTGGCCGCTTGTGGACGCATAGTTTAATAAAATTGGATATTTGAATCCTGGCCGCTTGTGGGCGCATAGTTTAATAAAATTGGATATTTGAATCCTGGCCGCTTGTGGGCGCATAGTTTAATAAAATTGGATATTTGAATCCTGGCCGCTTGTGGGCGCATAGTTTACAAAATATGATTTGTACAAACGATTTGTGATTAGGCATCACCGAGCCATGTTCCTTATTTGGAATTAAAAAAAAAACAAAACATGCCAAAATCTTAGCAACACTTGCAAAAATTGCAACTATAGGCGTTGGCTTTCCCAGATCTGCTAGCAGGAATATCCCAGATCAATTCCTTAGCCCTCTCTCTATAACGACTACCTCAGCCTACAATAGTTTTTCCCTACAAATGAATGCCAAAACAGTACATGAATGTTTGAACGAAAATGGGCAAAAAAGATCCCAAGGGTATACGATCACCCTGTATGAAAGTAGAATTGTATGAATGTTTTAAGAAATGTTTATAATTAAATATGGGAATATTTTCCGCTTGATGGAATCACCCTGTATGAAAAGGTTTAGAATGTTAGAATGATGGATATGAAATTCTAAGGGTATTTGCTCACCCTGTATGAATGAAAAAAGTTTAAAAGTTTTCTGAATGATGGATATGAAATTCTAAGGGTATTTGCTTACCCTGTATGAATGAAAAAGTTTAAAAGTTTTTGAATGATGGATATAAAATCCTGAGGGTATTTGCTCACCCTGTACGAATGAAAAAAGTTTAAAATATTTGGGTGGATATAAAATCCTAAGGGTATTTGCTCACCCTGTATGAATGAAAAAAGTTTAAAATATTTGGGTGGATATAAAATCCTAAGGGTATTTGCTCACCCTGTATGAATGAAAAAGTTTAAAAGTTTTTTGGGAATATTTTCCGCTAGATGGAATCACCCTGTAGAAGTAGAGAATTTGTCATAGAATATGGGCACGAAATGTCCCTAGGGTATAATCACCCTGTATGAATGAACAAGTAAATGTGTAACAAGAGACTTAATGAAGATCATTGTTATGAGTTGAAATGAAAATGTGAACGAAAAATACAAAAATTGCGACTATAGGCGTTGGCTTTCCCAGATCTGCTAGCAGGAATATCCCAGATCAATTCCTTAGCCCTCTCTCTATAACGACTGCCTCAGCCTACAATATCAAAATGGGCAAAAGAAATCCCAAGGGTATACGATCACCCTGTATGAAAGTAGAAAAAATGAAAAAGTTTAAAATATTTGGGAATATTTTCCGCTTGTAGGAATCACCCTGTATGAAAAGAATTGTCAGAGAATGTGGGCACGAAATGTCCCTAGGGTATAATCTTTTGATGAGATCACCCTGTGTGAAAATGTTTAAATGATGGATATAAAATCCTAAGGGTATGTGCTCACCCTGTATAAAAAATTAAAAAAAAAGGAAAAATAGAAATTGCATCACTGCTTGTTTAAGGTCTTTGCTATAAAATGAAGTGCCTTGTGAAAATTAAAATGAATGCGTTTGAGCGTTTTAATTTGTTTTTAAGATTTATTTATGTTAGTTTATTTGATTGATTTTTGTTTGATTTTTTTTTTTTTAAATGATGGGTTATTGATCCCTTGTATGTATAAAAGTAGAAAGGTTTGATTTAACGAATAGTTTTTTTTTGTTGTGGAATGTTTTTTCCAGTACAACAATTGAAATGAATGTACGAACACCTTTTTTGGCCACATCAGAGGATTTTTGGTACAAAGTAAAGTAGAAATGTCAAAGAATGTTTATGATAAAAATAATTGTTTGAGGGTAGTTTTCCCTGAAAGTTGAATACATGAAAAAGTGCGATAAATGGATAAGTAGTCCTGAAAATAGAGCCTTATTAGAAGGACATTTTTTAAAGTTTTTATTTGTTAAAGAGGGTAGTTTCCCTATACAGTTGACAAGAGTTTTTGTTAACATAATTTGCGAAAATTGCAACTCCAGGCGTTGGCTTTTTCTCAGATCTGCTGGCAGATGTATCCCAGATCAACCCCTTAGCCCTCTCTCTATAACTACTACCTCGGCCCAAAATAACTTTCCTCGCAAATGAATTTTAAAACGATACATAACTGGGCATTTTAGTATCCCGTCTACAACCCCTTGGACCTAGTTTGGCACCAAAGGGAGGTATCTCACCATAGAGATCACCTGGCATTGTTGATTGACAGAGTCTGGGCATCCAATATCCCTGGGGGTAGTTTCCCCATACAACCCCTTAGATCTGAAAGATACCAAAGGGAGATGTCTCACCATAGAGATCATCTTATTTTTGTCATAGAGTCTGGGCATCCAATATCCCTGAGGGTAGTTTCCCCCATACAACCCCTTGGACCTAGTAAGGTGCCAAAGGGAGATGTCTAACCATATAGAACATCTTGTGCGAAAATGAAAAGTAGAATTGCTAGAAATTTAAATGTTTGTTGTTAGAGAAAAATCAAAATATATTTGCAAGAGAAGGTATAATCTTTTAGTAGATCACCCTATAGAAAAAAGTATAAAATTGTCAACGAAAATTGAAATATGTTTGCTAGAAGAGGGTATAATCGTTTAGTAGATCACCCTATAGAAAAATGTAGAAAATTGTCAACGAAAATTGAAATATGTTTGCTAGAAGAGGGTATAATCTTTTAATAGATCACCCTATAGAAAAATGTATAAATTGTTAGCGAGGATTTAAAAATATGTTTGTCAAAGAGGGTATAATCTTTTAGTAGATCACCCTATAGAATAATAATGCGAACGAATGCGAATAACAATAGTACAGGAGCCTTGCTATAAAATGAAGGACTTCCCTTTAGATTGAAAATGTGAAAATGAACGAAATACAAGAAGTCTTTAAATAAAGAACTTCTTCTTGAGTGCAAAACGAAAAAATAGAAAAGTATGTGCAATGAACGATAGATTGAAAATTGTTTGGCTATGGAGAGCCTGTTGCTAAGGGATAATTTTCCCTATGAACCAGAATGAAAATATAAGGGTATGCAGCCCCTTTGTACCTCTGATGCGGCGCTAGTTTCTAGAATAAAAGGGAGGTGTCTTATTTTTGAAGAACACCTTGTATAAAAAGTAGAAAAATAGTAAATGTTGTTATAGTATTGAGTTGTAAGTTAAAAAATGATTTTTATTTATTAAGTGAGTTATTAGATCTCGAAACAACGATCAGCTGTTGTTTTTGTATTTGTAACGAAAGTGAAGTTTAAGAATAAAGTTTGATTGTAAAAATAGCGAATGTTTATGATTTGAGTTTTAAATATTGTTTAGCGATTTATTTGTAGAATCGTAGAACCATATCTACGGGTTTTTTACGAATTTGTTGCGAAATGATTTGTTGCGAAAGTATTTGAAAAATGCGAGAATTATTTTTTGCCGTCGGCAAATGAAAAAAAGTAAGTTAAGAATAAATGCGATTTGATTATTAGTGCGATTTTCTTGTACGAAAATTTGTTTTAATTACGAACGATACGAGTTTTTTAAAATTGTGTTTGTATAGTGAACGAGTTGAATTGTTGATTCTTAACTTGGTGGCGTTTTAAAAGCCTAGTTATTTTTTAATAAACTTTCGTGCTGTTTACACGAAATGTAAAAATACGAATGTATATTTTCTGAATGATTGTGAAAAGATTTGGTAGCGAGAACAATTTTTCAATTTTTGACAGAGAAATGTTTGTATATATGAAAATTGAGTTCATTTTTGAATTGTAGATTTTGATTGTGTGAAAATTTGTTCTTTCTGTTAGAACACAAAATATGTACGATAAAAGTACGTAAATACAAGTAGATGCAATGTATTATAGGTTAAAAATATGCGACAATTATATAAATACAAATTCCTACAGAAAAAATGTATAAAATGCGACAAATGTTTTATATGTTAAGAAAAAATGAAAAAATACATGTATCTGAGCTTTATAGCTAAAAATATGTAGAACACACAAATACGAAATGTTTTCTTTTTTATAAATGTTTGATAGTTTACAGTAAGTAAGTAAATAAATATCTACGGCCGGCTAGTTAGCGCATGCGCCGTAGAATTTGGTAAGTTTAAAATACAATGAAAGTTTTTTATACGTAAATGTAACGAAAAAATGTGTGCATTAATTTACCACAAGCCTACGATTGTTATCGGACCGCTTTTAAGTGGTTACAACGAGTTTAAATGAGTTTTACAAAAAATACCTTACAATTTCTTGCTGTGAAGAGTTGCTTGCAGGTTTGAAGGTTGCTTGAAGTTTTTAAGCCACTATAGGCCTACTGATGAAGTTGAAGAGTTGAACTGGATCGTTCAGGATCATGGAAGATTCTCTGGAATCGCTCAGGAACCTGGAGGAAAATCTCTGGAACTATTCCTGGAGAGTTGAAGAAGTGGACCATGATGAGGTCCTGGAGAAGTAATGAAGATTGAACCCGGTTCGATGGGACCATGTTGAGGTCCTGATCCGGCTCGATTGGACCATGTTGAGGGCTCTGGAATAAGCCCTATGTTGTGCCAGTTTCCCAGGACGGCCAACAATGTGTTACCGCCTTTTTAAACAGCATCGTATTTCGAATTTCGTGGACTGTACTTTTAGATTGAAGAAATGTGCTGTAGTAGGTTTGCCTTCTCAACTTCATCCAATAAAAACAATGGACACTTTTATTTAACCATTTATTAGACTTGTTAAATAAATAAATGAACAAAAACAACAACGTAACAAAGATTACATTAAACTAGTAATCATGAACAAAGTATTATAGTTAATTTAAAGAAATGACCACATCATTCAGAAAATATTAATTTTGCTGTACTACGAAGCATTATGAAAAATGAATTTATTGACGAGGTTTTCTGTAACCCCGGAGTATGCGCTCATGATGAGGGCTCGATGCAAAACTGAGTTTAAATTGAATTGGACTGCTTGATACGCAGCTAAGTCCCACTAACTTGCCGTACTAAGAGGCATTATGAAAAATGAATTTATTGACGAGGTTTTCTGTAACCCCGGAGTATGCGTTCATAATGAAGGCTCGATGCAAACTGAGTTTAAATTGAATTGGACTGCTTGATACGCAGCTAAGTCCCACTAACTTGCCGTACTAAGAGGCATTATGAAAAATGAATTTATTGACGAGGTTTTCTGTAACCCCGGAGTATGCGTTCATAATGAAGGCTCGATGCAAACTGATTTTAAAATCGGCGAAGTTCATCGGTTTCAGATATATCCCTTCCCCGGCTGGCAACCGTTCTAGAAAGATTCTTTAGCGTGTACCGCGTAAACAAGTGTAAGATTTTTTCTATTGTCTAGACGCGACGGTTAAATTTACGGCTTAATCCCATCATTAAAATAGAGCAAAAAATTCTTTGATGAACCGCTTTCTGGTTTGATGCCGCTCGCCAACGTATTTGGTGCGGCGTTGCCGGTTGAACGAATAAACGAATATGAGTTTACATGTTTAATTATCTGAAAATTAAACAGAACACATGATAGATGAATATGGCGCTTGCTTATGTTGCAATAGTTTAGATTCTCGAATATTTTTTATTAATAGAAAATTTAGGTGAAGAAAATCTTAATGGATTTTTTGTGTAAACTTACAAAAGTCAAAGGTTAACTGAGAAGAAACCCCAGAATATATTTTCTCCACGGCCACTACTGGATGTAGTTATTCTGAAACCACTTATAATAACAGAAAAGAAACATTCTCGCTCTTGAGATTGAAAGAAAATTCTGAAACATTTGTCTCTTATGTATTTTATATGTATTACATTCTATCACTAGAGATAGAATCTGTATTCCGTGATTGTTTACAAAAATAAGGTTTGCCATGAATGACAAATTAACTGTCAGTATTAGTTGACGTGGTCTTAATATTGGTTTGTAAAAACTTTTAATTTATTAAAAAGGAGAAGAAAATCAACTCGTGGTTCCTCACGCTCGCATTCGCTCGCGTTTGGAATCCTCCACTCGTGTCGAATTCTCATTCCAACCTTGTTACAGAATATACTATTCCAATCGAATTGATTAACTGAAAAATATACTGAAAGTGTGTGCGCCTAAAACTACATTAATTTCATTGATTGAGGCTCTTTTATAAAAGGGAAATTTTTTGTTTGCATAATAACCGTAAAAATAGGGCCCGCGGCCGGGCCCCTGGGATTTTGCCCCCCTGTTCCCCCTCTGGTTGGCCCTGCGGATGGAAAACTTGAGACATACTGCGCAACATTTCGTAGTGTGGACGTGTTTGAAACTAGGTATCTGTGTCGCCCATGCTGGTTGTATTTGTTGACTGTCGGATTGTTTTTGTAGATTGTTCGTTTTGATATAGATATTACAATGTACAAGATTTTTATACTTCACATTGTTTATGGTATGTCACGTCGGAGGATCATAAAAACCGTACCTAATAAGAAGAGGCTGACGTTGGAAGACATTGGGACAAAATATGAAACCTCGGTTTCTGAAGTGAAAAAAAAAAGAGCCAAAAAAAGAGTTTGACTGAGCTGTGTAGGTGTGGACGCGTAACAAATGTTCTAGATCATCTTGGATTTGTTCCACAACAGTCTACAGACAAAATCGTCGATTTGTCTATAGAAACGATTTTATCTACGAGTGTGTACCTACCAGCCTTCAGCTTACCAAAAAATCGGCCTTTGAAACAAAGAAATGCTTTAAAAGTGCATAATTAAGCCAGTTGGAATGGAAATAATACAGTTCTTATAATTATTACAAAATATAAGAACCTTATAGTTAAAATGATGATTAACATGTAGCGTTTGAACGTCATTATTCTCTTAATAATATGTATTATACTTAGTAAATAAATAAGATATAGAACAGATAGAAAAATTACATAATTGTTATTTATCCCATCGTCCAGGATGACTGTAAAATACAATTTCAAAGACAAGTTTTTTTGAAGACCGTTGGTCAAATCTTAGGTAAGTCCGTGACTTTTTCAAATCTTGTATCTCACAACGAGTTAAAAATATTACGTTATAGCTGTTACATTTCAGACAAAAGTCACATCAAATTTCCATCAATTCTAAAAACAGAAGTTTTCGAGGACTTGGAACAACCTGTAGAATTTGAGATCAAAGGAACAAAAACAAAGTTTCCTTCTCTTTTAAGGTTTGTCAGCAGAAAAGTTTTTAAGTCGCCTTTACTCATTCCTGCCTTTCAATTTCGTCTGTTTCTGTACGAAAATGGACAAAGGGACAGGCCAAATCCAAAAAGGTATGTGGAAAAGTGGATTTAATTTGTCTGATTCCCAAGTATAAATATATTCGGAATTGGAAAACAAATCGAAATTTAGTAATCTGACAACCTATCCTATCTTCTGCTAAAATAATTCTGATTATATCAGAAGATTACAGACTTTACAATTTTTTTAAGGCAGAATATGTACGTTCAGGGTATCCCAGTAAAGCCAAAAGGTCTAATAACTGCCCTAATATAATATTGTACAGTGTGTCCCAAAAAGGTTTATACAAAAACGGTTTTTAGCGATTTTGTCGATAATTTTGAGGTTATATTGAAAAATGATCAATACAAAAGATTTAGATTTTTTAATTATCTACAACTTTTATATTAAACTTTTTTTAGAGAAGATGCATATTTCAGCCACAAATCGTGTAAAAAAATATATCCTAGTATATTTACTTACCCCTACCCCCTTCCGGAACTTTTACTCATAGTCCAGTAAATGAAGGACTGAAAAGATCGAAAGCTGGGAATAAGTCGGGCATGAGTTCCCACATAGCGCATTTTGTAGGTCACCGCAGGTGTTTTAACATGAGAAAATCCTTAACGCGTTGTGGTCAAGGGGAGGGGCTGAAAATGGGCCCCAAAACCTGGAAAATGGGTTTCCCGCTAATATCTGGCTAACTATGCCAATTAGAGAATTTTTGTTCAGACAAAACTTACAAAAGTCAAAGGTTAACTGAGAAGAAACCCCAGAATATATTTTCTCCACGGCCACTACTGGATGTAGTTATTCTGAAACCACTTATAATAACAGAAAAGAAACATTCTCGCTCTTGAGATTGAAAGAAAATTCTGAAACATTTGTCTCTTATGTATTTTATATGTATTACATTCTATCACTAGAGATAGAATCTGTATTCCGTGATTGTTTACAAAAATAAGGTTTGCCATGAATGACAAATTAACTGTCAGTATTAGTTGACGTGGTCTTAATATTGGTTTGTAAAAACTTTTAATTTATTAAAAAGGAGAAGAAAATCAACTCGTGGTTCCTCACGCTCGCATTCGCTCGCGTTTGGAATCCTCCACTCGTGTCGAATTCTCATTCCAACCTTGTTACAGAATATACTATTCCAATCGAATTGATTAACTGAAAAATATACTGAAAGTGTGTGCGCCTAAAACTACATTAATTTCATTGATTGAGGCTCTTTTATAAAAGGGAAATTTTTTGTTTGCATAATAACCGTAAAAATAGGGCCCGCGGCCGGGCCCCTGGGATTTTGCCCCCCTGTTCCCCCTCTGGTTGGCCCTGCGGATGGAAAACTTGAGACATACTGCGCAACATTTCGTAGTGTGGACGTGTTTGAAACTAGGTATCTGTGTCGCCCATGCTGGTTGTATTTGTTGACTGTCGGATTGTTTTTGTAGATTGTTCGTTTTGATATAGATATTACAATGTACAAGATTTTTATACTTCACATTGTTTATGGTATGTCACGTCGGAGGATCATAAAAACCGTACCTAATAAGAAGAGGCTGACGTTGGAAGACATTGGGACAAAATATGAAACCTCGGTTTCTGAAGTGAAAAAAAAAAGAGCCAAAAAAAGAGTTTGACTGAGCTGTGTAGGTGTGGACGCGTAACAAATGTTCTAGATCATCTTGGATTTGTTCCACAACAGTCTACAGACAAAATCGTCGATTTGTCTATAGAAACGATTTTATCTACGAGTGTGTACCTACCAGCCTTCAGCTTACCAAAAAATCGGCCTTTGAAACAAAGAAATGCTTTAAAAGTGCATAATTAAGCCAGTTGGAATGGAAATAATACAGTTCTTATAATTATTACAAAATATAAGAACCTTATAGTTAAAATGATGATTAACATGTAGCGTTTGAACGTCATTATTCTCTTAATAATATGTATTATACTTAGTAAATAAATAAGATATAGAACAGATAGAAAAATTACATAATTGTTATTTATCCCATCGTCCAGGATGACTGTAAAATACAATTTCAAAGACAAGTTTTTTTGAAGACCGTTGGTCAAATCTTAGGTAAGTCCGTGACTTTTTCAAATCTTGTATCTCACAACGAGTTAAAAATATTACGTTATAGCTGTTACATTTCAGACAAAAGTCACATCAAATTTCCATCAATTCTAAAAACAGAAGTTTTCGAGGACTTGGAACAACCTGTAGAATTTGAGATCAAAGGAACAAAAACAAAGTTTCCTTCTCTTTTAAGGTTTGTCAGCAGAAAAGTTTTTAAGTCGCCTTTACTCATTCCTGCCTTTCAATTTCGTCTGTTTCTGTACGAAAATGGACAAAGGGACAGGCCAAATCCAAAAAGGTATGTGGAAAAGTGGATTTAATTTGTCTGATTCCCAAGTATAAATATATTCGGAATTGGAAAACAAATCGAAATTTAGTAATCTGACAACCTATCCTATCTTCTGCTAAAATAATTCTGATTATATCAGAAGATTACAGACTTTACAATTTTTTTAAGGCAGAATATGTACGTTCAGGGTATCCCAGTAAAGCCAAAAGGTCTAATAACTGCCCTAATATAATATTGTACAGTGTGTCCCAAAAAGGTTTATACAAAAACGGTTTTTAGCGATTTTGTCGATAATTTTGAGGTTATATTGAAAAATGATCAATACAAAAGATTTAGATTTTTTAATTATCTACAACTTTTATATTAAACTTTTTTTAGAGAAGATGCATATTTCAGCCACAAATCGTGTAAAAAAATATATCCTAGTATATTTACTTACCCCTACCCCCTTCCGGAACTTTTACTCATAGTCCAGTAAATGAAGGACTGAAAAGATCGAAAGCTGGGAATAAGTCGGGCATGAGTTCCCACATAGCGCATTTTGTAGGTCACCGCAGGTGTTTTAACATGAGAAAATCCTTAACGCGTTGTGGTCAAGGGGAGGGGCTGAAAATGGGCCCCAAAACCTGGAAAATGGGTTTCCCGCTAATATCTGGCTAACTATGCCAATTAGAGAATTTTTGTTCAGACAAAAAATGGAGATCAGCTCATTCTCTACAAAAATGGCCCTTTCTTCGAAAATTCAATAGTTTTCGAGATAATGGCACTCAAAAGTCCCTTCATTTCAGCTGCTGCTCTACCTTCAGGAATTCCGCTTTCTATGAATTAACGCGTAACCGGGCGGACGAATTATTCAATATCTCGGGAAAAAATTAATATTTTTCGATAATTCAAAGTTCATCGGAATGGGAAAACCCGTAGCTACAATTCCATGTGACTTGAAGTCAGTTCGTATTTACCAAAAATATTTATAAAAGCGGTCAAAGTTTTTTCAACAATATTTAGAGGCTGCTTCATTAATTTATTCATATTTTCTTTAAAAATAGTCATTTATTCTAATTTTGCCTTGATAATGGAACCTTAGGGGGTCTTGAATGACCTCAGAAATTTACTTTCATCTAATTATTAATCCTCAAGAAATAAAGAGCAGGGAACAAGAAATGGATAAACAAAAAAAGGCCGGTTTTGACTCGTGTGACCAATTTTCCTCATTTCTCGAAAATTATTAGACTATTAAAAATAAAAAAATATATACGAAAAGTAGACCATCTAAGCTTTGAAATGATGTGCATTGGAAATCAATATAACGGATCATAAGATTATAATTCGCGCTTGTTCCGAAGATTCTCTGGAACTCCGAAATCGGCTAAAATATGCAAATAAACAAGACCCCCTAAGGTCCCATTATCAAGGCAAAATTAGAATAAATGACTATTTTTAAAGAAAATATGAATAAATTAATGAAGCAGCCTCTAAATATTGTTGAAAAAACATGGAATTGTAGCTACGGGTTTTCCCATTCCGATGAACTTTGAATCATCGAAAAATATTAATTTTTTCCCGAGATATTGAATAATTCATCCGCCCGGTTACGCGTTAATTCATAGAAAGCGGAATTCCTGAAGGTAGAGCAGCAGCTGAAATGAGGGGACTTTTGAGTGCCATTATCTCGAAAACTATTGAATTTTCGAAGAAAATGATAAGAACCATTTTTGTAGAGAATGAGCTGATCTCCATTTTTTGTCTGAACAAAAATTCTCTAATTGGCATATTTAGCCAGATATTAGCGGGAAACCCATTTTCTAGGTTTTGGGGCCCATTTTCAGCCCCTCCTCTTGACCACAACGCGTTAAGGATTTTCTCATGTTAAAACACCTGCGGTGACCTACAAAATGCGCTATGTGGGAACTCATGCCAGACTTATTCCCAGGTTTGACCCTTCAGTTACTGGACTATCAGTAGTCTTGATTTTTCTTAATTTACTTATAATTTACCCTAAATTTTCCGACCATCCATACATACCACTAACAATTTTCCAATAATTCGGGTATTTTAAATCGGTTTCGCCATGGTTTATTATATTAACACTCTGTATGTTTGATTTTGATATAATCTTCATTATATCGAGCATAGCGTATAGATCTTTACAATACGATTCAAGTGAAGCCCAAGAATTTAATCACTCCATGTACACGTTTATGTCTATCCCTATTCGCTACCCCTTTTCGTATCTAACCCAAAATCAAAGGGCGCACTTCATGTTCTCATCTAGCACATACGTCAGCATCAGCGGGTTTTCGATCCCGTGCGATGCAATGCAAGCGAGATTTTAATTACTCCCTTTTCACTTTACTGCGAATCTTCAAACGACTTTTGACTAAATTAAAAAGTAATTGCTCGTCTCTTTTACAAAGAGATTTCGATTGACAAATAATTTTGATTCATCAAATCATTATTTTACGTATTTTGCTATATACACTAGAGTTAGTTGACCAACAATTATTTTTCTCTCATGGCAGATATTTTACCTTTACCTTTATCAAAGTACCAGTTTTAAAGAAAAAAAGATCAACGTGGCAACGTCGTAAAGGGCTTTTAATAATTCTCGAAAATCAGTATCAAATCTATAGTTTAGAGAAAAAAGGAGTACAGTAATTTAATTTGTAGAAGTAGTACAGGTTTAAGAGGTAGACATTTTATTTTTACCTCATCCTTCAATGCTTATTTGTAGTTAAAATGAAAATTTCATCGGCCTAATAAAAGATTTCGTTTGATTTAATCATGTTTCCATGGTTTTTACTGTAATAAACCTGTTCTTTTGATAGATAAGTCAGACTTTATTTATTCATAGCCGTATCGTATATATTTTAATTGATTCGGAATTTTATATTATTATACAGGGTGAGTCATGGTAGACGCGACGGAGCATTGTGGCTAAACGGTTAATATTTTGAAAATTTTGTTTATTCATGGATATGTGGGTTGATAAAGGCTACATTTTAAAATTATTTTGAAATGTACAGGTTGTCCCAAAAAAGTTATATTTTTTCTTATGGAATACCCTATATTTTATTGCATTTATAGATTATATACGTTAAAAATAAGATAAACTTTCTTAAGTATTCCCTATACCTAAGTTTTTTAGTTTTCGAGATATTTTGATATTTATGAAAATGGAAGCACTTACAAGAAACCCAATAACTTCGAAACCTATGGAATCAGCCAAATTCCATTTTAACTGAACAAAATTAGACTAATAATTGAAAGCAATAATGTATTTAAAGTTGTTTAAAATTGTACAGGGCGTCCAAAATGGGGCCATTCTCTAATGACATATTCAAACGACAATATCGTTCTTATTTTAAATGGGACACCCTGTATTTTATAATCTTATTATGTAGCAAATTCCATTACCTTTTAAAAATTATAAAGGTCTACTATACCTAAATCTATTAATTTTGGAGTTATTTTTATTTTTGTTAAATTTTACATTATTTTTCTACCGTAATGACTAAATATAACACCCTGTAATTGATCATTTTGATAATATGAATTAGAAGCCCCAGGTATAATAGACGGTTTTAAGTTTTGAGAAATTTCTTGAAAATAAGCTAACAAAACATTTTCTGAAAATGATTTAATGTTGTTAGTTTCCCTCCAGTTCATAAATTTAATGTATTGTTTTCAATATTTCTCTTTCGAAACCTCAGGTATAGTCGAACCCACCGCTTTATGAGAAAGAAAAAACAGCAAAGGATACCGCCAATAGAAGAAATGCTAATTGATCTGGACATTTTTGAGTATTTTAATGTCAAAAAATATTTATAAAAGCGGTCAAAGTTTTTTCAACAATATTTAGAGGCTGCTTCATTAATTTATTCATATTTTCTTTAAAAATAGTCATTTATTCTAATTTTGCCTTGATAATGGAACCTTAGGGGGTCTTGAATGACCTCAGAAATTTACTTTCATCTAATTATTAATCCTCAAGAAATAAAGAGCAGGGAACAAGAAATGGATAAACAAAAAAAGGCCGGTTTTGACTCGTGTGACCAATTTTCCTCATTTCTCGAAAATTATTAGACTATTAAAAATAAAAAAATATATACGAAAAGTAGACCATCTAAGCTTTGAAATGATGTGCATTGGAAATCAATATAACGGATCATAAGATTATAATTCGCGCTTGTTCCGAAGATTCTCTGGAACTCCGAAATCGGCTAAAATATGCAAATAAACAAGACCCCCTAAGGTCCCATTATCAAGGCAAAATTAGAATAAATGACTATTTTTAAAGAAAATATGAATAAATTAATGAAGCAGCCTCTAAATATTGTTGAAAAAACATGGAATTGTAGCTACGGGTTTTCCCATTCCGATGAACTTTGAATCATCGAAAAATATTAATTTTTTCCCGAGATATTGAATAATTCATCCGCCCGGTTACGCGTTAATTCATAGAAAGCGGAATTCCTGAAGGTAGAGCAGCAGCTGAAATGAGGGGACTTTTGAGTGCCATTATCTCGAAAACTATTGAATTTTCGAAGAAAATGATAAGAACCATTTTTGTAGAGAATGAGCTGATCTCCATTTTTTGTCTGAACAAAAATTCTCTAATTGGCATATTTAGCCAGATATTAGCGGGAAACCCATTTTCTAGGTTTTGGGGCCCATTTTCAGCCCCTCCTCTTGACCACAACGCGTTAAGGATTTTCTCATGTTAAAACACCTGCGGTGACCTACAAAATGCGCTATGTGGGAACTCATGCCAGACTTATTCCCAGGTTTGACCCTTCAGTTACTGGACTATCAGTAGTCTTGATTTTTCTTAATTTACTTATAATTTACCCTAAATTTTCCGACCATCCATACATACCACTAACAATTTTCCAATAATTCGGGTATTTTAAATCGGTTTCGCCATGGTTTATTATATTAACACTCTGTATGTTTGATTTTGATATAATCTTCATTATATCGAGCATAGCGTATAGATCTTTACAATACGATTCAAGTGAAGCCCAAGAATTTAATCACTCCATGTACACGTTTATGTCTATCCCTATTCGCTACCCCTTTTCGTATCTAACCCAAAATCAAAGGGCGCACTTCATGTTCTCATCTAGCACATACGTCAGCATCAGCGGGTTTTCGATCCCGTGCGATGCAATGCAAGCGAGATTTTAATTACTCCCTTTTCACTTTACTGCGAATCTTCAAACGACTTTTGACTAAATTAAAAAGTAATTGCTCGTCTCTTTTACAAAGAGATTTCGATTGACAAATAATTTTGATTCATCAAATCATTATTTTACGTATTTTGCTATATACACTAGAGTTAGTTGACCAACAATTATTTTTCTCTCATGGCAGATATTTTACCTTTACCTTTATCAAAGTACCAGTTTTAAAGAAAAAAAGATCAACGTGGCAACGTCGTAAAGGGCTTTTAATAATTCTCGAAAATCAGTATCAAATCTATAGTTTAGAGAAAAAAGGAGTACAGTAATTTAATTTGTAGAAGTAGTACAGGTTTAAGAGGTAGACATTTTATTTTTACCTCATCCTTCAATGCTTATTTGTAGTTAAAATGAAAATTTCATCGGCCTAATAAAAGATTTCGTTTGATTTAATCATGTTTCCATGGTTTTTACTGTAATAAACCTGTTCTTTTGATAGATAAGTCAGACTTTATTTATTCATAGCCGTATCGTATATATTTTAATTGATTCGGAATTTTATATTATTATACAGGGTGAGTCATGGTAGACGCGACGGAGCATTGTGGCTAAACGGTTAATATTTTGAAAATTTTGTTTATTCATGGATATGTGGGTTGATAAAGGCTACATTTTAAAATTATTTTGAAATGTACAGGTTGTCCCAAAAAAGTTATATTTTTTCTTATGGAATACCCTATATTTTATTGCATTTATAGATTATACGTTAAAAATAAGATAAACTTTCTTAAGTATTCCCTATACCTAAGTTTTTTAGTTTTCGAGATATTTTGATATTTATGAAAATGGAAGCACTTACAAGAAACCCAATAACTTCGAAACCTATGGAATCAGCCAAATTCCATTTTAACTGAACAAAATTAGACTAATAATTGAAAGCAATAATGTATTTAAAGTTGTTTAAAATTGTACAGGGCGTCCAAAATGGGGCCATTCTCTAATGACATATTCAAACGACAATATCGTTCTTATTTTAAATGGGACACCCTGTATTTTATAATCTTATTATGTAGCAAATTCCATTACCTTTTAAAAATTATAAAGGTCTACTATACCTAAATCTATTAATTTTGGAGTTATTTTTATTTTTGTTAAATTTTACATTATTTTTCTACCGTAATGACTAAATATAACACCCTGTAATTGATCATTTTGATAATATGAATTAGAAGCCCCAGGTATAATAGACGGTTTTAAGTTTTGAGAAATTTCTTGAAAATAAGCTAACAAAACATTTTCTGAAAATGATTTAATGTTGTTAGTTTCCCTCCAGTTCATAAATTTAATGTATTGTTTTCAATATTTCTCTTTCGAAACCTCAGGTATAGTCGAACCCACCGCTTTATGAGAAAGAAAAAACAGCAAAGGATACCGCCAATAGAAGAAATGCTAATTGATCTGGACATTTTTGAGTATTTTAATGTCAAAAACACCGTACAGTGTCCATATACATAAAAATAAAATGATATTTTGTCTATTAGGACCACCGTGCAAAGATTCAATAACCAACTTAGCTGGAGATCGTTAGGGGTAATTTGCGTAAAATTTCTATATTGATTAACTTTCTTTAATATGAATTTACATTTTAATTTCTATAAAGTAACTTGAAAGGAGTAACCTGAATTCAAGTGAACGTTCATACTATTTCAATATTTGATTCAAGTCATTTCAAGTTGACATTTTTATTTAAATGATTCCTGTTTCAAATTACAAAAATTGCGTCAAATAATGTGATTCCTGCTGGAATAAAAGTTGTAAATCAGCTGATTGTGGATGGATTCCTAAAAATCAGAAAAAAAATTCTACACTTTATTTTACAAAAAAATTTCAACTTGAAATTTTTTCTCTGATTTTTAGTAATCCATCCACAATTAGCTTATTTACAACTTTTATTCCAGCAGGAATTACATCATTCGACGCCATTTTTCTAACTTGAAAAAGGAATCAAGTAAAAACGTCAACTTGAAATGACACTTCTAAACATTTATACATATCGTTTGGGCATCTTTACATATATATTATAAAACTTTTTATTGATAAAATGGCATCAAAAAGGGGCCACGAGGTATTGCTCCTTCCGCCCTATTTTTGTGTATTTAACCCCACCGAATTAGTTTGGGGACAAATTAAAAAAGAATAAGGCGTTATAACCTGTTTCCCAAATTTAACGGGTTGATAGCAAATTTGGTAAAAGAAGAAATTAACAAAAGTTCAGCTGATGATTGGCAGACAAAAATCAAACATGTTATCAAAGAATATATAACGAGTCCGACCAAATTGATTATCAACGTTGATGACAGTGAATCCAATGGTGAGGGTTGAGATAGGGTAGGTAAGCTTAATTAATTTATAACATGTATGACTTTATTCACCGTGTTTTTAATTTTAGAATTAAAATTTGAGACAAAAATTTTAATTAGCAACGTTTGTGAATCTCACAAGAGAACAGAAAATGAACCTATGGGCGAGGTGGAGTGGTCAACCTCTATTGAAATCTAATATGCGTTATAGAAATTAAAATGTAAATTCATATTAAAGAAAGTTAATCAATATAGAAATTTTACGCAAATTACCTTTGCTGTTTTTATAGCGTTTTTTCTTTCTCGTAAAGCGGTGGGTTCTACTATAACACATTTTCGGTTGCATTTTGAGCCTTTTCGATAATATCTGGAGGAGTACTTTCAATGTCGGAATTCGACAACTCAAAAGATAAATTTTGATCTTGATTCATAATTCCTAAAACAATGCGTAATAAATTAATTTGTTTTTATAATTAATAAATTAAAATAAATAATCAAATAAATAGTTTACTTACAGAATTGTTATTTAAAATTTAAAATTTGAACACCTAGAAATTATTCACTACAATGATAATGTTAAATTGTCAAAAAATGTTGACAGGTCATAGCTGTGTTGATGTACCTAACAAAATCAATTCATTATGGTTGTTTGCTGTTTGTAACTATAAAATTTTGACATTTCTGTGGGGAAAAGTGCCATAGCGTGTACTTTTACCATTTTAAATTATTACTTTTCCAACGGATATCACAGGAATTAAGAAAAGGCCTGCTTTGCGTATAAAAATTTGTGTAGAAAAGCGTGTTTTGCATAGTGGTTGCAGAAAAAGTAACATTCATGTTTAGTTTTTCCAGAATACAGGATAAACAAGGTGTTCTAGAAATTACGGAAACAATTTGATTATAATATATTCACAAGTTTCATCATTTACAACATACTCAAACTAGGGTGGGAAGTATGAGTTTCCTCCCTGATGTGAGGGAGGAAAGTGTGTACTTTCTATAGGGGTAGAGGGAAAATATTATCATCTAAAATTACCCCCCCTCCCCCACGAGGAACCCTCAAAAGCCAACGGGAGGTTTGTCCGAGATATAAATACCGGGCATTACCTTTTAAGGGGCGATTTCCCAACATTTCCTGTGATGGAATATTAAAAAATCAAAATATATTAAAAGACACGTGTTATATTATTTAATGGTACATTCAAAACTGAAATGAAAACTTGGAGTGAAGAAGTAAAAATAAAATACTTCACAGTTTAATAAATTCACAATATTTTTCAATAAATAAATTAAAAATAATATTAAATTTATATTTCTGCTTCAAAATTTGATTTAGGAGGCGGACGTCAATTTTATTTTTTGCACCGGATGGAAAAAGACTCAGGAACAGCCCTGACTGACCCTATCAGATATAGCTCTTTATTAAGGCAAAAAAAGAAAAAATCTACAAAATAATGGGTTTATTTTTAGAAATATAAATTTTGTATTTTCATTATTATGCGCTTAAAAGATAAAAATAACTCAGAGCTTGGTATCACACTCGTACATAAGTTTTAATACCCACTTATACTCAGATAAAAGCGATTTACGATTGTAAGAGAATGTGCTGTCTCATTCTTTCTAAAATCGGAAATAAACGCCGAATGGTCAATAACCCCTTAAGCTAATCCTCCAAATAGAAATGCACTCGATTTTAATACGTATCTTAATATACAGGGGCTTTTCCCGGTTTTAGTAAACAGAGTAAAACAAAAAATTGAGTATCTTCACTCAAAAACGATTGTCGTAATTGGCAAGAATGTAAATTAATTAACAGTAATGGAGTAGATCTGGCGAAAAAAACGGCTCGAACACAGGCTGATAAAATCGAGAAATTTTTTTCTCAGGCGGCGGTGGAGGAGGGGAAAATTCTTTATCTAAAGAACTTGAAAACGGTTTTTCCGACAAATCTCAGCCGGGTTTGATCTCACAAAAAAAATTCTTACCAAAATTGAAGAACTTAACAAAACACGAAACCTAGTTCTAACTAGAACCCGATAACCCAATTAGTTCGCGAAATATCGCAATTTGAAGTTGCAAAAATAAAAAAAAATAATTAATTATTTCTCGAGAGGCAGCGGAGATGAGGCGTCAATTTTTTGTGAATAAAAGGGTAATAATGAGTACTTTTCCGTATTGCTATCTTTTAGCGAAAAAGTGAACAACTTGAGCCCCGCCTGGTTGCGCTAGCTCAATTAGTACAGAAGTTACAAGCGTTTCAATAATATATGTTTTCCCCCCAACTCTCCCACCCCCTACTTGTCCCACCGCCCCCACCCTCCGGCACTTAAAAGTACTCGTTATTAAACTTTTATTCACAAAAAATTAAGGCCCTATCTCCACTGCCTCTCGAGAAATAATTAATTAGTTTTTTTCATTTTTGCAATTTCAAATCGCGATAATTCGCGAACTAATTGAGTTATCTGGTTCAGGTTAGAACGAGATTACGTGTTTTGTCAAGCTCTTCAATTTTGGTAAGAACATTTTTTTTGTGGGATCAAACCCGGCTAAGATTTGTCGGAAAACCCGTTTTCAAGTTCTTTAGATAAACGATTTCTCCCTCCTACATCGCCGCCTGGGTCGAACATTTCATGCAGGAATGATGGGGGGAACTGACTTCATCGATTGGCAAAAAAATTACTCGATTTCATCAGTCGGTTTTCAAAAGCCAGATCGACTCCACTACAGTTATTTTAAAGTATTTGAAACAAGCGATTTTGTTTTAAAAATATTTAGTCATCAATTGCGGGATGCACTCGGACACTTACTTAATTTGTTCGAGTTTAATCATCAACATAGTTTCCTTCAAGAGTGATACATTTATTCCAACGCTTCAGTTTCGGCAATTACTTCTTTAGACCCAAATATCTTTCGCTGCCGCATTTGTTTTAAGTCTGCAAACAGGTAGTAGTTGGTTTGAGTGACTTTTGCCGGTTGCTGTCCATTCAGCTGCCTGCTAAAGTGACTCTGACCTATAGTGGTGGATCCACGTTTCATTCATTGTCAAACACCGCAAGTAAAAATACTTTTTATTGTCCTTAAACAGCTTAAACAATCATCTAAGTTGAAACACTATCTTCGACCACTCAACCAAAACACAATTTGAGAGTTGACGATAGATAGTCTATCATCAACTCCTGATGATGCCAACATAGTTGGTGGAACGCGCGTTGAGTGTGTTAAAATTGTGCTTTGGTTGAGTGGTCGACGATGGTGTTTCAACTTAGTTGATAAACCAGCGGTCAGAAATGTGTTCAGGTAGGGAAATTGTATAGGTCAATTGCGCGCGGGTTACTCTCAGTAGATTGGTCAATTAAGCGAAAAACCTGGTCCATGAAATTTAAGGTTAGGTTGCGTTTTTGACTTGACTTCCGCCCTTCCGAGGTGTGATATTTATTGGGGCGCAATACTTTTTTTACAATTTTCATACGTGTCTTTTCTATAAAAAAATTTCTATTTTATTTGAAGACCTGGGGCCATATTTTCAAATTCATTACGTACACGAATCTTTGATTTTACGAATGAAATGTAATCGTCTATATTTTCAAACAAACGGTCACATAACGTATACGAATATATTCGAGTACGTTACAACTATTGGGTATTAACCACTCGTAGTCACTCTCGAAACGGGTTTTTGACAGAATAACTGTCAATTATTTAAATATTTTGTTTGAATATGGCAGCTTTAAACGAAATCATAAATTTGGTGGCAATAAATGCTTTAGAAGAAGCAGAAATATTGGCGGAAAGAGGAGAAAGGCGTGTTAATGTTCAAAGAGATCCGTTCAGTTTAACAGAAAATCAATTTATAAAGACGTATCGTCTAACCAAAGATTTAACTAGAGAGTTAATTGAGACGCTACGTCCCTCTATTCAAGAGGACCCTACAAATGCAACATTAACCGTGCATTTTTAAAAGTAAAATTATTTGAAAAAACACCCTTATCTAGCTTCATGAACTCCATTAGCCACTTTTTCTGTTCCGGAGTCATGTTGGATCCCCTTTTTTTATAATGATGTTTAAATTATTTATTTTTCCAATAAACTAAATATTTATCTCCCATGTAACAACACAACAAATTAGTCAACATAAACAAACTACTACCACACTCAAAACTCAAATATCGCTAGGATATCTAGGGATATTTACATTTATTTTCTTATTACTAGTTTCAATCCAGCTATGTCAGATCGATTTATTTTCGAGTGTGGTTTCAAAATAAAGACTTTCTGTTCCACTCGAAAATATTTCGTACACGACCATTCGTATACTTAATTTTTCGAGTGATTTTGAAAATATGGCCCCTGGTAAGACCTGTTTTATTATGTTTTTGACAGTTGAAGAAAAATAATTATCATTTAAGTATAAAAAATGTAAAATTTCTGCTCTGTTTGATTAACGAAACATTCATATTTTTGTTTACCAGGTGAACGTACACTTATCTTAACTTCTTTATGTCCCCGTTTTATTTGTTCCAACTTTTATACTTTATATTAGCAATAAAACCCTTGAACCGCTTATTATTCCGTTCCGGTCGTTGGTCATCCCTGTACTCATCCAGGAGGCTCTTAATAGGGTTTGGGGTGACTCCACAAGTCCAAAAGCGTCTAAAATAGTAATAACCCTAAGAGGGCCTAGCCCTACTCTGCCGACCCAGAGTAAGTAGCTTTAGACTGTGGGTCAGGCTCATTTCAAACGAAGGTATTTTAATTAAAAACCTAATAAGATACAGTGTAATGAAGTTGATTTTTTTAATTTTCTAAATCTACACATCCACTTACATTCGCATAACTGCTTTTGCTTTTTAATAGTCTGCTACTTTTAGTCTGTTCCACGATCTTTAGTTTTGACTTACTTACTTTACTTTTACTTTTTCGTATTCGAATACGTATTAAATTCTATCAGCCCAGTATCGGGTCACGTCCAAAGCATAAATCTTTGGGGCAGCAGGAGTTTGGGCAGTTCTTACATGTTAATAGATGTTCCATAGTCTCCACCTCCCCGCAGTCGGATTTGGTGTCTATTTCTTCGATAATCCCCCATTTTGCTAGGTTCCTCTATGTGGAAGTTCTTGGCGTAGGGGATATATATCCAGAAAAATCTCTCAGTATTTTTCAGACATTTCTTAACTGTTGCTACCTTGGCACTTTTGTGATTCATTTCAGGAATGGCGCTGGGGTCAGAGCCAGTATGAATGATACAGGATGTTCGAAATCGAACATAATCGCCCATGATAAAAGGCGAATAAAAATAATATTCAAATAAAATACAAATAAAATAAACAACAAGCACGCTCAGTAGAATCTTTTCTCTCCGAGTGCATAGGTCGGTGGACCTTTTGCTCGTAATTAAATTCAGTAGCATCTTATCTCTCCGATTGTCGCTTGCTGACGTCAGTCATAAACGGCACGCTCCTGCCCACCATAAAACACATGCAACTTCAATACATTTATAACCAGTTGGTAGTTCTTTTTTACCATTGTTACAAAGTGTTACGAGAATTGTTGTTAATAGAAAGTTACAATAAAACAGTGCAGTCTTTCATTCTACTTCTTCGTACTTTTAAAACCAAAAGAAATTACAGTCCACATCGTCATTATTGCCAGCTTAAGTTAAGCTAAATTGGAACAGAGGCATCTACAGAAAATCCAACTTTTAGCAGCTTTGGCTCAACTAGAATTTGTATTGAAACGGTGAGGTTCAAAAGATATTAGCGTTAGCGTCAAAAAATTTGATAGTAACCTCAACTTCCGGCCTTCTTGATAAACGAGGTATCCTACAGTTTGTGGACAATATCAGAGCTTTCTATGTCATTTAAATCATGAGTGATATGAACAACTACCCATTTAAGTCACAGTAGGTAATTCGAATGCTTCAATATGGCTGTTCCTGTAGATTTTTCTTTACAAAAAAATATACTGTCTACACGGATCTAACGGTTTCAATTTTTTGGTGGTAATAATTGTGCATTTAGTGATTTATTCTGTCAATACAAAATACCTTCCTGGCATAAACTGGCCCACATACTATACATAATCCTCCTTAGGCTAAAAGGGGTCACTGGACACGGTTAGATATATGCACTTGCACTGATTGCTTTTGAATACGAAATTTATTTGAAAGCTTGAGTGGAAAAGAGACGAGTAGAGGTGGTAAAAGGTGCACACTCTCATTTGAATAAGCGTCTTATGGTCTTATACCTATATTCTCGAATGAGTTTGTGCTCTAAGCGATTTTGCAATAAATGAGAAATAGTTCATGTTTATTCTCAAACTGATAGGCGGAGCTCTTCACAATTTAAACATAACTGAGCAAAATGGAAATGTGGGGCAGCTGCAACAAATTTGGATTCTATAATTATTTCATCAAATTTTCAAATTTTAAATTTATTTTTTACAAGTTTCCTTTTAAATATTTCGCAATATTCTTCCAGTCAATTTGCCTTCGAGTGATAGAATTTACGTTTACCTGTTGCTAGACGAAAATTGTAACTTGGAATACGATGACAGCGCTTGTCAGGCAGAGCCGTAATAAAAATATTTTATGATGCATGAAAGAATAATGATTTGTTATAAATTAGAAATATCACGTTGTACTGAATATACGACATAATTCTGTTGATTTATTGTTTACGAAAATGTGTTGCTCCTCGTTGCTTGCTTGCTTGCTTAATTTTAACGTCTCCTTTCTGCAACTAAGGCTAATCTGGATGGGACCTACAGCTTATCGTGGGCTCCGAACCACGGTCCTCAATCACCTTAAACCCAGGACTATGCCTTTGTCATGCAGGTGATCTACCGACTAACAAGTGTGTAAATGTGCCACCAATCCCTATCAGTTCCACGAGATATCCGATCTCATCTTACCGGCGTGAATGAAACTGCGTATGACACAAATACCTTTTTGCACTTGCCACAGTTTTATCTGACTTTTAATTCCACTTGAGTTTTCGCAACGATCGAACCTACGATCCGAACACTGGCCCAGAATAAAGACCGAGGCCTTAACCAACTAGGCGACGGTGTCCGGTGTTGCTCCACGTTAATAAGAGATATTTAGAACAGAGTGGTATTTTGCTAGACTATTTCACGAATAATAAGCGTTGGAACGTGTAATCGAGGAAAACGAAAGTTGTGTTGTACTATACGAAGAAGCAAAGCATATTAAGTTTTTATTTTGGATACATTATCAACTGCGTGCCTGTGAATATAAGTTCTATGATAACTTTTTTCGTGATCCATTTTTTTTTCATTACACCCATAAAGGCATTTAGAATATTACAATCTGGTCAACAGTGATCAATGAGCAATTTAATTCTAACTTAATCTAATAGAGTTTGAATCTTTAAACTTTAACGTGCACACACAAGCTCTGCTTTTGCACTAAAAACACTAAACTAAACTAACTCACAGAGCTTGATCCTCTTACGTCTTCTTTCTAACCCAGTATTGTCAAGGAGCTGGATAGCCTCGACATTGACATGATGATGAAGTCTTTCTTCATGACTCTTGGCTAATTTCTTGATGGTCTAGTCAACAGTGTCCATTTCCAGATCCCTATGGGGATCACTATTGCGAATGTACCAAGGGGCATCTGCTATGTTCCTTTGTTTTGAAATCTTTGGATGCTTGCTAAATTGCTTGCTTTAGTGCATCCCCATAGTTGGATACCATAGGTCCATACAGGCTTAAGTATCTGCTTATAAAGCATAAGCTTATTATGTAGAGACAGAGTGGAGTTTCTTCTAATTAGCCAGTACATTTTTCTATATTTCAGTCCAAGTTCTTCTCTTTTCTTTTTAATATGCACGTTCCATCGGAGTTTGGCATCTAAGGTAATACCTAAGTATTTTGCTATGTTTGAATATGGAATCAGGTTATTGTTTATTCTGACTGGAATATGATCTATCCTTTTGTTTGTAAAGTTAATGTGGATTGATTTAGCTTCATTAAGTTTAATTTTCCATCTCTTCGTCCAGTCATAGATAAGGTGGACAGCTGTTTGCAGCTTGTGGGTTGCTTCTTCATTGCTCTTTCCTACAGCTAGAATGGCAGTGTCGTCGGTGAAGGTGGCTATGGTATTGTTTTCTAACTCTGGAATATCACATGTGTACAGTAAGTATAGAACAGGTCCTAGGACAATTTCTTGTGGTACTCCAGCCTTAATTTGTTTAAGATCGGAATAGACTTCTTGCCTAATTCTAAATTATCTTTCCGATATATATGATTGGAGGATATCTGTATGTTGTTTTGGAAGAAAAAGCTTGAGCTTATGTATTTAGCCTTCATGCCAAACCTTATCAAACGCTTGTGCTACATCAAGAAAGATAGTAGCACAAATGTTTTTCTCTTCTAATGATTTCTCTATAATGTTGGTTATTCTATGAACTTGATCGATCGTCGAGTGCTTATTTCTAAATCCAAATTGGTGATCAGGGATAATTTCTCTTTCTTCGATAAGTTTTAGTCTTTTGAGTAGGAGTTTCTCAAATAGTTTCGACATAACAGACAGTAATGAGATTTGTCTGTATGACGATGCATCATGTGGTGGTTTCCCTGGCTTGGGTATCATTATGCCTTCCGCAATTTTCAAAAGGCTGGGTACATAGTCTCAAGGCAGAATTTATTAGGTTAGTTAAATTATTGCTTTTTTGAGTAATTATTTTAAAATTTCTCTAGCAATTAAGTCAAAACCTGGAGCTTTTTTCGAATTGATATTTTCTTTTATTTCGTTAATTAATTCGCTGGGAGAGGTAAATTCTATTTCTTGATCTTCTTGAGGTTGAAAGATTTTTTCTAGATGATTTGCAAATCTTGATGCGTTTCAGAAATGAGACACGCATCTAATTTATTTACATCTAGGATTGCTTGCAATTCTTGTTGTTGCAAGAGCCCATTGGCGTTCCATTCCATTATTTTAACATTAGCCATTCCTCTGCTTTGGAATAGCTCCTTTGGCACTAGGTTCTAAACGAGTTAATCGTTCATCAAATTTTTGGAATAACTGCTCCTGTTTCTTAAGTTGTTCTAAGATCAATTGTAAAGTCGGGTCAGTAGTTGCTTTAATTTGTGTTACTGGCATTTGATGGTCCTGCAACAGATTGGTTCATCTTCCTAGGTGGCCTATTTTCACTTTTTGAACTTGATTTCCGTTATTCCTTCTTTGTACTGAAGAGTCAGTTCTTACCTGTTGTACTTGTACTGGTTGTCTAGGTAAAGATGGGTTCTTCATAGTATCAGCTCTAATTTTTTGTGGTCCATATAAAAAGATTTTATTCTACAAACGTTCTGGTACTTTAGAAAATAAAATTAAAACAACTTTTTTGTATTAAAATGCTTTTAATTTGACGTTTCGTCTTTTAGTCTAAAGACATTAGAGTCGAAACGTAAAATTAAAAACATTTTAATATAGAAAATAAAAGTTTAAAATTGATTTAATCCACTTGAACAACTTTATATTTTGTATTCAATACATCGCTCTGCTTAAATTTCGTTCCCACGTACTCAATCACAATCGTACACAATTATTTACCAAACAAGTGTAGAATTTTTTACTATTTATTCCCAGAAGTCTCTGTCGATGTCATCCAATTTTTATTCCTTCGGCTTTTCGCTTCTATAGAAATTCTATTCTTCTTCACCGGAGACCGATTCATTAGTGGATTTGAGATCCGTCCAATCGGTTCATTAGCGATTCCCTAGTCTTGGTTATTTTGTCCTTTACTCCTACCCCAAGTGGCTCAAATTTAAAAAAAGATGGACGTTCTCTCAATTCTTTCGATAGTTTTCCGAAAAAAAAATATTGTCCGAAAGTGATTTTACGGGATGAGTAGGAACTTTCCAGGACGAGCCTTAGGCGAGTCATAGAATCCTGCGAGTCAGTACTAGTTTTCGAGATATTAATTTCGTTACAGCCCTTTTCAATCAAAGAATTTTCTACGTGTCCCTCTGCTACATTGGTTGATTTTCATCCTCCGTGTCTCTTCAAGTTGATTATACTCAGCGGTGGCTGAGCTCCTGCGTAAACAGTGCCCGGTATATTCTTTAGGATTCGGTAATTTAAGAAATTCAGTAATTTGCATAATTTTTTCCAAAAGTGTGAATACCAATAGGTTGTATAGTGGCGTCTGTGAGTTGGAAAAAACCATGAAAAATTAACCAAAACTTACCCGGATCGAGAGTATCCCCTCCCCCCCATTTTCGAGGATGCTGAATACGATGGCGGTATCAGAATTTCTCTTTTCGACAGCCGAACCCCCTAAACCGGCAAAAAACTACCCCCTAAAGGGGTTAAACGGGAAGCGGATCATTTACTTGTAAAAAAACGTCTTTTCTTACGTTTTCGAGGATGCTGAGCTCGGTGGTGGTGTTAAAGATTACTTCCAAACCTAACCAACCCCTCAACCGGACAAAAATCACCCCCGACAGACGTGTTTTTCTTCTATTTAACAGCGACAAAACGCCTGTGTCCCCGTTTTCGAGGATGCTGAACACGATGGTGGTGTTCAATATCACTTCCTACCCCCTCCAACCCCTTCACAGGTTAAAATTCAGCCCCGAAAGGGATGATTTTTTTTTATATCAGCGGCAAAACGGGTGTCCCTTTCAGGGGTGAGTTTTGACCTGTGGAGGGGTCGGTGGGGGGTCGGAAGTGATATTGAACACCACCATTGTGTTCAGCATCCTCGAAAACAGATGTTTTTCCGCTGATATAAAAAATAAAGAAACACCCCTGTCAGGAGTGAGTTTTGGTCTGTGGAGGGGTTGGTGAGGCTCGGAAGTAATCTTCAACGTTACCACCGTGCTGAGCATCCTCTAAAACGGGGGGAAAGACGTTTTTTTACAGGGAAATGATGTGCTGCCCTTGTAGCCTCTTTAGGGGGTAGTTTTTGGCCGTTTTAGGGGATTCAGCTGGCGAAAAGAGAAATTCTGATACCGCCATCGTGTTCAGCATCCTCGAAAAGGGCGGGGGGGGGGAAGGTACTCCCGATACGGGTAAATTTTGGCGACTCACAGACGCCACTAGTAAGTACAATACATTTTCTACGATGTGGTGTGTTTGCTTGAAGCAAAGACAATTTTTTTTTTCTATAAAGAAATATTATTTTCTCCATTGACGATAAAGGTTCTCTCCATATTAGTTTTAGACTTAGGAATTTTAATCACTAACATGGTTGTCTTATCTTCTATATCATCCAAATTCATTTTACAAAGCTCTTCACGACAACAAGCGTCTGCCAAGTTAATAATGCAACCTAAAATTTAAAAAAGTGAATCACAAGAAAGAAGAGGAATTAGATTTAATTATATTACCTTTGTCAGGTAGATATTATCTCCAGCTTCTGATAAGAAGTGATCTATTTCTTCTTTATTCAACACTTGGTGAAACTGGCTGTGCTTTCTCATGTCCCAAAAATTTTTTCAGTAAAAACCGTTTATCACAAAAAAAAGTCTAAGTCAAAGATTTCCTTCCATGTTAAAAAAATGGAATGAACCTACACGATCGTAAAAATAAAGAATTTCCGGTATTCTTATATACCACCTGATTAACTAAAAAATAACAATTTTCATGAAATCTTTTCTGTTTTTGAATAAAAATGCAGCCAAGATTTGAAAATGTTCATTCGATTTATGCTGCCACTTTTCGTAAGTTTGTAGAATTCAAACATTCTTGGATAGAAATGAAACGCCGCATGTTGTCATTATTACTACGCCACCAAGTTTCGAGAACAATGTTTGTCGCTGTCTTTGTTTAAGGCCTATTCTACCTGAATTACATGATCGTTGCCGTATGTTTCGGTGTGTCTCAGATTAATATACAATCCTATTAGTTTAATTTTAATCCTTTTTCAGGGGCGTCCTACAAATTATTTTTGATTTTATTGATCGGTGTGGTAGAACTTTCTTACTTTTTTGTTTTAACTTTATTTAAGCAGAAAGTGGTTGGAAATAAGGAGCAATTCCCTACAGCACCTGAGGATTATTGAGTGAAATTTCAATAAATCTCGATTTTTTCTACCACGTTTATTTTATTCTCCCATTTTCTATTCCATTATTTTTGGGTTACAATTTATTGATTACTATTTTAAATCAAGGGTACCTATCAATGAATAAAATTGCCTAAAAAAATTAAAAACAAGTGCAATGAAAATAAAAAAATTAAAAATATGTTGACAAAAACAACATTTTATAAAATCTTGCATTTTTGTAGGTTGAATCAAAGAAAACATACCTCAATTCATTACCTATTTAAAACATTTACTGGTTTTGGTCACCTGCACGCCACTGGTCACTGGCTACTAAGAATGCATAAATGATTTATTTATTCGGTGGCAATATCTTTTGGAAAATGTATTTTGCTGTGTTGCCAAAGTTTAGAACAGATTTATATTTAGGCTTTTGCTGCGCTGGAAATATTGTATCAAGTTATGACGCGTTAATGAAACCCCTTAAGGAAAGCAATAACTTTGTGAGAGCGATAGGATTATATCTATATTATTTTTAATGTTAATTGTGTACTTAAGCATCGAGTAATGGCCAGAGGCTTGATGGCTTTAAGATTTTAGATTTTTTGATTAAATGTGCAAGAATCACTTGTTCACTTATAGTATGCACATTTTTATCATAGCTCCATTTTTGAAATAAATTGTCTTAACTTTTAATAAGAGCAATTGGATAATTTTCCATCAAAGATGATCTGACGCCAATTAAAGAACCCCGCACCATTCTTATGAAGGCGGGAGCACCGTCAAATTGTCTGAATTTTGATATGTGATAGTACTTGATGTCCTGACCAATAGTGTCCATGGGCCCAATCCTATTCAATGGCTAGATTACGATATACAGGGCATTAAAGTTCAAGATACCGAAATTTTAAAATGTGTACCAAAAAGTCCCTGTAAAATATTTTTAAAAGTTTCTTACAAGCTCAAGTGAGATCACCCTGTGTGAATTTTTTAGCCTGCCTCCAATTAATATAACGGTGCAATATAATCTAATAGAGTGCGTAAAAATATTTAGTTTACAATATTTCGTTTATTTTGTGAATATTTTTACCTATTCAAATTTTGAACGAGGACGTCAAGATCTACATTATATCCAATATTCAGAAACTTTGACGGTGACTTTTTTTATTGATGTTTCAGGCTATTTTTGCATGTTAAAAATACATACTTGGAACAAAAAGGCCTGTGGAAACATGAATCGCCCTGTAAGGAAATATATTTTGATTTTATTTATTACGTAAGTATTTTGATTACATATATCCGCCAGAAACTTTTAAAAATATTTTAAAGGGACTTTTTGGTACACATTTTAAAATTTCGGGATCTTGAACTTTGCCGCCCCATATATCGAAATCTAGCCATAGGATAGGATTGGGCTCATGGACACTATTGATCAGGACATCAAGTATCACATATCAAAAATTCAGACATTTTGACAGTGCCATAAGAATGGTGCGGGGTCCTTTACGAAAAAAAATTGAATAAAAGGACATTTCCACTACTTGAAAAATATCTTGAATCCACATGGTGCCTTTAATTTTTGTCTGGATAAATGTGTATATTGACCAACGTTCTCTCCAAACTTCTAGTCCGTTTCGATGTTTCTATTTTTCACGACGACACACATCAAAATTTCTGGATGAGTCCCACATCGCTTCCCGTACTCAGTGTTCGCTCGTCCGCTATGTTACAATAAATGTCATAGTTTATTATAAAAGAACAAAAAGACGCTAATTCGTTTTTGTTCACGAAGGATGAAGGTGAGGCAGATATTGTTCTAATATTTGAAGATAATCCTTAAATATTATTTCCAACACAGTTGACCATTTTCCCCTCTTTTTCCGCACTTCTTTGTTTCCTTTCGCACTAAAGATTTTTGTTTGTAAATTTCGATAAAGTTATTTAATTTTTTATCCAAAATTACCAGTTTGCGTTGCTTTTTAAATTCGTACGATGTTTCCTGTGAGATTATAATTTTTTTTTTAATTTCCTTTGTATTTTTTTATCTATTTACCAACGTTATTGGTATGGTTTTTCAGCACGTCAAATTCCTACTTAATAACCGATGATTTGAACATTTTTCTTGAGATTTTTCTTCAAGCTGATCTCACTTCACTACATTCTCGGATAAAAAACGGAATATCACTTAATTTAGACAAGTGCCACTGTATCAGCTTTACTAGACCTAAAAACCCTATCATTTACAATTACCACTTGAGAAATGAATTATCCAGACTGAATTCAGTTCGTGATCTCGCGGTACTATCTGATACTAAAGTATCCTTCACTGAGCATATACAAGCAATCAGGAAGGCTTCCCAAATGCTAGGTTTTCTACTGAAAAATGCCAATAATTTTTTCATCAACACCCTGAAATCTGTGTACTTATCTCTCGTACAGCCAAATTTACAGTATGCTTTTCTAGTTTGGAATCTATTTTATCAAATTCATATAAACAACATCGAGCGTATTCAAAATAAGATTTGTTGCTTTTAAAACGGGTCTGCAGTGTGAAACCTATACGTATATGCAGATCTTAAGCAGGTTGAATGTGTGCTCTATGGAATCAAACAGAAAAAATCTGATCTTATAGTACTGTTCAAAGTACTAAATGGCCATATCTTCTGCCCACAGTTACTTCAACTCGTAAATTTCAAAACGGTAAACATTCATATTCTTGATAATGTATTGTTTGGTATACCATTTCATTATTCCAATTATGATTTTTGTCTGACAGGATTAAATCTCAAATTTATTGTCCTATTGTTATCTTGCATTTCATGATGTACTTTATACTGTTTGTATGGTGTTCGTTATAATTATAATTAGGTTCAAATTGCATTATTCCACTGTTTACAATTATTATTTTCCCGTGTATAAATAAATAATTTGTTTCCGAAAAACCATTTGTCAGATACTTTCGTTAAACAACGTGTGCTAAAGCTCGTAAAGTTTTCTTGTAGAAGACTTCGACTATTTTTAATAAGTATTAAAATTATTATTAGGATGAAGGGGTAGAGTTCTGCGCAAAAATGACAAACAAAAAATTTTGAATTTAATTTTTATATACCCATTCGACCTAACAGTTTTATCTATCTGTTGATGAGGGTGTCGATACACTGCGACTTATAAGATATCTCAACGATTAGAGCAGTTTTTCTATATTGCTTTCAAAATGTTCAGGATATCGGTAGGCTTCAGGTTAGGTAGATGTCTCTCTTCTATTTGATATTCTCCGAGGTATCGTACCCTTGGATTTTACAGGTTTATGCATTCTGAGAGAATGTGGATAGAAGTTTCCTAACCTGAAGGTAGATCTCCCTCTTCTATTTGATATTCTCCGAGGTATCGTACCCTTGGATTTTACAGGTTTATGCATTCTGAGAGAATGTGGATAGAGGTTTCCTCCTCATAAATAGCAAAATCTGCCACCTTATTCCTCTACTAATCCGAGTTTCTTTAGGTGCCCTTTCAACCGGCAGTGCCCTGTTAGGATACCCGTTAGTATTCTGATCTTGTTTCTACTTTTGCTGATGCAGTCGTCTGATCTCTTTTGGTTATAGTTTCCCAGTAGTGTATTGGCCTGTCTCATTCCTTGTAGTCCTATCCAGTAGTGGGATCTTTTGTTATTTACTTCTTTTCCAAGTTCATCAAGTATTGTACTTGTGCTTATTCCCAGAAATGGTGTTTCAGCCTTTTTTTTTGCGTGTACGTCTACTATTTCATTATCCTCCACCCCAGTGTGTCCCGAAACCCATAGGAGGGTAACAGTGTTGTTCGTGCCTAGTTCGTTTAGATTCTCTAGGCACTCTCAAACCATCTGGGAGTTGATTACGTAGGAGTTTTAGACATTAATGGCTGCTTGGCTGTTTGACATGATGATGATCTCTTGTCTACGAAAATTTCTTTCTATGTTGACCTGGACACATTTTCAGATGGCGTAGATTTCAGCTTGGAAAATGCTCGGAGATTTTCCTCGACTTTCGGTTCCAGGTTCCAGGTTCCTATTCCTGTTGCTTCTGTTGTTCTGGAACCATCTCTGTATCATTTAATGGCACTTCTCTTAAGTTTTGGGATGGTATCTTTGTTCCATTCGCTTTTGTTACTTAGCTTTGTGTTGAATTCTTTCACAAAGCTAAATTTCTTTGTCATCTCATCTTGGGGCATGTCCCAGGTTTGGTGATTTCCAGGAAGGAGTCGAAACTTGCGTTTGGTGGATCCTTCTTTGGTCATTCTGTAGGTTGACCTAATCGCTATACTCTCCACCACTATATGGAGGGGTGTAAGGCTTAGGATTATCTCCATGGCGGACATTGGGCACGTTCTCATTGCATCTGTTATGCATACGCAGGCTAGTCTTTGGATGTTCGCTAGATTTACCTTGGTACTGGCCATCTTAGGACCTAACAGTTAGAAAGTACGCATATAATACAAATCTAATGCTTTATCTGATAGTATCAGTCAATATATAAGTATAAAACTATGCTATACAAATTAAGCATAAATTAAATCCGAAAATGGATAAATAAAAGTTAAATCAACTTATTTCTCCTGAAAAAACCGATTATAGTGGTAGGCGAAACTGTTTTATCCTCCTTCAACCCTCTATAGAAGGTAATGCCGGTGGGTTACAGCGGTGAACTTTTGTCCCTCGTTTCTTATCAAAGAACATGATTCAAATATTTTTTTTTCTTTCACCAATTTAAAAACCGTTAAATAATTTTAACCTCATGAGTGCAGTTAGCTACTCCCTCAAAAAAAACCCAATTCCATACTCACTCTGACATTTTATTGGCGAAGTAAACGGTGAAACGGTGTTCACAGGGGTGAAGGGTTCACTGGTAGTGGGCAGGAATCCAAAAAGTCCTATTTATTATTAAGTGGGGTTATTATGGCCGGATGGCCGTAACGTAATTAACTTCGGAGTACAACTCTGACGCGACGCCAGCGCCACTAGTGGATCATTTATTATATCCAGGACCGGTTTAATACAAAAAAGGATTATGGCAAGATTCTTATTTTAGTTTATGATTAAGTATTAGTCACTCTTAAAAAAGGACGAATTGCACTCTTAAAGGCAATTTTTAAGGGTGATTCAGCAATTTTTGAGAGTTTCTCGAAATGTTGTGATGCTTGTTTTAGTTTTGTTTTTTTATACTTATTTTTTTTGTGGAAAAGAAAATCAAAAACAAATTACACGACATAAATTTTTTGTCAATATTTTTTTATATGAAATTTTCACGATGAAATCTTTTTCGCTTAAAATTTTTCACAAAATATTTTTTTGTACAACTGTCAAAAAAACTTGACATTTCTGAATCTCTATTGATGCGTAAATATTTCGTTTTTTTCACTGCCATATTAATTCATGAAATAAACATGAAATATTACTTTATGAAGGATTTATTTTTAAGAGAGTCAATTATTAATTGATTATTCACCATAAAACAATTTCAATTATTGGAATAATAATTAATAGTAAAGTTTGAAAAATTACTTCCAACATAAATTCCCAAAGATGTTCCATGTTGCTGCTGATCAGAAACGTTAGATATTTCTTGAAGAGTTGATTCCACAATTTTATTAGATATTTTAATTTGTTTGGAAGAAGATCGACAATTCAATATTTTTTTAGAAATCTCAATTTTGTTATTCAAACTATCTTCTGTATATACTTCTGCTACGGAGGTAGATTTCCAGCCACCGTGACGTTTTATGGATGAAATGTTGCTCCCTGCATTGGTCAGAAGAGTTTCAGAGCTTCTCCTGAAACACTGACCTGTGTAGGTCTTATACATGTCTTTTCCAAGCCATATGTTGGTTAATACATTTTCCTCTCGAATATTTAAAAAATAATCTGTTACTTTTTGTATGAGGCGGTCGTAGTGCTCTATACTTGCGGTATATCTCAATATAATCAGAATTTGAAACAGTAAACGTCCTTGCGCAATAGGTCTTCATATCAGGTATTTTAACAATCAATATAGATCCAGCATCTTCAATGGCATCAATAGTTATATGTAATAATTTTTCACGGCGAGAAGCACCGCTGATACCCAAAATTAGGACAGCCTACAAATAAAAAATATTGAAATTACTACTAATCTTACAAAATTATGATTATATCTAAAACTGTAGATTTTTTTAATGCAATCGCTATGGCCGATTTAAAGATCGTAGCATTAACTGAAACATGGCTTAATGATTCTGTCTTTGACGGAGAACTGTTTTCCGACGACTACTCGGTCTATCGCGCCGATAGAAATTACAGGGAATTTAGTTGCTCAAGGGGCGGGGGTGTTCTTATAGCTGTAAATAATGAACTCCCGTCGTGCCAAATAGATATAGACGGTTTCATTCACCCCACCCTGATCTTGGTGGATATGGTTTTGGTCAAAATAAATGCTGATTCGGGTCATGTCTATGTACTAAATGTGTACGCTCCTCCATCTTCCAACAGCGAAATATATTTCAATCTGTTTGAAGCACTTAGTAGCATTGAATGTTTGCTTAATAATAACTTGCTTGTTCTGGGTGACTTTAATATACCTTCTTATGCCGCACATCTTCATAATAACTTAGGTAATGTAATTATTTCTGCTCTTACCAACTTTTTACCAATTTATAATTTAACTCAATACAATACTGTTATGAATGATTTTGGACATATTCTCGATCTTGTCTTGTATAACAATAACTGTGTGGTGGAAAAATCGTTAGAAAATTTGGTTGCTGAAGATCGACATCATCCCGCGCTAAATATATCGTGTAAACTAAATTTTAGCCATAGTTTAAAAAGAAATTATCCCACAACTTCATGCAATGAATATAACTTCCGAAAAGCAAATTTCCCGTTATTATATCAACGTCTCTCAAATATGATTGGACTTTCCTTCCAACATTTGACAGATCTGATGATGCCTGTACCTACCTTTATGGTAAGTTATATAATGCGTTTGATGAGTGTGTTCCAATGCAACCAAAAAAAAAATGTAAAAGAAGTTTTCCGCCGTGGTTTACACGAGATATTATTAGGCAAATTCAACTTAAATCAAAATTAAATCAGCAATTTAAAAAAAACAAAGATGTAAATACTCTTAATCAATTTAAACATTAACGAGCAAAAGTGAAATCCGACATCGACAAGTCGTACAAAAACTACGCTAAATCTGCCGAATCTAACATGAAAGCAGATCCTAAAAATTTTTGGGCTTTTGTCAATAGCAAAAAAGGATCAACGAATATTTCTGACAGAATGACGTACAATGGCCAAACACTTAATAGTCCCACAGATATACTTAACGGCTTTTCCGACTATTTTGCAAAATCTTTCTCAGTTAGCACACCTCTTGTCTCCCATGATGACTCATTGACCTCACATGTTTTAAATATTGTGTCTTTTCTGGAAGATGAAGTCCTTATAGCCTTAAAACAATTTACAAATAAAATGACAACAGGACCTGATTTTATTCCGGCTTTTATTTTGAAAGATTGTGCGCCTGTACTTGCTCTGCCTTTAACAATATTGCTTAACACATGCCTTAAGACTTGCACTGTTCCTAACATCTGGAAGCTATCGAAAGTTATACCTATCTACAAGCATGGCGACAAATTTGATATTGGCAACTTTCGGCCTATCTCAATTATTTGTAACTTTTGTAAGGTATTTGAAATTCTGTTATACAATAGAATGTATGGTCACTTAAGTAACTGTATAGCTATAAATCAACATGGGTTCGTAAAGGGTCGCTCTACTATCACCAATTTGGCAAATATAACTCAATTTATTGCTGAAAGCATTGATGGGCGGTCGCAAACTGACGTTGTGTACACCGACTTTTCCAAAGCGTTCGACAGACTAGACCACGGAATTCTTTTAAAGAAACTATCTCGGTATGGATTATCGGCACCTCTGATTAAATTATTTAGCTCCTATTTAAGTAGTAGACGGCAGTTTGTGGTCTTTAATGGTTACAAGTCCGTCGAACACTTAGTAACATCCGGAGTTCCTCAGGGAAGTAATCTGGGCCCTCTATTATTTAATGTTTTCATCAATGATATAGTTGATGACCTTGACGTTAACTATTTACTGTATGCTGATGACTTAAAATTATTCTGCCAAATCGATGATATAAGTGATTGTGTTTCACTTTCAGCTAACTTACGACGTGTTGAGGTGTGGTGTATAAGTAATAAATTGTCACTTAACGCTGATAAATGTAAGGTAATGACATTTTCTCTTAAAACTGACAAGATTTTACATCATTATGAAATTAATAATTCTGTTCTTGAGCGCCCGACGACATTTGTTGATTTGGGTGTCACTTTTGACTCCAAACTTTCGTTCGTTCCTCATATTGAGGCTGCTTATTCGTCTGCTAACAAAATGTATGGTTTCTTAGCTCGAAACTCGCGTGACTTCACTGATCAGGATACTTTAAAGGTGCTGTACTATGCCTATGTTAGATCTAAAATTGAGTACGCGGATGTTATCTGGAGTCCATTTTATGACGTACACATTCAGAAACTTGAATCAGTTCAACGGAGATTTCTGAAGCTCCTTTCTTTCAAAATGGAGTACTGGAGTTCTTAATAGTACGCTTCAAATGAGACATTGTGTGGATAGCTTAAGTTCTCGTCGTGACTGTCACCTATTGATATTCTTGTTTAAACTCGTAAATAATAAAATCAGCGACCCCAATTTTCTTCAAAAACTGAGGTTTAATATCCCGAGATTAGCTTCTAGAGTTGACAATACATTTTACCTTCCTACACCTCGAACAAATATTTTAAAATTTTCGCCACTTTACAGGATGTGTTCAATTTGTAATACTGTAAATTACCAGCTTGATATTTTCCACTGTCGTATATCTGCGATTAATGCATTTTTCTTTGAAAAATGATATTCTTGTTAAACAATATACGTGTATTCCTGTTCTGTAGTTGGGTTTGTCCTGTTTGAACAGTGTAACAATAAATAAATAAATAAATTAATGAGCGGGACCAATTTTGAAAACTTCCCTATATCAATATTTTCCTTAATAACGTAGGAGGTTTTATAATTTTTGATTTTCAGAAACCTTTTTTACATGTTTCTTGTCGTATCATTCACGAAATTGGTCATATGTTTTCTCATATACTAACTTGGATTTGGCCTGTAACATATTAGATACTATTGCATTTGCTTTCTCAGATATATCTGATGGGCTATCATAATCAACATCCATCTTCTTGAAAATAACTTGAAATTGAAGTAACTACCAGCAAACAGTCCAACACGCGGTGTGCCAACAAACCGTTTCTATAGTAACGACACAGAAAGACTATTGGATGCTGTGAAATTGTGTGATAACTTATCGGGATCAAAAACCACTTCAAGATGTATTGGAAGTATTTATTTTTAATATATTTCAGGCGATGTAAATTCACATTTTACAGTTGTACAAAAAATGTTGTTTGTATTTCGTGTATAAAATTCGTGTTGTTGTGGCACATTCGAGAGAATTTTTGGCCTCGACCTGCGGTCTTATGTGCAATTAAAAAACACTCATTTTACGCACTTAATACAAAAATAACTATTTCATACAAAAAAAAATTTCACAAAATTAATCAAAATTTTCAGTCTAAATTATTTTTTTTCGAAAAATGTCTTAAGTGTATTCGTTAACGAACTTTTTGGGTCAAAATTTTTTGGGCGAATTCTTTTTGACAAAACTCGAATAGAAAGCAGTTTTAAAAAAATTCATAAAAATGAAAAAATGTTTAAAATACGATTTTCTGAAGTCCAATTTTTTTGCAAACTTTATATTTATATTTCATAAGATTTTCCAAAAAAAAATTCTTGTATTTTGTTGATATAAATGTTGTTAACATTCCTATACTTTTTGTTCCTCCGCCACTATTTAAAAAAATTAAATAGCTACATCTCTAAAAATGTGCGTTGTTCCAAAAATGATCAAGAATAAGAATTTCTTATATAAAAAGAAATAACCCAAAAATACTTTATCATTTTGACTAGCTTATTGTTTATAACATTTTACAGGTTAGAACTCAGTTATAGAGAAAATTCATGTAGACTGTACTAAAGTTGTGAAACTATATTTACGTCGAAAGATTTTAATTCCTTCTGCTAATAATCATTATGATGCTAACATAGCTTTCCTTTCAAGAGCGGTAATTAGATTTTTTATTTTTATGACTTAATTTGAATCGGGATTTCTAAGGACTGAATATAAAGAAAAACGGTGCAATTTGATTTTATAGATTTTTTTTATTTAACATATTCTATTTTTCAATTTTTCATTATTTTACATTTTTGTTTTCGGGTTTTTTTATCCTTATACCATTCTATAAGAATTTCCTTCCTTTCCAGTTCTTGAAATAAAATTTTATTAGTTACATGGTTTATAACATGTCCCTGCTAGCTATTGGGGTTTGAGAAACCTAGTGCCGAACTCTTTACAATGGGTTTGTTAAATAGTTTATTAAAAGTTTATCTTATATTTAGGGGCGCGTTTTCTAATAGTTTCTCGGGGTGTACTGGGAAGTCCTAGGCTTCTTTGATGATCCGTAGGTTTGGTTGTGGGAGTTTCTTCTTAGGTTTCCTAAATCCTTGCTTGTCTTGAGGGTGTTCTGGGCGACTGTGTTGTTTCCTTGGATGGCCCTGTTGGCGTATCTTGATTTGTGAAGCTGAAAACGAAAAAGTGTATTTTCGGTTTCATGGATTAGTCGGCTGGGAGGTCGTGGATGGAGGAAGTGGGTTTTTTGAGGTTACTTCTCTCCGTGGCAAGGATGGCATGTTGTAGGTTATTGAAGTTGATTATCTTATCCTCGAAAACCCGTTAAATTCGCAAATGTACTACCATTGCAAAGTTTTTTGACCGACTAAATTAAATTCCTAACTGGTTTGCTTACTGACACTTAAAATTTTACACATTTATTTTTATGTGTTAGTTATCGCTCTGTCGCAGTAGATCCGCCTCTATGTATATGAACGTATGCGTTTTTGCAATATATGCATTTATGATGCACTTATCGTGTTATATTTCTGAAATGACGTTCTGAAATTTTACTGTTTTATAAAATTATATTATCATAACATTGGGTTATATAATAGAAAGCCTAAACGATAGAATTTTATTACACTGGGCTTTAAAAACGTTAAACAAATTTTATGTTATGAAAATGTGTATGTGTTTTTTATTAAATCGTAAAACAGATATCATAAAACAAAATAATGAAACGAAAACTTAATTTTTAGCTGTACAGGGTCCGACAAACCACAGTCGTCCGTCAGTTACCTACTTTTTTTTTGCGGAGGTGAAGAAAATCCTTTTTTTTATGGGGAGGTTATGAGCCAAAAATCTCAAGGTCCACTGTGAGAAAATTTGCTGTCTTTTGCGGTCCAATACCTAGTATCTACATAGTATATGTCACTGTTTCTGTTTCCTTTCCGCACAGTCTGCAGGTAAAGTCACCATTGTACAGTCCCTTCTTGTTACGGTGCCTCTTTACTGGCGCATGGCCAGTGAGGAGACCTGTGACAATTTTCAGCTGGCTCCTGTTCATCTTTAACAGGTCTGCCGCTTTTTTGTGACACGGTCCCTTGATGTACTCTTTCCCGTGTTTGTTTCCTGGGACGTTTTCCCAGTAATTTTTGTGTTTATCCCAAATCCAGTTTTTTACAGACACTCTTGCTGTGTACGCTTTGGTACTTCTAGTGTCTGCCTTTCGTCTGCGGGATTTTCCGAGCCTCTTCGTGCGAGTTCGTCTGCTTTCACGTTACCTGCAATTCCCTGATGTCCCGGCACCAATATCAGTTTGACGTGATTTCGGTCTATCTCAGTTCTTCTTTGCAGTCCCATACCAGTTTGGACGTCACTTCCTTGCTGCACAAGGTCTTGAGTGCCGCTTGACTGTCTGATAGAATATTAATTCGTGCGTTAACTATTTTTGTCCTGTTATTCTCCCACGCGCATTGGATAATAGCATATACCTCTGCCTGAAAGATGGAAGTGTGAGTGCCCAATGAGTAGCTGATGCCAGTCTGCGGGTTCCTGGAGAATACACCCGAGCCCGCTCTATTCTCAGTCTTGGATCCTTCTGTGTACCAGATTTTCCCTTGTAGAATGTTCCTGAGCTGTGAGTCGTTCCATTCAGTTCTATCTGGCACCACCACTCTGATTGGGTTGTTGAAGTCGTACCTTTTCGGAATAAGATCTGTTCTCGTTCATGGTACGTCCCCGGTCACTATTCCGATGATCCTCATGTGTCCAGTCCCAACATTCATATTGCTTTGTATGTTCTGTAGTCTGAGAGCACCAAGCATTGCCTCCCCTTGTACCACAAAGTGGAGAGGAGGCAATCCCAATAGTGTCTCCATAGCTAGAGTAGACGTTGACTTTATTGCCCCCGTGATTCCAGTCTTTGCACCTTGCCTAGTCGTGTAATGGCTCCTATTGGATGTGTTTGGCCACCACACCAGAGAGGCGCAGGTAATGGAGGGCATGACCACCTGTCAGTTACTTATACTCTTAAGCAGATTTAAAAAAATATTATCAACATATTTTAGTATATTAAATTTCTAATTATTTTCCATTGCAAAATATTGTGCACATACATATTATATCATTATATTATTTTTAAAGTCAAAAGTTGATTTAATAACCTTTAAAATTTCCAAAAGATATTCATAACATATGAAATCTTGGTACACGGCAACTTTTACAAATTTAAATGATGAATTTATAATGAAATGGATGACAAATGTGAAGCAATAACGTCGGAAGACATCATATAAAAATTGCTCTAATGTTATTCCCTGAGTAAAACGAGCTTTCTCCAAAAAGTGCTATTATTTTTCATAAGTACACAACAGATTTCAAGCTGAACATCATTAATCATATTTTCCATGCAAACTTTTTCCACTTTCTGCTCACTTAAGAATAACTTCAATAAATTGACTCGTCACACAAACATTTTTTATAAAAAGCATAAATGAAATTTTAACTACTTACTTCAGTTAATGTTATATAAAATTAAAACCTGTAAAAAAAATTTTATTTACGCCTTGCACTGTAAATGTCGATCTACATTTTAATTTAAAATATTAAGCATAATTCCTATTTAATCAATTTAGGCAATACTCATTACATTAGTAAGGCTTTCGATAAAATCGATCCTACTTAGAAAGCTTAGGTGGTTTGGTTCCTACTTCAGCAACAGATCCCACTCTATATCCATCGGAAAGTTTCGATTTCTAGAATAACATCAGGGGTTCCTCAAGGGTCACACCTGGGCCCCCTTCTGTTCAACATATACATTAATGATATCTCCTCTTGTTTCATTAATACAAAATTCTTGGAGTTTGCTGACGACATGAAATTTTTTCGAAAAATATCTAATTCTTACGATAAACTCCTGATCCAAGAAGATTTAAATCGTCTGACTCTGTATTGCCAGCAAAACCATCTTTATCTGAACACAAAAAAATGTCAATGTATAACATTCTTAAGGAATAAAGACACTATCGAAAACGAATATTTCTTCAATAATGCACTTTTAACAAAAGTTTCGGTGGTCAAAGATCTCGGAATTTATATCGATTCCAAACTCTTTTTTGACCAACATATCGAATATGTTTTAAAAAAAGCTAATAAAGCCTAATATATCTCCTCTTAACCAGCTAGATCATTGCCGGATTACATGCCTCGGTGGTCTAGCGGTTAGGGCATCAGCACGGAATGCTGGAGACGTGGGTTCGATTCCCGCCTGAGGCAGAAAATTTTTCGGTTTCTTTCTTCAGTAGTTTTCACCCCTGGTGTACAGGAATTTATTTCTGTATGCTCCCTTGGAATTTTATGGTTATATTTAAATTTGTTTTATACTATACATGGTGTTAAACTTTGGTCTAGCACGACATTATGGAACATCCTGTACATTTCTCTTGCTAAAAATTTATTTTGGTATCCCAAAGGATATAAGAGATACTGGAATAATCAATCACCTTGTAGTTTTTTAGCTCTGAAAATAAAAATCGAGAATTGAATTATTTCAAATCCGCAATACCCTTCAGACTTAAGGTATCTACAAAAAAAAAAGTCTCCAAAATGTGACGCTACGTTATGCAAAAATTCATTAAAAATTTGTACCATGCTCAGTTGACGAAGTGTAATTTATATTTGTGGAAAATGATTAAGACCTCTAGAGGTCGGTCTTAATATAACGGGACGTCGTTCATCGTTGGCGGTTTAAGCAAAGGAATTTTAGTAGAAAATGCTTTAGGACATTTCTGAATCCGTACAGATGAAGTTTTTAATCCTCGACTTTCAATTAAACCCCCTCTTATCTGACACTTCGTGGCAAAACTCTCGGGCTTGCGCCAAACGTTGCAGTTGATCATCTTTTACTAGGCCAGTACAAATTAGTTTCAAATTGGATTGTTAAATTAAACAGATGATCAGGGCACCCGTGAAGAAACAGATTTTCTTGTAGGCAAGATCTAAAATGCCGCTTTACAAAATCTGTCCAAACTTTGTGGCAATCCATACTAGAAAACGTATATTTTTCCTTCTAACGAGGACCAAAAATATGCTAAAATATGACAATCTGTCAATTAATTGGCCCAGTGTAGTAGTGTAGGGATGGGTAAACAATTATTAATCCTCAAATGTAAGACTACAAATATAAAAATAAAAATACAAAAGGATTTGAAATATTCCAATTTTTTTTTGGTATTTATTTTATGTCAGGGTTTTGAAATAAATGTTGCAATTGCTTTCGAAGTCGGCCGATGCATTGAAAACACCGCTTTTTTAAACAACTGTGTGAGGCTTCTAAATGGACTGTATTTTTATAGTTGAATTTCTCATTCCCCAGAACTCCAAAATCATACACACATGTTACTGAGTTACTGTTTAAGAGTTAAGCACACACTCTTGTAAATCGCTGCACTGTCGGATCACTTGAATTTGTCAGAGAAATATTGACGAGGTTTTGTTACCCCGGAGTGATGCGCTCATGATGGGAGCTCGATGCACACTAAATCAAATAAAATTATAATTCGCACTCTCAAGCGTCTCGCCGTAAGCTTCGCCTAAAATGACGTACGTGTATGAATGCAATTACGTCACAAATCTGTTGCAGGTGTCCAAACCTGGAAGTGCACTATGCTTAAAAAAGTTTCTTCCGTCTCAAGAGTTACGATTGCATCCTGCTTCCACTCCAAGTGAAAGATATTGACTTTATTTTGATCGTATAATTTTAAACAAATTTGGCTAGTACACTGTTGCCACTATTTGTTCCTTGTCAGAGGCGCGGCTGGCGTGATATTATATTTGGCGTAGTTGCCAATTTGCTTATTAATTATGAATGATATTGAATTATGTTTAATTTCCAATTAAACATAATTCAATATCATTCATATTCATATTCATATTTATACATATAAACAAGTACATGCAAATTTTGGAAACATTTAAGAACAGGTCTAATTTTACTCTGGTTTCCTTATTTAATGAAATTCGTCTCTAAGAACTCACAACAGTTCATGTTTTACATTTTATGAACGAGACAATTTTGTCGCAAAAACCCCGGATATGCAAATATTTTTTCTTTTACTCGAATAGAAGAGTTTTATCTACAGTTTTATAGCCAGCTGCAGGTAGGCAAGTATTTTTATTTTTTTGAACGAAATACAGTTTTATAAAAGCTTATGTTTATGTATTTTTCTATGAGATTTGGACGAAACTGGCGCTTTTACTGTATTCTAACCAATCGCTGTGACATACAAGTACAAATATTCGAATTCTTTTTATATGGATACATACAGGCAATGGTTTTATTTTAATAACCAATTTATAGGAATGTTGGATAACAAATTAAATAAACAAGTAAATGAATCATCAAACTATTACATCGACTACGGCAGTATTTTTTATGGATCGTCATCAAATACAAATTTAAAAAAAGTTGATCGCAAACAATTCAAAGCAATAAGACTTCGTCTGCTACTAATGCAATCCTAGCGTAAGCAAACGAACCACCTTTACGTTTTAGGCGACAATTACTAGCTAACAAATGCATTACTAAGTTGAGCACATATAATTCGTATTTAATGATCAAAATTAGTAACCTAAACACGGACATTTTAACCAACTGCTACTGGAGAGTTAAAAACTCACCTTTATTGACAACGATCTTTATGTAAACCAATGAATTCAGTCAATTTATTGTAACAATTGATAGATTGCCTGTGTTCATGCATATGAATCTATTTTTTTAAAGTCTACTGTCATATTTCCGAACTATACCGAAGTATACCTACCTAATGAATTAACCCTCCTATAATAAAACTTCATTAAATTCTATAATTAGTAATTATAACATAATACAAAAATTTATACAGATGGAAGCAAAAATTTGAAAGGAGTCGGTAGTGCATTCTATGTAGAAAACAGACATTTTTAAATTTCAATTACCAAAAAAAGCTCCAGGCTATGATTTAATAGTAGGTGAAATGGTAAAACATCTTCCAAGGAAAGATGTAGTCTTATTAACTATTATATTCAATAGCATAATGCGACTATGTTACTATCCCATTCAATGGAAATACGCGCATATCATCTTGATTGCTAAACCAGGCTAAACCCTCCGAATCTGCTGTCTATAGACCGATAAGTCTCCTACCCATCACATCAACATTGTTCGAAAGGTTGTTATTAACTATAACTATAAATATAAAAAAAATGAAAAACTTGCGGTTGTTCCTAAATTAAATTTCGGCAACTTGCAGCTACTAACTCGTCAGGTCAGCTCAATACGAAAATCTGCCCAACACGAGAATGAGGTCAACACTAGAATGCGGTCCACAATCTGCCCAACACGAGAAGCTGGTAATCATCCGCCCAATACGAGAACCCCTTTTATACAGTGAAGGGGAATTCTCGGCGAATCAGAAACTTTCCTGACAGATGCTTCCGTGGAAGGTGAATCCTCGGAGAATCAAATCGTCTCCCGTGGAAGGTACTATCCCTATAATATTAATAGGCCTTACACACTTGCCAAATAACATAAAACTCGACTATCATGAAAAACGCCTTACCTGACAAAAATGGCGTCGTTACGAACGTGACTTGGTTTGGTACAAAATATCAATTCCTCTTCAAGAGATTCAGACCAGATTAAACACACCAAATCAAATAGGCACCCTGCAAGTCTAACAATACGGGAATCGCTCGTCTATCCCAATCAATGGTACGAAATAATCTTCATAAAACACCGGGCGATTCCTCAAAATTTTGTCTAAACCACGCTATACTTTATCACCCAACAAGAAAGAAAAAGAAACGGTCCGAAATTTCCTTCGAAATCATTCTAGAACGAATTCCACCACGCAAGTCCAGAAAGAGATTCACCTATTAACCGCCACGGGTCACTAAAGACGACTGCGACTTGACCAATCATATAACAGGTGACTGGCTAACACAGCCGTACAGTACCTCAAATTTAACAGACGAAATGATCGGAACGACAGATGGAAACATGACATCGATAAAATTAGACGTAAACAATCTATTTTAATGTTCGAAATACTTTATACGAAACTAACTAGCTCGTACAAATGGATATAGAGTGAGTCACAAACTTGAGGCTATCTTATGTGATATGTGGTTCCTAAATAATATAAGGTCTTAGTGCCGAATTTAAACGTTACAATAGAATCAAACAGACCATACCAACCGAAGACTTAATTCCTCACTACTAATTCGGATTCAGGGAAGAACACATATAAAAGTGTCACAGAATAGTTCATAAAATCAAAGACTCCTTGGAAAACAAAGAATTGTGCGCAGCTATATTTTTAGACATACAACAGGCATTCGACAGAGTGTGGCATGATGGACTGAAGTAAAAACTCAAACTAAATCTTCCTGACCAATTCTTTTTAATAATAAAGTTATACCTGCAAGATAAACTATTTCAAGTCAAATTTGAAGACACGTTGTCCTCATCCCGCCCAATAAAATCCGGAGTACCACAAGGCAGCGTTCTGGGACCATATCTACACTTCAGATCTACCAACAACAAATAACACCACGATTACAACTCAAGTAAACGCCAGTAAATCTGCACAAGTCCCCTTTTCTACCAGACACGACACCAAAGGTAACAATAAATAACAACCCATTCCCAATAAAAGACGAAGTTAAATACCTTGGATTATATCTGGACAGGAAACTCAGGTGGAGGGCGCACATTAAAGCCAAAAAACAACATATTAATATGAAAGTCCGACAAATGTTCTGGCTCATAGGGAAGAAATCACAATTGTCTTTACAAAACAAATTACTCGTATATAAGATCATCATAAATCCAATATGGATATATGGTGGAGCTGTGGGGCTGTAGCAAACCATCAAATACAAAAATCTTACAAATCTTCCAATCAAACATAACAGGTGCCCCATGGATTTAAATATGCCGTTCATCGCTGACGTGATAAAGACACAAGCCAACAAGCATAGACTGCGCAACATAGAACACGAAAATCCACTAATAAGAGATCTCAACCAACAACCGATGGTAGAAAGAAGATTGCAACGAAGATGGCCAGAAGATAGAATGCAAAGAATAGTCAATGGGCCGTTCCATCCCGAACCCCTAATCTATCAACACATTTACTTATTACTGAACTCTATGAAGTAGATTGTAAACAGCAATTTAAAAAAAAATACCAAAGATTTGTATCCTTTTTACAGCTGAAACCATCGCCATACATAAAGATTTGGGGAGGTGTGCGGAAAAAAATGTTTAAATTGCAATATTGGTGTATGATCTTCTAAAAGTATGCGTTCAATTTTCTACGTGTGTGAAAGTGTTGCTCGCGACTGGAGATCGATTTGTGAATGATCTGTTGGTTAACTATATAAGAAAAAATAATATAAATATTTAAAACTTAAAATGAAATGAATTCCTTTCACTTTGTGTGTGGCTGAAGTACTAACGTCCATTGCCAAAGAACCAAGCAAAAAAAACTTTTACATTGCGTAGATACTCATTTAAACATAAACCACATACTTTACTGCAAAGCTAATGGCACATCGTCCAATAAATCCAGAAAATTATTTTGCAAATAAATCAAATATAGTGAAAAATTTAAAGGAAGAGGTTCCCTACATTTTTGATACCGCCACCGTGCTCAGCATCCTAGAAAACAGGGGGGAAAGACGTTTTTTTACAGGGAAATGATGCGCTGCCCGTTTAACCCCTTTGTTGTGGAATCGATTATTATCAAATATAGATAATAATAATAATAAACAAAAAAAAATTCTATGGTCAAAAATGTAGGGGGGCGAAAACCGGCCAAAATGACACTCTCCTTTGGTAGTAGCTCGAAATGCATTAGAACAAAATCGCCAATTATTATTTAATCTCTCTTATTAGAAGGGTGGCTATTCTTCAAGTAAAAAACTTAATTTTTTTTAAAAAAAAGTAGCTTTATCGGTAAATAATATATTTTTTTTTAATTGAAATAACAAGACAAAGACTAAACTTCCCTTTTTGTCGCCTCTTCCTATCAAAAACAATAGAGACATTAAAAAGCTGTCTTCAACAAAACATTTGTATGTCCTTTCTTAACATCTTTTAAAAAAAATGAGAGATGTACAGCTGCTAGATTTAGAGAAATGATGAAATAAAGACTAGAATGTAAACATCGCTAAAATCTAAACTTCTACTTTGTCGCCTCCTCTTGTCAAACCAATATAAATATTAAAAAACGGTCTTCAACAAATCTTTCTACATTATTTCTTAACATCTCTTCCAAAACTGAAAGTTCTACAATTGCTAATTTTAGAGAAATAACGAAACAAAGACTAGGATGCAAAACCGCGAAAATCTAAACTTTCACTTTATCGCCTTCTCCTGCCAAAACCAATAAAGTTATTAAAAAGTAGTCTGCAACAAAACTTTTATGCATCATTTCTTAACATCTTTTTTAAAAATGTAAGACCTACAGCTGCTAGTTTTAAAGAAATGATGAAACAAAGACTAGAATGTAAATATCGCGAAAATCTAAACCTCTACTTTGTCGCATCCTCCTGTTCTAACCAATAAAGATATTAAAAACCGATCTTTAACAAAACATTTGTATATCCTTTCTTAACATTTCTTCCAAAAATAAAAGAAAAACCAAAATACTCTGAACTTGATAATTTTACACTCTCGTATACTAAAAATGTAGATGCCATTTTTCTTTTCAGAGAAATACAGTAATTTGTTTCACTAGGTACGATATATATCATATCTAATTTTTTACAAATACCGACAGATCAATTTTGAATGTTATATTAGTGTGACGTGTAGGCGTGCGGGTAGATAGAAAGCAAATAAAAATAAAAGCGAAGCCTTTCTTGATCTCGGGTGGCGATGAAAAATGATCGAAGAAGGTAAACACGCAAACGAAACGTTTTTGGTGTTTCCACTTACCAAACAACAATGCTTTGCCGTTTACGTTCGACACGTGGGAATAATGTATAATGGGGATCTTTGAGGATTTCACCTATCCGCAATACGCACGATTTTTTTAAAAGGTCTTATACAGCTTGTCCTACTCTCTTTTCCTTGACTTAATTTTTTCAGTTTAATGTCTCAAAGGGAGGCAAAAGTATGGAAACAGCGAAACAGCAAAATTGTGCATTTAAGATTTTTAGGATCGATGTAAGTTTTCATTTAAAATACATTTTTGAGCAATACCAATATTATTCTTTGAAACATTGGGAAGGTTTATCCATGCAAAGGAGTAGATCACTTTACTTTTTGCATGATAGAGCTTCACCACATCTTAAAAGAGGTGGCTTCAGGAAAATTTCCAAATAGATTGCTCGGTTAAGGTGCAGGCCATGGCCATGTCGCCATGGTCGCCTGGCCTGAGCCACTTGAATTTTAATATTTATGGTTACAAAGACAAATTATTGATATAGTAAATAAAGACTTACGTTTAGCAGAAATACTTTGTGGAAAAGGATTCAAGTTGTTCATTTGAAATAAACCTTGGTGTTTGTTTTTTTTATTATTAGTTTGAAACATTTGGAAAATGTAATCAATGGAGGACGATCTGAAACATAAATAAATGTTATTTAATATAGATCAGAACCTATGTTGCAAAGATAGTTTTTGAATAGGTCGAAGGAAGAACGAAAATTAAGATAGATTTCAAATTTTGATCAAAATTCGAGTCACCTTGCTTTAAAACATGTTAACAAAGTAGATTTTAATAGAAAGTAACAGTTTACAAGAAATAAAATCTTATGAAATTAAAGAAAACTTGAAAATTCTCAATTGTAAATTTAACATTGAAGTCCCATAAAAGCACTTTAGTACATAAAATTTTAAGCTATTTGTCAAAAATTTAGAGTGAAAGTAATTAAATAAAACTATCTAGACATAAGACTGAAAGAGTAAAACCAACAGAAAATATAATTTTTGGAAAGTTATTTACAAATTAAAAAATCAATATAACCTCAAAATTCACATCTCTCAAAACCTAGCATAAAAGAATCATTAGAAATCAAAATAATGATACTCAATTTACCAAAAATTTATTAGAAACATTGGAGAACATGAATAATAACTAAAGAATTTGAATATTTAAAAAGTACAGGATGAAAAAGTTCTAATGCTTAGAATAAAGAATAATCAACATGAGTTGAAAGGTCTAGCAAAAATTATTTTTTTTATTGTACTACAAAATGTAATTGTTAAATTTTAAGAAATTTGCGGAATTTTTACACAAGAGTGCTGTGAAATGAGAAAACGATAAAACCGATTTCATAGAATTTTCTAGGCTTTTTGAACTAGAACCATCGAACAGTGCACATCGCACTAAATTCAAGCTATTTAAAAAAAAGATAAAGAAAATTGTAAAAATTTAAATTAACAAGAAAAAAATAATAGAGCACAATTTAAATAAAAATAAATTAATTTAATTTTGCAAACGTTATAAATTATAACAAACCAACGTGGGATAGTAATAAAAAAAATAAAGTGGAAAAATTAAAACTATAAAAATAATTTAATAACTTATAAATTATAACAGTATATTCTTCTGAAAGCAAATCAGTAAAAGAGTTATAGGAAAGAACATCAGCAAATCCATTTTTTAAAACAAAATTATGTTATGAATAGGGTCAAATTTATATAGAAATACATAAATATATTTTTAAGGCTTATGGTAGAATGAAGAATCTAACTTGAAGTTATTTTGCGGGAATTGTATTGACATTTACGTAAAACGAAATTAGTTTTTCCTTTTGTTAATTTTATTCGTTTGAAACGTAACCAAAGAGAACATATAATATACAAAACATATCACGGACAACGAATCTTGAAGGTATTTTTTTTAATTTTGAATGTTCTTTCAATCTAGACTATGCTTTTATATTTTAAAAGCTATTGGATTTTTCTTTTCCAATCTTTTGTATGTAAAGAAAAGGAATTTATTTTAGAAATACAAATGGCAATTTGAAAGCAGATTCTCCATTTCAAAGTAATTTTTTAGCCATTTTTACTGTTTGACAATACATTTTATATTTATTTCCCTGTACTGATATAAAACACATTTAATTATCCTAAATTAAGTTAAACGTTTTGACTCATCAACTGTAATCCTCTAAATCCCAAATAACATCATTATAATATTAACAATGAAATTGTTCGTCTAAGTGAACATCATAGTATAACCAATATTTACAATCTCAGTGAGGAGGTATCAAGACCTCTATCTTCCACAATAATATACAAACATACACATACACACACAGATATACAAACAAGAAATTTCTCGCCTTGACAAAGGTGTAGCTGAAGTTAAGGAAAAGGGGATGACGGGGTAGGAGGGTGTTTAATATTAGTTTGTGTCTTGTCATCTCGTAATTAATCGATCTTTTGCTTTATACTGCTTCTCCCCAATTCCCCAGCGGTACATCACATCATGCACGCATTATTGGGGAGACAGTTAACTACCCCTGATATGTATGCGAGATGTATAGCACTTTTAAATAAACATATTCGGAATATAAATGAACAAGCATTTGGTTTCATGCCAGATAAATGCACACATATTTTTATTCAATAAGAGATTTACTTTTTGGCACTGAATTAATTTAATGAAACTTGCATAGTCAAGTGCCGAGGATAATTTAATAAAATATGTTTAGTGTATCGATCAAATTTTCGTCAAAATATCCATCCTTAGCGTACCTATGCTTCGTCTATAATAAAACTGTAAACTGTAAATTAATATCTAAGTCCATGCAGGCTTTCATGAGATCATTATTAGCAATGTTTTGAAACTCATACAGGAGAAAACAGAATATTGAATAGATAATAAGGTAAATCTTTCATTTACCGAAGAGATCGCGTGATCAATAATTGCAAGATAGAAAGAAGTCTTGAAATGCTGGAAGGAAATTGAAACTGGTTTATCACTGCCTTCCTAATCAAATAAACGGACCTTTAGATGGGAAATTCAGGATCGATACCTAAATCTCTAGCCAGTGTTGTTGCTGAATCGACAAATATTTTAAAGTTATCGTCAGATCTTTGAGAAACTAAATATTAAGATTATCTAAGCCATCAATGCATTCAATGTGATGTTTAATTTAATCCCATCGATATGGGGACGCAGAAAAGTAATTATATACCTCTCGTACTGTATCAAAAAAACCAGAAATTTCACCACTGGAGCTGACAGTGTCATTAACGACGTGATTAGGATTAATATAGAGAATCCGGTTTTGATGCCCTATATTTTGCCCCTTCATGTTCGATCCATTGTCGTAGCCCTGATATCTTTAGCTTCGAGCTGTAGACTAAGTAATAGCTTCTTTAATAGATAATTGCACAGAGAGCTTCTCCGTGGTATTAGTTACTGGAAAAATCCTAGAAAAGATTCTAAAATATCATCTATCTTACCATCAGTAGCCGCGTGCCGACCGTGGTAGGTATACATAAATAATAAAATTTTTTCGCTTGATTGATAGAAATATATGACGCCCTTGTTTTGGGCGCTCACATAGGGTGCACACCTGCTATATAGGATACTAAACCAGTTCAAAATGCTCTTCTAGCATTGCTATAGACCGAACAAATTGTAATGAAAGTATTAATACAAATTTTAGATTGACAGTTCTAATTATAATCAACACAGCCACAGTCTACTCACTTTTACCAAAATCATCATTCACTGTGTGCGTACTTAAATTCAATGTCATTTGAAACTTCAGAGAAACCACCACATGAGGCATCGTCTTACAGACCAATCTCATTACTGCCTGTTATGTCAAAACTATTTGAGAAACTCCTACTCAAAAGACTAAAACCACCTAACGAACAAAGAGAAATTATTCCTGATTACCAATTTGGATTTAGAAATAAACACTCGACGATCGACCAAGTTCATAGAATTACCAACATTATAGAGAAATCATTAGAAGAGAAAAACATTTGTTTTACTATCTTTCTTGATATAGTACAAGCGTTTGATAAGGTTTGGCATGAAGGCTGTATTAAGCTCAAGCGTTTCCTTCCAAAACAATATACAGATATCCTCCATTCATATATATCGGAAAGATACTTTAGAATTAGGCAAGAAGAAGCCTATTCCGACCTTAAAGAAATTAAGGCTGGAGTACCACAAGGAAGTGTTCTAGGACCTGTCTTATACTTAATGTACACATGTGATATTCCTATGCTTTATAAGTAGATACTTAAGCCTGTATGGACCTATGGTATCCAACTATAGGGTTGCACCAAAGCAAGCAACTTAGCAATTATCCAAAGATTTCAAAACACAGTACTGAGGAACATAGTAAATGCCCTTTGGTAAATTCGCAATAGTGACCTCCACAGGGATCTGGAAATGGACACTGTTGACCAGACCATCAAGAAATTAGCCAAGAGTCATGAAGAAAGACTTCATCATCATGTCAATGTCGAGGCTATCCAGCTCCTTGACAATACTGGGTTAGAAAGAAGACTTAAGAGGATCAAGCCTTTTGAGTTAGTTTAGTGTTTTTAGTGCACGTTAAAGTTTAGTGTAATCCATTCTACAGAACCTAAGGAACGCTGATGAGTATACCTTAGTTTTAAGTTTCAAACTATATTAAATTAACTGTTTTGTGACTAGCCAAGAGGATAAAGTGTATGATGTTTTTTCTCGGGTCATTTAAAAATGCTCTAGTAATAAAACAAACGCAATATATTATGGCTCCTCTATTTCTACGATATTTTTTTATTTGGTGGATGAAAATTTTGAATTTTAAGACATATATTAGACCGTAAAATTTCAGTGCTAAAGGGAATCGAGATATTTGAAAAAATTAACGCTCGATCGGGGGAATTCCCGTAATTTAAAAATTTTGCATCTTGCAAGAAAGACCAGAGTGTATTATTAATGGATTTAAGAAAAATAAAGGTAAACATAAACACAACTAATGTAAGGGTATTTTTCGAAAGACTACCCTGTAATGTAAAGAATAAGCTGCAAACAATATTCATTGGGCTCTCAACCGCTGTGGTGCGCTGTTGGCACGATTTCTGTCAAAGAAAACTAAAGGATACTTGAAAAGAATAAAAGAATCGGCCTCCGAGGAATAGAAAGAACTCATGGACGGGATGGGACGGGTATATAGGGATGAATATGTGGCAAACTGGAAACCAACACTTAAGTGAGGAATTAATACGGATATGTCAGTACAAAAAAAGGAGGAAAAAGAATTTTCTGGCCTAGATTTTTATTTTCCATTGTAATCAATACAGGAATTACAACGTTTTATAAAAGATCGCTCTTCCTAACCGATAAGAACTCTTACAGTAAATAGACCTATTGTGACTAGATTTCAATACAGTGTTGATTGGTAATAAACAATATAAATGCATTTTCGGTGTCTTGAATTTGTATCAGAGGTTTTTTAGGTCCCCAGTAGAATTGAGTAAATATTTATTATAAATAAAACTAATTCTGTATAAAAATGACAGTGGAAAAAGAAAAATTATAGACGTACTAACTTTGACTAGAAAAAATTTTCCATATTTTTTTTTTCTATTTCAGAGTTTCCTTTAACAAAATATGCCTCAAGAATAAACGCGCCATGTTCACCTGACCACTGTGCACAATTGTACAGGGTCGTCGTAAAACCCACTCATAAACTGAAATCCATTAAGGAATATCCTGTATAAAAGGATCTTTTACTTTAAAATATCAATTTAACCCTCTAAGAATAAGTGCAAGGTAGATATAATCTCATATGTATAAACATTTTTTCTAAATTTATTTAAAGATTCATCACCCAAACTAAATTTCTTGAGTGAATCACCCTACATACAAAACAAAATATTGGCCTACTTGAATATTTTGTAAATGTGCAAAAAACAATTTCCATACTTTCCACAAAGTTTTTGTAAATTATTGGCCCATAAAATCGGATTTAAAGGAACCCTTATTCGTCAACTTCCTTTATACCAATGTAATTTATTTCTAGTAAATTTTTGAAGTTATCTGACAGGGTTGACACCCCCAGGACTTATCAATATTCGGGCAAATTGTTTCTCGTCGTCTTTTGGAAGTTTTCTAACAGGAAAAACTTCAGAAGGATGACGAGGCAACTTGCAACTCCCAATCTACAACTTTAAATCTACTTTAACCCCATCGCCAACGAGGAGACAAGCCCTTAATGCTATTTTTAATAGGCTTGTCAGAATTTTTGAAAGCTGAGGATTCGATTTTAGATTTAAAACAATGGAGAAGTCAACGTACCCTCTGGGTGGCTTTGGATATTATCTAACTTTGTTAGACAATTTTATGTATGCATGTTTTATTTATTTATGCTTTATTGGTAACAAATTATTGTGCTGGTCAATTTATAGCAATTTTTAAAAAACATGGAGGATGAAAATCTTCAACTGTAGCTGAAGTATTATCCTCATTATTTATTTTTATAGTTGATGTTGCAAGAAATTTTTCGGATTTTAATTTAGGTTCCTTAAACTAGCACCACAGAAATAGCACACAGAGTACTAAATTCGGGCCTATTTAGTGCTAATTTAGTACGAAAAAAAAATTTATAACTCTATTTTTAAAAAAATTACGCGCATGTGTGCTAGCTTAAGATTTAAGCTGACATACTCTCGTTGGAAACGGTCAAGTCTTCAAAAATCTGATGTCTCACATTTAGTGCTAATTTAGTATATGCATAACACGAACTTTCTGTATTTATTATGGAAAAAGAATAAAAATGCGCTACCTTAAGATTTAAATTAGCACACATACATCGAATCGATAGCGAAAAAACTGAATTCGCATGTGCATATTTAGTGCTAGTTTAGTACTATAAGAATGATGACTGAAAACTGATCAGACTTTAATTAGCACAAAGCTAGCGCTTGTGTGCTAGCTCGATGTTTAAGTTGGCACAAATCGTCACCGATGACAGGACGAAACTAGAGTACTAAATTAGGACACATTTAATAATAATAATAATAAAGTTTATTTATCGAATGTACATAGATATAAATCAACAAGGGCATCACAGAAGCAATAATATGTATCGCTTGTACGTGATATAGCCAGGTGATATGAACTACTAATTCTAAAATATATTACAAAAAGGCATCATAAAACATCATCATCAACATTATAAATAAAATTATACCCAAAGACTAGACATCTGTATGAACCTTGACCGATCTTCTTTCCAATTAAGTATTCCCTTTTTTTCAGAGCATTTGCTTCAAAATTTCGAGGACTCAAAAGGGTCGCCATGTGTTAATTAAGTAGGTTTTTTCTTTACCTTTGATTTTCCAAAAATAAATTAAATTAGATTGATATTTATTTGAAAATGGTGTAAACATTGAGTTTTAAACCTGACTTGATCTGACCTGACCTGACCTGTTTTAGCTCATTTTTAATACAATGGTTACGAACATGATCTTTAATATTTTTCTATTCTGAAAGTAATAATTAGGTAGTTTCAATTTTCAAGCTACAAACATGAAATCTTTATACTCAGATACAAGTTCAAAAGGCAACTTGGCGAGTTGAAGTAATCGAAATCTACTAAAAAAAAGTGAGAAAATTTTCTAAAACAATTCCATGGTTAGCCTTTTCTTTAGTTCTCAGTAGTGGAAACATTTGAAAATTCCCAAATCTTTTATTCAACGAATTACTATAATACCCAACAATAGTCAAGATAAGAAAAGTTCCATTTTTATCAAGTTTTTGTATATTTTTATTATTTCGTTAGCAGTTGCACAAATTGAGTAACCAAAAAATAATGATCTGGTAAAACTAGAGTTATATGTTCAGATATATTACAAGGTGAGGAACTAGCTCCGAATTTGATTTTCGGGGAATTTTCTTCTTTTTGGTGTCGTCATACTCAAACCACTGGTTTCCCCTCTTCACCTAACCAGTGTAATGACCAATAGTCGTGAACGCTTCCTTATTTCTTTGCCTGGCATCATCTGGATCGTCGTTTTCGTCGCGACTTCTTCTGAAGCTACGAGGCCGCGAATAATGAAAAGTAACAACGCCAACTAAATGCATCTTCTTTTTATCATTCATAGGCTGGTCAAAAGTATTTGGGAATTGAGAAAGTCGCATCTTTTTGTTTTCATCTTCCATAGATATATCGACAATAGATATTGGCCCTGAAATGTGAATATTACATGTATATTATGCAAGAAGTGCAAGGTCAATATAATATGAAGGTACCTATTTCCTCCAAAGTTGTCTTTTTGTACCCTAAGCAATTCTTTTCCGCACACTTGGTTAGGCCCAAAATGAAGCATTCTTTTGCCATCAATCGTGATGAGTTTTCATCCAACAAAATGTTGACGTCCATTTGCTTCGTCGTTAAACTTTGTCTTAATGGTTTACAGCCACGTTCGCATTCACAATTCTCCGTTAGGGTTGGACAATTGGTGAAAAGTTGCCCAGCCATCCATCCAACAACTCTTGCACATTCTAGACAGCACAATTTTACCTCGGGCGAAATATCGTTTAATTTGCAAACATTCATCAAAATTGTGGCTCTTTTTTGATAGATATTTACGTGGATCCCTTTCTCCAATACATCCAAAACCAGTTGAAACAGTGGGACCTTATCACGTTTCGCTAATAGCTAGAATAAGTGACAAAAATTATCAGCTAAAATAATAACAAGTTGAATACTTTATCAATTGAATGGGAATTATACAGATAATAAATCAAATTATAATATAGATAAGGTCTCCGTAATACAGCCCCATCTTGTGCAGGTGTCCTCTCATTGGACTGTGACCAGTGAGAAGGCCTGTTATTGTTCTTAGCTGATTCCTGCTCATCTTGAGCAGCTCTTAAGCTTTATGTTGGACGGTTCTTTAATAAATGCTTTCCCGTGGTGCATGAGAGGGGATTTCTTCCACCTTTCTCTTTGTTTTCGTTTGACCCAGTCTCGTATGCCTCCTCGGATGTTGGATTTAGTAACACCAAGTGCGGGTTCTGGGCCAATATATGGAGTTGATGACTCCTCTCTGGCTAGTTCATCAGCTTTTTCGTTGCCCTCGATGCCACAGTATCCTGGAACACACATCAAAGTTAATTTGTTGTGACGCTTGACTATCTGTGCATATTTTTGCGCACTTCCCTCATATTGTTTTCTCTCGCGCATTGCAAGATAGCATACTTTTCCGCCTGGAATACGGAAGTGTTTTTGCTGGAATTAGTTTTGGAGTTGCTTGTTTTATTCTTCTGATGATGTTTTGTTCTTAATTTTTTCAGGTTCTTTCTTCTTTTCCCATTGATCTGAGGGAAGTGCTGATTATTCGAATGTTTGAGAAGGAGTCGAAAATGTACTGTATGTTTGTTTTATCTTCTAAAATCCTCATTCTACACCAAGAATACGGTTTATATAAACAAACTCCAGTACTTTTCTCCACCATCTTCTCCCCTACCCCTGCTTTTGAACTAATAAACTGACCTCTCAGAAATAAACAAGTGAGTAAAAAAAAGGTAATGTGAAAATTCACGGTAAAAAAGTGGGTATATGAGATCATAAACGTGGCACATACGTTAGACCTTAACAATAAATTTTGTCGATTACTATGCAAGATGTAACGTGCGAACACAAGCGTTAAAGGAGGGCGGGGAGTGTTAACGGTAACGGCGTTATCAAGAAATAATGGCGGGAAAAGGCAGTAATGGCGGCAGGAAGTAACGAGCCCTATTCATTTTCAACTTTATGGTCCCTCCGAATAGGAATTTTGATGATCTTGCCTACTACTTCCCTGCCTATGCAGCCACCCACCTTCGTAATAATGCTCTTTTCGCTCCAATTTCATTTCATCATTTGTGCACGTTCACCTATGCGATTACTACGTTTCTAATACGTTTCACGCCACAGGAATATACAGAGATCAGTGAAAATTTGAGAGTGCTATGCTAAGCAAGAGGGTCGTATACAGGAAGAGTTTTTTAGTAGCATCGTTTTTGAAATATTCAGTTTTAAAGGTCAGATGATAAAAGGAAAGGTTTTCCAATAGAATGGGATACAAATGATTTTTTTTTAATTCGTGCCCCAGTTTACCTATACTATACTCTGAATAAAAGAGGAAAGTAGTAAAAGTGGGGATATAACGTCACATTCCATAGGCGTACTTTGCAAAATAAAAATAAACCAATAAATAACACGGAGGGTTATATGTTGTTAATAGGATTAAACTTTTTTTAATCTCTTGGCATTAAAACACTTCCGTACCTAAAATCAAAGATTAAAAAAGATAAGAAGCTCAAGAACTATCTATAAAAGTCACTGCCTTCATTATAACTAATTATTCTGCCTTCAAGGATTTAGGAAGACTGATAATATTTTTAGAATGATGTCATTTTGAAATACATATTAATACAGAATTCCGAATCAATTAAAATACATGCGATACGGCTATGAATAAATAAAGTATAAAGTCTGTCTTAATTGTCAAAAGAACAGGTTTATTATAGTAAAAACCATGGAAACATGATTAAATCAAACGAAATCTTCTATTATTAAAATTTTCATTTTAACTATAAATAAGCATTGAAGGATGAGGTAAAAATAAAATATCTACCTCTTAAACCTTTACTACTTCTACAAATTAAATTACTGCACTCCTTTCTTCTCTAAACTATAGATTTGGTACTGATTTTCGAGAATTATTAAAAGCCCTTTACGATGTTGCCACGTTGAGCTTTTTTTCTTTAAAACTGGTACTTTGATAAAGATAAAGGATTGAATTACTGCACTCCTTTCTTCTCTAAACTATAACAAATGCAAAACCTTTATTCAACCATTATTTAACAATAATTTTAATTTTATAAATGAAAATGGAAAGTACAGTCAGTATTGTTTGAGATATTAATATTTCGATTTTTTAAATCGGATGAACTGGTATTTAAATTAATACTGTTAACTTTTATTAATGGCCCTCTCACTGTTTCAAACATTCTTCTTATTGCTAATGCTCTCTTCAACCTAACCAGTAGCCACAGCTGCCGATTTCTATACTACTTGTCGTTGGATTTGATATATTGTCGATGCCACTATTTTCCATAAATGTAGCGGACGTACGTCGAAAAGCATGTCCCGTGTATTTCTCAGGATCATCCAATTTAAGATAACTTGCAATTTGCAAGGGACGTGATCCAAATGTATTAATACCAACCACTTGATTGGTACATTTCCCCTTATCATATCGTAAGAAAACTCGGTCTGTACTTACATTTTGGGGACGCAATGATAAATACTGTTTCACCAAATGCACATAACTAATTGCTTCACTGTCAGCTACAGTGAAACGTCGAGCCTTGACTGTCTTAGACAGTCGTATAGTAATAACCAAAACGCTTCCTTCTTCTTTGATATCATGTAAGCGCAAATCGTATAATTTACATCTTCTACAAGACCCAAGGATACCGCAAACTGTCAGTATTAGTTGACGTGGTCTTAATATTGGTTTGTAACTTTTAATTTATTAAAAAGAAGCAGAAAAAACCGCAAAAATCCAAGCTTGACTATAAAAATACTACACAATGATAAGAGATTGAGGTTTCATTTTACTATATTCAGTTCCTACTTTCTGGGGCCGTGGAGAAAGTACAGTCTGTTACTCTGTTGGAATGAAAATTCGACACTCGTGGTTCCTCCACTCGTATCGAATTCTCATTCCAACCTTGTTACAGAAGATACTATTAAGCACTGCGATGACAACAATTAATCTTTGATGACAAATTGCAAATGAATTTCTGTTTTTCTCATTTCCATGACAACGATGAAAAGGTCTAGATGTTTCTTATATATAAAATTTATTACATTCGCATGGAATTTTGTAAATACAATTTTTTGCTTTTTAAAATCGTTCCCAGAAACATCACAAAAAATATGTTGGCAATAGATTTTGACATCTAAAATTTCAAAATCTATTTCTCTATTCTACGTTGTTTTCATATCTTTTGAAATTGTTCAGTGGTCTGTTTCTATAGTTTCTATAGTATACTTTTGTTATGTCAATTTTGAAAATAACTTTAGAGTCAAATTCAAAACGTTAAATCAAAAACCATTTTTACTTTAGAAAGTTGGTTTTAATATCCAAAAAGAACATTTGAAATAACAAACAACTATGAACTACAGAAATGAATTTTATATTTATGATATATTTTTCTCTCTTTTATTATAAGAATATTTAGATTTTCTCGCACTAGTGCCGCAGCATGTATGTGCATTTCTCTTTATAAATAGACACAAAAAAAGTTTGGAATGTGTTACTTGACATTTTCCTTTAAAATAAGAATAATATGGACCAAAAACGGTTTATGAAAACATAAATAAAAACCACCAGAAATATTTCAAGAAATATTCTATTGAAAAATGAATAATAAAAACTTCCGGATCGCCCATTACATTTAAAGCGGTTAAAAATAAATTGAAGCGGAATTCGTTCGATAAATAGCGCAAAAGAAATTCGTCGAACAGAAAATACCCAACTAAAATTAGGATCGGCGTTTTCCGCAAAAAATCCAACTATTAACACGATATTGTTGCCATGTTTGAGTTATCGTCCGTTAACATAGACGTAGACAAAGTTTAAAAAAAAAAATCGGGATCGGTTGCCAAAATAAACACCAGGTGTATTTTTGCATGAGCTTCAGAATGAAAAATGGAAGTAGACTAAAAAATGCACGAAACGTTTAAAAATACAAACTATATTTTCTGTTTATAGACGGATACCCATTCGTTGATTTTTTGCACATAAAAAGAGAAATTTCAGAATTTAATAAAATTGTCAGTTTCGGTACAATTTGAGTTTAGAAATATCAATATAGATAAAGCCACTCTATGCCAGAAAAATATTTATATAACAGCTGTTTTTTAATACTGACCAGAAAATAATCACATTTTTTCGCCCAGAAAATAACATTTTGCCGACCAAGACCGGAAAATGGACGTTTAGAGACCGGCAAAAGCCTTTTCCGGTACCCTGTTTTTTCATTATTCCAATCGTTGTTTCATAATACAGTCTGCCTTGATTTCGTTACTATGGTAACAACATTCCGATCTATTGTCAAGTGACAGTTCGTTGATTCTTAATTTGTTGTTTATGTCAAACTTGTTTTGTGAGTTCGAACAATTGATTGGATTCAGATTTTGAATTGTCCGACACAGAAAATGAAATTTCAGAAGAAATTTTGGAAGCAGCAAAGAAGGCGACTTACGATATATTGCCAGCAAAATCAAAAGCCCGGTACGAGAAGTGATACTACACACGAGGAAAAACAGTCGGTAAGGGAAGAAGTTCTTTTGACATATTTTGCTGAAAAATCCCTAAAACTGGCTTCTTCAACATTATGAAGTAGTAGGATTGCATTCTGAGAGAAAAGCCCCTAGCAAAACGCCTAGTAGTTGGAGGAAAATATTGACCTCTCTCCAAGCTTCCAGGACTGGCCTACAGCTCGACCTGCAAAACTGTACTTTCCGGTCTTGTGACGTAAATTACTATTGTTGACGCATAAATCAAAATATTAAGTTATCTGAAAAGCACTCTCTATCAGAAAGAGTATAAGCATTCCCATAAGTAACACAACATTAAAGTTTATAGAACTTTCCCACAAACATATTCCTAACCTAAATGTTGGGCAAAATACAGGGCTAGTAAATGTGGTTTCATAAAAATTTGTTGAATATTTCTGCACGGAATTCCAATTTTTAACTAATAGTAGTAGATAAGTAAGGACAACTTTAGCCCACTTTCAATAATTTTTGAAAGGTTACATACACAACTCTTACACCGTTTGCTACTGGGCTGGTTTTTCCGGCCGGTCTAGATCAGTTCGTTAGTTTAAAAAGATCTTAATCACATGCTTCTCCAGTGAGAGAAAAGGAATACTAGTACGAATTTAAATAATACTGTTGAGGACGTGGGGTCTATTAGAGTTTAGCAACTTGTTTATAGTATATTGTGTCATAAGGGCAGAAAAGCTTTCGCTCGCTCATGCAGCTAATAGCTAAGGGCTGCTAAAGCGTTTTCTTCATATATGGTAGGCGAAAAATGTATTAGACGCAAGCACTGAAAACACAGCGAAAATATCTGCGAAAGTAGAGTAGTTTTCTTAGACCGTTTGTCCAGAGTCTAGAGTTTCTAGAGTAATTATCATTTGCCCAAAATTTCTGAACATGAAGAAAAGACAATAAAAGTAAATATCAACGAATGTAAACGTCAAAACATAATACTTTTTAAGGTTAAATATTTTTTGTTTACATGGCTTGTCTCTAAGTTGGACAAACTATAGTACCGATGGATCCCTTAGAAAAAAAGCCGCTATGCACTTAAGCCGGCGATATTGCAGAGATAAAGGAAATACAGGAAATCCTAAAACATCTTGAAATAATAATAATCTGATTTCAGTAAGCTGATGCGCGGAATCATATATTCTCTCACTCATTGAATATACTTGTAGTGGTAAACTAAAATACAGACCCAACAGCGTAGTTTCTCGTTTCTTATCTTATGCCATTGTTGGCCGCCATTGCCAAGTTTTCCAACGCAGTATCTCCTTCGAATTTATAAACAAACTTTAGTGCCTTCGCTTCCTGACTTCATTTCGCAAAATATAGCCCGGCATTTCATTTCCCATGCCTTTTCTTCCGCGAGACTAAATAAAATGTTTGTTTTCCGTGGAAACTTTTGATAACGCTTTTATTACAATTTAAAATTAGGAGTTTTGGGTATTCCAGTGATAAAATCGACAAAAATTAATGGTGGAATTTAGTAAAAAGATGAGTAAGTATGCATTTTCAATGGCAGACATACAGGGTGGGCCAAACTTCTGACATCGGAGGATTACGTCGTTGTGGTGAGAGATAAAACTTTCAACTTTCAAATTTTGTGTAAGCTAGAACAGTTACTGGGTGCATATTTTGAAAATAGTTTCGATTTTACAGGGTTTAGCGCAAACTTACATTTCTTTAAATGGAACATACTATATTTTATTCAAAAATCGAAAAGATCTCACCGAGAGCGTTAAAAAAATATAGCATGTTAATATATTATATTGGGTGTTTCAAAAAGATATGGCCAATTATTAGCAAACATGACCCCATCTTTAACACTCTCTAAAACAGTAAATCAAAATAAATCAACAGGTCTTTGTATTCAAATGTCAGTTAGTTTCAATTTTTTCTCTAAAGCAAGAATTTAGTAAACACCTATAAACAAAAAAAAAGTTATTCAATCGACTTACTTCAGCACTCAGCCTTTGAACTTTGTCGCCGAATTATGACGACTTAGGCAAGCTCTATTTACTATGCTCTGAGATCGAGTGTCTGTTTAGAAAGTTGCTGCACATACTTCATCTATCATCAAAGGATCGACCTCATACTTATTCCCGAGTATTCAGAACGAATTTATTAATAAAAAACATATATTAAGCCTACGCACAAATGCCTCGCCTGGTCTAGATGGTCTAACACCATACTTTCTAAAAAGATGTGCAGATGATCTTGCAGCTCCACGCTTAATAAAGCAATCGTCCTTTACTAACAGTTCTCTGCCCTCCAGCTGGAAATTAGCTTCTGTCACCCCTATTTTCAAGAAGGGCAATAAGCTCGACAGCAATAACTAACGCCCAATAAGTTTATTACCTGTTGTCAGTAAAGTCATGGATTTTCTTCTCGAAAAACATATTATCCCGAGCCAATAACATGGATTTATTCCGGGACGGTCAACACTTACCAACTTACTTCATTGCGTTAGTGACTGGACATCGTTCTTGAATAATCGAGAACCCATACACATATTATGTTTGGATTTCTCCAAGGCTTTTGATCGAGTTCCCAAGCGAAGACTCCTGTATACGTTAGAACATTTTGGTATTCGAGGAAGCTTAAATCAATGGACCGAAAGCTTCCTTACGGATCGTTTCTACAAGATTCGCGTTGGTTATGCCTTTTCTCAGAAAAAAACCTGTTAAAAGTGGTGTTCCACAGGGCTCAGTACTGGTCCCACTACTGTTTACAATATACACTAGTGATCTACAGTTCCAAGTATCAAGTAAAATATCGCTATACGCAGATGACTCCAAAATATACGACGATCCAAGTCATCAGTCTGTGCAAAATGATCATCGATACATCAGTGGTCCTCAGAGTGGCTACTTGTATTAAACACTGTTAAATGTGTAGTACTTCATGTCGGTAAAAATAATCCTCATTTTCCATATTTTATTAATGGTCAAACTTTAACCACAGTAACTTATCACAATGATCTAGGTGTTATCGTGAACAGCGAACTATCGTGGTCGGATCACGTGCTGTCAGTATCTAAACGTGCAAATACCAGACTTTATCTTATTAGTAAGTTTTTTTCAAAAGTTTCCTTTCAATCCTTTTGCAAATTATTTACCACCTATGTAAGACCAATTCTTAAATACGCCGGCCTAGCCTGGTATCCGGACTTAAATCGTGATAGAACATTACTTGAAAACATACAACGGAAAGCCACCAGAGTTTTGTTTGGACGCGTTAGACCTTCATATGAAGAAAGATTGTCCATGGCCAATCTTACCACATTTGAACTACGTTGGTTGCGAGGCGATCCTAAACGCAGATACAAGACTTAGAGGACACCAGTTCAAATTGAAGAAGGAAAATTTAACAGCTAGATCAAGACAAAACTTTTTACCCAACAGAATTTTTTAGACCTGGAATAATTTAGACCAGGAGATCATCTCAGCATCTAGTGTCAACATTTTCAAAAATAGACTAGATCAGTGCAACATATTTAACAGTTTCTGACCTTAATTTCACACTTTTATGTATTTTGTATTTGTGAAACTTGTTGTTTTTTTTTTAAATGTCTATTATTAGGTATTTCATTTTTTTATTTTCCACAATGTTTACTTTCTATTTTTGGGCATAATAGGAGCCTGCTCCTCTGCTCTTAATGTGTAATAATAATAACTTAGGTAGGTACTCGGTTCTGCGGTTAGAAATGAAATAATTTCAAACATTAAAAAAGCGAAGTACTACTTCATATTGTTTGATTGTACAACAGACGTCACTCACACAGAACAGATGGCGGTGCTGTCACTGGCCCGAAATAATATATTACATAACGAGTGCGGAAAGTGACACTTTTCCCACGAGTGTGAAAAATCACTTTCGCACAAGTTATGTGCACTATTTTTCCTACGACCACGGTATAATTTTACCAAATATTGTGAAATGTGATGGTTTTATTTGTGATTTATGTCTGTTTGTATTTAATTTATATTATTGTTTTATTTACGATCACTTTTGTAGCAGAATAAATACAAATATTGATAATTAACATTTATTTGAAAACAAAACAATAACTATGAACTTGTAGAACAGATAGGAAAGTAATTTACACGTGTGCGGAAAGTAACTTTCCGCACACGTGTGGAAAGTACCACTTTCCGTCGGTGTACAGAGTGCGATATCGGTTACTTTCCTATGTGGTCGTAGGAAAAAGTGTTTACATAAGGCCAGTTACTGGATAAGTATTAAATCAGCCTATAATGTTTGTGTGAGTCAGTAGTTTTGTTCTTCTGAGTTTGGAGCTTCACTAGCAGTTTTTTACTTATTTTTAGCTTTGGGTGGCCGTCTTTTTTCTTTAAAATGGTTATATTTTATTTTTGACACCATTCACTTTAATTGTACGCTGAGGTAATTGTTAATTATTATTGTAATTAACAATTCTATTTATATTTCATTCTCTTCTATTCTAGTCTTCCTGTAGAATAAATGTTGACATAAATAAAATTTAAAATATATTTACAACTAGAGCAATTTCGAAATAAATACACAGGAATTCATTTAAGAAAAAACTACAGTCATCTTAAAGGTAAATTTAAACCTTCTTTAAACAAAACTGGTGTAATAGTCAGTAACAAGAAACCGTGAAGCAGTTCGTTAAAAGTTCGCAGAGATTTGTTCTCGACATTCTGAATACTTATTGAAAAAGTTACACTTCAAGATTCAACGACGAAAATTACTTTTAACTTCCTTAGAGCAATCCTAATGGTAACTCCGCAGAGCCATAGATAAAGTCTGAAAAGCGTATAAAAGAGTTGCAAATATTTTAGGATTAAACTTGAAACTACTTAAAAATATAAATATAAAATTAATTATTGGAAAACTAAGTTATAAAAGTAGTCGATATGGGAAATTTTTCTCTTTGTTTTGAGCCAATATTGTTTCATATTTGGCGATTGGGTAATAGATTAGTACTAAACGGGGTTGACAATATGATTTGTTTTTGCACAAACTTTTACTGTAGCTACTACGGCTGAAATAAAAACTGCAATTTGGATTTGGATCCAGTTGTTAAACAATTAATAGTACTTTTCGTACCGTTGCCTTGATTTTGTAGATAACAAATTTAATGTTTCTCTAAATTTGGTACTACCGTGAATGAAGGTAAAGATCAACTATTACCTCCGATTTCGGTGAACCTCCATCGATTTGCATGAAAATTTGGGATTGAGTTAATTTACCCTCAACTTAAAAAATGACATATGCTCGACTTGCCCTTTTTGCATTTTAGGGGTGAAATCCACCCCTTTTGTTAAAAATGATAAAAAATGCAGATTTAAGCACTCTGGCGTAAGTAATCTTGTTTAATTAAATAAAATAAATATTTTTCAACATTTATATGCATGATTTATGATTTTAATTAATTTTTCAACCCTTTTAGCAACCACCCCTTAAATCGAAAATCATGAAAAAATCATTTTTTATATTTCTGAAATATGAAATAACATTACACAAACAGTTTGTTTAATGTTTATGATATAATTTTTGGTTGACTGTGAAATTTTAACCCTTAAAAACCACCCCCTTAAAGCAGAATCATTGAAAAAATTGGTTTCAAGAAACTTTAATCATTTGAATAATACATTACTGAATTGAAATCTCATTTACTGAGTATTAAAATCTTTATTTATTTATTGCGAAATTTTCCACCCTTATTAAAACTACCCCTTGTCATAAAAATAATGAAAAATTTGTGATGTACGGAATTCCTTTCACCTTTTCTATCTCCAAAATATACATACACACATCCACACATGTATATTTTGTAAGCATGTACCTATCGACACGTCTACTTCTTACTATCTATCTTTTTTCCTATATATACATACAAAATCTTTGCTCCAAAAATTTTTCCAAAAAAATGTTATTGGTTTTTTTTACAATAACTCCGTTAATTTTTATATCAGGTTTATTTTTTATCGTACAAAAATAAAGAAAAAAGTAAAATCTTTGTTAAAAAAAACTCAAATTTAGTTCTCTATCATTTTTTACGTATATCGAAAAGAAAATGAAATTTACGATAATTTGAAAAATTCTGATTTTTTAAATCATATTTTTTTACTGATTACTATAAATTTTAATTTTTGTGGAAATGGCGTATGTTTTATTTTTCACTTTTTCCTAAAAAATTCGAAAGGGTCCTCTTATTTTCATCATAACTTCTTTAATTTTGATGCTATCAACTTCTACTAGAGCTGATTTGATAGGTATTTCTGAGTACTTTGAAAAGTGTTCAGTAAGTATATTTTATAAAATGCATGGTTTTCCCGTTATTTAAGCTTGAATACTTAGATTTGAGTACTCGCCGAAAAAAAAATATACATTCAATTACCTATAACTCACTTTGAATTAATATTAAAAGGTTTTTCAATTAAGGAATTTCTTCGATTTTTTATTAGCTTCAATTTTGGCAATGACAACTTTTTTGTAATAACTTATAGTTTTTGAGTTATTTATAAAAAACCGCTTTAAAACATGCATTTTTTTTCACGAAAAATCAAAATCTTTGATCTTTAATAACTCAAAAAGTATTGATTTATTTAAATAACTTTATATAACAAATTTTGCTTAGAATTGGTACCTCTATCGATTACTAGGGTTATTTTTAATAAAATAATTTCAACCCCCGAGAAGAGGTTGCATCCACCCCCAGGGTAAAAGCGTAAGTTCACTTTTGTTTCTTGAGGTATCCTCTAACTACTCGATGGAGGTTCAACGAAATCGGAGGTGAAAAACTTCAGTGACTGTACTATAGTTTCTTCTTGCAAGTCTGGTGGAGTATTCGTAAATTCTTCATCACTGTCATTTTCACTAATTCATACATTTATTCAGAATCAGTTTTGTTCTCTTGATTTCGGACTTTCATTTACACTGATGATGACGTCAAAGTACGCAAGTGACAGTCAAAGGTGTCTAGATAATGAAAAACTACAATATCGTGTTGTTATGACTTAGCAGCCCAAGGGACCATAAACATTACTTTCGGTCATATTTTTAGGGTTGATATGACTTTATTAAGGCTATTTCAACCCAGATTCATATCTCCCTTCGCGATATTAATTCCTGGGTGGATCATCGGGCTCGATTACTAAACCTTGAAGAAATATTCTGGCGTTTTTTTCCTTCTTCCTGAACAATAAGAGAAGAAGGAACGTATAATAAATAAAAAATATTTTCTCCTACTTTTTATAATTATTAGAAAAGTTATCGTATACGTAACGATTTATTACGATACCTCCTTATCTATGTGTGACTAATTAAGATCAAGGCTGATGAGGGCGATGTAGGCCTCTACTTGCTCATTTATTTCTCCAAGCCCGCTTGTCTTTCGCTCTTTCTATGTGTACGTCTTTAAGACCACTTTTAGTTTGCAGCATTCTCTGTCTCTATAACCCGGGCAAGCTATCCCAAGTGGAGATCCCCGCCGTACGCCACACGCCACCACAACTTTGTGGGCAAGTCTAGTCTCAATTTCTCAAATTCCTGGATTAGAAATTAGTATCACTAAACGCAATAGTACTGAAATTTTTTTATCACTTTTAGTTTACCTGGCTGCCTTCTCGCGCTTGCGCAGTATGTCTGTCTGATTAGAGAGCTGGTAATCTAAACCCCTAAGTGCGACACTGTTACTGCACCAAAATTCCGATAAATGGTTACAAAATTTAGTTTAGGATATGTGTTTTGGTGTGGTGCTTTTTATTATTTGATCATTTTTTTATAAATCTGGTTAGTGACATAAATATATTGTGATATGCAATAACGGGTTTTCTTCATGGAAAAATGTTCAGTAAGTCAAAGGATTTATTGCTCATTCTACTATGAAAACAGATTTTTGGATAACACGTTATTGCATATCATCATTTTTCTATATGTAAATTTATAAAAAAAACATATATTTCACGATTAGGATGATTTTTATTGGGCTATTGCACGATATCCTAATTCTGGACCCTAAAGTTTAGAAACTCGTTTTCCATTTCGTTCGAAATTCTAAATAATTCAATAAACCTTTGAAAGTTATGTAGGATACTTCAGAATTGTTTTATTTAATTGTAGGTATAATAATGTTTGTCCACGACTGTTCTATAAAACATTCATTATACTTGTACTTCCTTAAGTATAATACCTCTTATTCACCGTATGACGTCACGCAGTGAATAATGAGTCATTATTCACTGGGTGACGTCAACGACAGCCCGGCATGTTTAAACTTAAAAATTTTATTTATATTAATTTCTAGGTAATAATATGTAAGTAGAACAGTTTTCATTATGACGGTCATATTAGTTTAGTAAAGTTATAAAAATAAAAAATGTTAGAAAATGAGTTTTTTTCACCTTGAAATATTTAACAAGTAGTAAAGCTTTATATAGGCAACACATATTACTTCCTCTTTGATTATTATGAAAAATCTTAGCATGCCATGAGATGTCAGATTACAGAATATATTTAAAAGTGCATTATTACTTGTTTGAAAAAGTTTTTAGTTAAACAATAAAAATGTCTCAAAATAATAACATTGAAGAAGAAGCAAAACTAGTGGCAGATTCTTCTGGTTAAATTTATTTGACAGTCGTGGACAAAGCATTGTATTCTACTCGCATATAATGGCTATTATTCACTCAGATGATTTAAAACACTCGTCTGCGGCTCGTGTTTTAAACTTCATCTTCGTGAATAATAGCTACCATTATATGCTCGTTGAATAATATACTATTAAACTTATTAAAACTACCTTATTTACGTATAACTTTTGTCTTTCCAAGAATTGAGTTAATTCAAATGACGTTTGTCTGTGCTAAAACTACCTTTATCTTCAAATTCTATTCCAAACGTCATTTTCTTTAAAAAATTAAGATCGCCACATTTTTTCTGCGTTCACGACAAATACATTTCGGTCGTTCGACAATTGTTCAGTTCATTTTTGGATGAAAAATTAATAAATCAACAAAGTTACGTGGGTGTATTACTGTGAAAACGTAGTATTTTTGTTTTTGGGAAATAGGAGGTTTTATAAAAAAACTTTATATTTGTCAATAATGACACGAAAAAAAAACCGTAAAAGATCATTATACAAATGCTCTGTTGCCAAAAATGCAAATTTTCCCTAGAAACCAGGAAATCCCAAGAAAATGTATATATATATATATATATATATATATATATATATATATATATATATATATATATATATATATATATATATATATATATATATATATATATATATATATATATATATGCCATAAGGAATGGATTTTTTGCATTTTTTTACGTCAGATGGACTCATAAAAATTGTGATGATATTTGATGTTTATTTATGAGTGGCTTTGCTAACTTAATATTAAGTTAGCAGAGCCACCTAGACAAAGTTTTTTCGTTCACGACAAATTCTCGACAATTATTCGACAATTATTGGAATAGGTTTCATCGATTGGCTCTGCTAACTTTATAGAGGTATTTTTTTTACAACATTGATTCTACGCAATTTTTATTTTCAAAAGAGTAATTATATAAATCAGAAACTAATATTTTTTTTAAATAAAGTTAAAAATAAATACTATTTTGAAAATAAAACTTGCTTCGAATGAATGTTGTAAAAAAACGATCATTTTAAAACATAAGTTTTATTAAACAGAGGTTATCAAAAGTAAAAGTATAATGATGATAAATGGATTTTATGCCTCTATTAATAGATATCTTCAGTTTTATAAAAATCAGTGAGAATTTTAGAAATTATAACTTCCGGTCAAATTTTCTATGAGAAAACAAAAAAAACTAATGACTTCCTGAGAAAGATTAGAGTCTCCTCTTTAAAACGCTTTCTTTTTTTTCTTTGCGTACATTTTAGACAAATATACTTTAGTTTTTCCGAACGCCTCGACTGAATATTTGTATTCAACGGCTCGGCGCCCGTAGAGTTTTCGAATTTGCTTTCTTATTTTTAATAATTTTTTATAGTAATACAAATTCTTTTTTAAAATAACTTATAATATTATTTTTTAATAAAATTTTCCGCTCTTTCACGTGGTGCTATTAATTTTTCGAAATTTTTATTTTTTTTTCGAGATATAATGGAAAAACCAAATTTTCTATTTTATTTTCTAAATTGTGAAGTTAGCATACACTTTAGAGCAGCAAAGATTTATTTATTGTTTTCTACACCCTTTCAAGTACTTAAATGCCAAGTTTTATCGAGATCGCATTTTATGGGAGCCTTTGGTCAATATCCTTCTCTGGCAACTGGGCTAATTATTAGTTCTTATTTCCATTTTTTTAAGTAATAATACAAGTATTTATGATTTCAAAGTGTACTAATTAAAAAAGTAGCGTAAAGTATTCGTGGATAACAGGACTTCAAAATACTCGCGCGTGCTCTAAAGACCTTAATATCCACTTACACTTTAATATACATACTATTAAATGTATACTATACTAAATTCTATAAAGAGTTCATTTTATTTGAAAGATTTTTAAATTTAGTATCCCCAGCATCGCATTTCCGCTGTACCTGAGTTCATCCTTTTGCAAAAAATAGTCTACGTCAATGGATCTTTTGAAGTTGTGGCTCACTGGCCACCGGATATTTATCTTGTAGAAACTTATAAATTTCATTTGGTCGGTGTTAAGAATGTCTTCCAACCAAAAAGTACGAGGATGTTGAAAGAAGGGAAAGCGAGGATTTAGTCGGTGGGACGAGAAATTATGATTTGTAATTTTGTATCCTTATTTGTAATTGCATTACAAATGTTAGGATTTTTATACTTTCTTCACTCCTGTTGCTTTTCCTCTAGTTGTTGTGCTGAAGATCCTACGAGATCCATCCTTGTTATTTAGCTACCCGTAATTGTATCTTTCTCATAGCGGTTATGAAGTCTTCAAGATCTTCGATTCACCCTGTAGTTTCCGTTTGAGTCACTGAATGAGTCATACCAATTTAAAGTAGAAGTTTCAACGAATAAAATGAGCACTGATAAAGTTAAAAAATTGTAAACAAACTAAAATCGACAAATAAATAATTAGCTTTGAAAAAATTACAGCTTATTTAAAACAGAAAAAAGAACGTTTTCACCAAGTTTCATAAAATAAAATATTTTTGCAGAAGATAAAAATTAAAAACAAAAAAACAGTTTTTAGCGTTTTTCTCGATAATTTTGAGATTGCATCAAAAATTTTTGATTTTTTAATTATCTACAACTTTTATATTAAACATTTTTCGATATGATGCACCCATACTTCTTCCAAACTTTTACCCTAACTTTTACCCTAAATTTTCCAACCACCCACATACTGCTAAGAATTTTCCATGAATTCGGGTATTTAAAATCGGTTTGGCCTCAGTCTATATGTACTATTAATTGCAGGGACAAAGACGAAAAAATACGATACAAAGCAGAGGGCATCGACCAGATTGGATTTCAATTATTGCCGGATGAGATTAGTGACTGAGGAATTTTTTGATAGGGTAGGTATAGCATAGATATTCGGCATTTTTTCATATAAGCTCCTGATGGATTGCTTTGACCTTTTTTCATTCTACTGCTGGCGGAAAGTTGATGAAATATTTTTTGCCAGGAATGCCTAGTAAATTTTTGATGATTCAATATTTATTGGCTTGTAGTACGACACAATATTATGCGGAGATATGGTGGGTGTGGTAGAGACAATTTGAAATTTTGCAGACCGTTTTTTCAAAATGTTTTAAGTGTGAGAATATTCTGATTCATCCGAAGTTTAAATTGGATATGCTAAATTTCCGATATAAGAGGATTTATATTTATTATATTCTATTGGTCAGTCTTATTTTTGATGCTTCAATATTTATTTATTTATTCCTGTGATTTCAAGACTTGTCGATATTACTCTTGCCTGCACACTCTCGTAGTTCACTGTTTTTAGAATGTGTTCATAAAATAACAACTTATTCAGCATTGCCAAGTTGGATTGGTTTCTGAGGAGCCAGTAGGTACATTTTTTTGTATTAAAGATCAACTTCTTTACCCTTTTTTTGGGCCCTTTCCATTTCAGTAGGTTCATTCCTGAGTGAGTACTTAGCCAAGTTGTAGTGCGAAAATATTATCATTGTTTATTCTTATTTGTGTTTGTTTGTTTGCTTGTTTTTCCGATCGGCGCATTTATTTTCACCCAGTTTCACAGTGTCATAAGAAAATGTTGATATATAATGGTGTCAGGAAATTCTATTTCTAGTTTTTTACTGACGATTTTAGAGGGCTTTTCGGAAATATCATCTTGAACCTTTCTTTTGCAGGCAGATTATATATCTGGAGACTCAATTTTTCCTAATGAGTTGTTAACAGGTAAAAAGGGTCAGGTGCGCAAATTTCATCTGTGATTATAGGACTATTTCTAGTGGCAGGTAGTCCACCCTTTTTGGTCCGTGTTTTGGACCCTCCGTGCACTTGTACAGCAGGTCAATATCTGGTACAGCACACTACTCTGTGGGATATCTACTTTCATTTCGATTGATTTGGAGTATGCCTCCTCTTATATTTAATAAAAAACTTTTAATGTAGATTTCTTTCATAATTATTTGAGAAGGGCATTTACTTTTAGAATTATAGAGACTTATTTATTAAATCTGCCAAAATTGCAATGCCAGTATAGTGTGTTGACATGCAGGTAGAATTTGGCAAAAGCCCAACACTATGTTGTATAAATTGAAAGTCGAAAGCTTGAAGTTTGAAAAATTACCTTTTAATATTACTTGATTGTTTTTACAATTTTTCAATAAAACAGCTGGCCAAAACAAACGATCTTTTTTTTATGACTGATTTGACAAATTGAGGCGAAAAATAAGCCTAAAAACCAGAACCCAACTAGAGAAATAAAATAGTGTTTTCAGTCCAAAATATACAGGGTGGGCCAAACCTCTGTCGTCGGAGGATTACGTCGTTGTGGTAAGAGATAAAACTTTCAAATTTTGTTTGAGCTAGTTTGGTCACTGGGTGCACATTTTGAAAATAGGTTCGATTATACAGGGTGTTCCAAAAACTCGTGGAAACACAAACTTACATTTCTTTTAACTGGAACATACTATATTTTATTCAAGAATCGAAAAGATCCCACCGAGAGTGTTAAAAAAATATAGCATGTTAATACATTATATGGGTGTTTCAAAAAGATACGGCCAATTATTAGCAAAAATGACCCCATTTTTAACACTCTGTAAAACAGTAAATCAAAATAAATCAGCAGGTCTTTGTATTCAAATGTCATTCCCATATCGTTGGCTGTGCTCACTATTAATTACTTTCTTCATCTGTGGCTTCTTTAATACAGGGTGAAACAGAACTCGAATCAAGCGATATCTCAAAATTTTCAAATGGATCACCCTATAAGTCTTTTTACAATTTGTTAGCAAAATTAATAATCTTCCAAACGATATAGTATAATTAGGGTATAAGTTAATGGAAAACTGTAAATATTTTATGATAACGGAAAAAGCATGCATTTTACGTACGCATGCACATTAAATGGTATTAAAGGGTAAACATTTTTTCTTTTTTTGTCGTTTGGGGGGTGGAGTCGACTCGGAGAGAAGATCCAACATCACCATCATGTTCAGCCTCCTCGAAAACGGGAGATAATGCGGGTTTTCTCGTTTATAGCGAAGAACAAACTTTTCACTCTTTGGGGGTGTGATTTTTGGCCGTTTGAGGGGTGGGGTCATCTCTAAAAGAATTGTCACCAACGCCATCGTGTCCAGCAACCTCGAAAACGGGGAGTTAAGTTAGTTTTGCCGGTGAAAGACGCGATTCACAATTTTGAGGGTGGGTTTTGGCCGTTTGGGGGGTAGGGCCAACTCGAAACGAATTTTAACCCTCCCCATCGTGTTCAGCATCCTTGAAAACGGGAGGGAGTCCAATTTGGGGGCGTCAAAATTTATTTGTATTTTTCAAGGTTTTTTCCTGCTCACAGAATGGACTAATAATTTCGAATATCTTTATAAAGGTATGCGGTCCTCTAGTGGTAATAGTAAAAAATAATAGACACATCCAAAATTACGATTACAATCTGTAGAATATTCTAATGCCTTAGAAAACCTAAAATATAAATATAAAAATTTAATACCATATAATTTGTGTGTGATTTTTCCGTTATCATAAAATATTTACAGTTTTCCATTAACTTATACCCTAACTATACTATATTGTTTGAAAGATTATTAATTGTACTAACAAATTGTAAAAATATTGAGATATCGCTTGATATGAGTTCTGTTTCACCCTGTATTAAAGAAGTCACAGATGAAGAAAGTAATTAATAGTGAGCACAGCTAACGATATGAGAATGACATTTGAATACAAAGACCTGTTGATTTATTTTGATTTACTGTTTTATGGAGTGTTAAAGATGGGGTCATTTTTGCTAATAATTGGCCATATCTTTTTGAAACACCCATATAATATATTAACATGCTATATTTTTTTAACGCTCTCGGTGAGATCTTTTCGATTCTTGAATAAAATATAGTATGTTCCATTTAAAAAAATGTAAGTTTGTGTTGCCACGAGTTTTTGGAGTACCCTGTATAATCGAAACTATTTTCAAAATGTGCACCCAGTGACTGAACTAGCTCACACAAAATTTGAAAGTTTTATCTCTTACCACAACGACGTAATCGTCCGACGACAAAGGTTTTGCCCACCCTGTATAGCAAAATACAGATAAAGATTCTTTTTTTTAACTGGCGATTTCAAAATCCAAATTTTAGTTTGAAAAAATGTCGGAAAAAACGTGAAAAAATTACATCGAATCCTGAAATATATACATAGGAAATTTTGGCTTTGATGTATAATGGAATAGATGCGGATCTTTTTACCGAGTTTAGTTGAAAAACATTGTCGAAATTAAGTGAAAATTTATTGGGAAAGACTTATAATGTACAGTAAATGTAGGAAAATTTATAAAAAAACATAAAAAAATTACATAAAATTCTAAAATCTGTCTGAATATGTAGGATACTGGGATAATAAATAACATTTTTCTAGAAATTTTCCAATTATTTTTGTACAGAAAAATAAAAATCTCGTACTAAAAAGAAACAGTGAGTGTTCCATTTCAGTTAAAATTATTTACTGTAAATAAAAATTTCGAATAATTGTCATAAATAGGTGAAAACTACATACATGCATATTATATCGAACAAGTGCTGGAAAGTTAGATATATCTACCTAAAACCAATTCTATAGACCTAAAAAGTACGTAAAATGGAATTCGACCACTAAATTCCGAACCTTGAAACTGACCCCTACGCGCGATTCAGTTATGCTAGATTTAATTGTTTATCGGACTGTACTGTCTTGAGCTTATAGACGCATTCCTCCAGATGGGGCAATTTGTTGCGAGGAAATTATGGTTTTTTTTAAATATTCCTAAATGTACATTTTAACGATTAAGAGTTGAAATTTGGCAGACATATTGATTATAGAGTTCTTGAGGGCTAGTAGTATTGATTTTGAAAAATACCGTTTTATAGAGATTTTTATTGTTGTATCTTGGTATCCAAAAAGATTCACCTTTCTGGATTACAAAAAGCACTAGAATAATACGTATACATAATTGTGTCCAAATTTGAGCTCTTAATATAACGTAGTTTAAAAGATACGAGTCTGCGAAAATTACGGCTTGGTCTATACTCCTCTTAATCCTAAAATATTATACTTACAACTAATAAATAGTACACTTTGGCTGACTTGCTATTTTACGGTTTCTATGCGGGACTTGCACTTCTATAATACGTATCCTTACGTTGAATTTGTGACTACACTTTCATTAGTAGAAAATTAAAACAATTCTCAGTCATTCTCAATATTCCAAAATATTCTTTAGTATCTTCAAATGCTATTTCTTTGACAAGAGAAAAGTAGTACCTCCTAGGTCATTCCTTTTCTTAATCCAATTTCGTACCCATAGTCTTTTTTTTTGACACATCTTCAATTTCTTCTTCCAACTCTTTTAAAATAGCCATTGCAAATAGCTTTATTAGCTTATTTATTTTGGTGCATTTCCTCTTCATCTTTAATTACACTACTAATATACCTATTGTACAGTTCTATAGTGCGAACGCGTTTTGGGTGAGTTGTTACTAGCCAAGCAAGTAATTACTCGCCACTCGACTAATTGCTATCCCAAGTGTGAACAAGACTTAAGAGATCGATAATAGTCTGGCAAATAAACTAAATAAATTTACCTTTTTATTTATTGTTGAATTAGATTTTTATTTGTTACGATTTTTCTAAAGGAATATATCTTTTAAATATCTAATCTTTGAGTTATAACTGGAATTTGCCATTTCACTGTTTGCCGCTTAAAAATAAAAGAAACTTTTAAATTACGCTTTGAATGCGTATTTTTTGTACCATTTTTAGTCCAGTATTAGCTGATAATTACTCACAAGCACCGTACAAAAAATATCCGTTACATTCTAAATTCTCCTGTAACGTTTCGACAATTCCATACTCCGCTGTCGGGAATAAAAAATAATTGCCGTCAAAGGCCCCACACTCCGATAAAATGTCCCCAAGGGACGCTCTCCCCGTTGGTTAAATATAAAATAATGAGTTCCTAAACGTCTGCAACAGATGTTGTTCTGTTGTGGGTTTGTTTCTGGTTCCACTGCGAGTTTCTTTTTTACATTCATCGACAGTAAACCGCTACTTTTTGTATGTTCATGTCCTTTTTCTTTTTTTTTCATTAATGATAACACTGGGAAAAACTAGAATTTTAAACCCAACGTTCAGCTCTAATTTTGTAAACAAAAACTTTAAAGAGCGGGTAGAAAATTGGTTTTTGTATTTTAATATTTGAGCTGAATTAATTATTTGATCGTTCTAAATAACTATACCTATGGAATTCAATTATTTATTTTAAAATTAACGAAACCCCTTCTCAATGGTTTCTTTTACTAATAACCTGAGGAGGAACTTCTAAACATTAATAAACAAGATCCAAAAGAAAAAGAATAAACAGCGATGCTCACAATCGAAAGAAGAACACTTAATAAAAGCAAAACTCTTGAAGAAACTGAGGTGTTAAAAAAACAGAAAGGATATAGAAAAGAAATGGAAGAGATCCCGGAAGAAAATAGTAAATTAAGAAGGAAAAATCTAATCAGAAAACACACAATATTGCCTGAATTGAAAATACTCGTTCACTAGCTACTGAGCTTGGTTTTATAGTTTTCAGGGCATCAAATAACATATCTTTTTGGTTCTTTTATTCGTTGCTTCAAATAATGAAAATTGAGCTTTCAGTGTCTTTGAAATGCATTCTCCCCGGAAAGGTCCAGGGCAGAAGAAGCATTGGCTATTCAGAGCAGCAGCTAATAAAATCATCATTTCCAGAATGATTCCCAATATTTGGTAACGGATAGGCACCAGAAGAAGAAGAAGTGTCTTTGGATTTGTGAGTTTTTCTTCAGGGTCTTCAATAAATTTGATTTTTCCATGGCTCCTTTTAAAAAAAGCATAACTCTGATGGATAGTTTCTTCACTTTCTTCGATTTGCTCTTCATCAAAATCAGTTTCCACATAAGAATTTGGAAATACTCTAGACAATATCTTTCCAGATAACTTAATAATTTCAGTTTTTGAAGCTAAAGATATACACTAGATTTCTTTGCTGATCTGGAAATGATTCGTGGATTTTGCAATGTCTACTGGTCCTCTTTCTTGAATTCGTTCTTCTAAAGTATTAAATAAATGAATAGCAAATAAAATAAGTTAAAAATTAATTTTTACATAATAATTTGAATTCTTTTAAACCCCATAAACGACGACATGAACAAAATTGAGAGCGAAATACTACCATAAATAAGAGAAATAGCAGCCAAGGAAGCAAAATCAGATGAGAAAAGAACTGCAGTAAATTTTGAGAATGTGTCCGAAAATATAGAAAAAAAACAAAATTAACCATTATGAATAAATAAAAAGTTCAATTTAAGAATAAAAATCAGATCAAATTTTTGTCATAAATTCTTTCAGGGTTATTTAATAAATAGAAAGTTCAGTTTTTTATTTTAAACTGAAAAATTTAAAGCGAGAAACTAAGAATCAGATTGAGATAAAAATTTATTTATTCATAAAACATCAGGAACAGTTCTAATGTGTATGTGTATCCTGACCGCATTCCAATTTGGATTCTGGTTTATATCTGAGCAAATGACATATCAATTTAGTTAATGTGTAACATTTCGTTGTTTTGTATCTACTGGAAATAACACATACAAACTTCTATACAAGCTATAACCTGGATTTTCTTCGACACATCTCCGGTTCTAGTGCTTACAACGGGATTATAAGGAACTTGGATAATTAGGAAGAGGATTCAATTCTACTACGGTTTTACTGCATTCCAGGGTCTGACGGCCTTTGTGGAAATGTGCAAGAACTTCATTCATTTTAAGAGTTCAATGATTAATTTATCTCAAATAATACGTGCCAACTTCCATCCAGAAAAAAATTCTACTACACTATTTTTTTTTGACGAAAAAAATTAAAAGAGTTTTATATTCTTAAAAACAGTATTCAATAACTGACATTCATCAAGCTGCATGGCACGAAACTCTTGAAAAAAGCTCACAAAATGGTAAAACACAAGATTTCATAAAGACCCAAAAGATAAATGCGTCTTTATTTAATTTCTGTTAAACCTTCCAAGTTGACCCCCACAGAGCCATGGGAGCCATAAGAGATCCATAAGGTCACTGGGCAAGAAACAATCAAGACAAAGTACTTACACCACTTCAGATCCAAGCATCTGAAGAGGAAGATGAGCTTACCAATAGATAAATTCAACATTAATGAATAAAAACTGACCTAAATTCAAAAAACCTATAGGGTTCGACCTAATTTATGAACAATTGTTAAAAGAACTTTCCCTGGATGATTTTAAGCAAAAATTTTCAGCGCCATATTTATCTTTGCTTATTTTACAGATGAGCGATCCTTAATGACTTTAATAAATCATCAACTAAGAAAGAGATCATAAAAATAAGCATTACATACCAAAATAGACACCTAAATCCAAACGAGTTAGCAGCAAATATACAATAGTTTATAATACAATAGTTTAGTTGCATCTGACAAGTAAATATTTGGTTTTGAGGTAAATGGAAAAAATAGTAATATCCAACCATCAAACATTGACTACAAAACGGAACGCGAGTTTCAAAGTTCAACTCTGACAATTAATACTTAAGGATTATTAGTATTTGTATTTAATGAGAATACCGTTTAAATTCTAATTATGGATATGGAATATCAACAATACACGGAATCCATATTTAGCAATCACCATAATAGCTATTTTAAGTAAGATCAAAGAGCCACTGAGGGTTGGCATGCAAACTTTGACGTTTATTCAAGCTGCATATTGCAATAATTTAAACTAGAGATTTCTACAATAAGACTACGTTATATAGAGTGTATAGAGAGTGTGTAGCAGTAACGATAATCGTAATATATCTACAAATATCCAGGTGTAAACGCAATAATGCAATATTCAGTAAACTGGATTCTCTTGAAAAAATTACTTTACATTCAGTTCGTATTTTTTTTCTTACCAATGACTGTTTTTTTTTATTAATATAAAATCGCCAAAAAAACAGAATGTCTGTATTTAATACAACAAACTTTTTTAATTTTAAAATTGTCTAAATTTTGACAAATTTGAGCTATACAAACGGATACACAGCTCAAAACAATAGGTCAAAAAGCAATTTTTTGACCTTTACTTCCCTAAAGCAAATAACGTTACTCAAATTCCCACTTTTATGCCGTCAAATCACAACTAGTGACAGCCTGTTAAATTTCTGAAAATACCTTTCGTCTTATACTCTTTTCTAAAATAAAAAGCTCAACAAGAAATGGAAGAATGGAAGACATCTTCAAGTCATAAATGAATATATGAATGAAATAATAATAAAAAATGTATTGTCTGTGATGTGAAGAACTGCAAGAAAAATAAAATTGTAGTCATGATGATAAGATTCTTGTCCACGGGATATGAATTTATAATGAAAATTTCACACCAACATTTTTTAACCAATAAGAAGCTTTCGTTTCAGCTCATTACTGTAGCAACCACTAAACTTGGCGATAGTATTTTCATCCTGGGTATCCTGGGCGGTACCACAGCGATAGTATTTCTGTTAAGTGTCAAATTATAAAAATACACCCTTCCGTTCAGTGTAAAATAATACAAATTGGTCGATAGCTAATAGAATACATTATTTTAGACCAACAAATGTTTATTTCATACTACTAAAATCCTAGGAACATATTCTTTTGGTATATGAAGGTATCTTACGAAAATGTCATGTTATAATTTTTTATATTACTTTGGTGTGAAATTTTCTTACCGAATCTCCCACGATCTTGAATTACTATCTGGAAATATCTCCTCAAGCAAGAATTTTTTTAAAAACTTTTAAAAAATTCATTCTTTCGGAAATATTTAGGATAGTAATTTAATCTCTAGGAAGTTTACTAGTGAAAATTCCACACCTAACATTTTCGACCAATTAAAAGCCTTTATTTTGTATGGTTACCATAGCAACGAAAAAAATTTCCGGAAATTTTTGTCTCCTCCTTGGGGGAAGGAGCATGAAATTACACTGGAAATTTTTTGACGTTTATAGGTAAAATGACATTTCCATTTAACTACAGATTATGTCGAAATTATTCTATAAGGTTCCGATGATATATTTTTATTTTACTAACTTCATTACAAAACTTGCATAAAACGTATTTCACAAATCGCTCCATTCTTATAAACTCTACAACACAACGAATTTATTTACATAATTTATACTCAGGTAACGTCAAAAGTTGCTTAAACTTGCTTAACCAATTTATATTATTATTTTTTAAAATACTTATTTCATTATTTTCTACCAACTTTAGTAAAACGAATTTGTAAAAAACTGAGAGATTGAGCTACTATTGACTTATTTTTTGTTATTTTGTATAACTAAAATAGATTTAAAGTAGGGTTAGCCATATGCGAGTAATAATTATTGAAGGTATGGAAGAAATTTATTTTTTCTTCCATACCTTCAATAAAATAGATTTGATAGATATTACGCGAGCAAATTTCATTGATACTAAGTACCACTTCGAGTTCCTTGTAAGAAAGTATATTTCTACCAACTTTAGTAAAATGAATTTTTTGAAAACTGATAAATTGAGCTACTATCGACTTATTTTTTATTACTTTATTACTTTGTGTAACTAAAGTAGATTAATTGTGTTTTATTTAACCTAACAAAAAACCGCAATTATCCTAGTATTTTTTAAATAATATTTCATTGTGAAATTTTCTTACCGAATACCACTCTAGCTTCAATTAAAAATAGAAAATTTTTTCTCGAACACGAATATTTTTTAGATAATTCTCCCTCGTCTTCGAATTTTCAAAATATTCGTGTTCTCGAAAAAATTTCCAGTAATAATTGAAGCTCTAGTGGTATTATAAGTGAAAATTTAAAGAAAATTATTCGAATCATTTTACCTTTTCAAATACCTATTGAATTTAGAATTGTTTTTCATTACTTGCATAAAATTTATTACAAAGACTTTAGTGAATAAAATTGAAATTGACTAGCGACCGTAAAATAAAAGAATTCAGTGTCCTTTCAATAACAAACTTTTCCTATACCTTGAAAATCCACTGAATAACTTTTGTAGCTAAAGTAGGAAGTTTTCTACAACTCTCGAAGAATATAGTGGAGGAGAGAGATTAACGTTCAGATATTGTAAAACAGTTGAACATATATATCTGAATCCACCTGAAAGGAAGAGAGTTTATGTTCGAAGAGACCCTAAGCCATTTGTTTAATCGATTTACGAAATCAGAGGCGTGCGAAATATTTAAAAAATAAAGTTCTTTGAAGTATTTTATAAATATAACTAGCATATAAAGCCCTGTTACGAGAGACAACAACTTTCACGACTTCTGCCAATTTCTGTAACAGAGACTAAATGCTGTTTCTCCCTTGGTGCAAAATATATTTAATTGTTTGATAGGTAAATGCCTTGCTTTCCTTTTTTTTGAAGTGAGAAAATCTTATGGAAACTGGGTACAGGTTCCTCCCTTCCGCAGTAGTATGGGACTTCCCGTGCAGTCAGATATTTTCACAAACTGTGGCCAACCGTCGGATTTTAATTTCAGAATGGACTTCTGAGCCCCCAATTTCAAAGGTTTAGATGCCCAAAGTTAAAGTTGAAAAATTGAAAATTACGAATTTGTTTTTTACCCATTTTTCAAAGTGTCTGATGCTTATAACAAAAAGTCATGGGATCTTATTCGGACTTTATATGCTTTAATCAAAAATGTTTGAAGAATTTTTCACGAAATTTTCAGTGAATTTCATCGGTAATTTTTACGAAAGTTACTAAATGGAACTAAATACAAAATGTCCCAAATTGCTCCCGGCAACCCCCTTGTCGATTGGCCGAAATTCGAAAAAATTTCAATTTCTGTTTTTCTTGCCATTCTTATAAAAATGAAGGTTTTTATTGTAACCTAAAAAAGGCTGATATTGACTAAAATTGATACATTTATTTAATTAATTATATATAAATCTCTAAAATAAATTGAATCGACAATTTTGATAGCTGGAGATTTTCTGATATTTAGTTTTCTCGACGTTAAATCTGAAGGAAAACACTTTAGAGAACCTGTTGATTTAGAGGCGTCGACGTCGCAGGGCGTCGCATTGGTGTTCGTTTCTGCGAAACGTGCCGCTCTAGTCACTATAACTTAAAGAAGTAAAGGCAAATGAGTCTAATTTAATTCTTAAAGATTGGGAAACTTAATTTATAGTACACTGTCTTCGAATATAATTGGAAAATATTTAACTAATGTTTTATTAAATAAAAACTTAATGTATCTTAAAAATATTATATTGAAAACTAAAAAGTCCCTACTGAGGGTCACTAAATACAATTCCTAATGATACATGAATTCCAGGAAAATTCGCAATTCTTAAGCTTGCTTTTAAAATTTTACTAGTAGAATGAAATGTGTCAAAATCTTTATATTCCCATTCAACTTTTTCTGTTCTTTTCGAATATGTAACCTAATTTTTAATTTTTAGATGTGCTGCCATCTATGAGTAGGATGTCGAATCGGATAAATTAAATTCCTTACTCGTTTTCTAATTTTTAATATTTTGATATACAAGGTGTTGTTTACGAGCAAAATCATTTAGATATTTTTGTTGAAGCCGGACTTGGATTTTAATTTTGGTCCCTATGTATCTTTATGGTTCTAGTAGAGTAGAACAAGCTTGCCAAATAACAAATAAATATACAGGGTGGTTCCAAAAATACGGGGGATAAAAGAAATAAGCAAAATTGATAAATGATGATTAAAAAAAATTCGGATTCGAGTTTTTTTCGTTTCTTTGCATTTTTTGAGAACATTTACCATAGTAATGTATATTTTTTTTATTTAATTAAAAAGTAGAGATTTAAGCGAACAAAAAGCCCACCGAGTTTTTTAAAAAAGCAGATATTTTGACGTGAGAATTTTCGATTGAAAAGTAGGGTGCTATTTCGATAAGGTGAAAAAATAAATATTTTAATTCAAAAAAATTACAGTGTGTTTGGGACATAAAAAGATAAGATTTCACCAAATTTCCTTAAAAATTTTTTTTTTGTAAAAGATAAAAATAAAAACCAAAAACTTGGTTATTTGAATTTTTCACATACATTTTGAGGTTATGTGAAAAAAGTAAATACAAAAGTTGTAGATCTTTTTATTACCTACAACTTTGCCATTTAACTTTTTGTTGCCGGAAATCGAGATAAACAGTTTTATTCCGTTAAAAACTCCCCTCTTCCACTTCCCGACCTCAGATCGTCCGTAAATTATTTTTCCTTTCATTTTTGTTGTATTATCTTCCTTTTCCAATGGGTGTCATCCTACTATTATTTTTTTTCACTTTTTACCATTTTCAAAGGCTTCTGCACTGGTCTAACACACACACACCACATACATTTATATGGAGAATCAACAAAAATCGACAAAAACTTAGTTGGCTGCTGTCTAGCTTTAAATAGTTGTCACAACTGTCAGATTATAGAAGTTTTTTAAATTCTTAAGGTAGTTTTCATTCGTGTTTTGATATAAATCGCAATTTTAACATTGACCATTTAGAAAATTATTCTGCTTGTGCTACTGTACCTGCACGATTACACATTACTTTTCTGAGCTTAGCGATATTGTTGGTTATAAGTTGTATCGAAATTTTCAGTTTCCTTAACCTTCTGAAATACCATATAGACTGACAACAGTGTACACTGTTCGATCATTTACGCTGGCTGAAGAAATAGCGTAGGTAAATATGAAATTTTATTAAAATACAATACAAAAAACACAATGTTGTCTAAGCAACTTTTATTTTTATTTTCCAATTTATTTTCTATTAGGCAGGGTTATATAAACCCTTAAAAAATATTGTAGAAACTAGCTACTACAATAAAAATAAGAAGTATGTTCTTGTTATTTTCAATCGAGGCACTTCAAATCAACAGGTTTCCCTTGGTATTTTCTTTAATCTTAATATATAGCGATGACACGTCGAGGGAACTAAATTCAAGGAGACGTCTACCTCCAAAACGCTTAATTTGATTTGCCTCCAAACCGACAACGTTTACTTATTTACCCAAATTTGATCTCCCTACGCTTCAAGCCTTTTAAGTGGATCAAAATTGAAAGTCAATAGTATTTTAAAGTTTGACAGATAAATTTTTACCGCAATTAGGAGATGTAGGAAAATAATATGAGTTAAAAATGAATTTTATTACAAGAAAATATATAAAAATACTTTTTATTACATTGAAAATGTTTGTTGAACATTTTTTTCGTTTGTTTCAAAGGCTGATTTTTATTGGTTTTAGAGGTTTTTCTCGACCTAAACTCAAACAAATTCTGCCCTAGTATTTACGTACGTATAGTTTATCTATTTTCAATTGCAGAACAAAAAGGTTCCCGCTTTATACAAGCCCCCAAAGCCGCCAAAGCAACTTGTCGGCACATCTACAAGCTGCCAAAGCCGATCAACTAAACTTGTCGGCACATCTACAAGCCTCCAAAGCCGATCTCTTACCCACATAGTTATTCTACTATGTATCCCCTCTTCAACAACTTCTGCCATTTCCTTTATCAAAACTTCCCTGAAACAATTTTTCAAAATTTTCTTTTTCTAATATTTCTAATATCATTTTCTTGTATGAAAAACAACAACAGCAGCACTTACTAGTAACAAATTCATCGAACTCTCCTCTTGTGTGAACGGTCTCCGGGCCATTTCTGGTAGAGTAGCAAGTACAGTCTACTCTCCTCGCTACTCTACTCTACTTTACTAGCAACTTTATCCAGTGTAACCAGACTTTCTCAATATGATGTTGATCGAGTATTTGTACCTTTAAGATTCTTTGAATACCATTTTAAGGGGTCTATTTTTCCAGAAATATTTCGTACATTTGTGCTTTAATTCCCAAATAGAAATACTCTAATTTCTTTAGTAGAAATCGCTAGAAAAATGAACAAAACTGGCCCTTTTTTCGGGTGCCTAAAATTGAATTAAATTCTTTTTAGAAATCCGAAATCGTCTTTCCCGAATTTTTTTGTGGAACGAATCAATGAAGAATCACTCGGATTTTCGTATCTGAACTTTGAATTCTGACGAACTTCTCCACTGTATAGAATTTTTTCTTAATAACATGAACTTTCCTCGGTCGGTTTTGGGTTGGTATCTTTACTCAAACGATTTTTTGAATAACTCTGCGCTGTCAAATATTCATTTTAATCTGCAAACTCCATCTTTTTTTGTCGGTTGTAGAAAATAGTTTTTTACATAACAAAAATTCTAACTAGTTATTACACACGAATGTAATTTCATGAGCACGTAATTGTTTTACACTGTAAATAAAGTTTTACACTATACTATATTGTAACAGTTAACTAATTTTTTTTAAAACCGGCCAGAACTTAGTACTTTCCGGTTTATTTTTAGGTCAGAAAATCTCATTTGGTCGAACCGAGCCAGAAAATTATTGTGATAGTCCGGTAAAAGCTTTTACCGGACTCATTTTTATTTACTTTCCGTCCTATCTTTAATGAAAAAAATAATAATATAGTTAGTCTAAGATAGCGGTCAATTGGTTTCTATAGTAACCGAGTTTTGTATTATTTAAAACTATAAAATAATTTGACATATTTTGACGTTTAGTTGAAAACGTGACATTTACTATAAAATGGATATTCAAAATGATGCATTTGATTGTGAATTAATGGAAGATGAAATTATACCAGATGAAATTATTAAGGCGGCGACCCAAGCAATTGTTATAATTAGTTAATAAAGAGTTCTTGTTATAAAAATGTAAACTGAATAATATGATGTTTATAGTACAACACTGCACGTTTTAAAAAAATATTGTACGTAGGCAGGCTTGCAGGACTCGCCTGCGGCTCGCCCTGCAATTTGCCCACTCATCCAGTAAAATACCACTTTCGGGACTTGTTACGTAAACTACTATTTTCTGCAGCCGAGCTGTCTCGAAAACAAAATTTTCGGGACGATTTTTTTCACTTTCGGAACGATTTCTTTACTTTCGGTATGATTCTTGTTACTTTCGGGACGATTTTGGATATCTAGTAGTGAAATGATTCCACATGAGATTAGTGAAACATTAAAATTAGAACGAGCTCAAGTCGTGGTTATTTAATTAATTAATAAAATCAAAACAAAAGAAAATTTATTTAACACAATTATCGCTCAACGACATACAACAAAAATATAGGTGGTGTTCATAAATTTGAAATTAAATAATTAAAACAAAACAAAAATATTATAAATCACAATAAACATCACAATATATTTCCTCCACAAATATTTATAGGTGTTAAGATTGTTGTTTTGGGCGGTTACAAATCCCCTGTAGATATTGTAGACCCAAACTTATTAGGCGACACCCTATAGATGCCTCTGTTCCAGTTTAACGTAACTTAAGTTGGCAATGATGCTGTGGACTGTATTTTCTTTTGATTGTAAAATGTACGATGAATTGTAATGAAAGAAAGCACTGTTTAACTTATAAATTTCTATTAACAACAATTTTGTAACACTTTATAATAATGGTAAAATTTAACAACTGGTTTGTAAATGTTGTGCAATTGCTCAAAGAAATTTTATTAATATGTATGCATTTATGAATTGTGCAAGTTTTTTTATGGTGGGCACGGAAGTGCCGCTTGGAAACTGAAGTCGTCGAAACGTCTATGTGCCACTGCATTTTTGAAGTAGTAAAAGGTCCACCGACCTATTCACTAGGAGAGAAAAGGTTCTACTGAATTTTTTACTAGTAGAAGGTCCATCGACCTATTCACTAGAAGAGAAAAGGTTCTTCTGGATTTAATTACAGAGAGAAAAGGTTCTACTGAATTTTTTACTAGTAAAAGGTCCACCGACCTATTCACTATGAGAGAAAAGGTTCTACTGAATTTGAAACTGGAAGCTTTCGATACCAAGCTTTGGATAAGTCGATCTCTGTTTATGCGTTTCTATCTTTTTTATTTAATTTTTAGCGGTTTTTCTAGCCAATCGCAACGCGTCGCACGCGGTCTTATTGAAGTGTTTTTTTTACCGGCTTGGCCGGCTCGTACTCCGACGTTGTTTTTTGTGTGCGTTTTTTGTTATTGTTTTCGGCAAAGTTAGTGGGATTGAAGTTTGCCGTTTAAAGCTAGCCGCGTGCCTAATTAGCAAGTGGTGTAACGGCTTTTGTTACGTCATACTGTTTCTATGCGAGATATGGATAACTGTTGAGTTTGTTTCAAGGCTACCAAACACATAAGCGTGCTTTGTTGTTTCTTTTATTTTTATATTATTTGAATATTATTTTTATTCCCCTTTTCATCATGGGCGTAGATGTTCGATTTGGAACAATTGTAATTGAAAAAAATGTCCTTCCTGATGCTCATCTTTGAATCAAAATAAAAGTCACTTATTTTTTAAAAAATATGTCAAAAATTCTTGTTTATGGTCTGACCTTTAGAGCCAAATATTTTAGAAACGGTGCGGCCTAAAAACATTTTACATTTAAACATTCTACCTACTTTTAGCGTCTAATTCAGGGACACGCTATACATATAAAACAGTATTTTTATTGTTTTTTTTTGTTATAGTAAGTTAAATATCTCTTTACATTAAATTGCTCTTTTTTAAAACTTTTAATAAACTTTAAAACGTGACTTTTTTAAATGAAAAGTGTATTTTTCTGTAATGTAGATATCGCTACTGGAGTTGCAGAAACACGTGCCGCTTCTAAATTTATAGTATGCAGTCCTGAGTCCAAATCCTGTGCCACTTTATTTTATGTACATGCTCCTGAGGACAGCAAAGAAATTGCCACAGTCTTGAGACCTCAGATTTTTAACCCTGCATTCATGACAGCAGCGCAATTTATTTCATTCCGTACTGTATATCGAGAAGTAAGCAGAATTAAAGGTAGATTAATGGAAATTGCGGAATAGACGAGATTTCTTTGGGATTATATAGGTTGTCCCAAAGATTATAAATGCAGTAGTTTACCTCTATAAAGATAAAAATTCTTCTACTTCAGTACTTTTTCTTCGCTTCATTTCACATTACATCCTTTGAATTATCCTCTAAAAGAGATGAAGCCGATAAGAGTATTTTAAAGATAAAAAATTCCCGAATAAATGAATCCCAATCTTTTTATTTCTCAGGATTAAAAAACGTGTGGTAACATGAAAGACTTGATTAAATGTTAAAAATTAAGCTTGAACAAACTCGCCACTCACTATTCCAATTAAATTATCAAACTCGAAATTGATTTGATTTTGGCTTATTTATAGAGGACAACCTGTACATACGAAACTCGAGAGTAAAAAGGATTATAGGTAGATTAATGAGTGTTGGTCTACTTTAGGATTAACAATGTGTTTGTAAGTATATTTTGTTTACTTTTATAAGCTTTATTTAAGGACGGATTGAGATGTACGACAAAAGTTTTCGATCCAGATTGGAGGATATAAACAACTATAATAAATCGTAGACAGTGCCGGATTTACAGGATATTAAATCAAGATGCTTAATTAGTACTACAAGATTCTTTAAAAATTGTTACGTTTGATTGTTTGAAAGATCTGCTATATAAAATGTGAAAAATCTTAGTACCAAATTATTACAAAATCTCGAAATCGTACCTGACCAACATTAACTTGTTAAATACACTCAAAGAAATTTACCAGTATATAAAACAAGAATTCGGCGAATTCTGCAGGAAATTTCACCTGTATAAGCGACAGCAGGAATATCTGTTAATTTTACGTGACGATTCCGGTCTTTTAATTGCTCTAGAAACAACCGGAATATGCTGTACTATTTACAGAATGGTTACATTGGTTTAACTGGAATATTCCAGTTATTTTAAGGAACTACCTTACTTTTACCGGAACAAACTAGATAGTTGTATTCGAAGCTTCAGTTTTTACAGGAATTTCCAGTAATTAATCGGAACTGTACTTAGTATCGATTTAGCAGTAATTTTCCGTTGAATTAAATATCTTTCATTCATACATTACAGTATTAGTTATTCATTTCGGAAGCTCATTGTGGTTTGTATTTTAATTTCTCTCTCTTTCCACTGGATTAAAACCACTTAGTTGTTAAAAAAGTTTTTTTATTGACGTTTCGGCTTTCCAGATCGAAAGCCGTTATCAAAATGAATAAAATAAATAAATTTACTAGAAACAGAACACTTGATAATCTTGCAAAAATATGACATCAACATAGTATACATAGAATAAGATTTTGAGATTGAAGATGTCAAAATCTGTTTCAATCATATTTTTGTGACGTTTCTGGGAACGAATTTTTGAAAGGATAGCGCATTTGCATATTATAAGAGAATTTATACTTCGTCATAAATGAAGTTTTCTTATTAATATTATCATAAGAAAAAACCAGATAAAAACTTATGATACTATCCTGATATAGAGGGTATCCTTTTTGCAATTAACTCTTTTTGTAAAATAGGTATCCAAATTTTTGAAATATCAACCGAACAATTAGAAACACATTCGTTATTATTTAAGCATATCAATGCTGCTTCTTTAACTTTGCGGTTATAATTATTCGGTTCTTTTAATAATCTAGTTGAAAAATTCCATTGTATTTTATGACCAGAATCCCATGCGTGTTCACATATTTTGGATTTTTCGAATTGTTTATTTTTAATGTACGATTGGTGTTCATTAAGTCTAATATGAAAAGGTCTAGATGTTTCTCCTATATAAAATTTATTACATTCGCATGGAATTTTGTAAATACAATTTTTTGTGTTTTGAATTTCATTAAAAGGTTTTGTATTTACTATTAAAGATTTTAATGTATTATTAGTTTGAAAAACTTTCCGATAGAGCAAAAACAATTTGTTCAAATGACAATATCTTAAATAATGAATTATCACTTGTTAAATCTGTCTTGATTAAGAACAACTATCCAAGTAAATTTATAAATTGTGAACTTTACCGAGACATCAAAACTAAAGATCAAAATTTAAACCCCCCAATAATTCTTTCAAATATAGTAAAAATCCCTTATATTCCAAAATTATCCGAAAAAATTAGAAGGATTGGCAATAAATTTAATTTAAAAACAGTTTTTCAAACTAATAATACATTAAAATCTTTAATAGTAAATACAAAACCTTTTAATGAAATTCAAAACACAAAAAATTGTATTTACAAAATTCCATGCGAATGTAATAAATTTTATATAGGAGAAACATCTAGACCTTTTCATATTAGACTTAATGAACACCAATCGTACATTAAAAATAAACAATTCGAAAAATCCAAAATATGTGAACACGCATGGGATTCTGGTCATAAAATACAATGGAATTTTTCAACTAGATTATTAAAAGAACCGAATAATTATAACCGCAAAGTTAAAGAAGCAGCATTGATATGCTTAAATAATAACGAATGTGTTTCTAATTGTTCGGTTGATATTTCAAAAATTTGGATACCTATTTTACAAAAAGAGTTAATTAATATATCGGGATAGTATCATAAGTTTTTATCTGGTTTTTTCTTATGATAATATTAATAAGAAAACTTCATTTATGACGAAGTATAAATTCTCTTATAATATGCAAATGCGCTATCCTTTCAAAAATTCGTTCCCAGAAACGTCACAAAAATATGATTGAAACAGATTTTGACATCTTCAATCTCAAAATCTTATTCTATGTATACTATGTTGATGTCATATTTTTGCAAGATTATCAAGTGTTCTGTTTCTAGTAAATTTATTTATTTTATGTCATTTTGATAACGGCTTTCGATCTGGAAAGCCCAAACGTCAATAAAAAAACTTTTTTAACAACTAAGTGGTTTTAATCCAGTGGAAAGAGAGAGAAAGTATTAGTTAGTTGTATTCGAAGCTCATAACCTGAGCTTTTACAGGAATTTCCTGTAATTACCTAGTATTTAACCGGAATTTCTTGCATTTCCTATTTGTAGAAAGTATATTCATTTCAATACACAGATCTACAAGTATCTAATTCATAACAAATAACAATTAAAATTTATTAGAATTCATAATCAGAATTAGAGAATGGAGTATGCTTCTTGTCCCTTATCCCTATGCCTTTGCGAGACGTAGTGGAATGCAATAACGTGGCGACACCTCGCCCACGCTTGTGGAACTGCAGACTGCAGGGGCCTTGGCTGGGAGCGTAATACGGGTTGCATACTCTACAGGGAAATCGTAATGCTACACTATTTAATTTCCATGGAATTTTCGAAGGGTAAGCTGCTACCAAAATTTTGTACACCTGACTTCCAAACTTCCATTACTTCTACTTAACTTCTGTGGACTTCCAGATGACTTCCTCTAATTTAAACATGACTTCGCTGACTTCCAGATGACTTCATATGACTTCCATGGACTTCCATGGACTTCATCCTGACTTCTATGGACTTCCTCGGACTTCATTATGACTTCTATGGACTTCCTCCTGACTTCCATCACTTTACCTTAGTTTATATGAAAGTCGAGGGGACAGTGTGATGTTTTCTATACATAATTACAGGTTTGTTACACTTACGAAGAAATACCAATAATAATTTAGTAATTTCGATCTGTTATGTTAATCTAAAAAAGGACAATTGTTATTCAAAGAAAGCAGGTTTTCTTTTTGGACCGAAAAGTAGTGTACAGTTATAGAAAAGGTATTGTTGGAACTGTTATGTAATTAATGTTTTTTTTTAATTTTAGTGTGTTGATTTAAATTTACTGGCTGTGGGAAATTATTGTATTTTGGGAATAGTTTTTTGTTTAACTGGGGTTTTGAAATATTTTACGTAGCTAAATTGTTTTTTGTGAATATTTTTTTGACAGCTGGATGACAATTTTTCTTTTAGTAACAAGGAACGAGTGAGGATTTTCTGAAAGAAATTTTTAATTAGAATTAGATAGTATCTTTTCAGAATTGTTTAAATAAATTCTTTATTAGTATTCTAGTTTATGTTTATGTTAGTATAAATATTGGAAAATAAGGCTAAACAATAAATATTCTTTAGGGGAGCTTATTGAATGCTCCATAAATATTACTGTTTGTAAGGTACCATATAAAAATAAGTCCAAATATGTATTTTTAGAATAAAAAATTTTCAAAAAACACTTCAAAATTGCTCTCAAATCTCTTTAAAATAGCTAGGTACATTTCCTAAGAAGAGTAACAAGTGTTTGTCAACCTTAAATTGAATTCCCGCCATATTTTTGCTCATAGCTCATAGCGTATTCAATCGGTTTGACATTTGAGTAAGCTCTCTAGAGTACCTTTATTCTTTGATTCAGTATTTAGTTTTCCGTTGAACTAATAACTAAACCACCACATATGTTCAGTCACCCGATGACCGAGGCGCATGCACACTTTCAGGAGATCTTAACAGACTTAACATGACTTAAACAGGAATTTTACGAACCAACACGAATGACGAATGACTCAATAACGAGTTACCGCGTCGGCGCGTACTGCTCAGAGTAGCAGATTGAATTGTAGGATTTACAGGATATTCCTGTAACATTCACGGTGGTTTATTCTGGTTGCATCTACGTATGTTTTACAGTAACATCTTGTAAATATAGCAAAATATTATTCTATACATACAGGAAATATTCCTGATAAATTAACAGTACCTTATTACTGCTATACTTACCGGTTTTTCCTGTCACTTTAATTGGAATGGGCCTGTTAGATTGGTACAGTACAGTACAGATTGTTCTCAGAACGGTTTTTTCTTGTTATAATAACAATAGTTGCGTTTATACAACAGGAATTCATTTAACCGGAAATTCCCGGGATTCATTTTTTCAGAGTGTCAATATGAAACGACCTCACTCTATTCGATTAATGCCGGTGTACCTCAGGGTAGTATAATTGACACCTTCCTTTACCTCACCTACACGGCAGATCTACCAAACTTCTTGTAATAGTGTAACACCCAGCAGCTGGTTCTAGTAAATAATACTTGCTATACAAGTATGGTTCTAACTCCAGCCGCTTGTTCTGTGTGTTTAATTATTTATGGTTTGGAATATTTTAACCAATTTTTAAATAAATAAAAAGTATTGCATTAAAAATGGATCTTGTCATAGCATCGGCTTTATCTTATAGATTTAAAATAAATAATAATAAATAACTTCGACTCTAGCACCTTTTACATATTTTTTATCTCTCTTGTTGATCACTCTATTTAACCAGGATTTCCCCTAGCCAAAATATTAATTCCAGTCCATATCGAGAAATTGAAATTCAAGCGATTTTATATTATATTTGTTCCCCCCAAAAATGATATTCTATCTACCGTTTCTGATGGATTCCAACTTTTTTAAAATACTTAGCGATGGACTGGTAAGTAAATCATTGGGAATATATTAAAAGAGGAGTTGAAACTTCGAAACAAACTGTCCCTAAAAGCCGAGAGCGATAGTGCCGTTGAGTGTACTATGACTTGACACTTATATCTTACCTATAGTCCCTTGTCGTTCAACCAGTCCAACCCTCGAAAGTTTGAATGGCACTTCTATGTATTGTATTTCCTGAAAAAATATTAACTTTATGTCGTGGAAATGAGATTTGCTTTGATCCAACGCTGAGAGGTTTAACCGATACTGCAAAAATGAAAAAGTATTATAAATTTTGTAGATACCGATCTTTTATACGATGAGACGGTTTTTGCGAGAATGGGAATATATGTGAAATAGAGAAAGATAAAATTGAAAAGTTCTATACACTACACGAAGCACTGGAATGTACACAAGAATTTTGGTGAGGGCGGAAGTTTTAAACTTAAAAACGAGATAGGAATTTAATTTATTCGATTCGATAGCCTGAGACTGGTTTCTGCCCTTGGGCTTCGTCATTTAGGCTTTCGAATCCAATAAATCAAATTCGAAACAAGTGAAAGTCAATAGCTATATCCGCTATAAGATAAAATTCGCAAATGTGCTACCATTTATTAGTAGAACCATCTTGTACACAACAGCATAAATCAGATTATTTATTTTCTAGTGTGTAATCCAAGCGAACGCTGTCATTATACCATGAATTTGTAACTGTCAGTATTATTGATATTTGGTATAAATAGGTCACAGGTTATACTGCATATCAACATAAACATTTACGCAAATGTGCTACCATCAGAGTTTTGACAACATTACAAAGCAACGGTTTCCCAACTTGTATTGGGGGTTGCACACACTTAAAATGCGATTTAAAATATTTGTCGTGTAATAATTGGATTCAGACTTTCCACAAAAATGCTCTAAAGTACAAAATTACTATATAAAACGGAGAATATACAGTGTGTTTCATAGTTAAACCGACATACGTTAATAGAGGGTACTTAGGTGACTCCAAATAACCTTGGTTAGTGGGTTAGACCCAGGTAGCACGGTGACGTCGAAATGACGTCCTAATTTGGTCAATTAATTGACCAACTGACGCCAAGAAATGACGTCTCAGAGACTTTGAAAAGACGTCTAAAAATGACCTATAAAAGACGCCCTACAAGACCTTTAAAAGACGTCAGTCAATGACCAATAAATGACGTCATACGAATGACTTCTACAGTCCCTAGGCCCCCTAGGGGTTTCTATTTTTAATGAGGAAATTGATAGTTTTAGGGAAGCAGAATAAAATAAACTGAAATACATTAAATAATTTATTATATTGTGAAAAAAAAATTCAATTAAAAAAAAACAAAATTGATGGGAAATTCTCGTATAGAGTAATTCGATATTTCTTTTTCTTTCAGTAATGCAAGAATTTGAGAATTCTGCTCCTTGATACATGATAGTAGACTAACTACCCTTTCTTGAAAATCTGATTAAAAAAAAATTGTGAGATACTTTATTGTGCTATTTAAACAAATATGTATAGACAAAATTTGAATTTGAACCATTTTGTACTTACTCTGATCATTTGGAGTTGCATCAGTGTGTGTTACAATTCTAGGAGTACCTTTACGACTACTTCCACTAGGAGTATTCAAAGTTTGTGAAATTAATCTGGAAACTAAAAAAAAAAAACAAAAAACACCAATATAATAAAAAACACAAAACTTATTACTATCAATGATAGTGCAGTGATTTTCACACCAAAATGTAATCATTAATGACAAATATCATTAATTTTTATGCATTATACCTACAGTATGAACAAATTAGGTTTCAAGGAATTTTCTAGAAAATAAGTATAAGTATAAGTTGAATCATTGTTTTTGGCCCTCAAACAGTTCATATTTTGGGGTGTACTTGGTGACAGAGTATTTCTTTATACGAATTTAAATTAAAAAAAACCTAATTTTCAATCGTAAAAGTTCACTAACAAATTTTCAATTCTTTATCAGTGATAATTTTCTTCGTTGAAACCTCGACTTGAAGATGGTATGAAAAAAAATATTGTTCGAATGGAAAAATATCGTTAAAAATGCAGAAAACCAAAAAACGACTTTTTCATAATCGATTTTTCTGTTAATCTAGACAATTTTTTATTTCTTATTGCAAATAAGCATTGAAATTGATGAAAAAGATTAATTTTTATGTAATATAATATCTTTTATTAAGTAATTAACTATTAATGATTTTCAAATTATCGAAAACATTATTTAAAAGTTTTAAGTTAAAAAATTGAAATTTGTTCGATTGAAACGCTTTTTTTTTTAATTTAAATTCGTATAAAATCGAAAAATAAATATTTTGTTTTGAAAAAATTACAGCTTATTTATTATTTAAAACTCAAAGAAAAACGTTTTGACCGAGTCATAAAAAAATTATTTTTGCGAGAAATAAAAATTAAAAACGATTTTCTCAATAATTTTGAGGTTATATTGAAAAATGATTAATACAAAAGTTTTACATTTTTCAATTATCTACAACTTTCACATTAAACTTTTTTCAGCCACAAATCGTAAAAGTCAGTATATCTCAGTTTTTCCATTCATTTCGAATGTCTGATCCAATTTAAAAAAAATCTGATGTAGAACGTGGTGCTTTGGGTATTTTCAAATTTTATAATTTTTTCTTAATCAGTATCTGGATTTTAACTGTAGTGTAGTCCTGACATTATACGATTGGGCTACTAAAAAATGATACTTGTACCAAATATGGAAGAAATCTACCAGGTATCTCGAAAGTTACTGCTAAATTATTTCTGCATCACCTTTAATGAAAGTTGAAATATTTTTTTAATGTTTGTTCATTTGTTTTTAAAGCGATTTTAGTCTTTTTAAACTGGATTTAATTTCAACCCATATAAAACTTCACTAATTCCACCCATTATTTCAAGTAGGTTACATCAGGCAGCTTTTATTGTTTTTATTAGTATTTTGTAGTTAAACGATACACAAACAGTAGAACAATATATTTTTAGCAAAAACAACCTTCATCTTCGCCTTTATTAACAAATTTCGCAATAAACGAAATCTACAAAAGTTCACGTTCGTGTCGTAGCCAAACTAATATAATTAGGAAGTCAAGAAAGTTTAAAAAGTAACAGGAAATGATCTAGACGACGAAAATTCCTCGTTAGCGGAGCAAATCCGAAAGGCCCTTGGACCCTTATCGGTGGCAGACGAGAGAAATAAAGGATCCGAAGAGGACCCAATTTGTCATGCAACTCCCGAAATATTCAGAGCCTAAAAGTTCTATCAAGAAACTTGTTAGTCGCCTTAGGGCCAAATAATCCGACTCCTCTCGGCTCAGAACCGGCTCTTGGGATTTTTTCTCTTAGCGTGTTTGTTGATGGGCTGAATTTTTGGTAATTTTATTAATACTTTTAATTTGAAGCATTTAAAATCAAAACTATTTAAAAACCAAATTTTAGCTCTTTAACTTTATAATAATAAATTCACATTAATATTTGCCCTAGAATATAAGAATAAATTAATGTTGATACGAAATGTTACAATAATACATAAGACTATTTCCGTCGTCTTAATTTCCACCAATCATAAACGCGCAATTTTGAATTACAAATGGTTCCTAGATGAAAAAACTGTATGACAGCTCCTGTGCAACAGTTTTTTCGAGTTTACCCACGGCAAAACTTGACAGCTGTTGTCACCAAAAATTACAATACCTTTGATAACAAGTCATTATGGTCTCCTAGGACACCAGAAAACGACGCTAAACATTTTTTCTGATTTTATTGTCAGCAAATTTTATAATATTGTTTTTAAACAGTGCTAATCACTTATCTAGTGAAAATAAGTCGCTTTGGAAGTGATTCTATGACTAATATTGATCTGGAGATTGAGAAAAGTGTACCGTACAATACCGTTAAACCCATACGTCAATAGAGAGTTGAAGTGGTGCCAAGCACGTAAACGTTAAGACCCGAATTGACATCTACGCACGCGCATTTGCAAATAGGATTACGTACGTACGTAAGCTTGCGTTCTCTCACGGATACCTTAAAAATCTACGTATGTTAAACGAAGATTATACGAGTGACACCGATAAATGGCGAATGTCCCAATTTTGAATTTTGACTTAAAGTAAATTATTCATAACTTCAAAAATACTTTCTTTATTTTTTTTATATAAGTAATAATAATAATAATCCTTTAATTTAGCTCTTGGCTAGTATTATTTTTACATTTAGGTTTACAAAAAAAAAATAAATGTAACAAAAATAAATAGTTATATACTTATATTTACAACCTACATATTCTTTTAAAGCTCATTAAATTATTGCAGTTTTTAATAAATTCATTGTATTGCTTTATTCCCTCATAAAACAGACGATTCTGACCATATAACTAGTGCTTACTCTGTCTAAATAAAAATTGTTTCTTGATCTTGTGAAATATTTATGTCTTTAACAAACCTACAATTATTTACAAGTTGAGGCACTATAGTTGATTAATCATTTTGTATATAAATAACATGGTGTTAAGGGTCACTCAAGAAGTTACTAAATATTCGTTTTTGTGTCATTCCAGATTGGTTTATTTGATTTATATAATTTTGAGGAAATGATATGTACTAAGAATTTAAGTGTGATTTAGAAGTTCTCAAAAGAATTTCTTTATTTTTTTGTTATTTAGATTACATTCAGTTGAGAAATTCCTATAGAAGTTACTAAATATTCGTTTATTATGTTTCTAAAAGTTATTTCTCATATTTCAGTAAGATAATAAAAAACTTTCAAGTTAAAACATTATATAAATATCAGAATATTCAATTTCCCTAATATTGTTACAGCTGTGGAGGCTCAATCGCCCATAAAGCTCTGCTCGATTCCCAACAGGATCATTGTTGAATATATGTAGCAAGATTACCTCATCCATTTCATCTTCGATCTGAATCCCCAAGTTATGCTGCATCAAGAATACCTTCCATCTTAAATGAAATCAAATTATGAAATAAATAGAGCCTAATTGAACATGCTTACCATAAAAATGTATCTTCTATTTTAGTAGAATTTCAACTAATCCAATTTCAATATTGGTAATAAAACAAACATTAAAGTTGTAAATTCAGTTGTTTTTGCTTGATAAAAAGTATATGCTACTTTAATATTGCGATACTAACTTTACAAAAATCAATCTACATTTACTAAAATTTAATCAGCACGATGGATTTTGAAAATCTGTGTGTGCTGAACAGAACATTAAATTTCCCAAATATTGTTCCAGTTGTGTGGGGGCTCAATCGTCCATAAAGCTCTGGTCGATTCCCAACAGGATCATTGTTGAATATATGTAGCAAGAATACCTTCCATCTTAAATGAAATTATGAAATAAATAGAGCCTAATTGAACATGTATAAAGACGTGCTTATCATAAAAATGTATCTTCTATTTTAGTAGAACTTCAATGAATCCAATTCCAATATATATATATATATATATATATATATATATATATATATATATATATATATATATATATATATATTATTTTGGTTTTCATTTCTATAACTCATTAGTGGCTTTGTACTTCAAATACTCTTCTTAATGGATAGTAAAACCACTTATTTTATTAAAAAGTTTTTTAATTTTAACGTTTCGACTTTCTGCTCACAGAAAACAACATAGAAGCAAAATAATAAAAAATAAATAATTAACTGTTGACAGTTGACATCTACTTTACGTACGTACATGAACACTTCAACTCAAATTTCATACAATTTTATTACGTTATATTTCGTACGCTATTTTCTACGTAAAGGTTTACGTACTGTGTTTACTTGAACTGTCTAATATGGAAACGGTTTACGGAATTCTGCAAGGCAAAGAAATACGAGCTTTTGGAAACTACAAGTTTAGAGCAACTAAACCTAATCTTGAAAGATTGGGCGTGGAATATGAAGAAAGAAAACGGCGAAAATTACAAAGAACTAGTTGTGAAGACAATGTGGAACACCGTTGCAAAAAAATGCAAGAGATGTATTTTATAAAGTGAAAAACAATTTTTGATCCATTTAAAGATATTATCTTCAAGTCTAGTAGGGAAGCTCGTAATGCGAAACGAAGGAATTTGCAGATATGCGCCAATAAAAGGAAATCGAGCTCTGCTTCATTAAAATTGGAAGAATACTACGCAATGGCTTTATTAAGGGACGAAGACATTCCGACGGGACTCCAGCGAAAATTTTACCATATCGCTTCAGTAGAACTTGCCTGGAGAGGTGGAGAAGCAGTCAATTGCAGAGTTCATTATTTTAAAGAGGAAGTGGATAGTTCTGGGATTAAAACAGGTAGATAACGTAGTTACATATTTTTTTAAATAACTGATTTTCAAAAACCTACTTTTTAGGAAGAGTAGAATATAATCCTCTCTTCAATAAAACGGCCCAGGGTGGAGAAAAAAATGACCGATAGTAAATGGCTGGTCCCCAACACGAAGAACCCTACCTTTTGTCCAGTCCGTCTTTTTAAAAATCTAATGGTTAAACTGTCATCTAGAATAACAACTGATAGATTATTCTGTATTTTGTGATTAAATAAATTACCTGTTTTTCAGTTTTCAAATTATTACCTACATGTTTATTATGTATGCATATATAATAGGTAGTATGTTTTGTAAGCTATGTGTATGCGGAATAATCTGTTACTCATGAAGTAGTTTTGTCAAATACCATTCGGGCATCTAATTTTTCCTGTGAAAAAAATTAAATGCCCTTATGATATTACTTACGAAAAAAGCCCACTTGTTGTTAAATAGTGTTGTTATAGCGGGCTTAACCGCCACGTTTTAAAATGAGCCAATATGTGCTAATGGGTAAAAATTATATGCATTTTGGGACCTAACAAGACAGGAAATCCACTCTATCCGATATTAGTTTTTCCAAGAGATTAGACGTGTTTCTATTCTTATGTAGGTGAGAAACAAGTTCTATTTTAAAAGGGTAGTCAAAAAACTTTGCAACCCCCAAATGACGAAGCCGAAAGGCAGAAACCAGTCTTAGGATGTCGATAGGAATAATTTAACTTTCTAACTTCTTTGTTTAGTTTCAATAAAGTTTAAAAGTTTCGTCCTCACCAAACTTCTTGTGTACATTCCAGTGCTTCGTGTAGCGTATAAAGCTTTTCATGGTAGCACATTTTCTTATATTATAAAGTATATAAAGTTTTATAATGAAATAAATCGTTCAAAACATTTTCCTTTGTTGGATGTTGCCGGTCAGGGGTAGGGATCCTATCAAAATGTAAATAACCCTTTCAGTAAATTTTTAATTAATATAAAGTGATTTGATTTTTTCGTTCATAGTGACTTTTTAGTGAGAATTTGGTGGTTGTTTTCTTTCTAATCTAATTTTGGGGAATATGAAAAAAGTGTAGCCTGTAAAATTTTTACATATTTATTATGCAGTCACGATGTATTGTAAATACTATAAAAAGGACCGAATATAATTTTTTTAACTCCTACAAACAAAATAAATCAGAATTTGTTAACAAATTAATTACGCTCGTAAGTATAGAAATAAAATAATTAGTATCATATAAAAGAAAATCTCAGCTTTCATTAGGAAAGTAGGCAAAGGCAAAGTAAAAAATGACAAAACAGGCTTTAAAAAACCGTAAATCCATCTTTTTTTTTCTTGGTTATTGTTTTTCACATCGTCTGCAGCTTTTCTGAAGTAGGCCGTGCATTTTCTATTCAACTTTTCTGACTGTGCTCAGGTGGGTGAAGGACCAAGAAGAAGAAGGGGAAGAGGGTGTTTTGCTCCACTTTCGGGGCTCTTACATTATTGCTCTCGTCGGTTTCCAGCCTCAGTAATGAAGGATTTTCCCTTTTACTATTTTTTTTTCGACGAAAAAAGCAATAGCGACTGTTTTATTCGGTGTGCCAGAATGCGTTTAATGCCAAATACGTGAGAAGAATAGGGTTAATCAGCCAGGTAATTATATAGAGTGTTTGGAGACCTATAGTACATACTTCACGTAAGTGGGATTTCTACGCCTTAAAAGAGGTCGTACATCAAGTTTTGTGTAATGCAGGTGTTAGGTGAGGACATTTTTAAAACTTATCGACATATATTTATTACTCACTGACATATAACTATTTTTCAGCTATTATCGCGTTGAATAAGTTGTCAGGAAAACCGATCGTTGCCAACCTCTGAATCTTAAAAAAAAACGGTCGATAAGTTTGAAAATAGGAACAAAAATTTGAGTGATTAAAAAACCGATATAAAATAACAAAACAATAGTATAAAAACACATGCATTTTACAGCAATTTTATTTAGAAAATTTGAAAATTCAATTCAATTTATAGTTGATTATATACTTTAAAAAATATATTTTTACAAAATTGGAAAACTTTTTGAAAACTACTTTCGAAGTAAAGTCGAAACGTGAAATCAAAGCCTCTTTTGATTTGACGTTTTTTTTAAATAGTTTTTATTTTTGTTACATCTGACATCTTTTTCATCTCAAAAACAAAACATCTCATAAACAAACATGTCACTTCTTTTTTTTAAGACTCCTTTACATAATTTTGTTTTAAATCTCTTAAAATAAGCTTCCCATAATTTTGTCTCACTTTTTAAACCATAACAACATTCCCAAAATTTGTTTCCTTAATTTATATTTATCTTGAAAAGAATAAGAAAATTTTAATTTCCATTTTTCCCACTAATATCTTGTATTTTTCTTTGATTTCTTTTCGTATTCTTAAGTTCTTTTCCTCTGCTATTTCAAAATTCATTTTTATTTCTTCATTTAAATTTTCTTCCAATATTTGGATATTTTTATTATTTTTGATAATGTCTCTTACGATTTTCTTTATCTCTTCTTTATTTAATTTGTTCTCAGTTTCTTTCACTTTTATTTGTTTTTTTATTGTATTCCCCAAATGTTCTTTGATTTTTTCTTTGTTTTTAATCATTTCATATTTAATATTTCCCAAATCTTCTTTAATATTATTTATTTTATCTTCCATATTACCAATTTTGTTATCTATGTTCCTATGATCCCTATAAAAAATATTTTTTAATTTAATCTTCCATCTGTGATAATTTCTTTTAATTTTATTTCTCAACATCGCTTCTCTTTCCTTTTCTTATTGTTTTATTTCTTGATTTTTAGTTTCCATTTGTGCTAATCTTATTTCTGAAATTTCAATAATTTCTTCCCTCCTGATTTTATTCATCAAAATTAGTGCATCATAATTGTTTATAATGTACTTTTTAATACTTTTTTTAAAGATTTTAAAAGGTAATGTTTTAAGTGTTGATGGAATGGTATTATGTCTTTACACCATTATGTAAAATAGTTTTCCGGCAAACGGTTTTATTAAATCTGTAAGCATAAAGTTGCGATTTATTTTGACGTGTTTCATAAACTAGTATATCGAGATCAGCAAGCCCCAGCACTTACATTGTAAACATAGGGAAGAAGAGAGGTTTATAACGATACAATATTAAATATTATTTAGTGATCTTTACCCGACATTAGCAAAATGAATTGTTGACGTTTGTTTTATGAAATTCCAACCGAAAGTCCGAGCAAATCCTCGAATAACATTGAAGTGTTGTGCTCCATTGTTTAAGAGGCTGAGTAACTAGTGGAAATTGTGACATTTATTCTGAAAATATGGTTTTTATTGTGCTAATTTTTTTTATCCACAATAACTGCACTCAAAACAAGTTGTATGTAAATACCTGTTGCAGAATAAGAGGACAGCCGCAACATGTTTGCAACTATGGTTGTTTCCAGCTTTGTATGAGCATGTCAGAACTTGAAACAACCAATTTTCACTTCCGTTGTTAAACATTTCTACGGTAATTTCATGAGGTTCCTTGGTAATTCAACTTGTTTGTAAACACAGTGCAAATACCACTTGCACCACACGAAATTAACATATTAGAATACAATAATTGTTGTCCTTCCCTGATATTTCGAGATTGACAGTTAAACTGCACATACTTCGTAATAGTATCTAACATTAATGCCATTTTTATTATTTGTTGAGCCTAATATCTAAGAAAACACCAACTTTCCCTATCTTCCGTGTGTTAATCGTACGCGACTGCTGGCCATGTTGTTGTTGATCTCAATACTTAGACAAATTAGAACGGTAAATAAAAATGTGTTGACCTGCCGATAAATCACAAGAGTTGGCAACGCTGCATGTGTATTAAAAATCAAATAATTGAACATCTTGCTTCTAACTTGGATGTTAAAAAGAGAGGGTAGTTATCTTCAGCTATGATTCATTGAGAGGAATACGATGATACCGACAATGAACTTACTATCGTTCAACCTACTTCTTCCAGAAAGTTTTTCTGCTTTCATTAACGAGTGCTCATATGTGTCTTAATGTGGGTAAACATTCGTGCTTCCTTACCTTTACATTCTTCAAGTAGGGCAATTCATCATTTAACTAAACCCCTTTTCCTAGGTATCACAGATACATAACCTTTCCTGTGTTAAAACTTATGGATATTTCGGGAAGAAAACCCTCGCTTTTGTCAATATCCATACAGGGTCACTAGCAGATATCGACTCTTGTCGTTCATTGCTGCCTTTGTAGCTTTTTAAAGCTAAATACGTCATAAAGAGGAGAGGAAGTTTCATGATTCCACAAAACATCAGCTCTGCACTCCACACCAATTACACGTAGTCTTAGACGTAGTTCTAGACTTATCTCAGATTGATACCAGTTAATTTATTTGATTTCTTCGAGAGCACTCCAATTGACGCTATACAGGGCTTAACACTCTTTCCTAGGTTTTCTTTTGAAAACTACTCCTGAGGATTCATCACTCCCAGAAGATCGTTTTTCGTTGTACTCAAAAAGAATGTGCCGTTTCTTCCTCTTCATTATGGTCTAAAATTACTAATTTCAGTCAAATATTGGGCAATGCTTTTTCATTGACCAATAGTACCTTGTGCTTTGGCACTCACTGAAGTGTTCCGTTATTGTGGTTCGTCAGATATATTATAGGAAGAATAGTGTCACTTCCTATTCCTAACGAGTTTTTGATTATTCCTGGACGTTGGATTACCCAGTAGGCAAATTAAAAAAAAAACTAAAATCTAAATTTTGCTTCAATATAAATTCCGTTCGCGTAATATTTTCCCATATTACGACCCTATGTCGGCATATGATATATTTTAGCCTATTTCAGATAAATTTCGATCTTGTCTTCTAAATTTTTCATCGAAGATATACAGACAACAATGATGATTGCAGGATTTTTAAGATAGAAGTTTATTCCAAAAAAAAAGGTGAAACCTATTTTATTTATATGTTGCTTTTGACAGAAAATAATATTTTTCCTTTTGTTTTTCGTTTCTCGAAGTTGTAATACTAATATTTCCAGCAGAGCACTATAGCGTTTTCAGTAAAAAATTAATATTTTTTAACCAGAAGAAATACATGAGTTTTTATGGTCTTAATAAAAAAAAATACTAGACATTTCATGAAATAATAAATTCATAAATTAGTTATACCAAGTTTGAAAGAACGTTTTTTATTTAATCATAAAATGGAATTTTGCTTAAATTTTAAGAGATCTTTCCTGAAAAGAAATAAATACTTGTAGTCAAAAAGGAGGTTCAAAAGAAGCTTGTTATCTTTTCGAGGTGGAAAAATTATTGGGAAATAACAACGTGGTAAGTAAGAAATACTTCTAGTCAAAAACGAGATATAAAAGGAGCTTTAATTAGTCATTAGGTCACTAGGTTTTGAACCTGTAAGGAAGAAATACAAAAAATGTTTCTGAAATAAAAACAAACCAAAATTGGATCAGAGAAAATCACTTTTGCACTTGGCTTGAAAAATGTAGGAAAAAGACTCGAAAGAAAATATTTTACCACCAATGTTGTGTGGCGTATGTCCACAACTGCTGATATATCATCAATTTATTTCGGGTCGATAGTTATACCAATACAATTTTCTATATTTTAGATTCTGTTTTTCTTTTTTCTTCTTAATATATTCCTTCCATCGTTAGCTTCTCATCTAAGTTCATGACTAGTTATTAAAAAATATTACACTACTAGTACTATAAAGATCGACTTTCTTGGAACAAAATAAAATTTTATCTTCTTGAGGATTTCCAGTAAAAATATTTAATCATTGCGGATTAATCTGAAAACAATTGTTTCGGTTTCAAATAATTGCCCGTTTTTCTATTTAACATTCAGAAAAATAAACTAAAAGTAGTATTAAATGGTTAATGAACAGCTAAAGCATCTAAAAGAGACAGTTAACATTTGATAAACGCATTATGGCAATTTTCTGGTTGCGGTCGGCGGAAAAACATTCTGAAAAGTACGAGGAACGAACAAAAACACATTTTCTCTTTCAACTCCGGTTCTACCGCATTAAATTTTTTATTTATTAACTTAATTTCGCCCATTATCCGTTTTCTTTTTTAACTGTTACTTAACATTTTCTATAGGGCGACCATAATTATATGATTTTAAATACGCGTATTCTGATTTTATTTCGATTTGTAAATTTGTAAGTCCAATTGAAATTCTCCAAGGAATCATTTTAACATACTTTCTAGATATCTTTTTTCAAATTTTGAATTTCTAAAAAGTATTTAATATTTTTGATTAGAAAGGCGTGATCGTATAATGCATAATCTTATTGATTACATCATGAATAACCATTTGTATCTGTAATTTGTATCTGTAAGAACATTTTTTTACTTCAAATCATGTTTAATTGGTGGTCGAATTCTTAAAAATACAATCTTTGAATTTGACACTCCTGCAATTGAAAAGTAATTATTTTATTAAAATTTTAACCGCAGCAAAGTATTTCTACATCATTTTTATACATTTATAAACAATACTCTCAGAGAGCTAAAGTATTTTTTAAGCTAAACAGGAACAAGCAATGTCCTGCACTTCAAGAAAATGAGTAAAACTCAAGCCAAGAAGTGCAGGTTATGTGAAGCGGAAGTTGAAACACCCGAACACTCAATATACAATTGCGTTGCCTTAGCAAAAGGCTAGCTCAACTTGACAGGGTTACCTTACTTCCTGCGGAGGTAATGAGGTTGCCAACCAGGAACAATCTGAACTTCATCAAAGAATTGAAGTTCCTGAGTAACTACTAATTGCAGGGTTTGAACAATATATCTCAAAGCTCTTGCTACCATTTTATCCCTTTTATACAATACAATAACTTTTTTTTGACTCAAAATTTCTAGGGGGAATCGAACCAAATCCCCAATTCGGTCTTCAAAATAATTCAAGAATATTTTTTTACAGTTCTTTAAGATTTAAAATCTCTATATAATTTAAGATTTGTATGAATAGAGAGACCACCAAGTCAATCTCTAAAAATTAACAGCTTGATTTTGAAAACCAATTCATAGAATGATATTCTGTATTCTGTATTTAAAATCTGGGTGGATAGAAATACAACCATATTATAAATTTGGAAGCTCGTCATTTTAAAACCGTTCAAGGAAATAAAATTCCATCTTCAAGAAAATCTCCATACATAATTTTTATATATTTCTTTAAAATTTTAAAATCTCTACATTAAGTTTTAAATTTCAAATTGATGGGGATAGAAAGGTACCTTTGTGCAAATTTCGAATTTGAGTACTCGCCAATTGAAAACCAATCAAGGTAAAAAATTTCAAAAATCCTTCTAGGACTTGATAATTCTTTTCTATGGATTTCTATCCTTCTATCTTTTATTACTTTCTCAACCATCTTCTTTTTCATTCTAGTATTCTTTCTTTCCCACCTTCCTATTTTCCATTGATAGTTGTTCTCAAAACTTGTCTAAAAATGTCTAAAATTGCCTAAAATTGTCAAAAATTGTCTAAAAATTGTCTAAAATTGTTTAAAATTGTCTTTTTATGTGCGATTTTCCAGCACGGACCAAAGGACAACCCGATCCGCATATCAGTAGTCACCCATCCCCAGTCTAACCGCGCCAAAACGTGCTTAACTGTTAGATCAATACTCACCAACCTTACCAATTGAGTTGCCCTGAGACCATACACTTTTGTTTGCTTTACTTAATCTTGCTTTATTTCTTTTATAAATTCACTTATATTCTCAAATTATAGTTATAGAATTAATTGAGTTATATGACAGATTTTATGCATCGATTTATAATCGATAGATTATATAAAACAATTGTAGAATGTATGCTGTCAGTAAGTATTGGTACAAACGAAAATTTTGACGTAAAGTGTAGGAAACCCTGTAACTTCATAGTTAATTCAGTGGACCCAAAATAATGCCCTTTGTTCTTTATTCCCGGCAAGTGGAATAATTGCCAGAACGAACACAGTTTGTATAACTTAATCCGATAATCTTTTCTTAAATCACCAAGTAAGCAAGACGTTTCTTTCGCTACTCGCCACCGCCTTGTTTTTCTTTTTTTTTCATTCGTATTTTTACTTTCCGAAACTTTACAGAACGTAAAATAAAATAAAAAATTAAAGAGTTGTAGGTAATTAGTTTCGACTCGACAGTTTCTTTGTTTTTAAATTTGAATAATTAGCATTGTGAATTATACATTCATTATATTGTGCGGATCTTTATTGCGCATGCAAAAGCAGTAAGAGTAGCAAAAAATAACACTACTCCTTTAAGGGGAAGTGATACTTTACAACACCTGCAGGGCAACGGGTCGGTCGGAGGTGGAGAATTCTGTATCCATACGTCTATCCGTCGTAAACATTTAAATAAGTGAAAGTATTTTATATATGATTATTTCCTTTGAATTTTGAGAGCTGCGCCACTCTACGGATGCAAAGGTTTCGTAGTCCCTAACTTTTAAGGTTTATTTTTATTATTAGTGGATGAAAAAATTTGTACTTATTGGTAAAGATCTAATCTATGTTTCAACGAACTCACTTTTTTGAAATTTGTTTTGGATCTTTTCTAAAAAAAATTGGAAAAATTATCAAAAAACATGGAATTTTAGAAAAAACTAAATCAAATTTTGAAAAAGTGACTTCGTCAGAACATAGATTAGACCTTTACCAATATGTACTAATTTTTTTATTCTCTCAAAATGAAAAATGAACCTAAAATGTTAGGGACTAGAAACCCTTGTATTCACTGTTTTATAGTATAGTGCTAAAAGTGTATTCAACCCCAAAACTGCTGATTAAATTTGTTTTATATAAATTAAAACGTTTTCACTGTGTCTTCAGAAAAACATTCATTTTTACTTTCATATCGGCATTATATGATACTAAATTGGTTCTAGTATTGAACCCTGTGGGACTCTAAACATGCTCATTCATTTTGTTGGGCAATCTGATTGTAATCCTTCAGGTAGTTTTGCTATTTTGTTTTAGAATCGTGTTAACATTATCATCATATTACTCTCTACTAAAATGTTCCTTTATATTTATAGGATACAGCAGAAAGCAGTGGCGGAAATGGAAAATCAACAGCAAATGGCTGAGGAGAGCTCATTTCAACTTTCACCGGGCAAAATATGGGGGAAATAAATTACCTAGCAAACACAGAAATTTATCTTGAAATAAATCTCTGCCTTTCATTTTCTCTACTAGGTGGGTTAATGGAAGTATTGTCTAAGGAAAAATGCCCCGGGATTAAATTCGCCACGAAAAAAAAAACCGAAAAGGTCATTTGCATCGGATTCAAAACTTTCTGTATAGACAGAGGGTCGAGTTTCTTGATTAATCGACTATATAAAAAAAGAACATTTCGCCAATTTACATTAATTTACGTACAAATTAAAATGATCGTTATCATCAATGGCTGTATATTGCTTGTTATTCTTCTAAAATGCTTACTATTTTTGACCCATCTAACAATCTGTCTTGGGTTACTTGATCTTCCCATCGAATTTTCGCTCTTCCCCCCTTTTTTTTTTGTTGGGTGGTCTAAAACTTTTATAGGGAACGATAACCCTCCATAGACTCCATACTGTGAGACTTTCCCTGGAAGGTACTAGGACATACTCACTAAAACATCCACCCCGCATTCCGCCTCCCGAGAGCTCAAATATGCCTTGTCGGCGTTACATGAAACCCACGGGAGGGACGCAGTCATTCACTCACTTCAACGCACATCATCATTCACTACCAGATCAGAATCTCCGCAAGTACGCTTCTCGGCCACCCCACATGTTTTACGCATTTCGTCCTTGAGCCAGTCTTTCCTCGTCCTTCTCCTCTTTCTCTTTTATCACCTTACATATCGTCCCAAATACTACCTTAAAATTTCCTTCGAATCCTGTTACCTCCTCCAGAAAGTTATCTGGAGTGATGACCATATCCAGACTTCTCTCCATTTTCCTTCTATATTCTATATCTTTCGAATCTCTCGCAATGAAATACCTTGTGTACAGACCCTCGTCGTTATCGCTCTTCCCAATCCTGCACGTGTATGATTTGATAGAGCCGTGTCCGGACAGGAACTGCGTGAAGTTATAGTTTGTCCTGATGTATTTATTTACATTCAAGTCAGGCCATCACATAGGGTCCGTTGGGCATCTCCAGTCACCACACTCCATTCCTTCTGCCACCTCGCAACCATTTCCACTCTTACCTCTCATCTACTTGCTTCTTGGTGGCCGTCTCCACGCGCATACAATATTACCCTCATCTCCACTAGTAGGTGCTCGCTCTTCTCCTAGATCTGTAATTTTACTTTTGCTAGTTCAGGATCTTTTTAGTTATTGCTTCGTTTGTTTTCTGCGTATGTGCCAATAGTCTTATTGCTTTTGTAATTTTCGCTGTATCTTATTTTCCTAATGTATTTTTTATTTCGCTTTTCATAAGTCTTCTGGATTATTAACCTATTTTTCGTGGTCCAAGTAGTGTCTTAATTATTGTTCTTTCATGGTTTCTCCTGTATAAATTACCACTCCCAGTATTCTTGCTTCTTTTACGCTATTAAATGCCTGTTTGAAGTATACGTACATTATTTAAATTGTATTATCCATACCTGGATCAACTTAAATAGGCATTTACGTCACGTACGTCAATAACACGAAAATATTTCAAAAATTATATCATGAAGAAACTTCCGAATGTCCAGCAATATTGGCCTGTACATCATCGAATGTTTTGCAAAATAAGCGATCCTTAAAAGACGTTACGCTATATCCGGTTATATTTCATCTCGAGTCTTATATAAGCATTTGAAAAATAAATGATCACAGTCATCAATTTTTTACTGGTTCGCCGACCAACCCAATTGCCCAGGTCAGTCCTTCAACATATCGCTTTTGTTTAATCCTGCGGATATTGGCTATAAATTATTCGCAAGAGTAGTAACGCATATGAAAAATTCTTTTCGAAAGGTATATTAAAATATTTCATTATTTAACACGTTCAATATGGAACGATTTTATTATTTTCAGGATCATCAGAAATACTGATTTAAAATGCGCGACTCATAGAGGGCCATAAATGGGTTTTTTTATTCTATACATATAAACGATTTTCACAATGTTTCATAATTAATATTTATTTCTGACAATGAACTTTTAAGTATTTCAAAAGTTTACTGTATCCTCAAATAAAATATTAATTAAATTATCGCACCCTTTAAATTCTAAACTGACAAATCGGTATGTACCGACCATGGCATTGGTATGGAATTCCATGTGTTTGTAGTCGTTAAATCATGGAGAGAGTGTGACAGTAAACCGCATCCTGAAAGTCCTTACAGATATACATCCGCCAGTTTTGCTTCGTCCTTCCCCCTGCTTTCCATCGCAAGCCCTCAAACATCAGCCTCCCTCGACCACGTAACTTTAATATAATATATACACCGACAGCAGCACGATCTGATATCAATACTAGGCAAGATGCGGCCCGCCAAATATCCATCCAGGGTTGAACTTTCTGTTGGATGAAATCGTTTAAGAAAATATTCGTAATGCCTAAATTTTATATTCCGAGAGGCCCATCCCACAGGAATAGTTTTATGAACTATATATTTGGTACTACTAGAATACACGTTTTTATAGAAAATAGTATAGTATGCAACGAGCACGAATTGGAGCATATTTTGCACGAGTATGAAAGTTTGCAAATCGTACAAGTGCAAAATAGCTATTTCGATCGAGTTGCATACTATACTTTTTCTAAGACTGGTTTCTATTACATATAAAGTAAAGTATAAACAAACACAAATCGAATAAAAGATTTATTTTATTAATTTGAATATAATACAAAGCAAATAATAAATTGTGGATAAATAAACTCGATTGAAACTGAAAAACTGGTCAAGCCATACCCTAACTTCCTTATACAATTTATTTATAATTATTAAATTATTAAAAACCTTCGGGAGCTTTTTTTATAAATTTTTCGATGTCATTTGATGTAAAAGTCTTCGACTTTTTCGGTTTGTATCCGTCTGACTGCCGCTTGAGGAATGCTTTCAATTTCAAATATTTTCTAATATCTATATTATTGTGTCCAAAGCATACAACTTTTAATTTTTTCGCCAAATAGGCAAAATAGGCCACTAAAACGTTCTTTGAAAATGGGTTTGCGTTCTCACCACTTTTTCCAATTCATAAGGGGGTATAAGATCGTTGATATAATTTTTTTGATTTTTGTGGTAACCAATTTAAAGTTGTTATTTTAGCAGCTTCCTTTATGCTTGGAGGTGTTAATTCTATGTCCAAGTCACTATCACTTTCCGCGTTATTTATTTATTTATTAACGGATAAACCAATTTACAATAATACAGCAATAAATAATTCTTAAAATTCCTAATTACATGCATATTGAAAAATTACATATGCAAATAAAATATAAAATTTAAAAAGTTGTTAAAAATTTTAAAGGTCTAAAAGCTAATGCCTTTAATGACTTTACTTTTAAATCGTGACAACGCTATGTCGAAAATATCGAGATTATGTTGATAGTTGTTAGCAGTTCTCAACAGTCTAGTTATAGGTTCATTCCTGCCATATTTTTTCTGGTGAAATGGAATATGAGACAATTCAGTGTTCTTCTGTCATTTACGTTAAATTCAAATTAAAGCCAGTAAGTCGGGACAATTAATGTAACCACTAAGTAGTTTGTGTAAAAAACACAAATCAAGTTCTATTCAACGACTGAAGATTTAAACGAGTTAGCATTTCATCGATTTGAAAAGCATTTACCTGAATTCCCAATTTATAGGCAGACTCTCTTAAAAATCTATTTTGGACCCTTTCTATTAAATGTGTGTCAGTGTTAAAATGTGTAGACCAAACTACTGAGGTATACTTTAAGATGCTACGAACTAATGAACAATATAATAATTTTAAGACCTCTGCTGAAAAATGTCGAGATGTTCTAATAATAAAGCCCAGCGTTTTATTTGCTTTAGATGTAATTTCCAATATGTGTTGTTTAAATGCCAATTTAGAATCAAACCTAACACCAAGATCTCTCATATTATTGGTTACAGCAATGATCGCATAGTCGCCTTAGTTTTTAAGAATAAATACGAAATATTTCATTTCGCGCGGGATGCTTAGCAACCTGTGCAATATGAAATGTGTAAAATGTGTATAATATAAGTTCCAAAAGCAGAATCAAAATGATGATTTATCTTTGCAGTCGTAGAAAAAGTATTTTTCAGTTATGTGTGATATTAATTTTTTTCAGCAGATTTTTCTAAAACAGTGGCTACCATGTATTTAATTTAACGAATAATAGTATATTCTGTAACAAGGTTGGAATGAGAATTCGATACGAATGGAGGATTCCGAACGCGAAATAATATTTCATAATATAAATATATCTAAATATATTAATCCTAAGAAGTGTTGGGGGAAAAATGTAACATTAACTCCTGTGAATATAATAAAAAATTGTATTTTAAGATAAAAATTATTAAGGGGAGCGGGACGCTTTGGACGATACCGGAAATAATAACAAAGGCAGCTCCTATAGATAGAACATAATGGAAATGGGCAACAACATAGTATGTATCATGTAGGATAATATCAATTGATGAGTTGGCTAAAATTACCGCTGTTAATCCACCTACTGTAAATTAAAAGGTAAATCCTAAAGCTCATAATGTTACGGGGCTATTATTGATTAAGGTACCATGGAATGTTGCTAATCATCTAAAAATTTTAATTACTGTTGATTATAGTTGTAGAAGTAAAGTAAGCTCGGGTACCTACATCTATTCCTACTGTAAATATGTGGTGTACTCAAATAATAAACCCTAATAATCCAATTGCTATTATAGCATAGATTATTCCGAGAGTTCCAAAAGCTTCTTTTTTACTTCTTTCTTGACTTACCGATACGTGAAATTATGCCAAATCCTGTGTCAAATTTTCATTCCAAGAGAGTAACAGACTATACTTTCTCCACGGCCACAGAAAGTAGGAATTGAATATAGTAAAATGAAACCTCAAAAAACGCTGCTTAGCTTTGTTCAGGCAAATTCAAACTAACTAAATAACACGTCGCGTAGAATTGTCAAACATGAAATTCATGGCTATCTAGAATGCGGACCCGATATCTACAGCTAGGTGTTACAGAATGAACATTCTGACACTAGATTAAGAATGAAATACGTATAAACTGTTGAGAGGTAGGATACTTACATGTTATTTTAGTTTTGCTAACCATAAAAATAAATATTAAGTTGCATTACCTGTATTCTTTAAATTTGTGCAGTTGTAGAAAAAGTATAGTGTGCAACACGTGGGAAAGTACTTTTCTCACTCGCCCTTCAGGCTCGTGCCACAAACTTTCACACTCGTGAGAAAAGTTGAACTTTTCCCACTTGTTGCACAATATTACCAACACTGTGTGTGATGGAAACGACATCCGATAACTCCTGGAAAATTTTATCTTGCACTTGCATGTCTGGCAATTTATAAGTAAATTAGGTAACAGGAAATATAGTAGTTTATGTCTTTAAGTATCCAAAATTCCCCAACCATTAAAATTAAGAAACCCGTGCAATTCGAGTAAGTGATTAAATACAAATTATTTGCCCCCAAATTTTTCCGTTTAGGTAGGGGATTAGTAGTGTAATGACGCCCACATTTTGTCAATACAATAGTAACTGACAAATTCTTCATCAGATAAAGCCGAACGAAAATATTAGTTTATATTTAATCCGGTTTCAGTATTCAAAATTATACTGCAAGAACATCCATTCCTTGGAAACCGATCCTGAATTCTAAAACTTTCGTCCTCTTTGAGACCATATCTTTCCTCCACCCTGCACGTTCGGCTTTAGCTAGAAGATGATCTACAATCAGTTTGGTGTGTTGTTGAGTAACGTGAAAAAACAAAAGCGAGGTTTAGAAAGGAAGTTTTTAGCGACAAGCCTAAGAACTAAAGACGGATTTGGATTTTTTTATTCGATTTTGCTTGATTGTGTTCAAGTTTTGGAAGGGCTTTTATGTTATTTTGGTAGTATTTTTCCAAATCCTATTTTTTACGCTCCAAGTGATTCTCAATTTAGACGATAGATTCTTATTAAGTTTACGAAAAAAAGTTGTTTTCTGTTGGTGAGAAAATTTCGCTTACAGAATGTTATACCTGATTGGTAAATGTCAATAAGATATTGGTACAGATATGTGAGTTATACAGAGTGTCTCGTTGCTAAACGGAGATATTTTATAGGTAGATAGAGGTCACAAAGGGTCTCTTGGCTTCCATAACGAAGTTACAGGGTGTTTTATCAATTACGCATAATTATTAATTTGGCCAGAACTTTTGAATCATACAGATTGCACTTCTCACGAATAATATACTGAAATATTGAGGGATATGAAAATCCACCTTCAACTACACCTCGACGCCCTTCAAAACTGGTTTGACACATGGAGAATTAAAATTAACCAGAACAAATCAGCACAAACAACGTTCATAACTAGACATACCTTATATCCACCAGTATCATTTCAAAACTCACCGATACCAATTCAAACTGAAGTGGAGTACCTACTTAGAATTACACTTAGATCAAAAACTTACATGGAAAAAACACTTTAAAACCAAACGACAGCAACTGAACCTAAAAACAAGAGAAATGTCCTGGCTGATAGGACGTAAGACAAAATTATCCATTATACAAGTGCATATTAAAGCCTATATGGGCTTATGGGATACAGCTATGGGGCTGTACCAAAACATCAAACGTAAACATTATTCAAAGGTTACAATCAAAAGTATTACGCACATTAACAAACGCCCCATGGTATGTATCCAACTTTACTTTACACAACGACTTACAAATTGCATACGTTGCCGATGAAATAAAAAGAATGGCGATAACCACAAAGACAAACTACAGGAAAATGAAAACCAATATGTAGCTGACATGAGTAATCCACCTAATATCAGGAGACTTAAAAGACAGTGGCCTACGGACCTCATGGAGGCCCCAAACCACAATGATGATTGAGTCCATCGAACCACTGAACCACAGTAAATACAGGAGGATCGTCGCTGGAGGATTTCTTCTCACCTGCCTTATTCGTTCCACACATTTACTTATAACTCTATATATTGTAATGGTATTGAATATAAAGCCCTGAGACAGGAAGAAAATATTACTTATAAAAGTTAACCTTAAAATTCAATCTAATAAGAATTCAACATAATTAGTTTAAGTTAAACGAAACGATAGTAAATTAAACGAAAAAGAGTTTAGGATTTATAAAATTAAAGAAATATAGCAAAAAAGTACAACAATAATGAAGTTTAATGATATTTACAGAAACAATGATGACGAACAAAAAGTGTCTTTGTACGAAGTTAATATAATTCGAAATGATATAAAAAGTATATCAAAAATTTTCTTTTAATCTATAGAATAAGATGTTATTAGTCAAAATTTGCAATAAAATCAATAATTTTTTTTAATTTTGTAAAAATTTAGGTTAAAAAATGTCAAATTCTCATCTAGGAAGCTGTGACATTGTACTTTATAAAAAGCATTTCGTGTGTCAAAGCCAGGCTTTTTACCAAAATCTTTTGAAGAGTTCACATCGCTCCGTATCATAAAAACAAAAGAAAACCCCAAAGCAACGCGATTTAAAAGAAAAATTTGTTACCTGTTAGAAAAAGTGAGGTTAATAAATGTTTATAATTCAAGAAGAACAACAATCTTAAAAGGTGGCTTTATCCAAAATTATCCATCCTATCCTGTGTTCCTGTTTGGACATCTCCAGTCCCAGCTGTATTCCTGTATAAAAGTATCCAGATCCAACTATATTCGGCATAAAAATATCCATCCTGTTTCCTGATTTTGGTGTTATTTGGAAAAACGATTTTATAAAATCCCATATATTTTGAACAACTAAAATAAGAACGAAAAGCATAAATTGAATAAAAGCATTTTAATTACTAAATATCGATATTTAAAAAGTTTAAACTATAAAAGGCCATAATAATAAAGTTAGATTGAAAACAATCTAAACTTATAAAAGTTTAATTATGTTAGGTTAGAAGTTTAAGAATATTTCGTATCACACTTACAAATATTATTTTTATAAAAACTATACTTATCGTATTACACCAAACAATTGTTCCTGTACAGATAAAGTTTATCGTTAATTTTTTTTCCTTTAATAAATGTTTATAATCTTTCATTACGTTCGTTGTCATTGATTTTATAAAAATCTAACCTCTTAGAGAACCCTAGAACCTGAGATAGATATTGGCTATAATTTCCTATGTAATAAGACAGATGGCGCCCAACTACAATAACAATATTTACAAAACACGTTCTGTCTAAATTTACGGAAGAAGGTAAATTAAATAAAAAATTTAATAATAAATATAAAAAGAAATATCACATACCATTATAATATTTTAGTTGAGTTGATTGCAAAAGATCCCGCACCATTCTTATGGGAACGAGAGCACCGTTAAATTGTCTGAATTTCTGATATGTGTAGTACTTGATGTCCTAATCAATAGTGTCCATGGGCCCAATCCTATCCTATGGCTAGATTTCGATATATAGTGCGTTAAAGTTAAAGATCCCAAAATTTTAAAATATGTACTAAAAAGTCCCTGCAAAATATTTTTAAAAGTTTCTGGCGGATATATGTAGTCAAAATACATACGTAATAAATAAAATCAAAATATATTTCCTTACAGGGCGATTCATGTTTCCACAGGTCTTTTTGTTCAAAGTATGTATTTTTAACATGCAGAAAGTTACCATCAAAGTTTTTAAATATTGGATATAATGTAGATCTTGACGTCCTCGTTCAAAATTGTAACAGGTTAAATTGGATCATATGGCTTGCTTTCGAGAAATTAAACGATTAAACTGTAAAAATATCAATTTTTGCCAATAGCAACTTTTAGTAATAAAAAATAAACGAAATATTGTAAACTAAATATTTTTAACACACTGTATTAGATTATATTGCACAGATATATTAATTGGAGGCAGGCTAAAAATTCATACTTACAGGGTGATATCACTTGAGCTTGTATGATGACAAAATCAAGAAATCTAAAACAGCTGTCAAACAATTAAAAGGTTTATTGTTCCAATAAATAAAAAAATAGGTAGGTATATTTGAGTTTTTTTATCGAACCCATAATTCATATTTTAAGCTCGTTTCTACAACACCAGTGTGTTAGAGCCCTAGCGTTTTGGTTTACTTGTTATACCTTTTTAGGAATATTTCACTGATATTTTTGGAGAATCATATGCAATTGTGGAAAATCGATTATTCCATCGAGCTTTGAAATATCTCCTATTACACCACCCTATACATTTATTTAATAGCGTTTCTTAATTTTTACGAGGGATTCTTCACATGAAAATTATATTTTTCCTATGTAGTTTATTAAATCCAATTAAACAATTCACTATATATGCGATATGAGTTTAAAGCTTTATTATGATAAAGCTGTTTCTAAGACCATTACTTCATTTTTTTAATTATCAAAGTATCAAAAAAAATATACTGAGCAACCCTGTATATATACAGGGTGATTGATTATTGTGACAAAGCTCAGTAGATCTATTATAATAAAAGATACGGAAAAATGTTATTTACAAAAATTGTAGGCAGCTTTAAGCTTTACATTTTAAAATTAGTTACAATGTTACGTCTCATAACGCTCTGCCAGATCAAAGTTTTTAATGCCCTATGTATTTTACCATTTTTAAAATCTCCCCAATGGGCTGATTTCAACGATATATCACACTTACTAGCTAAGGTAAATAGTAAAGGATCTACAGCTACTCAAAAATCACATTTTTGTAAATTCTGGTGGCTTCTGTAGCTGTAAGATTAACTTATTAAAAAATAAGTAAAAGGTAACAATTAATTATTAATTGTTTGGCAGCTGTTTTAGATTTGTTGATATTGTCATCTTACAAGCTCAAGTGAGATCACCCTGTATGTATGAATTTTTAGCCTGCCTCCAATTACTATAGCAGTGTAATATAATCTAATACAGTGTGTAAAAATATTTAGTTTACAATATTTCGTTTATTTTTTATTACTAAAAGTTGCTATTGGCAAAAATTGATATGTTTACAGTTTAATCGTTTAATTTCTAGAAAACAAGCCATAGGATCCAATTTAACTAACTACAATTTTGAACGAGGACGTCAAGATCTACATTACATCCAATATTCAGAAACTTTGACGGTGACTTTTTTTTATCAATATTTCAGGCTTTCTGCATGTTAAAAATACAAACTTTCGCCCTGTAAGGAAGTATATTTTGATTTTATTTATTACGTATGTATTTTGACTACATATATCCGCCAGAAACTTTTAAAAATATTTTGCAGGGACTTTTTGACACCCTGTATATCGAAATCTATCCATAGGATAGGATTAGGCCCGTGGACACTATTGATCAGAACATCAAGTACTACCAAATATCAAAAATTCAGACAATTTGACGATGCTCCCGTTTCCATAAGAATGGTGCGGGGTCCTTTGCATCATTAAATAAAAAAAAAGATATGGAAATTCAGGTTCGCCTTTAGGAAAAATTGAAACATATTTGAATAAAAATCTCTAAAATTTTACTTTCAGTTTCAAAATTTTTCAATTCGAATCGGTGGCGGGATAAAAACAACAACTTGTTTCAATTCAGTTTTTTCCCCGTGAAATAAAAAATCTTTTTAAATCTAATCACTTATCCCGAACAGCAATGTTTTAAAACAAGAAGTATTTTTGTGAAAAAAAACACTCAACCATAGCATCAAAGTTATTACTTTCGTCAAGAACACTTTTTTAAATTAAGGTAAGTTGTTTCAAATTTAAACAATGAGACCATTGAGAAAATGAAGTAGCCAAATGGTTGTGCTTAAAATTTAATACTGGCGTACGGCTTAGGCTTAAGGCTCCGTCATAAAGTGTAAAGTGACTCTGACTCCGACAATTTTGTCATTTCATTAGTGGATATAAAAGAGAAAAGAGAATTACGAGAATTTACCTGGCTGGTTTCTCACATGCATCCTTGGCAATCGGAATTAATAACCTCATCTTACCTCTCACTCCTAGTCTGTGGCTGTTTGATTGTTTTTGTCTTTGTCTCTTCAACAAATAAGGTCAAAGGCCACAGAACTCACTTCCCTACTTTTCGCCCGATTTTCAGTTCCACTTTTTTTAAATACGAGTGTTCTAGAAATAGTATTTTTTATCCATAATGGATGGATAGATTTTAAGGTAAAAGCAAAATTAATAAAATGGTAGAAATCGACATTATTTAAAACCACAATTTTGTTTTTCCAAATATATTTTATTTTTTAAAAGACTAGTTTTAAAGTATGGTTAGCCATATGTGGGTAGTAATTACTGAAGGTATGGAAGAAAATAAAGTCCGTTTTATCTCATAAGTTATTTATTTGAAGAAGCGACCGGTTTCGGCGATCAAGATATCGCCATCATCAAAGTTATGGGCCTGATCATGCCGATATCTTGATCGCCGAAACCGGTCGCTTCTTCAAGTTTTTTTATTGACGTTTCGGCTTTCCAGCTCGAAAGCCGTTATCAAAATGACATAAAATAAATAAATTTACTAGAAACAGAACACTTGATAATCTTGCAAAAATATGACATCAACATAGTATACATAGAATAAGATTTTGAGATTGAAGATGTCAAAATCTGTTTCAATCATATTTTTGTGACGTTTCTGGGAACGAATTTTTGAAAGGATAGCGCATTTGCATATTATAAGAGAATTTATACTTCGTCATAAATGAAGTTTTCTTATTAATATTATCATAAGAAAAAACCAGATAAAAACTTATGATACTATCCCGATATAGAGGGTATCCTTTTTGCAATTAACTCTTTTTGTAAAATAGGTATCCAAATTTTTGAAATATCAACCGAACAATTAGAAACACATTCGATATTATTTAAGCATATCAATGCTGCTTCTTTAACTTTGCGGTTATAATTATTCGGTTCTTTTAATAATCTAGTTGAAAAATTCCATTGTATTTTATGACCAGAATCCCATGCGTGTTCACATATTTTGGATTTTTCGAATTGTTTATTTGTTCGGTGAATATTACTTACGTACAAAACTACGGCATAGGGCAAAATTTGAATAAAAAGAATATAAATATGGCTGTTCTTCCATCACGTAACTAAATATTGAACTGTTTGTTTTTTACTGAAATATTTTAAACAAATTTTTCAATAACGTTTTTGTTGCAGGTGAGACAACTTTATATAAAGATTGCCAATAGTAATCGTAAGTATTTCTATGTATAAAATTATATTTAAAAATTTCGTTGATTTTGATTCTACTAATCGTTTTTTCCAGCTCGATTGAAAATTTTAACTTTCTCATGTTTTAATTTGGTATACTCAATATTCGGCAAAAGTATAGTTTTTTTTTTTAATTCTTATCTAATGGTCGTAATATTTTAAAATTTACGTTTTTCTACAAATTTTGGCCGTAAAAACTCAATTTTTTCATTAATTTTGTCGTTCCACATTATATTCTCAATTTTTGCCTAAAATAATTCACTTTTTCCCTCCAAAAATCTATAAAAAAATTTTAATTTCAAAATTTTCATATTTTGGACTCCATTTTGAAGGTGTTCCCGAAGTGGTACGGAGGGGCACATCAAACCCTAAGCTTACTTTTTGATGCTCTATCAAAATCTGAAGTCAGAATTTTAAAATTCATAAACACAAAAAACTACACACACAGCGAGAGATCGAATTCAGATACCGAACAATTTGTTCGGTGAATATTTTTGTACGATATTGATTCTCTTGTTTTTATTGAAATCACGTCTAATATCACAGTATAACAAAATTCAATATCCTATTTTTACTGTAGATTTTAGTATTTTTTCGGAATTTTTTAATTTTACAAATTTTTATTTGATACCAATGGAATTGCACATTTACAAATTAAATTTTGACCCAAAAATATATGATTTTAATATTATTTCTAATTCCTCCTCATAACATCCTTTTTTGATCTTTTATGAAAAAAATGTCGTCAAAATGTTTGAATAATTATTGTTTGGAGGTTTTGACTTTTGTAATCGAGTTTTCTACTTTATGTGCCCCCCTTGTGCTCCCTGTGCCAAAATTCAACGACCCTAATCTTTTATTGTAGATTTTAATATTTTTTCGCACTCCTCGTATTTCTGAATTTTCGAAATATCTGTTTGATGTAAACGGAAATAAGAATTTATGAATTTTTACGTAGTTTGAACCAAAAAAACATAACTTTCATTTTTTTTTCTAATTCATCGTCATTTACGTCTTCTCTTTCATTTTTTTCTCAAAATAAGAGCTTTTATCCGTTAAAATATCTGAATAATTCATTTGTTTAGAGATTTTGACTTTTGTTATGGAGTTTTCTTTTATTGCCACCTTGTGCCAAAATTTAACAATTATTTATTGTATATTTTAATATTTTTTCGAAATATCTGTTTGAAATCAGCAGAAATGATTTATGTACTTTTACGTATTTTGACCCAAAAAAATTTTTGATAATAATTTTTTTAATTACTAGTCTTTTAACGCCCTTTTTTTCCGCCAAAATATCTGAATAAATTATATTTTGTAAATTTTGTCTTTTCCAATCGTTTTTTCTACTTTTAAGACCCCCTTGTACTAAAATTCAACATGCTACTTTGTTTTAATATTGATTTTTCGAACTCCTTGAATTTCTTAATTTTTCAAATTTCTATTTGATATCATCGGAATTCCAAATTTACCATTTTTACCTATTTTGATAAAAAAATGACGATTTTAGTATTATTTTTTTTGATTCCTCATTATTTAATCTTTTTTTGCTTTTTTTCTCCAAATACTCAAATTTTCTTTCTGAAGTTCCTCAAAAAATTGTCTATTTATCGATTTTGACTTCTCCAATCGATTTTTTCTACCTAGATTACACCCTTATGCCAAAATTCAACTTCCTAAGATTTTTATTGTAGTAATGGAATGCAAATATTTGTTAAGTGTTTAAATAAATATCTGGACCTACAAAATTTTTTGATTCTACCATGCATTTTGTATAACGATAAGAAACATTTACATTTTTCATTTAAAAAAAAAAGTCATGATGTTCTTCGCCAAAACGATATTTGCCCGAAAATTTATTAAATTTAACAAACCGAGTTTCAATATTAAGTCTAGCATAGACATACGAATATTTAACTCGGAAAGAGATGATTAAAACAAAAACTATTACATTATATTTTTAGCACATTTTGACAAGTGTCCATTTTAACAGTGTTACTCAACGTTCCATTAAATATTTACCTAAATCCATGATTTTTGAAATTGAATTGGCAACGTTGTATTTTTAACTTTGAATTTATGAGATGGCTATTATTTATGTCCGTCAAATGAACATTTTTCCTTTTTTGATACTTTTCAGGTTTATTCTGGTTATAAATTGCTACTTGGGCATTTGTAGAAAAGTTCTGTATGCGTTTGTATTGTAAAAATATGTTAAGTACGCACTGAATTTGTTTGTTTTGGGAATGAGTATCCCAACAAATCCCAGCCGGCTCCATATTCTTAACGTTTACCCAGAGATGTGCGTGTCAGTGGTTGTCAAAATTTGTAGGTTATTATGGAATCTTCTATTGCATTGTAAAAAGCGGCAAATTTAAAATGGAATTCTTTTAGATTGAAACGCCAGAAATTAAATAAAGTCAAACCTTGACGTTGATATTTACAAAAATAGGTTATTTTCTTATGACGATTTTCCATCATCACTCCACCAACGTTCTTGCCGTCCACTGTTAGACCAACATTATATGTATCGCGACTACGTTACTGAACGTTGCTCTGGAACACCCCTCGCACAATGATATGATATGATTTCTATCGATGATCGATGATTAACAATTAACTACTTTTGACAATGCCAAAAACTGACAAATTAAACTAATATTTATCAGTTTTTCTTCTAATGGAAATAAAACCACTTATTTTTAAGAAAAAGGTGGATTTAATTGACGTTTCGACTTTCTTGAATGAAAGTCGCTTTCAAAATGACATAAAAAATATATAATAAAAAAGTTACTATAGAAACAGGTTATGTTATCTCTGTGTTGTCTGCCGTTGCTAGGAAATAAACTAAAAGTTTAACTTTTCTTGTAAATATCTCGGAAGATCGAATTTTCACAGACATGAGACCTTCATTTTTTGCCGTTTTAGATAGGAATTAGTCTACCCTGAAAGTATTATTGAATTCTGACGAGTGGATTTTGAGATCCTCCGGACACACATACGCACATACATAAAAACCTTGCTCGTTTAATAGTATTTGATTTACCGTAACTTCAAATCGAAGAAATTTAAAACTCTGTTTTGCTAACCTGCTCCTATAATTTCCAAGTTTGTAACTAACGTTAATAATCAAATTTTTATAATTTTCATCATTTTACTGATACAAAAAATTAAGTATTCTAACCAACAGATCAGCTGTATTTACCTTCTGAATATCCAAAAACAACATTCCTGATTAAGGACTTTTCGTATCCTTCAGGAATAAATCAGCACCATTTGTCTGCTGACTAATTACAATTAGAGATTCGCTTCATATTTCTACTTCCAGGCGATGCCGATAGTAACGATGGCAATGGGATTTGAGAATAGCAGCAGGACGAAGTGAGAGGAAAATAAAGGAAGGGAATAGTCCTTATGACCGATATACAAAAAGAGGATAACGAGAGAGTTGTTGATGAGATGGATTTTGTAGGGCAAGCAGGAAAACTTCATTGGTTTTAAATCAACAGCGTGGAAATTTGACCGGAGAAAACTAATTAAGACGTTTTTTAATAAAAGAAACTGCTGGATGGGGAGATAGTTCGAGTTGAATTAGTGATTTTGTAACAGTTTTCTTTAATTACTGACTATTTAACTAATAAAAAACGTAATTTGCATTACCAATAAAAAATTGAATAAAATACTAAATTCTGACTACAGAATAGTATATTCTGTAACAAGGTTGGAATGAGAATTCGACACGAGTGGAGGAACCACGAGTGTCGGATTTTCATTCCAACAGAGTAACAGATTGTACTTTCTCCACGGCCATAGAAAGTAGAAATTAAATATAGTAAAATGAAACCTCAATCTCTCAACATTGTGTAGGTAGTATTTTTATATTCAAGCTTGGATTTTTGCGTTATCAAATTTTGAGTTATATTATCGGCATATTTTTCTATTTCTGGAGGAGTATTTTCAAATTCTACATCTGAATCGTTTGATTTTCTTCTCCTTTTTAATAAATTAAAAGTTTTTACAAACCAATATTAAGACCACGTCAACTAATACTGACAGTTAATTTGACATTCACGGCAAACCTTATTTTTGTAAACAATCACGGAATACAGATTCTATCTCTAGAGCTAGAATATAATACATATAAAATACATAAGAGACAAATGTTTCAGAATTTTTTTTCAATCTCAAGAGCGAGAATGTTTCTTTTCTGTTATTATAAGTGGTTTCAGAATAACTACATTCAGTAGTGGCCGTGGAGAAACAATGTTTCAGCAATTTTTTTTTGTAAGAAAAATTTCTAATGCGCAATAAAAATGGGAAGATATTGGGTGTACAAGTTACTTCAGTCCGTTTTCAAAAGATGACTCCGGCTGTTTATATCGCTTTGAGTTTCATACAAAAACCTTTGGTACGACATACCGCAACCAGACTTATTAGCAGCCAGAATTTTTTATCAGCTCTCGGAGAGCTGAGAAAAAAGTTCAGGGTCCCGAAAGGTCGAAATTGATCTTTAAACATGTAAAAAAAAGTGGTCAATTTTTGGTATGAAGACACGTCAGTTTCTCTTGTTTTTTAATAGATGGAAGTTAATCTGTTGAGAAAAGAGAACGGACATTTAGAGTTACACGCCAGTTTCTAATTGATTAAAATTGGAAAATTACCCAAAGGTTGAAACTTTTGTCATTAGCATATGTCCGTTCTGTTGATTATCGGTTATTTTATGATTCTAGACTACGAAAATTCATTTTCATTGTATTATGCTTATTATTCGTGGCTGATTTTGTTATCGACACATGTCCGTTCTCTACTTAAGGTATTGGTTTTTATTTTAAAAATGTTGGGAAAATTGGAACGGATATTAATAACGACCCCCGTGCGAGCAAACTGGTTGCGTATTGATGCTTTTAATGCATTCTGTGAGTCAGAAAAAACCGCGAAAAACACAAATAATGTTTGACGCCCTCAAAGTACGAGGATGCTAAACACGATGGCGGGGGTTTAAATTATACATAAACAATATTATTTTTAAAGAAAATAAAATTCTCCATTTCACAAATGTGGCCCTATTTTACAAATAAATATCGAAAAATCTCAAAGTCGGTACCAACAAATAATATAAAAATAATAAAAATAAAATTATATTGTAAATACAATCGCGTCCAAATTGAAAACAACTACCGACTTTGAGATTTTTCGATTTTTTCGATATTTATTTGAATATTATTTTTGTTAAGACAAAGAAAGCATCGTTACAGCATATAAAAAAAAGTATAAAGAATAGAAAAAGTATAAAAAGTACAAAAAATGTAAAAAACTACAAAAACTATACAAGAAACATCTAAAAGTTTAAAATACATAAAAGGAGATCCAGATTAAAGTAGGCAGAAAACACCTTGATTTCCACCGAATCATTTACTGCAAACTATCAAAATAGTATTCTTGAAAACTTTGTTCTAGTAAACATTTTAAATTTCGCCTGAAGAGTTTCAAACTTTCACTTTTAAAAGTTGATGGTAAATGATTATACAGGGTGTTTCATAGTTAAACCGACATACGTTAACTATAAATAGAGGGTACTTAGGTGATTCCAAATAACCTTGGTTAATGGGTCTAACGCCTTTAATAACCGAGATACGGGGTGTTTCATCCATTTCGGCCAATATTTTGATAAGCCGTAACTTTAGAACCACTCTGTAGATTTCTCTCATACTTGGTACAGGTATAGTGTGTTAATAGCCCAATCCTATAGTGTAAGAACTACAATTAAAATCCAGATCCGGATTAAGAAGAATTTGCAAAATTTGAAAATCCCCAAAGCATCACTCGGTATATCAGATTTTTAAAATTGAGATGGATATTTGAAAAGAACGGAAAAAAATGAGTTAAAGTGAAAATTTTTTTTAAGTGCACATCCGATTCTACGACTGGAGTTTTAACGTCAAATTACATCAAATGCATTTTTTTCAGTTTCACAAGCAGAAACTTTCGAAATACCTGGTAGATTTCTTTCCTTCTATTTACAGTTAACGTATGTCGGTTTAACTATGAAACACCCTGTATATCTTTGTGTCTTCGTATATTAATGAGATTACTTACATCTTAGACGTGTGTTATGGTTTGAAACATTAGACTCAACAGGGAATTTTTTGTGAATGAGACAAGCAATTTCCAAAATTAATAGGCAATAGACTGTAAGAATTTTATGTTAAACAAATACTGGCTTGCAATGATCTAAAAAGTTAACTTTGCACATGTGCCTGATTGCTCTCTTGTAAGATGAAAGTGATTTTATCAGCTGGTTAGAGCAGAATCCCCAAAAAGTAATGCCGTAGCGGAGGTCATGGACGGAGTTAGGGCTTGTATGTTGGGGGGGGAATACGTACCGGGGGGGTCCGGAAAATTTCCCCCGGAAATTTTTTGAAAATTTGAAGCTTCAAAACGCAATTTTAAGCTACTTTTCATCAATTGAACTGTTATACTGCTTTTCAGCTGACTCATCCCGCTTCTGCTTCCTTTCTTTGAAATCATCTATTTGCAGCCTAGCCTAGCTCGAGCTGGGATGGGATCAGTAATTAAGTGATAACATCATTTTACTACCGAAATTGTATTGCATTAACATTTTGCACTCATGCAATTGTGAATTCTAATTTATTATTATTAGAATAGGTACGTGGAAAACTCATCGTTGCATTTAATAACTTCTAAATAAAAAAATCTTCTGTCTAAATAAAAATAAATATTCACAAAAAAGTTGGGGGGGGATTGATGACCCCCCCCCCTGAGTAGCCTTTTCACCAGAATTTCTTTTGGAAAGTCCTCCTATGGGTTTACCGGCCCCAGTAGGTTATACCTCCAGTGCGTGAGTGCCTGGCACTCTAGTATGATATAAGAGGCTGTTTCATCCCCCTCATTGGATAGTTCATCTTAAAAGATGCCCATTTTATGTAGGTGTTCCCTAAGGAGACAATGTCCGGTTATTAGTCCCGTTACATGCCTTATTTGATTTCTGCTTAGATTCAGAATATCACCTGTCAGAACTTTTGATGGCACTTTAACCATTCGTTTACTGTTTTGTTGGCCCGGCACGAGATCCCAGCGTGACCGGTGTTCTTTTAACATCCACCTAGTCAGCGAGAGTCGTACCTATGATTTAGGAATGCCAAACGCCGGATCAAGAGCAGTAAAGACGGTCACTGAGACTTTCCTTTCCAGGGCGTCTCCTTTCTCGTTGCCTTTTATCCCTTTATGCCCTGGGACCCATCTAAGTGTTACCTTATTTTGGTTGGCCAGAACGAGCAGGGTTTGTAGCCAGTTCCAGACCAATTTTGATCTGATTTTGTTACATGATAAGGCCTGTAGGCCAGCTTGACTGTCAGAGTAAATGAGAATTCTTTTCCCTCTATACCCCCTGTCAATATTCTCCCTCAAACAAAGCTCTATAGCATTTACTTCTGCTTGAAATACTGATGCGTAATTCCCCAATGGTACGTTTAGGTTGCATCTGGGTGTTTCACCATATATTCCAGCTCCAGTTTCACTTGCGGTTTTTGACCCATCAGTATACCAAACCAATGTTCCTTCCCGAAAGTTGTTTGCTTCTTCACCTTCCCAACTCAGCTGAACGCTGAAGGGCTTTGTGAAGATGTTTTTTGGTGCCATTTCATCACTTCTCATCTCCATCAACGAGTTTGTGATAATTTTTGTGATTCTACTGTGTCCTTGTTCATAAGGATCCCAGTAGCCATTGCATTCCAATCTGAATGCCCCTATTCTCGCCTCCGCTCTGATATAAATATCAAGTGGCGGAAGGTTTAGTATGGTTTCCATTGCTGCTGTTGTTATACTAAGTTGTTATAGTCAAATTTAAAAGTTATTCTATTAGTTTTCTTTGTGTTGAAACGAAGAAAATTAGAATTACACCACGCTTTGATTATTTGCAAGTCAAGGGTAACTATATTTTTCAAGATGTTTAAGTCTTTTAATCGCCATAGCACCGTGCTGTCATCTGCAAATATAGTAAATTCTCCTTGAATAAACAAACCAGACAAATCGTTCAAGTATAGAAGAAACAATAAAGGGCCAAGTACTGAACCCTGAGGTACATCACTGTTTATATCTGAAAACTCCGATGTTCTACCATTAACCCTTATTTTTTATTGGAATTATTCGATTTGTTTTATGGAAAAGGAGCTATTTTATTATTAAATTTAGTTAGTTGTACCGTGTAAAAATTAGGAATATAAATTAAATTGCTTCCACAGTACAAGTAATTTAAAATCTCGCGTTAAATACCTTTTTAATGCTTGTAAATTCGCCTTCAGACTCAGCGTCTGTCAAAGTACTGTCAATCGTTGTGAGTAATTAGTAGTGAAAATGGAAAGTGATGAATTTATAAAATTAATATACCCGATGATTAATATTTTATAAAAAAAAATAAAATTAGAATATTAAAAATGGCACACGCTACGGGGCTCGTGCTAAACTTTACTCGTGCGTAATGGATCATTTTCCACACGTGTCACGTAATATACTATAATTGATCTGTTCATTAATTTTGTTTTGAAATAAATACATTTTTGAACACAAAAAATGGACCGAATTAATTTATACTCCCATTAGTTCGAGTTAAATGAATCATTTTGTAACATTTTTATTCAATTATTGATTATATAACTATTAAATCACGTAATTCTCATTATAAATAAAAAATGCACAAAAAACTAAATTGCGACAAGAACAACAACGTTTTTAACGTTTTTTTTTGTATAAAAATTACTATATCACAATGTGGAAAAAAACAACGAAAAAAATGGAGCAACTTTGAATAAAAAATCGATTCGTAAAATTGAAATATACTTAAAAAACTACTTAATGCATGGATAAATATCGAAGCTAATCAGCTAATACATTTTTTTTATTCGAAAACATTATATTGATAAATTTTGGTTTTATTTCATACAAATTTACCAGCATCTCCTCGTAATTAATTTTTTATGCTTCTATCTTCCATCTATTTTATCTTGAAGTTAATTAAAATATCAAAAATGTAACCAGAAAAATAATACGGTCACGTAGCCAAAAAAGTAAAAACATCGGAAATAAAATATCCATTGATGAGATTTTACGAGTGAAAGAGAAACATATGGTGGATTTGGACGATAATAATTTTCCGGTTCCGGGCGGGACAAGCGTATTATGTATGAAGCAGCAAGTTGCTACTAGCAAATCTGGTACTTTACTCACAGTGGCAATACCAGCAAATGCTGGCGAAGCGATGTCCGGTCGATAGACCATTTTAAATCTGAGTTTGGAAAATTTTTACAGGACTGTATTTAAGAATTCTATGGAACATTTATAAAATAAAGTTATTTAAAAACCGATTGACGAGACCACTAGAAAAAACTGTAAAAAATATATTTAAGTTAATAAATTAATTATCAATAAGTTAGAGTAGGATGATTAATCAAACAACAACTTTTAGACAAAATTAAACTTTATTCATCAACATGGTCGCCTTATTTCCAAAGTTTCTCTAACAATTCAATGCCAAGTCTTTTTCTCTGGAATGTTCTTTTTAGGTCTGCGAACATGTAGTAGTCGCTGGGACCCAAATCAGGAACATGGGGAAGCAATTGAAAGTGAAATTTGTGCAATTTTTCTATTATTGCAATCGACTTGCAACACGGTGCATTGAGCACTTTTTTCGTCATCATTTGGGGTTGTTTTTTTCACAATTTCTTCATTAAAACACACCATTAACGCCATATAATATTCGCTACAAAAAAATCTTTTCTGCTTCTTTTTCTATTTTCTGTTCCTCCACATTCTCTTCTTGTTTTTCTTCAGCTGCAGATATTTCCAGTGGATAAATCCGCTCTAGCTTGTGACGTCTCGATCAGCCAGTTTAACCCGGGCAACCCTGGGGATCCCATATTTTCCTATATGAATTTCTATAAGTTTCCCCTAAGGCCGGAAAAATATCGGAAAAGTGTGGAGAATTTGGTAATATAAGGTTTTAAAATAAGAAGCAGTTTTTTAAAATGACAACTTTATTTTATATGTATATATAATATTCATTCATCAATCAACATTTTTTGTTTCTATAGGACGGAATAACCTTTTGTTTCTAACACTATTAATTGTTCTTCTTTTCTCAAGGTAATCAATGAATAAAATACCGTGTGCACCCCAAAATACGTAGGTCGGAACCTAACCAGCTAATATTTTCGTTTTTGGTCGTTTTGGGCTGCTTTGATCCGTTGCTGTCCATTCAGATGACTGACCATTTAACTCTGGAGTATAGAGATGGAGCCATGTTTCATCCATTGTCACATACCGCATGTATATTTTTTTATTACGCTTAAACAGCTTCACACGGCACACTGAATCGTCGACTCCTTGTTGTTTTTGATCGACTGGATTATAGGTACAGAATCAGCAGTTCAACTCAACACTGTATGGAAAGTCTGTCATACCCCAACGGTGTTCATATAAGGAAAACGAGATAAAACAAGTTACCGATATCACACTTTAATGGAAGAGTTCATGTTAACGGTTTGGTGATCTGAAAAACAAAAATACAATGGCATGTTGTTAAGCAAAAGTATAATTATCAACTGAAACAAACAATAACCATAATCATTGCGTTAAATAACATTTGAGTCGTTAAGCCTTTGAAATTATTCGAAATAATTTCCACGTAATTATTACGAATGGTCAACCGTTTTTCCACCCGACTTAACGTGATTTGCGTAAACTAGAATCACCTTGAATAATAATTAGAACATATAAACCAACTGCCGCCCGCAATGGACCGAAGTTGTCGAAAGCCGGAGCCAACTAAAGCCATAGCGCAGTTGCATTTGGCTATTCAAAGTAACCCACATGAAGTTAGAGTAACTAGAACTAGTTCACACTTTGTAGGAAATAAATAAACCACCTTAGCCACCGCTTCGCCATGAAAGGCAGCCGCCTCTTCGAATCCGTCAAAAGAAGGTATAGAGAGGTGGAATAAAGTTAAATGTACCCTTTATATGCCAGTAGCGCATACATTCAGATTGTCATAGCACACCCTTATTTTCTTAACATATAATTAACTATTACATAAAACATCGACTACCAGTATTGAAAATTATCACACTATTGACCTTGAAAGAACAACAGCATGGTTTTAGAGTCAGAAGATTTACCATGACTATATGCAGACTGAATTGAATTGAAATACTTAGACTTAGAGGCGGCTTTCTCAGGAGATCCCAATTCGGTTTGATAGATGGAATACCAGATATTCGTAACGGATCAAAGTACCCTTTATTTGATACACAACCGGCAGGATTGTCAACGTGTAGGTTACTGATCGAATTTATGAAAACTTTTAACTCCATTAAAACCGGACGCTAATTGATGACACAAATATAGAAAGTAACCAATTCCACGCGATGTATAAAAATTGTGTCACGGGCGAATCCACAATCGTACAAATTTTCTTGCTAGAAAACGTACAATTATTGGCGGAAATTTAAATCTACAGCTACAGGTAAACTCCAGAGCTCCACTGAAGGAGATTTTTCAACTACTGCTAATCAAGCGCTGCATAACAATCTTAAAGTGAATGAAACTAAATCCATTCATGTGACTTTGACTCAACATAAAGGCATACATTTAATGGTACAACAACAAGAACATGCCAGATATCTGCGGATACACCTAGATCGTAGACTAACTTGAAAAGCACACAAATTCACGAAGCGTATGCATTTAGGACTACAACTGAGTAAACTTTATTGGATAAGATATTCTAAAACCAATATGGACCTATGGAATACAACTTTGGGGTACCGCAGCTAAATCTAACAAAGACATTCTAGAAAGGTTTCAGTCTAAACTTCTTCGAATAATTGTTAACGCCCATAGTATGTACCTAACATAGTTATTCCCGCGACCTTCAAATTAGGTCTGTAAAAGATGAAATATCCAACTCCTGATGATGCCAACATAGTTGGCGAAACGCGCGTAGAGTGTGTGAAAATTGTGTTTTGGTTGAGTGGTCGACGATAGTTTTCAACTAAAGATTAAGAAACCACCGAAATACACTGGCTAGAACTCTTATTACATCACTCATCGGACGACGACTGAAAAAACATTGCCCTTGTGACCTACCTACAAGATTCTAGGAACTCAGGAGCCCCATAAACCGTACATACATTTGCTTATTGTAAATATTTTTACAGATTGCAAATAAAATATATATAAATCAACACAGTAAAAAAACGGTCAGTATTTAATGGCCTTATTCCAAACGCGGTTTCTTCGGGTAAAAACAACCTTATAAGAAATAGGATCGCGATAAGTTATTTACATCCGGTACCCTTTACCTACGGTCATGCCGCGAGGCAGCCAGTTTTAATATAAAAATAAACTTTGTAAGGGACGAAACGAGGAGGAGGGCGTAAGGGGCTATTTAATATTCAGCGAGCACTCCATTGTGATATGTTGCCGAGTGAAGAGAAATTATTCATTTAGTGGCGGTGTGGCGGGTCTATAGAAACTGCCTGGAAAATTATAAATGTGTTTTACTGACGATAAGGGCTAAGGATTCGTCCTGCTCGTCCCGCCCCACAAATGTTCAGGAAAATCGTTAAACAATTAAATTTCGTCAAAAGGGAAACTTTCCTATCGTTGGTATTTAATGTAATATAGACCGAAATTTGGTCCTTACAATTTTAACAACCGTCAAAAGTTTTATTACACACTCTGATTAAGGGCATCAATTTGCCCCTTAACACTTTTTGTTTGTGACAAATACAAAGATTATTTTACTAGCCGTACGATATCGTTAGGACAATGAAGTGTCATAATTTTATTTTTATTATATACACGTATTTATTGATTTTCAAGAATTACAAATTTTTTTTATTTGATGTAGTAAGTTTTCTATAACCTTTAAAAAACGTTTGTGTGACTTGAGAATAGACGTAAATATTCTTTTAGAGGAAGCAGAGCTGGGACGAATCCTCAAAAAAAGGATCCGAATCAAGAATCCGAATCACGAGATCTGATAGGAATCACGGATCCAATGTCCGAATCCTTTTTACTAAAAAAAAAGGATTCGAATCAAGTGATTCGAATCCATTTTTCGGATCACGAATTACGGATCATGTCAGTGTAATACCATGTAATCATGTATTATGTAAGAGTGTCTGATTCCTAATCATTACCGGTAAAACTAACGTAACAATTCTTTTAGAGTTGACCCCACCCCTCAAACGGCCAAAATCACCCCCGAAAGGATGAAAAATTTGTTTTTCGCTATAAACGGGAAAACCCTTGTCATCTCCCATGATGTTGGATCTTCTCCCCAAGCCAATTCTAACCCACAAACAGCCAAAACCCACCCCCAAGAGCGTGAAGAGAAAACTGAAGATGACGCGGGTTTTCTCCTTTATACAGAATTAATCAGTTCAACTCACTAATGGGTTAGTATAAATAAAAAAAATAGCGCCGGCGCAGTATGGTCTGTAAAAGGATCCGAACCTAACATTGGTGATTCGAATACGAATCCTTTAGGATTTCTTCGGCGAATCCGGATCACAAATCCTTTTTTTTTAAAGGATTCGAATCACCGGCCTCGGATCCTCAAAAAGGATTCGAATCCTCCCCAGCTCTGAGAGGAACCTATGTCATACGAGTGGTGACATATGTATAATTGATAGTTGATACCCTAGAAAATAGAGAGGTAAACATTCACGGCGTCATTTGGAAGCCCAACAACCAATTTTTTCCTTTCTCTTACTATAAAGAGACGTCCTTGCACTTGAAATTTAATTTGGACTATAAAAATTTGACTGTCAAATCATGATAATTAAATGCGATTTTTAACTTATTATTAACTCTTTTTGACGTTTCTTAGGCCTCAAAGAGTCCTGAGAACGGAAATCAGTTGCTAATTAATTGTTTAACTCATTTTGTTCTGTTGTATTGATTTTGAACTTCTATTGGTTTTATCTTCAAGTTTCTTAAAATTCAATACAGATAAAGGTCAGAGGACTCAATAAAAGGCCGACAACGTTGCACCTACAATGACGTTTCATAAAAATAATACTAATAAGTTATAAAATTATCTGTGGTTGAATTAATTAAAATCGTGATTTGATCTAATAATCAGAGTGGTAGAAACAATTTTTCACTTATAAAATGCAAAAAGAAATTAAAATAATGTTTATCATTTGTTGGTATCACTGCCGTCGAATAAATGCGTCTTCCATGATTTGCAACTGTGTAGTTTTGTATCAACTATGATCAAGTATTTATTGCACAATACATCTCATAGAACTAAAGAAAATAATGAATAAAGCAATAAAATGCAAAAGAATGCCTAAGGATTGAAACACAGGAATTATATTACCGATATATAAAAGTGAAGACAAAAGAGATTGTGGAAACATCAAGAAAACTAAAACTTTAATAATTGCAAACGAGGATAAAATACATAGTATTAAATTAAATGGACAAAATATAGAGCAAGTAGATAGTTTCAAATATTTAGGCACGATAATAGAGAAAAATGGAGAGTTGGATAAGTAGATAAATGAAAGATTAAATAAAACTGGAAGAATATATAATATGATGACACATTTCGTGGAAAAAGGGGAATACAGAAGAATGTTAAAACAGAAGTAGTGAAAAGAAAATAGTAGAAGGGCAATTAAGATGATTCGGACACGTTTACTGCATGCCTGTAACATCAGGAAAGAGTGTAAGGGGAAGACCAAGGAAAATGGAATGATGTACTAAAGCAGGAATTGGAAAAAAGACATGTAAAATGGGAGAAAAGCAGGAAAATGATTAAATTAACGTAATGTATTAAACTCAATGTACACCTTACACCTAACGGTAAAAAGGTTTTTAGATTAAATACAATAAATAATGTCTACACAACCAAGATCAGCTTGTTGTCATTTATACTTTTTATAGAATTGACAACGTCACTTAATAAACTATCTGCTTCTTTTCTCATTACCGGAAGCAAAACGGTGGCTATTGGACATGAACAATGCCTGCCTACAACAGTGTAAACTCCCTAACATCTGGGAAAAAGCCAAGATCATAGCTATCCTCAAACCAGGCAAAAAAGAAGCTAATAACCAAAAGAGCTACCGCCCGAACTCGCTGCTATGCCACACGTATAAAATCTTTGAAAGATTAATATACAATCGACTTTCACTGACTGTAGATCCAATCGTTATACCACAACAGGCTGGATTTTGCCCCGATACGGCCCAAGTGTTCAATCTAACTCAGTACTTTGAGGACGGTTTCCAAGGGGGATATATAACTGGTGCAGTTTTCATCGACCTCACAGCATATGACACCATCAACCTCCGACTCCTGATGCAGAAGATATATCATACAACGAAAGATATTAATCTTACAAACATCATCAGGAACCTGCTCCAGAACTGGAGGTTCCTGGTGGAGTTCCAGGGAAAGCGAAGTAGGTGGAGGAACCAGAGAAACGGTCTGATACTCTTCAATATATATACCAACGACCAACCCCTCCCTGAAGGTACAAAAAGCTATTTATATACAGACGATAGGGCAATCACATCACAAGGGAAAACATGCGAAGAGGTGGAACAACGACCGAGTGCGGCCCTAGTAGAGTTGGATTCGTACTATAGAAATAACCAGCTGAAGCCAAATCCAACAAAAACGCAGGTATGTGCCTTCCATCTTAAGAACAAGCAGGCCGGCAGAAAACTACAGATCGAATGGAAGGGAGTACCATTGGAGCAGTGCCCTAATCCTAAATGCCTGGGCCTAACATTGAACAAGGGCCTTAACATTCAAGCGTCACTGCCTTAACACCAAACTAAAAGTCAGCGGAAGAAATAATATAGTCCGCAAGCTGACAAGCTCTGATTGGAGAGCCTAACCCAGGGTTCTCAAAACCTCAGCACTCGCCGTCTGTCACTCCGCCGGCGAGTATGCATGCCCGGTCTGATATAGCTCAGCGCATGCAAAACAAGTTGATGTCGCCCTCAACGAGACATGCCGGATCATCACCGGATGCTTGAAGCCAACACCCCTAAACAAGATCCTCCACCTAGCCGGCATCGCTCCTCCTGCCATCCGTAGGGAAGCAGCTGCACTCAAAGAACGATCCAAAGCATCAGTATCTGAACGCCACTCTCTCCACGGTCTCCAGCCGGCCCATCAGCGATTAAAATCAAGGCGAGGAACCTAAAACCAGAGTGGACCTCTGGGGGAAGACCTCAAACCAACATTGGATGAAGCCGAATGAAGAACTGGCACCAGGGGGCGGCGAAAACTGGGAAATCTGGAAGGCGCTAAACAGACTGCGGACGGACACAGCGAGATCGAGAGATGCCCTAAATAAGTGGGGCTACCCTGTGGACTCCAATCTCTGCGATTGTGGAGAACTGAAAACCACGCAACATATGTATACTTGCCCGCTGTGCCCCGCTAGATGTACCATGGAAGACCTTATAGCAGCGAAGCCGAACGCAATTGACGTCGCCCGTTTCTGGGCAAAAAATGTTTAGTTCACGTCTGAAGTGACGATAGACATGTAGTGTTCTCTTTTTTTCTTTTCTTAATTAACTTGTGATACTTCTGACACGAATAAATAATACTCTTATTTCCAATTAATCTGAAACACATTTGATAAAATACTTACCTAAGCAAGATAAAAGTTAATTTTGATATAACGTTAAATAACTATGAACCTCCGATTGCATCTATATTTTATACCTCAAAGATAACTAATTAATATCAAGTTCGAAACGTTGTTAACCCCCTTTTGAAATTCGCGAAAGGACAAGCAGCACGTAACTACATTATGTCATCGGTAAGTTCGTTAATTTCTGTTAAAGTTACTTTAACGCATTACTGAAGTATAAGGTATGTATGAGGGAGTTTAAAGTTTGACTCTGTTAAACATAGACTTAGTTTGTATGCGGGGAAAATGAGCCGAACTTACCACATAAAATGATCTTAAATAATTGATGGTTCCGCATGTTTCATACATCATAGCAATTTCAAAGCAATTGTGTATGCAAGAGGCAAGTTTTCTATCTTTTGGTTAGTTAGTTGGGAGATATTTTTATTAGGATAAAGATACAGTTTTAATAACAATCTTTATTTGTTGGTATTTTTGGATCGAGTAGTCTGATCAAAGCGCCTTCTATTCCAAGATGGCCGCCGTTGGAGATCTGATGAAGATCTTTCTAGACGAGCTCCGGTGACGTATCTAATATAAGGTTCTTTTTGCAGGTAACACGGAGCCTTCGTAGAGGGCTTAGGAGAGGCGGCACCGATTTTAATATTGTCATAGATGTAACTGCCATCTGTCAACACGGTTGCCAACTGTTTGTAGTGACAGATATTACTAGAAGTGCGCAATATTAATTATCAGACATTGGAGACGGTGCAATAAATCAATCCCTCCACGTGTGCCCGCAAACATCTGAGATCTGTTGTTTATCAGCAACTTCGATTAGATTTAGATTGTAGACATGAGAAATATTGATTTTGGACTTTTTTTTCTATATTTCAGATACAAGGGTTTTTCTCCAAAAATTAATCTAGTCTAGGAATGTCTGAAACCATTGCCAGATGGCAGTTACGTCGTTGACAGGTGACAGATACATTGTTGACATGTCAAAAGGGTGCCCTTACTCCTAAGCGTTGACATTTCTTGCTTGGAAAAAATTGAAATTCTTATTATGCTATTTTATGGTTTGACTTTTAGGATTGAATATTTCCGAAATTTTTTTTAATTTATTTTTTAAATTATTTTGACCAATGGACACCTAAATTTTTTCCCTAAAACTCAGGAATAGCCTGTATATTAACTATTAATTGCATAAATTTAGTTAGTATTTTTCCTCATTAAAAAGTTTGATAAGTTTCAGCGGCTCAGAAAATATCCATAATTGGGTTTTTCTGTATCACTTCCAAATTAGAAACTTTTTTGAGGAGTTTAATTCGCATTATTCTATAATGGAAAAAACGGTAAATAGAAAAAGGAAAACCACAGCACTTATTCAATGCGAAAATTGAATTCGCCACAAAGCTATAAATCAGTGGCGTGCCACAACTAATTACGAGGAACAATTGAAGACAAAAGAAATGAAACGTAATTAACGCGTATTTTTTATACAGAAACAAAATAAAATCTATCCCTTCTGCTAACTCAGTTACCTAGGGATAATATACAGTGTCTTGCAACAGTGGCGCCGTGTTCCATATCTTTATTTAGGAAAGAGATAGGAATACAATTTTCTATAATGTTACCTTATTGATCGAGCTCGACAAAATAAAAAAAATTCAGTCACACAGGGTGTTCAATTTTTTTCTGGACGGGTCCCAACATTGTTTTTATAAATGGCAATCTGTATTTTTTCACTTTTTCTACATGAAAAATAAAAGATATTTTATGCATGTTTATATTTCGAAAATATTGACGGTTTTCGAGATTTTTTTTTCCAATATTCGTCACTCAGAATATTTGAAATTATGAAGTTATGCCAAGTCCCATTAAAACTTATTTTTGGTTAAATATTCTACATGGTGACTCTCTCAAACGATGTATCTGAAATCGACCTGTGATGTGTGTGAAAATTTGCAGAATCTTCTTTATTTCAAAAGGAACACCCTGTATATTATCGATCCATAAAAAGCGCCAACAGAGGCTCTACAAATTTCATCAAGTATTTTAAAACAGCTCTTTTTTTAGAAAAATGTCAAATATTCATATTTTTGCGCCATAATCTCAATGAACGACTTTTTTAACTGATAAGACTGATAAGAATATACAAATAACTGATAAGAATATATAAACAACTGATAAGAATATACAAAGATATCTTGTTTTAATTCGGGAAATGGCAACTCTTCGTATTTCATCGCCATAATCAAATATTTGCCTGCAATAATAAGTATTGAAATCTTTAGTGAATATAAAATATTTTTTGAAAATCAAGTAGTCTGGCAATTGACAGATCAAAATATTTGCCTGCAATAATAAGTATTGAAATCTTCAGTGAATCGTGAAGTTGAATTTTAGATATAATTTCATCAGAATGTTGATTTCAAGAACTGATTTGATTATGATTTTCATATTAGGTGAATCATACAGGAATTGTTTATTAGCAACTTTAATTAAACTTTAAATAAATAAATAAAAGCCTGGAACTTAAGCTTAGACTTTAATTTATGAATATAATACACCAATACACAAAAAAAAATATTTGTTTGGACACCTTATAATGTAGATAATTGAAACAAGATATCTTTGTATATTCTTATCAGTCGTCAAAAAAGTCCATTGAGATTATGCCATAAAAATATGAACATTTGCCATTTTTCTAAAAAAGAGCTGTTTTAAGAAAAACTAGTGAACTTAGCTATAGGGAATACTAGATAAAATTTGTAGAACCTTTGTTGGCGCTTTTTTGGGATCGATAATATACAGGGTATTCCATTTGAAATAAGGAAGATTCTGCAAATTTTTATTGACAATGTGTGGCAAGCTGTTTATCATACCCTGTATATCACAGTTCGATTTCAGATACATCGTTTGGGAGAGTCAGTAATGTAGAATATTTGACCAAAAATAAATTTTAATGGGACTTGGCATAACTTCATAATTTCAAATATTCTAAGTGACGAATATTGAAAAAAAGACTTGTCATTCTAAAAATCTCGAAAACCGACAATATTTTCGAAAAATAAACATGTGTAAAGTATCTTTTATTTTTCATGTAGAAACCGAAAAAGTGATAAAAAATACAGGATGCCATTTAAAAAAACAAAGTTGGTACCCGCTCAGAAAAAATTGAACACCCTGTGCGACTGTAATTCCTATATCTTTTCTAAATAGAGATATGGAACACGGCGCCACTGTTGCACGACCCTGTATAAGAGTTGCATTGGATAATTTCGTTTTAGAATTTTGCACCCTTAAGCCTTATAGAAAGAACTTTTATTGGTTTTAAAACTAAATTTCAACAATTTAATTCGTTAATTTGGCATTTTTTACGATTCCAGTATAGTTTGTCCATTTTTAATTGGAGACGTATAAAAACAAAATTCCCAGATGTGCCGACAAGTTGCTTTGATCGGCACATTGGCGTGCTATTTTATTTTTTATATACGTTAAAAAATATAATGTAAAGGCAATCGGATTATCATAAATTGGATGGCGTTATGCATTAATAGACCAAGCGCAAATGAGATTATGTGATGTCAACTAGTATAACACTAAGATATAAAACAAGATCCTTTGTTAATCCTAAATATGCCATGGCCGGTTCATTATTTTTCGAAATAATATAGCCCAAAGAGTTTCTGGACTTGTAAGTATGTAATTTTATTTCAACTCTTCAAACTCTAAGAACTAGCAGGAAGCAGCAAATACAAGGTAACCTAATTATACAGTCAACTTTTGTCTTGGCTAGTTATTAGCCAATTATTAAGGTGATTAGTGCTGGAACAGCTCAGTTCCCTTCTAATCTCCGACATAAACATTTTAACAACTTAGAAGAAAATTGAAAGATTAACAAGGATTAAGGAACAATGAAAGTTGGTCGAAGAAAAAGCAAAAATATTTATAAATTGTACGGAAAAAAACAGAAAAAAATCTTAAGCAAAATTAATTTAAATCCGAAGGTCTCTTTCTCGTCGAAACCGATTTTATAGCTAGTGTTAGTGTAAAGCGTAATTCTTGATTAAAATATATTGCATATACTCAAAGGAATTATCTAGTAACAGTTTTACACAATTAGAGACAGTTTGTATACGTAGCTATAAATTTTAGTGTAAAATACTTTCAAAAATTGTTATTTTTTAACACTCATTTCTAGACCTCTATAATTAAACAGGTCAGGTCAGGTTCCAATTGCTCTTTTATTATTAAATTCTACATTTGTTTAACCATTAACATCATTTTTAATTGATTCTTTTGCAAACATATATTGGATATATGTAGCTTTTATTAAATTAGCAATAAAAAAACCCCAACCAGTTGCGTTTATTATTGGAAAATTCATCTACAGTTGCGAGATAACACAAAAATACGGTAATACGGTGTCTGATTGAAATTCAGTGCATCGACTTTGCGGAATATCGGCTTATTTGTTGTTCGCTATACCGTTTCACTAGGTTATTGTTTGAAAATTCTTTTTGAGGGATGCGTCGCTCCGAGATGGTTGCGTCCAGACAGTTTTTTCTTCTTCTTCATTACAGAGTTTATGAATTGGTTTATTTTTAAAGATGCCCATGATTTTTAACTGTTTTCCTAGGATACAGTGACCGATTACATACTAATTTGCACTATTTCTCATGCGGTTTGACTGTCATGTTTTTGCAAAGCAACGCAACTCGAGTAAGACTGATAGTATATTCTTATCCATCTATTTAAAGCTATTTAAACCCGTTCCTAAAGAAGATACTGTCCGAAAAATCATAAAAAGGAAACAATTGTTGTAAACAAAAGTAAAACGAGTTCCAAGAATCTCCAACGCCTGGCACGGGCTTACCGTTACAAAACTAAATGCTCCAGAATCGTAGATCAATAGGCGATATCAATGCTAGTATTTTAGGAAAGGGATTTTTTGTAATAAAGTAAAATTTAACTCTTAAATGCATTAGTAGGTAATTATAAGTTTCAAGAAAAACTTAAAGTTAAAAGGCTTTAATTTTTTTTTTATTATTATTATTAATCACCCATAAAGGTATTTAGTATATTACAATCTGGTCAACAGTGACCAATGAGCAATTTAATTCTAACTTAATCTAATAGCGTTTGAAACTTAAAACTCATCAGCGTTCCTTAGATTCTGAAGAATGGATTGCACTAAACTTTAACGTGCACACACAAGCTCTGATTTTGCACTAAAAACACTAAACTAACTCTTAAGTGTTCTTTCTAACCCAGTATTGTCAAGGAGCTGGATAGCCTCGACATTGACATGATGATGAAGTCTTTCTTCATGACTCTTGGCTAATTTCTTGATGGTCTGGTCAACAGTGTCCATTTCTAGATCCCTATAGAGCTCACTATTGCGAATGTACCAAGGGGCATCTACTATGTTCCTCAGTGCTTTGTTTTGAAATCTTTGGATGATTGCTAAGTTGCTTGTTTTGGAGCATCCCCATAGTTGGATACCATAGGTCCATACAGGGTTAAGTATCTGATTATAAAGCATAAGCTTATTATGTAGAGACAGAGTGGAGTTTCTTCCAATTAGCCAGTACATTTTTCTATATTTCAGTCCAAGTTATTCTCTTTTCTTTTTAACATGCACTATCCATCGGAATGTGGCGTCTAAGGTAATAGCTATTTTGCTGTTTGAATATGGAATCAGGGTATTGTTTATTCTGATTGAAATATGATCTATTCTTTTGTTTGTAAAGTTAATGTGGAGTGATTTAGTTTCATTAAGTTTAATTTTCCATCTCTTCGTCCAGTCATAAATAAGGTGGACAGCTGTTTGCAGCTTGTGGGTTGCTTCTTCATTGCTCTTTCCTACTGCTAGAATAGCTAGAATGCTAGAATAGCAGTGTCGTCGGCGAAGGTGGCTATGGTATTGTTTTGTAACTCTGGAATATCACGTGTGTATAGTAAGTATAGGACAGGTCCTAGGACACTTCCTTGCGTTACTCCAGCCTTTTTTTGTGTGTGGAGGGGAAACCGCATGGCACCTGCCTTTTTGTTTATTGGACAGGTAGTGTGGGGCGCTACTCCCACTAAAACCCCTCCGTTCTTCTTTCAATCGCTGGAACCGCAGTTTTCCGGCATACCTCGGCGTCTGGAGTTTTCACCTTTTCCATCTATACCTACCTTTGTCTGATTCTTTCCTCCGTTTCTTTAGTGCTCATGACCATTTTTTGTACTATCTTCCATTTATCCTTGCTCTCGAGCATTGTGTTTGTCATGTTGGCTTCGCATAAGTTCCGCGTTAGCTCCATATAAGCCCTATTTCTTATTTGGTCCCATCTCGGACAGGAGAACATTGTGTGACCTGGCGTGTCTGCCTCCCCGCAGTACTCACAATTGTTGTTCTGCTCTTTCCCGATTCGTAAGGTGTATTCCTTGAAGGATCCATGTCCTGTCAGCACCTGGGTAAGGTAGTAATCGAGTTCCCTGTGCCCACACTCTACCCACTCACTAATCTCAGGAATTAACCTCTTGGTCCACTGAGCCGTCTCTACGTGGTCCGCCCACTCTGCTTGCCATGCTCTCAGGTTCCTGTCCCGTTCTTCCTTCCTCCGGATCTGGTCCTGTCCGACGTTCCCTTGGTGCACCATCACTCGTTCATCCACCATTAGGTGTATCGGGACTATTCCGGTGATTACTTGCAATGCCTTAACGGACGCGGTTCTGAAGGCGCAGGCCACCCTCAACAGGCATTTCCTCTGTACGGATTCCATCGCCTTCTTGTTCCGTATCGTTTTTAGGGCTCCTGCCCAAATTGGTGCTCCGTACAATAGTATCGAGTGGGCCACCCCACTCATTACCTCCCTCTTCCTTGTCCGGGGACCCCATATGTTTGGCATTAGCCTGTTTAGTGTCTCGGCTCTTCCCTCTGCTTTTTTGCATGCATCTCTAACATCCCTTCCGTCAAATACGATACCTAGGTAGGAGAAATTTAACGGATCTTCAAGTCCAGCAAATGGTAAACTGACGTCCTAGTCTCAAAATTCCAACAAAAGATACTGAAATTGGACCCTATGTTTTTTAGCGGTTAAAATATTTACCATTATTTATGACTTATCTTGTATAACTTCCGAATACCCCAAAAATTATTTTTAGTCCACTTACGTTTACATATATTATCTAATAGAAATTCAACACGCTGATAACAAATATATATGAAAGAGGAACCTTAGTTAATTAGTTCTTTTGTTTTACGAAAACAACAAACAAATCAAAACCCATCGCTGTACAAAAAAAAACGTATTTAGAGAGGATAAACCGAAAAACGGCAACAAAAGCTCGTTCCATTCTCCGATTTGACAAATACAAGTACATTTCCATTGATCTCTCTACTTTAACAAAGTAAAAAGGTAAAAATAAAAATGTGTAGTTGATCGTGATTTAACGAAATTAATGCAATTATAGACCCAGGAAATATGCTCTCTACTAAAAGCTGATCATTTAAAAGGAGAAATAGGAAAAATACATTCAGATACAATTAACAGTTTGGTCTACAGAGTGGGTTGTCTGGGGAATTGACATTTTTAGACAAAGACAGCGTAATTTAAGGAAAAATCTTGCATCTCTAGGAAAGTATGCTTCAGTTTGAATTTCGAAGAAAATGTAGACTTTCACTCGATACTGAAAAAATAATTGAAAGGACCAAATACTCCAGCAAGCATTCTTCCATGTATAAATATCTCTGCAGAACAATTTGCATACTCAGGTAAACACGATTGGGTTATGTAGACAAAATGTCAAGATGACCAATTGTGACTCGAATAATAAAAGATTTGAAGTCTATTTTTGTCCACAAAGGAATTTCCATTCATTTCCACACAATTCAGTTTATGTGAATATTAAAATTTTCTGAAAGACTAAAAAATCGATTCCTTAGTACTCCTCAATGCGATGGCTACTCAGGGGCAATTCGTAAAACAAATTACTAATAAATAGGGGACTACAAATGGCTCTCTACAAGAAAATACATTTTTATGATAATAGAAATCGAAAAATACTCCAAAAAATGGTTTTTCGTTTTTTTGTTTCCGCGTTTATAGAGATGAACCCATTTATAGACTATGTAATGGAGAGGAATAAACTGTCCCTAATTTTATGAGGACATTGTCATTTCAAAATTGCCTTTAATAAAAATTATGTATAAAATGATGGAAACGGTCAAAGAAAGATTTTTTAATAAGCGATTATACAACTCATCATAAATTTAGCCAATAGCAGTTGCAATTTTTACTTAGTTACCATGTATTGATAAGCGAATATACCCTTGACGACGTTGTATAACCGTTTTTGATTTTCGCATCCTTCCACCTTGAAAAGTTTGTCATCGTAACAATACGTTTGACGTTTATAATGAGCAAACGTCACCAAAAATAATTATATAATTCGTTATATAATCGTATCGAATATCACGCGAGCATACGAAAATAATCGATTAGACAGAAATACTATCAGTAGTAATATCACAAGAGCTTCGAAAATAATCGATTATACTTCCTCCTCGCTCGACGTATTTTTTTTAAAACACCACTCGAGCTCCGCTTTCGTGGTGTTTCGCCAAATACGTCTCGTGACTCGGAAGTATAATCGATTATTTTCGAAGCTCTTGTGATATTACTACTGATAGTATTTCTGTCAAATGTCAAATGATAAAAATACGCCCTTCTGTTCACTGTAAAATAATACAGATTGGTTGATAGCTAATAGAATACATTACTTTAGACCAACAAATGTTTATTTCATACTACTAAAATCCTAGGAACATATTCTTTGGATATAAGTATATGGAGACTCAATATAATTATTATAAATTAAAAAAAAGTGGCCCTAAACAATTTGTCAAAACAAGGTTTTTGTCAGAAAAAAAAAATAAGAAAAGGTTTGAAGGCAAAAAAAAATTTTGTTTAAAAAAATAGCAAACAATTGAACAAAATTAGGCGAAAAAGAAATCAGGGAAAAATGTATTAAAGACGAAAAAAAATTAGATTGACGAAAAAATTTAGAACAAAATTAGCTGCAAAAAAATTCTCTAAATACGAATTTTGCCGAAAATTATCTAAATGGCTAAAGAAGATTTGCAAAAACAAGAAAATTTACGAAAAGATTTTTCTAAATTGGCAAAAAATTCTCAGTTCATAAAAAAATTTAGAAAGTGTCGAAAAAATTAGCTGAGTATTGTGAAAAAAAATAAGTCTCAAATTTGGCAAAAAATTGGTAAATTAAAATTAAAAATTAAAAAAAATATTTTGAGGTCAAAGAAAATTTTTTGAAATGCCGAAAAAAAATTTCAAAGGAAAGAATAATTCATCTATTATTTTTAATTCGTAAAAACAGCTGCTAAAAAATCAACCAAATTCTTGGACATACATTTCAAATTTGTGTTCAAATTATTCACTGTTTAAATTATTGCATTATTAAATAATTCGTTGAAACAAAAAAAAATGGTTGAGAAAATTTGTCAGAAAAAATTTAAGTTTGTAAATTATTTTTACTTTTTAGCTGAGGTTTCTCCATCTGATCCAAATACACTTAAAGTAAAGAATAATTTTGTTTATAGTGATTTCATATCTTTTTGTACCCATACAGCATTTTTATTTGACAAAGTGTTAAAGTGAGGAAATCAGTATTCAAAAGAAAACACTCCTCGGTAGTAAAACTTTTGGATGGCATATAAGAGGAAAATTTGACTCATAAGAGAGTGGAAGGTAACGGTAAAAATCTTGAGATCTTTTTATCCAGTCTATAACTTACAGAATAAAGTAGTTCGGTTGGAAAAACGCACAATTTACATTCCGAACTGCTTAAAAGTATCCACATTACAATAAAGTGAAAATAATAAAACTTTCAAATGGCGCATAATAATATTCGTATAAAGTTTTATGAATAAAAGTTTGTATATTTATAAGCAAAGGTAGCTTATGCTTTTAAAATTCGGAATAAGCATTGATTCATAGTTTAAACCAGTTTAAACTATTATATACTAATATATTTTTCGAAAGTAATATCATTTTATTGAAGAGAGGATTATATTCTATTCTTCCTAAAAAGTTGGATTTTTGAAAATCGGTTATTTTAAAAAATATGGAACTATGTTATCTACCTGTTTTAATCCCAGAATTATCAACTTCCTGTTTAAAATAATAAACTCTGCAATGGACTACCTCTCCACCTCTCCAGGCTACTGAAGCGATATGGTAAAATTTTCGCTGGAGTCCCGCCGGAGTGTCTTCGTCCCATAATAAAACGATTGCGTAGTATTCTTGCAATTTTAATGAAGCAGAGCTCGATTTCCTTTTATTGGCGCACACCTGCAAATTCCTTCGTTTCGCATTACGAGCTTCCCTACTAGACTTGAAGATAATATGTTTAAATGGATCAAAAATTATTTTCCACTTCATAAAATACCTCTCTCGCGTTTTTTCTGCAACGGTCTTCCACACTGTCTTCACACCTAATTCTTTGTAATTTTCACCGTTTCCTTTCTTCATATTTCACGCCCAATCTTTCAGGATTAGGTTTAGTTCTAAACATGTAGTTTCCACAAGCTCGTATTTCTTTTCCTTGCAGAATTCCGTAAACTATTTCCATATTAACGTATGGTATTGTACAGAACACTTTTCTCAATCGCCAGATTAATATTAGTTATAGAATCACTTCCAAAGCGACTCATTTTAACTACATAAGCTGACTAGCTAGTACTGTTTAAAAACAATATTACAAAACTTATTGACAATAAAATCAAAAAAATTGTGTTTAGCTTCGTTTTCTGGTGTCCTAGGAGACCATAATTACTTGTTATCAAAGTTATTGTAATTTTTGTTGACATCAGCTGTCAAGTTTTGCCGCGGGTAAACTCGAAAAAACTACTGACAGGAGCTGTCATACAATTTTTTCATCTAGACACCATTTCTAATTCAAAATTGCGCGTTTGTGATTGGTGGAAATCAAGACGGGGGAAATAGTCAATGAAAATAAACAGTTTCATACTTTCGGGACTAAAGTGATTAAGTGTCATTTTTTATCCCTCCTGGATTAAATTACAACATGGCCGGTGATCAGCAATCTTCTCCCCCTGTACAGTACATAATCAGGACAAACGTTGACTCCATGGCGACATATGACGGTAATAAAAATAAAAGTAATAAAACGATAACTCTCCGTTGTTTCATCGTGGCCGAAATGAAATTATCACGGTCTAAAATATTACAACTGCTGGGTTGGAATCTGCTATGAACCAATTCGGCATGCGAGATCTCTATTAAATATTACCTGACTTGAGATAAATTTTAAAAAAAATAACCTTTTTAGTTAACAATATAAGAAGAAATTTAATAGGGCCAAATCGGGCCGTATTGGGGGCCAGTTTGTGGGTCCTCTTTATCAAATAATTCTTTCTAAATAATTAAGCCAAATAAAATAATAATATCACACTGAAACCAGCGTCAGAATAGGAGGGAAATTTTCAAAGATCCTTCAGGTTAAAAAAATTTATAAAAAAAATCAATGCCTTGATAGATGTAAATAACAGTAGATCTGAATTGAAAGTAGTTACCTATAGGAAGACGCGGAAAGTATGTCTTGAGATAAAACAAGGTAAATATTTTGTAAAAACTAGCGAAGAAGGCAAAAGTTCGGCGTTTGAAGGAATCTAAAAATACGCATTTATTGGACCTAGTGTATTATTCGATAGCTAGATATGGATCGTGAAGTAGTAAACTATTTGAAGTGTGAGTAAGAGAAGTTCTTAAAAAAACTTTAGCGGTAAAAAGTTGAAATAATTTGAGAAAGAAGCTAGTGCAGTTACAAATATTTATTATCCAAATCAAGAGCTAAAGGAACTATATCACAGATTATAAATATATAAATTCATTATATGACAGTCCTCTTAAGCACGTTTCAACATTAATTATAGGAAATTATTGCTGCCTAGAATTAAAATAAAATATTTGAGTCAACAACGGGGAAAATCGCTTTTACACTAGACAATTATTTTGACGAAAATATTTTTTAACCAATAAGAAGCTTTCGTTTCAGCTCGTTACTATAGCAACCACAATACTTTGCGGAAGTTTTTTCCTCCTGGGTACTCTGAGCCTGATTACAGCCCAGATTAGAAATGTACAGTTATGAAGCTCCGCCCATTTCCTTTGATGTTTCGATTGCAGTCTCTATGACCTTGGACCTTTAAATTGGAGTGCACCCATGTTGTCAGTTCTGAAACGAACATCCGAGTACAGTGTTGCCTTTTCATGTAACGTATAAATTTAATTTATCAATTGCCATTAGTGTCAGAAATAAGAAATATATTTATAAAATATTGTGTTTTTGCTGTTCTGAAAATAATATTTTTCTGTAGCCGTCTCGAAAACAAAATTTTCAGTATGATTTATTAAATCGAAAGTACCACTTTACACAAAAAATCCTATTTTCGGGACGATTTTTTTCACTTTCGGAACGATTTCTTTACTTTCGGTATGATTCGTGTTACTTTCGGAACGATTTTGGATATTTAGTAGGCGGTTTTGACAATATCATGAACTTGTATTTTATTCTGACAGCGCCTGTCATGTAACATTGGTGTGTTTTTTCGCTTTTCAAATCAAAAAAATGGAAATAAGTAGTGAAATAATTCCACATGAGATTAGTGAATCTGCTAAAGCGGTTACTTATGAAGTATTGCATAAGTAATGAATTCATAAGAGTGATTGTTATATAATTGTCTAGATATATAAAGTTCATACGTTATTATCCATCGATATCCTTTTTAACATAAGAAAAAAATATTGTACGTAACACGATCCAAAAGTGATTTTACGGGACTCGCAGGATTCCTGGAAATTTCCTACTCATCCCGCAAAATATCACTTTCGGAACTTGTTACGTAAATTACTATTAATAAAAATTGGAACCTTAAAATCAAAGTAAACTGTTAATACAATGATTTCATGAACTGGCCAATGCACTAGTATGCAAGCCATAACCGAAGAAAGAAGAAGAAGAAGAATGATTTCGTGAAAGAGTCAAAAGATCACAAACACACAGACTGTTGACCAGTGTTGCCGTTTGGTTGGAAATTTCTCCCTTGGGTGGAAATTTTAACTCTGGTGGGAATTTTTGGTGGATTCATATTTCCATAATGACATTTTTTCCAATTAATTTTGTTTTTCTTCTTTTTAATAATACAAAACAATACTACCGTCAACTACATGAATGATACTTTAATCTTAACTGAATTTACTGAAAGTGAAGTCTGTGAAACTCTCAAAAAAATTAAGACAAAAACTACAATGGGACCGGATAAAACACCAGCTTTTTTGATTCATTACTTTTCAACCTCTCAATAAAATACCAACAATTCCCAGTTTTGAGACAGTCTAAGTTAATACCTGTTTTCAAAAAAGAAGACAAACATGACATCGAAATCTATCGCCCTATTACTATAGTTAATAATTTCTCAAAATCTTTTGAAATCCTGCTCAATAAACCACTTTCCATGTAAAAAATCAAATTACAGAGTTACAACATGGCTTCTTCAAAGGTAGGTCAACTACCACCAATCTCTTCTGTATTACCCAGTAAATAACCAACACATTCGAAAATAATGCCCAGGTTGGTGTCATATACACGGACTTCTCCAAAGCCTTCGATAAGCTTGATCATAATATATTATTACTCAGTAAATTGAATGCCTTCGGGCTCTCAGGGAACCTGAATACGTTTTTTACTTCCTATCTGAAAAACCGTCTATGTAGAGTGTCATGGTCAGAATTCCATTTTATTTACACCAACATCTGTCATCCCACAAGGTTCTGTTTTGGGACCACTTTTTTTCAATTTATTCATAAATGACATTATTGAGGGCCTCGAAGTCAATTGTTTATTTTATTTGAAATTATATAAAAAAAGTAACTTCTTGAATGATTGTGCCACTTTACAAAATGTCCCAGATAAATTATATACTTGGTGCAAAAAAAAACCGCCTTCTGTTAAATGCTAATAAGTGCTCAATTGTGACAATCACTCGAAAACAGAATAAAATAACTTATAATTACTCAATCCACAATGGTATGCTCCCTAAATCAAATTCTGTTCGTGACCTTGGCATATAAATAAAGTCACCAATGAATGTTCAAGGGCCTTAGGTTTCATTATCAGAAATACTCGGGATTTCACGAATAAGAATACACTGCTCCTGTTATATAATTTGTATGTTCGATCTAAAACAGAGTATGCATCTATCATTTGATGTCCATATTATAATGTTCATTCAAATAGCCTTGAACGAAATATCTCTCTTTCAAGGAAGATGGAATACCAAATACAGCTTTATTAGAGAGACATAACTTTACTTCTCTTGCAAGTAGGAGGAACACAGCTGCTTTGATTTTTCTTTATAAGGTGATCCATGGCTAAATCGACAGTAATGCTGTTTTGAATATGTTCAATTTTCATGTTCCAAGAGTAAATTCAAGGCAGAACAATCTATTTCATCTCGAAGCCCCTAGAACAAATGTACAGAAAAACTCACCCTTATTCAGAATTTGCAACAACTGCAATGCTATCAATGATAGGTGTGACATATTTTCTTGCAGCGTTGATCATTAAAAAAAATCAGATTTTAATATTTTTTGTATTTTATTTACTGATTTATAAATTTCATTTGTATGTGAGTTCCCATCCTGTAAATGGATTTCTGCTGGGTGGTGTAAATAAAAAAAAATAAAAAATAAATAGGTAATATTTATTAGTATTACGAAAAAAAGTTCTGCGTCACTTGGAAATCCACAATCAAGCATCAAAATTGTAAATACATTGGTTTTTGGATTATTTATTGAATAAGTGCAATGATTTATACTTTTTGTCAATTCATATTTTGCTTTACCTATATATCTAAATTTAAAAGTATTTTACAAATTCCTGATATTTTATTAATAAGTGATGCAGGACTTTTTTTATCATGAATAACTTAGGTACACACAGTACATTAATAATTTAATATATTGTGTAATGTTTGGTTTGGCTTATTGCTTAATTTTACACTTTTGATTCGGCAACACTGCTGCTGACAGCCTTCAAAGTGGGTTTTAACTCTATCTCTGTCTAATTTCGTTTGTGTTGTCTTACCTTCCTTCTCTAGTTCTTTAATCTGTGACTATATACTATTACCAAGAAAATTACTAAAAAGTAGGTACGATTGGGAGACAAAAAGAAGAGGTAGAGAAAGAAAATCAGCCGACGATAAAAAGTGACGATAGTAAAGTCCATCCAAGGCTTACTAGGCATACTGTATTATATGCTGAGCAAGTTTAAATTTAAATACATCTGGAATTTTGACTATTTCAATATCTATTCCATCTGTATATCTGTACGCTAAAATTATTGTCGCTAAATAATGAAATAAATTCTTACAATATTAAAAGTATTTCCCAACACTATTCACTGGCAGAAAGTAAACCTCTTTATTGTCATAATTCATTTTTGCGGAACCTATCATGCAAAATCAAAACTTGATCCTATTAGCGTTGCTATTGCGGTGTAACTTAAAATGTAGGAATCTCTAGCGAGAAACACGCAAAATTCAGTGAGAATCTCGCACCTCCTTTGCCACTCAACTAATACTTCTGAGAGTTCTAAGCCTTTACTCAGAATATCTCTCTCGACATTATTCACAGTACGTTTAACTCTCCAAGCGAGACTGCGAGCTGCCTCAGAAAAGAGACTCGCGTTTTTAGGCTTGGAATAAGCATCGAAAGAAATAAGTGCATTTTCTTTAAAACTGGTTAATCTTATGTTTTCTTTTTGATTTCAATCAACTCGATAAATTTCGTTTCGACTTGCCAAATCGTTTCGAATTGTACCCTAATTATTTTCTACTACTAAATAATTAGTGCTTAGTAAAATAGATGGTAATGATTTAAAGTGGACTGTCATCTGTCAATATAAAAAAGAAACATCCCCAAAACTGTTAATTTTGCGAGTAGTTTTTGGTAAACAAACAGTTTAAGCTCGTCGTGACACATCGTGTTAAATGAAGATTGACTGAAAAAATGGTAGTGTACAATAATAATAATAATAATATACACTCTACAATCTGTCTAAAATTAATCTGTTTAAATGAATAGTTTGGCCCTGGTCTATTTGAATCAGAAGAAAAATTTTGTGAGTAACATAAAACTGCAGTACAAATTGTTATATATGACTGTCTCTGTCTCACAATTTGATTGCCACTAATGTAATTCGATTGGATAAGAACAAACTAAGTTTTCCTTTACGTTTAGATGAAGATAAAACTTCCAAACGCCTGGGTAACCTAATACAAATAAGTAAAGGGCCATTTGTGGATTGTCGATTTTCTTTAAGATCTAATAATTCTTAATCAACGTTTCTAAAAAGGGTAGCGCTGTTTTGTATCAGTGAACAAATTTAATGTCAGTCAATTTTTTTTTATATTCCAAGTTTAAGTTTCAATAAATGCACTTAATTCTAACACAAGCAAAAAATTAGTTATAATATAATTTAAATCTGAAGGCACAAAATATAAAAATTTTACTTAATTCAGCAAAAATATCGTGCAAGGTTTAAGAAGAAATGTAAAATTGTCCTGCATTTGGGTCGCTGAAAATTTTTAAACAAATTCCTAGAAATTTTTGCAGGTGTGCATCAGGTCAGGTTGGAGAAAAGTTTTTCCTACAAATATGTCATTTTCAGAAACAGATTCGCATCGTTTTTCAGGACAAAAAGTTATAGACAAAAAAGAATTTTACACTCGTCACAAAACATTACAATTATTACAAGGTTAAAACTATAATTTACAATAACAGGAGGGCATAGACACAATGCATCATTAATATTACATTACATTAGATTACATTACATATTGCATAACCCATTCACATGCAGCCATGTGAGTCAGACATTCATCGACTGTATAAAAACAGTAAGAGTAATTTTTTTATTCCAATTTTAATAATAAAATAATAATAATGTTTATTGAAATTCATCACAATTACATAATATACAAAGAATTAATATAAACATAGAAACCTGCTGAGGCATTTGCCATGCCTGTGTGCAGGAATTTTGTTTTTTACTATTGTTTTGTTGAACACTTTTAATATTATTCACTAAATAAATAATTAAAAATAAACAAACACAAGTAAAATTAATTTGTTTAAATAAGTAATAACATTAAGAAATTTTCCATGATCCAAGTCAAGATTGTATTTTAACTGGCGAATTACATATGTGACTTTAGCAAGCCGATTACACAGATATGATAAGCAAAACTTAATTTAGGATCCAAGAAAGTACCTAAAAGCTTGACATTTTCATCAGATGTTAAAGACAAGTCAAAATTTAGTCTCTTTGTTTTTTCTCATTGAGCATCAGGTTGTTGCACATGAACCCTTTCTTTTGAGGTAAGCTCCATGTCATTGAGGATCTGCATGTTATCCGAGAATCTTTTCCCACCTAATAAGTAAGTTGCATCATCGGCATATAAAATTGAGGTACCCTTCTTGTTTAGATGTAAAGTTAAGTCATTGAAATAGATAATAAATAGAAGACGACCAAATACGGATCCCTGAGCAACACCATACTTAACTTCATGAGTGCTAGATATATGGCCATCATGTTTTATACCTACACTGAGTTCGGTTACTGAGATATGACTGGAATAAGTCTAAAGGTATACCTTTCCAACTTTTTTAGTAGAAGGTCATGATGAACTGTGTCAAATGCCTTTGTGAGTTCATAAAAACCAGCACAGCATATTTCATTATTTTAGAAAGCATTCAGTACTTCATTATACAAACTGCACAGTACAGATGTTGTTGATTTACCTGCTCCATACGCGAATTGCGAATTTAGGGGCACCTGTTTTTGAGCAGTACTTCTAATATTTTTCCAATTAAAGGTATAATCGATATAGGTCTATAGCTACCGGTACAGTCTATATCACCTTTTTTATAAATGTGAGTGACTATTGAAAGTTTAAAGATATATAAGGAAACACGCCTGTACTAATGCACAGATTAAAAAGGTGAGCTAACGGCTTAGAGATTTCAACACTAATATGTTTTAGGATTACACCATGAAGATTATAAACATCTGTTGACTTAGAATTTTTCAAGCTGTTTATTATTGCTTGAATTTCACTTTCATGGGATTTATGTAGAAAGAGAAAGGATTTAATGGGATCTTATGTAGGGATTTCTCAGGCTCAACATTACTATGCCCCTGCATAATATTGGTGACTATATTTTTATAGAAATCAGCAAAGTTCTCTGCAGAAATATTTTCTGAAGATTTAGATTTTGTTGCTACCCCTCGTTTTCTATTAATTATGTTCCAAGCAGTTTTTTGCTTATTATTTGAATCATTTTATTATTAAAATTTACTCTTTCTTTGTCAGTTAAAATTCTGAGGAAACTAAGTAACTCAAAACTATAAGGATTTTTCTTCACCCTTGCCATAATTTCACAAGCTTCCATTTTTGATTTCAGGTATAGTACATCTGGATATTTCTATTTTCCGTTTAGGAAACAAAATAAGAAACTAAGATTGGTAAGTCACGTAACTTCTCTAGAAAAAATAAACGGTACCTTAAAGGATCAAACGATCTACATGATAAAGGTATTTAGGCACTAAGATCTCCGATGCAGTAGCTACCTGCTAGATTTTTCTATTTGATCCAATTAGAATGGCGGGAACAAGTGGCAGCAGCAAAGCAGCACCGTTCCAGTAACCATGACAACGATTGTGTGTAACGTTTCGAACGAAATGGGTCTCGATGGTGACGTTGACTGACAATAATGTTCGAAAAGAAGAGGAAATTTTGCAGGAGCATTTTCGTTTTCTCCCCGAAGTCTTATCTCTTTTTCAATTTTAATGATATCGAGAAATAGGCAATTTTCAACGCGATGATGCTACAGCTGTATATTCCTGCGTTTCCGGTTAGTTATCAATACTTTAGTATTTCTGAACGTTTCGTAGAATATCTAACAAATAAATTGCGTAGCAAGTTCTCGTTCTGAGAGATACAGATACATAAAAATAAGAAATAAGTTCTGAGACGCTTGTAAAAACAAAATTTTTTTTTCCACTCTCGATATCGACGTTTTTATTCGCTGTTTTGAAACAATAGTCCAGTTGCCAGATAAGGATATTGGCCAAAAGCTCGCACAAAATGAGTTATCGATGAATCATGGCACTTAAGTACTTGAAATGGTGTAGAAAACGATAATAAAATCTTTGTTGCTCTAAAGAGTATGCTAACTTCACAATTTCGAAAATAAAATCGAAAATTTTCCGAACGCCTCGCCTGAATATTTGTATTCAACGGCTCGGTGCGCGTAGAGTTTTATACATACATAAATATTACACAATGTAAATAAACTAGGAATGCCACTGAATCTGTTCACTGTACTATGTACAATGACAGATTGTGCATGACATACATAAATATATATATAGAAAAAACATAATGTAAAAATATACTATATACATAAAACTAATAATATATATAATAATTTAATTTATTTTTTTTTTTTTTTAAATTTCGAACTTTCTTATTTTTAATAATTTTTTATAAGTAATAATACAAATTTTAGTTTTTCGAATTTTTTTTTTCTTCGAGATATAATGGAAAAACCAAGTTTTTGATTTTATTTTCGAAATTGTGAACTTAGCATACTCTTTAGAGCAGCAAAGATTTTTTTATCATTTTCTACACCCTTTCAAGTGCTTAAGTGCCAAGTTTCATAGATATCACATTTTCTACGAGGTCAAACTCTCTAACAACTGGCCTACAAGCCAAAAAATAAAGTCCCAATTATTCATTTAACAAAAATTACAAGATAACATGAACAGTTATAGTTCGTGTAATACATATAGTAGTCCCAATTTAACAGCTTTAAAAGCGGCGCCTTTGTTGCTACCAAAAAAACCTCACGCTTTAAACGAACGCGGCATCCTTTAATTGACTGCCTCAAAGGATGCCGAACAGTTAAACCATGATTTGGTCGTGTAGCCAGCCAAGCCTTTAGTCATTTACAACTTAGCGATTGCAGATGTTTTTATTATTTTAATTTATACTTTCCACTCTCTGGCTACCGAGCTATATATTAAAGTAGAACACTCTATAATGCCTTTTTATATGGCTGGACTAAAGCGATTGCCAGAACTATACTCAGTATGTGCTTACGTAATGGCGCCCTTTCCTCTAAATATAACCACAGGTTTAGCATCCTGCTACACAAGAATTTCTTGTTTTCTAAATTTTAAAAATTATTCATAAGAATTAAAACTAAAAGTCGAAACGTCAAATTAAAAACATTTTAATATAAAAAAAGTGGTCTTGTTGTTCAGAAAGAAGAACATTTATAAGAAAGGGGAGTAAGGACAGAGTAAACAAAGTATTACGTGTGATAAGCGGCCTCCACTTTTATTGGTACCTATATACTGCAACAACATCCTCCTTACCACCGTATCAAAACTTAATAATCCAGAATAGACTCAGCTACAAATATAAAGTATTTAGGAGTTATCATAGACCCTCACTTAAAAAATTGAGAAGTATCTTATACAAGTTTCGGCAACTCAAAGACATCCTGGGCCTGAAGGAAAAAAACTTTTATTCAGCCTTTTACAAAGCCACTGTATATATTGCATTATAAGATGGGGAGTAGTGTCCAAAACTCACTTGTGTCCACTGGAAGTTATCCAGAGGAAATTCCTAAAACTAATACTGAATAAACCATCAAGATACAACGAATGAGAATAATGACGTTGATATTACGTCTGTATCATTGACAAAGTATCCGCTACGACATTTAATTTCCCTGAAACATTTAGAATATTGTTCAAGTACCTACGTCTTCCACCGCTGTGCTGGAACTATCAACAGAAAGAAAAAAATTGCTATTTCATCTGAATCAGCAAGTAGAATTATTTTATTGTTTTTTTTTTACTTATTTACTTTTTTTTTCGACATTTTTTTTTTTTGCTTTTCCTCGACCTTTTTTGACATTTTTCTTTACCTTTTTCGACAATTTTCAAATTATCGACCTACCGTTTCTGAATTATCGACCGGGTTTTCGATTTTTTTTTTGTTTTTGACTTCATTAGGCAGTTTTCAGCATTCCCGTTTTTTTTTAACTTTTTTTACTTTTTTCGGAATCTTTCGACTTTTTTCGGCGTTTGTTAACTTTTTCGACTCGTCAATAAATAAAACGATACACATCCAGTTAACCGTATAAAAACATTTGTGCCATTCCGTGACACAAAAACCATATTTTATAGCAAAGTGTTGGCTACATAGTTATGTCCATATAAAACTTAGTCGTTTCGTATAAATCCCCTGCTTCAGTAAAACCAAGTAGTATCGTAGTAAATGAGTTATTGACATCCGCCGGAAAAGGTCATGAAACCAGTAGAAACACTGTGTACGTACGTACTTTATTAAAGTTGATATTCGACCGAAATTGCTCGTGACATTTAATTTCCGTGGTAGGTAACTTTTTGTCGTGTCTAATAGCAACGACCAAACGACTTCCAACTTTATCAGATAATTCTACGTTCTCTGCTAACCTTTATTAATAGTATACGAAAATATTTATATATCAAAGCCTTTGTATCTCAAGTTTCTCTACAGACTCGCACCCTATTATTTGCCCATCGTTAACTTGTTTACATCAATTATTGGCGTTGGATAAAATATATAAAATTAAGTCAATCATTTCAGGTTTATCCTATATTTTTTCACATGCATTTTCTTATTTAGGCACAACACAACACAAAACATCTAAATGAAAATTAAACATTGAAAGTTAATTAGAAAAAAAACCAAATATTCCAGATAACTACGTAAATATGCGTATTTGTTTGAGGTTATTGTAAATTTTGTGAATAGAACAATTTTATTTAAAATAGCTTGTAAACTGAAGATTAAATTTACATTTGCCACTGCGTGTTAAATCCTAAATTGAAATTTTGCACAAGTTTAATCTCTCAAACATGCAATTCAGTAAATAATGCCGTAGACAATAGCATCATCCTGTCTCCCATCAGAGCTGACCAAAAAGGGATGTATGTCCCATGCGACCCGACTCTAAGCAATATACAGAGTCGCACTGATGACATCGAAGTTTAATTTTGACGAAGTGCCTGAATACAAAAGATAATGTTGGATATCCGCTATCCTAACAATAAGAATAAAAGACAGATTTTACTGAAAAAAAGGTGAAACTAGGAAAAAGGTCATAAAGAAACAGCATTTTGTGCCAAATATGTTGTTTACCTCAATGAATCGTGGGTTGATAAGTATGTGACTTTTAAAAATGTAAATTTTATGTATTTTTTTACATATGATAAAATTAGTTCTATAGGCAATTTTTATTCCGGCTAAAAAACGTTACTTGGAGGAGAAGGAGGAGGAGGTAGGTAATAAGTATGATGGACTGCTGGCACCAAGTGTCCTCCATATAGCACACGGATGGATCAAAAACAGAAGGGACGGGAATAGGGATAGTTGGACCATTGGTTATCCCATGTCCTTGTAATCTGGTGCTCCAGATAATTCCTGAGAAGCACATATATACATTTGTACAGATCAGGCTGCTCTTAAGGCTATTCAAGCCTAGGAGCACAAGTCTCCACGTGGGAATGCTGCTAATCCCTAAAGCAACTGACAATAGGCAACAAACTCAGCATCGTGTGGGTACTAGGATATCGAGTGGTTAGCGGAAACGAAGATACGGACGAACTAGCAAAGGCGGGCTCAAAAACCCCTTTTGTGAGTCCATAACCAACCTGTGGACTAACCAAATCCCACAGATGGGAAGAAATCAGAAGTTGAGAAGAGAACACTAAACCATTTCACTGGTACCAAATAACAGGAATAAGGCAGGCAAAAATCTTTATAAAACACTCATCTCTGAAAGCTAAAGTATTTTTTAAACAGGAACGAGCTAAGGACCATCACAGGTCTCTTAACAGGTCACTGCAACAGGTCACTGCAATTTCAGGTACCATCTCAAATAAAATGAGTAAAACTCAAGACGAGAGGTGCAGGTTGTGTGAAGCGGCAGTTGAAACAGTCGAACACTTGGTGGAGTCGATCTGGCGGAAAAAATCCCGATAAACGAAGTCTCCTTTCGAAAATTTTTTTTTGTGATTTCATAGATTCGAGGTCCCTCTTTCACGTGATCACTATATGAAACCTAAGGGAGGTGCGGAGGGGTGGTAAATTAACATGTAAAGATATGGAAAATCGGTTCTTCGCACGTAGCTCGCTGAGTTTTATTCGGATCGAAACGACTTCTATATATAAAATAAAGCACTCGCGAAAACGCTTAAACTGAATTTTAATCCGTCCAAATCGGTCTAGGGGTTCTTAAGATATTGCGATTTGAAAATGTGTGGATTTTCGCCGCGGCGAGAACACACCTAGAGCCGTGTTCGCGTTTTTCACATGGAAGAAAATGACTTCGAAACTTGTGTCCAAATTTCAACCAGCTACTTAAATTTAGGGAGGGCAAACACTGATTAATTTTTGACTCGAGGTAACTTTTTTAATTCTTGACCAATCCGGCTCATCAAAATGGCAAACTCTTTCATGAGGACAGTGCTACAGGATCTATTAAGGAGATGATGGTTTTCGCGAAAACGGACAAATGGCGACCGAATTTCGGATTTTGCAAATTTTAATTTTTGATTTTCGTAACGAAAGAGTAAAATGAGGAAAATTTTTTATTCGCCATCGGTTGCGGAATTTTTTTCTCTTTAATTTGAGCCATACAAGAACTCGATACTATAATCAGGAAGGGTGGGGGGAGAGTGCACGCGTTTTGCCCTGTAGAAGGGCAAGGGATAGGGTTAGTGACTTCGTGTTAGGCTCATTTTCAAGGGCAATCAGTTTTCTTTCAAGATTTTTTTACAACAAAGCTCTAAGTTTATAGAGGACTGCAGGTTTGCGTGATATATTTATAAAAGCGAGTGCGCTCGCTGAGCCGCTGTAAAATTAGATGCCGGGATAGGAGCTAAGCGCTCCCTTTTATATCTCGTCTCTCTCACATCATCTCTCTGCTCTCTCACAAATACTATTCCGGCATCTAATTTCATGACGGCTGAGCGAGCGCACTCGTTTTTATAAATATATCATGCACTCCCGCAGGCATTAATATAGATATAGCTTTGGGGTAAAAAAAGAAAGAGAACTGATTGCCCTTGAAAATGAGCCTAACACGAAGTCACTAACCCTATCCGTTGCCCTTCTACAGGGCTAAACGCGTTTACCCCCCTTCCTCCCTTCCTGATTATCGGATCGAGTCCCTGTAGGGCTCAAATCAAAGAGAAATAAATTCCGCAACCGATGGCGCATAAACAATTTTCCCCACTTGACTCTTTCGTTGCGAAAATCGAAAAATAAAATTTGTAAAATCCAAAATTCGGTCGCCATTTGTCCGTTTTCGCGAAAACCATCATTTCCTTAATACATGCTATAGCAGTGTCCTTATGAAAGAGTTCGCCATTTTGCTGAGCCGGATTGGTCAAGAATTAAAAAGTTACCTCGAGTCAAAAATTAATCAGTGTTTGCCCTTCCTATCCCTCCCAAATTAAACTAGCCGGTTGAAAATTCGACACAATGCTTGGGTCATGACTATCTATCGGAGGAAAAAAATCAAGTTTCTAAGTCATTTTCTTCCATGAGAAAAATGCGAACACGGCTCTAGGTGTGTTCCCCCAAATCCATATTTTTTCAAATCGCAATATCTCAAGAACCCCTAGACCGATTTGGACGGGTCAAAATTCAGTTTAAGCAATTTCGCGAGTACTTTATTTTATATATAGAAGTCGTTTCGATCAGAATAAAACTCAGCGAGCTACGTGCGAAAAACCGATTTTCCATATCTTTACATGTTAATTTACGCCCCCTCCACACCTCCCTTAGCTTTCATATATTGATCACGTGAAAGAGGGACCTCGAATCTATATAATCACAAAAAAAATTTTTCGAAAAGAGCGACTTCGTTTTCAAAACCAGATCTACTCCACTAACTTGCCTTATCACACAAAAGGCTAGCTCAACTTGGCAGGAATTACCTTATTCCCTGCAGAGGTAATGAGCTTGCCACCCAGAAAAATCCTGAGCTTCACCAAAGAATTGGAGTTCCTGAGTAACTAGTAATTGCACAGTTTTTAACAATAGATCTCAAAGGTAACCCCACGAGTAATAACTCATTTAAAAGGGTATTTAATTCTCTATTCTACGGTATACATAAATTTTCATTACTAATAAACTAGTGGCGTGGTGATTTTTAATTTAAAAAACAACAAAATAAAGCGATCAGAAATATACATCGTAAACGATTTATGATACGCACTATATACATTTTGTATTCCAAATATATTGTAATAGTTTTGACATGAAACATTTTGCAATTTTGTAGATGATAGTATTCATAATACATATTTTTCTCGCCTTATACCGAATAAACATATTCAAATGTGGCGCATTTAAATAAAGCTGATCTGAATTGTGCCATCTTGTACACAACAGCATAAATCAGATTATTTAGGTTCTAGTGTATAATCCAAACGATCGCTGCGGTGCCATTCCACCATGAATTTGTAACTGTTAGTATTATTGATATTTGGTATAAATAGGTCACAGGTTATACTGCATATCAACATCAACATCTACCTTCAATTTTGGTTTCTAATATCTATAATATGTTTTCGATAAACAAATGCAAAATATAAACGACTAAAAATATTTATTTTGCATTGTAATATAACCCAACTATTTTTTCCTTGGTTTTTCTCTTACTTGTTCTTGTTTCTCACTCTCGTTTTTTATCATGTCTTTTGTTACATAGATTCTAAAGTTTTATTCACTTGGTTCAAGTTGTATTTTATTGTTTAAAATACTTATTTTATCTTGTTCCTTTTCTATCTCGCAAATATATGTTATACCACTGGATAATATTTGCTTGATTGTAGTTTTGTACTCTGTGCCTGACTTGTTTAATCTTCGTCTACTTGTTGAATCTTTTCAATTTTCTCCTTTTTCCCTCATACGTTGAATATAAAGTCTAATGATGTTTTATGTACTTTTGATGCTTTTAAAAACCGTCAAACTCTAAATAAAATATCAGGACAAAATTATCCTTTAATTTCCCTATTAATTTTCACTACTTATTGTGGATCAGTTGACAATTTGCCAATCAAAAATTGAGATTTTGGAACGAGAACAAATTTCCAAAATAAAATTCTTAAGCTTCCCATAACTATCTTCACAAGTTTACTTGGTATATTCTCAAAGGTAAGGAGACTTATTCAATAAGGGTTGGCAGTGTCTCGAGTCTGAGATATTAAAGTGACACTTCGGAATAACGGGCCTGTAACAGCTTAGTCTCATTAACCCCGTTTCTAAGTTATCCCCAAGGAGAAGTTTCTCCTATCTTGGGTAGTGTACACTGCATTGCACTTCCCATACTAATCAATTCACCTGTTCTAATATTGCAACTAATAACACTTTAGTGAATTATAATGCTGCAGGTGAACGAACTTTTAATAAAGTCGACAGCATAATGAAATGATTCTTTTTCTTTTATTTTGTAAATTCTGTGACCCGTATTGTAATTTTCTTTGTTTAAAAGTTCAAAATAAACGAACTGTGTTATTTTTTCTTAACAAGTAACAAGTATTACGTTTTGTAACAATGTGGAATATCCTACAACATTTTTGGATATTACAATTATTTTCAATTTCAAGTGTGAGAAATTGTTTTTCTTATATTAATAAAAATTAACCGGAATTCTTGCACGTAATTTTACAAAATTAAAATAATAAAGGACAAAGTTTGCCTTTCCACGGAAGCAAACTTATATTTTTATATTTTTTCGGCAATACTACTCCAAGATGGCAGTTTCCGGTTGATAAGGATGACGTCACTAGTCAAGGTCATGGGGTCAAGGTACAACTACTGTACCTGGCTAGTTGTAGGAACAAGAGATTCCTAGGTGTTTGTACACGAATCTGAAAGATATAATGTCATAATTATAGATTCTAAAATAGGAAGTAAAAACATTTTTATTGTTTACTATTACAATGGTTTATGCACAGAGCCGTAATAGTATTTTATGGTAGCTATATAAAAACTGAATTAATTCCGCAGTGTTGTTGTTCACTTAACACAATTTTAATTTAATACTGCCAGACTGCAAAAGTTACAATGTTACCAGACTTTCAGTACCAATATTTCTAGGGCTGTTTACTAAAGTTGATTTATAAAGAATAACTGATAAATGTTGTTGTTTGTTAATTTTCACGTCTCTTTTCTGACCTAATGGCCTAAACTGGACGGGACCTACAGCTTATCGTGGGCTCCGAAGCACAGTCCTCAATCACCTTAAACCCAGGACTATGCCTTTGTCATGCAGGTGATCTACCGACTAACAAGTGTGTAAATGTGCCACCAACCCCTATCAGTTCCACGAGATATCCGATCTCATCCGGCCTGTTTACCGGCGTGAATGAAACTGCGTATGACTCAAATACCATTTTGCACTTGCCCAAAGTCTTATCTGACTTTAATTCCACTTGAATACGGCAGGATTCGAACCTACTCCCCGATCACTGACCAAGCTATATCCGCAGACGCCTTACCAACTAGGCCACCGTGTCCGGTAAAAACTGATAAATGTAGGCAAAATATAATTGGATTTACTTTTTATTTTATTAATTAAAATACTCAAACCAGCTGTGTTTATATACTGCTTATTTAAAATAGTTATTTATATAATAAATGTGTAAAGTGGCCTTAAGTAGCTTCATGTTTCAAATCAATGAGAGGGTATTTTCAAAAGCACCTTATTCAACTAAAATTCGCTGATTTTTCATGGTAGAGACAAAGTTTCGAGGTTTTTCGTAATTATCCTTCTGTCTAGACTCTAGACGGACAAGTTGTAGAAATGCGCTTCGAGATAACAAAGTGAAACGTTAAGTACTTACGCTAGAAAAGTATTTGTCCAAATATCCGTCGATTAGGGTAAAAAAGAGAGATCAGTCGGACATTTTGACCACTGACTGCTGCCGTTCCTCTACCAATTTAATTATCAACTATCCTTTGTTTCCCAGCGGGATCTCATGAGCCGGTTTCATACCAGTTGGTGGCGAATTACATACTACAAATTTGTCATCGTGTTGGTTTTATCTAGTCCGGTCAGACAGAACCGATTCCACATTTCTACATTTTTTGTACCCCTTGTTCGTTATATATAGTTTTTTATTACCTCCAGGGCAAGTATATACAGCAATCATCGCTTTAATATTTAACCCAAACATCAATATTAAGCTGTCGACCAACGTTTAAGCTGATCCGGCAAAGTTATTTTATCATTTAATAAATAATAATTCTTTATCTGCTCCTTTTGAATTATGCAAATATTATCTAATTTTTTTATGCAATTAACAATACTAATAACTACAGAGGGTGCGTTATTTGCGTGAGTTATAAACTATAACTCACGCTCCAGAAGTCGAATTATCATAGCAAGAATGTCTAGAATTACGCTATAAAGATTGCTCAAGCGGACGATGCTGTCGGCTATTATCACGTGGTTAAACGACGTCAAAGGGTGACCGCGATACAAGAAACGTGATTATATTATATCGTTAAATTTTTATTTCACACACACACAAACGCACAGATACGCTCAAACACACAATTTACAGTATTTGAGCAATCCTATAATAGTATATCAGCCATGAGTTAATGTTATCAATTTACCTGATATTCTGTCACTACGGCTCGTGCCGAAAACTTATTGCCTACATTACCGCTCATTGAATAAAATACTATAATCATCATTCGTCAATAAAATTTGTTTTCTGCTGATTCCTTTTTTTGTTCATTTTGTTACTCTACCCAATCCAGTATTTTTGTACTAGTTTATGCAGTTCTTTTATTGGGCGTGACCAGTCATGAGTCCTGTTATCACTCTCAGCTTTCTTCTATCAGCTGTTCTTTTGGAACACGATCTTCCTATGAAGGAGGTTCCAAGATTTTGTCTTGACAAATTTTGCCTATGTTGGCGGTGTCATTCCCTGATCTGGGTTTTATCACCTCCCTCGGCCTGCGCATTTCGGTGCTTCGGGGATCTGTTCCGTTCCCTTTTTGCAAGTTGGGCAGCTTTCTCATTATCATCGATACCCTGATGTCCAGGCACCCAGGCCACTTCTACTTTGTTCTGGTCTCACAGGACTTTCAGTTCTTCGATACATTCCCATACCACTTCCTGACTTGACAGTGCCTTCAGTACCACCTTACTTTCTGACATGATCAGGATCTGTTGGTTTTTAAGACCTCTCATATTATTTTCTCTACCTCATTGCAGAATTACTTATTCATCTCCGCTTGAAATACTGTAGCATTTCTGTCTGAGGCATTGGAGTATATCCGTGCTCCTACTCGGTCCTTGGTTTTAGGTGCATTAATTGTTTCACACAAAACAATTCATTACAATTATACAATGCAACCGCATGTTTCACTACCGGCTAGCGGGTCTCTTTCAACCACATTGAAAATCACCATTTAAATTAATGAATAATATTGAGTATTTCGACAGCTGAAATAGTATTATACGGACATCGGTTAGTAAGCATAAAGCACAGCGATGTGTCAGCAGTCAGCATTTGCTTATACAATGTACAATGGTCTGTAAGTGACTTGTTGACTTGTCTCAGGTTTCCTTTGTATCAAGCGGATGGCGGATAACCGGCTTTGAACCTCTCGAATTCCGGATCTATTCTACTGGACGTAACTGGTAAATGTAACAGGACCATTTGCATGCAAATTTAGTGAGAGGCAAAGCCGAAGCCCGGCTTCATACGACTGCAAATTTCCTGTCCCAATTTTCGCTAGAAAACAATTTGCCGCCAAACGTCAAATCGACGCTATTTCGCCAATGAACGAATAAATCTAGAACGTAACATCATTCTAAATGACCATGTTAGAATTTTCACGCCGGAAATTGCTTACCAGGGACGTACGTGCAATGCATTATCTATTTATAATCTTTATGTCTGAAACTCAGTCGCAAGTTATAGTTTGTAATAAGGCTAGAGATTTAATAATCAGAAAATCAGAGTCTGAATAACACTTATCAAGCCATCGCTTGAACGGTATTTGTAGTGTCATTAACACCATTAAAACTTGAATAAGGAATTTTCGAATTGTCAATAGCGCCACCACCTATATGTCGTCCTACAAACTCATTCATTGACCAGGTATTCTCTCGCTATAGCTAATATGTTTACAAATATTGGAATACTAGCTGACCGTCCATTGATTACTGTTCCTTTAAAATTCTAGTTTGAGCTAGAGAGAGCTGACAAAAATTTACTTAAATCTATGAGCTAAGTCAAATGTTTTTGCACGGTTTAGTCTATATTGTTCCTGGCTATTGTCCAGTAGATTGATCACCAGATGGTTCTGGTGTAATTCCAGCTTGCACTATGTCTCATGATCTCTTCTCTGACTATAGGAACTTTTAGGTCCATACGTATCACATCGTTTGGCACATTCCAAGAGGCATTAGTGATCTGTCTTAATGTTTTCCAGTATATCGATATTAGAGTTGCTTGCATCAGTTCCCCACAACTGTATCCCGTAACACCAAATTGGCTTGATCAATATAGAGTAAGAGTTTATTACTTAGATACAGTAGGTAGAAAATGCCATAAAAAGTATCTTTTCATTTAAATGTTTTCTTTCGTCTGTGACTTACGCTTTAATATGCTATCCTGTATATAACGTTCTCTTCTATTTCGGTTAAATTATTCCTGACTAAATCGACATGTGCATAATAAAACGGGTAAACCTAAGTTAAAGCTAAAAAAACAAACGAACGCAAAAATAACTTCAGAAATACATTTTTATCGTGGTGGTTTTATTTGAAAGCATACGCTGATCGATCACATCACCCGTCTTAAAATAATAAAAGCAAAACTACGTAAAACGAAAAATCCCTGCCATTGCCATAAAAATCTTAAGCTCTCCACGTTTAAAAAGACACCGAAATTTCCCCATCATCGCTTTTGCTTCTTTTTTATAATCCGATGTGTTTTTATAACTGTATCAGTTTTACCAACCTCGCCACGGAGGGGACGATTCATCTGAAACAGTAGTAAAAAGTTTTTTTTTCTATAGCACTTACAATTTATATCTTTTTTTTTCAACCACTAAATGCTCCTATAGTTAAATTTGAATTCGTTGGTCGAATAATGCGAGGCATTGGCGTCCTATAGGTTCGTTTTGAATTATATGAAATTTTTTTCTGATGAAAAAACATTTTGTAAATATTATATTTTCTTAATAATGCCTTTATGTTTTTATTTGTATTATTAAAAAACTATGAACAAAAACACATAATTAGATCAAATTCAAAAATGTTAATTTCTTGTTATTGTTGCGCCAATTTTATTAAACATTTTTTCTACCCAATTATTGTATAAAGAAATAAATGCATTAAAAGTAAGACATAATTAGATCAAATTCAAAAATGTTAATTTCTTGTTATTATTGCGCCAATTTTATTAAACATTTTTTCTACCCAATTATTGTATAACGAAATAAATGCATTAAAAGTAAGACAAATATGCACCTATAAATGCCTTCTGAGGATGTATCTCAAACAAGTAAATTTCCCAGAAAAAAAACCTCAAACACAAGGGCGGCGACTAATTTAAATATTAATATTGACTTTTTCTACAAGTCAGTAACTCAAAGAACCTTTTTTTATTTTGGACCTAAGTTATTTAATTTAGTTTCAAATCCTCTGATCTTTGAAATATTTTAAATTTTCTATACTGGTTTACTCTGTACCACTTTAACTATGCCCAGTTTACACTCCATTTGTCTGAATCTGCCTACCTCTCACCTATAATATATTTATTTTATAAATCATATATTTATATTTATATTTTAACATTTAATATCTTAACTAACAATCCTTTAAGTTGGCTTCTTTTATGAGGAGTTAGGCAAAACAGGCAGTGGTGTCTAGGCCACTCCTCAACTAAAGATGCTAACCAATGTAATAATTATGTAAATGTACAATCGTTGTATGGGTGATACAAAAATAAATTTTATTTGATTTGATACAACTTTTTAAACCACTATTTAGATATCAGAATTTACTAAGCTTACTTTTTAATTATATACTAATCAAAACTGAAAGTCGCTAAGATAATTATGATCCTGAAACCTGGCAAGCCTGCAGAAGAAGTGCCGTCCTACCGTCCTACCGTCCTAACTACCGGTGCTTTCATTTCATCAAAAGATTGAATGAAATCATTACGTCCAACAATCTTATTCCTGACTTCCAATTTAGTCAGGAATAACTACCAATTTAGTTTCAGAAACAAACACGGGACTATTGAACACGTCAATAGGTAGGAAATCAAATATAGCAGTGTTCCTAGATATATAAAAGGCTTTTGATAAGATCTGGCACGTGGTTTTATTACCAAAGCTGAAAAAACCCTGCAATATGACCTATACGAAGTATTAAAATCCTACCTGCAGAACAGAAACTTTATGGTTGAACATCGGGATGAATGTACAGAAATACAACTAATTTTAGCAGGTGATCCACAAGGAACTGTATTGGGTCCTACCCTTTACTTGCTCTACACAGCTGATATGCCCACAACACGACTAACTACGATTAATCATCTCATGTTGGTTCAACAAGAGTCTCTAAAAACTTACAGATTGCTGTTGATAAAATTCAGTACTGGCAAAGAACACGGAGAATGAGAACAAACGATTGGCATAAACTTTACAAACAAAAGAGGAAACTGTCCCCCTATCAAATTTAAAAGCAAGCAACTAAAACATAATGACACAGTAAAATACCTTGGATTGCATTTAGATGGTAAACTAAATTGGCAAAAACACAAAATGGAAACGACTTGGCTTGCAACTTCAAAAATCACCAGAAAGTCACCACTGTCTAGCTAACAAAGTATTCCTCTATAAAGCAATGATTAAACCATTTGGACAAACGGAATTCAGCTGTGGGGGGTACTGCAAGCAACTCGAATATATCCATACTGGAGAGATTCCAAAATAAAGTGCTTCGAATCTCTTTCTCTCTGTAACTGTAAATATGGAAGGGTGGGTCACCCCACAGCACGTAGGCCACATTTGGCTCATTGTGCGTCCTTCTCTCAGCCAGCCTACTTATTTAAAGTAAGTGATGACGTTGCCTCATGTTAGTAAGAGTTAGCCTCTGCTCGTCGAAAATAAAATGTCTTATTTGTGAGAGTGTCGGGCATTCGCAAAGAATGTGTTTGACAGTCTCGTCTTCCTGTTCACATCCTCTACACAGTGGAGTGTCAGATAATCTGTGGCTGTGCGCAAGTTCTGTCTGTTCATAGTCATGTATTTTTTGGCTGTTTCACTGTTCGGATACTGTAATAGTTTCTTGGCTAGCTTGCGTACGACTGTCTGCTGGCTAGTTTTGACTCCCCAGGCAATCGCACCGTACGTCTTATGATAGCAGTGTAGATCCAGGCCCTAACCTTAGGTGACATTACCCAGGTGCGGCCAATGGTTCTTCGGTACTGTTCATAAGATGTATGCTTTTTTCTCTGTTTTCTCGATGAGAGTTCCATGTTAACTTGCTGTCAAAGGTGACTCCAAATATTTCACATCTGCAGAAAAGTTTAATTTAGTTTTTAGGAGCTTTGGGGCCTCGATGTTTGCAAGCTTCATTTTGTTCGTGAAAAGAATCATCTCTGTCTTTTTGGGTTAATTGACAGTAAGTAGTTTTTGCACCACTGTTCTATGATGCTAAGGGCCTCTTGCATTCTAGAACAGAGTATTCCTTCAAATCTTCCTGTTTGCAGAATCACTAGGTCGTCTGCGTAAGCTATAGTGTAGAAATTGTCATCGTTGAGACGATTGACTAAGGTGAGAGCACCCCTCCCTGTGAACAAGTGCTTCGAATGATTGCCATCGCACCGTGGTATGTTCACGACCAAAGACAGTAATTTAGTTAGAATAATTTTGTCATAAGCTCTTGTAGACTTTATAAGGAATTTCTGAAACATGAAAACTTTAACTGTAAAAAATATAGAAGTAATATTTTTTTGTCGATAGCATCTAATTTAAAAAATAAATATTAACTTGATTCTTAATATATAATTGAAATTAAATGGACGAGGAAGCACTAGTTCAAAAAATCGTACATGACAGGAACGAAAAAACAAATAGCAATCTCAGAGCCCTGTAAATCGGTCCGAACTGCTTTTAATACTCTTAATCCGGTATTTGAAAACTAGCGCAGCGTAGTCCGGAGTCCGGTTTCCATTAAAACTCCACTTTAACGAAACGCCAAAAGATTATAAAAGTTTTTTGTATAATGCAGCAGAACTTTTTTTTATTGGGTCTATAACACGGGGAACAATCTTATGCTGATGGACTAAATATGGTTTTGGGTCGAAATGAATCGCCTATTAAAGTTTTTTAACTTTGTACTTCATAGATTTTCGGTATCCATAAATCTGGTATATTTTTTTACTGAAATCCCATTATTGTTGGAAATCTTCCATGCTTTCATTCTTTCAATTCCGGGGCTTTATCTATTATCCCGTAATCTCGGTAAAACCTCAATTTTGTGCCTTTTTCTCTCACCAGCCTGAAAAATTTGTTTTTGATTATTTTGACTTACGAAATCGATTTTGTGACTGCTTTTTGGTGAATTTAATTCCCAATAAAGAAAGTAAAAATTAAAAAATTGTATTTGAAACATAAAGGATGTCGGATACTGCAGATTAGGGTTTTGGCATCAGTTTTAGCAGAATTTTTTGTATTCCATATTTGACGTTATAAAGAAAAATCAAAGATCTAGGAGTTATCTCTTGGGGCGATATGGAGTTCAATTCACATTACATCAAGATGGTCAATAGTGCATGCAAATCTTTAGGTTTCATCATTAGAAATAGTAATTCCTTTGAAAGACACATCTGGAGTATACAACAATGCAGCACACACTTAAGGTACCTTTATATCAGAAAAAACAACACCTGGGTACCCATATTTGGTCTCATACTAGATAGCTTTGAATTCATTAGATATTGCCATAATAGCTGCAAATGAAAATCCCCAAACAGCAGCCCAAAATGTCCAAACCACCTCAATGCACTCCAAGACTGGACCAATCGCTGGTGAGTAAAAGTTAACCAACCAAAATGAGCACAAATAACGATCTCTAATCTGAGTATTAACTGCCCCAGGGTTACAATAAACAAGGTAGTAAAGGCAGTAAAGCAAGAGATCAAATATCTTGGTCTAACTCTTAACCAGAGGTTAAAATAGAAATTGCATATAATGGCGAAAATATTACAAATAAACCTAAAACTTTGGCAAATGAACTGGCTCATTAGACGAAAATCACAGCTCTTACCCAACAACAAGCTTCTACTCTAGAAATGTATTATCAAGCCAATCTGGACCTACGGAAATGAGCTCTGGGGTTGTGCCAAACCTTCCAACTCACAAATAATCCAACGTCTCAGTGGAAAATATTGCGAATGATACATAACGCCATGGTATCTAAGCAATAAAACCCTTCATGAAAATTCAGGATTGCCATATGTACAAGAGATTAATTAACACTTATCTCCAACGCTTAGAGGACCACCCAAGTGAACAAGTCAGACAACTATACGTTCCTATAAACATTATAAGAAAACTAAAAAGACGATGGCCAACTAATGAACTATTTAAAGAAGACCACATCGAACTAGCCAGCTCATAGTAGAATCGTTGGCGCCATCTTCACTTAAAAAATTCTGCAACTTTGATTTTGTTATTTAAGTGAAGATGGCGTTGGACTTTCCTCGCTCTGAATCGCTTGCTTACCTTGTATTTTTCCCTTAAGGGATACAAAGAAGAGAGTGACATCTTGACGAGAATCGGTCAACAAACTTTGCAACCCCCAATGCAAATTGGGTTTGCAACCCCCAATACAAATTGGGAATCCAACCCCCAATACAAATTGGGAATCCGTTGCTTTGTAACGTTGTCAAAAGTCACTTCTAAGCTTCATTTTTCAACTTTACTGATATATGGTAGCATATTTGCGAATAAAAAACTGGTTTTAAAATGTATATTTTAATAAATGTATACGTTATAATATATTGTTACGTACTATCGGTGTGTAAAAGAAAAATTAATTTTATTGAATATTTATTTTTATCATTTCATTTATTTAATTTTGAGTTTTAGTACATAGTCTATAATATTATTATTGATTTTATTCATAGATTAACCAACCTCGACTTTAGCTCTTTAATTTGATTTGTTGTTAATTTAATACTTATAACAAATTTTAAATTTTACCTATATTTTGTTCTTATTGCCTTCTGCCGTAAACTCAGACAGAATGTAGTTATTTGTTGTGGATGATTTTTTGTTGAGCGCCATCTACTGTCAAGTAGAAAATTTGAGAATCTTAAAGTGTTTCTATTGACCGCAGAAATTGATAATAACGACTCAGTAAATATATGTAAATGTATATGTAATATGTAAACATTTATTAATATTCAAAATAAATAACTGTTAACCTTTTATTTTATGTGAAAGAGTGGTTTGCCAGAATAAGGTAAGAGTAATATTTTTCTTATTTACAAAATCAACAATTAGCACAAATCTTATGATTACTCTCTTATCTTACTCCAATGTTATATTCTAATCTAAGTAATTTAGTTATAGTTTTTTTTTTAAATCTAACCTAATTAATTGTAAAACTTGTGGCCTTTTTTTATTTTTAAACGTTTTTAAATATCGATATTTAGTATTTTAAATTGGTACATTTAATACGACTTAGACTTTTTTATTCTGATTATTTTCCTAGCCAATTCAAGATGGGATTTAGTACAATATCTTCTAGGAAACCAAAAACAGGAATAAGATAAATTAATACAGGATACCACTGGATCTGGATAGTATAGTCAGGATACAACAGGACCTGGATTATTTAACAGGAACAACGATAGGACTTCTCCTCTTGATTTTCTGTAAGTTTTCTTGTTTTACAAAAATATAACCTCACTTATTTTGACAGGTAAATTTCTTTGAATTTTTTTATCTTCAATCAGTATTGCTTTGATTTGATTTTCTTTTGTTTTTATTACGAGGATCGATGTAAACGCTTTAAAGGATTTTGGTAAAAAGCCTCGCTTGACAGCGCGAAATAGTTTTTATAAACCATATCAAGTTACAGCTTACTTGATTGGAATTTATTTTTAATTCTTTGTGCTAGATATTAAATTTTTTATTCTCTTTTCGAGCTATTCGAATTACTTAACCGTTACAATATTTTAACATTTCTACCCGATAGGGTTGATCCACTGTTCTATTCCGTACAGCATTCCACCGATCATAAATGAGTAATCAACCGGACAATGCCGAACAAAATCAATATTCCGTACGAATAAAAGACTATCGAAAAAAGGAACATGCAAAATGTTGAAAGTTTCGTCATTTATCTCTTGAAACCCATTAGTGGGTAAAATGAAATTAGTCTTGGCAATGAGAATACCAAAAAAGCAACGTTTACCGTCTACACATTATTTTTCACAAAACAGCGAGGATTTAACGAAAATAAACTTTAAAAAAACGCAATTAAGAATATTTTAGTTTGAAATTTACCAATGTTTAGTTGACTATATCATCTGCTCTATCCCACAGGCAAATAACGTTACTCAAATTCCTACTACTCAAGTCAAGATTAATGATTCCCTATCTATTTATCATCCTATCCAATCCGGTGTTCCTCAAGGTTATATATACTGCGGACATCTCCGATACCGAAAATAACATTTGGTGATGACACTGCAATTTTATCGAGCATCTAAAATACTGCAAAATCACTTGGATCACCTACAGGAGTGGTTGCAACCATGGAAGTTTAGAGTCAACAGCCAAAATCCAGCTCAAATCACATCTACTACTAGCAATTAAAACGGAGGTGAAATATCTCAAGCTCCACTTGGATCAAAAGCATACCTGGAGAAGTTGCATTGAAGCAAAAATAGTACAACCAATCCTAAAATTAAGACAAATGAACTGGCTACTAGGAAGAAAATTGCAACTTCCTTTACACTTTTACTCTGCTTTATAACAACATACTTAAACCTATCTGTACCTACGGAATCCAACTCGTTGTAGTAAACTTTCAAATACAAAAAATTTACACACCTATCACCCAAAAACACTTCGTACAGTAGCTAATGGTACGTAACTAATCAAACTCTCCATGGTTTCGTTATTCATCAAAGATGTTATCAGCTTCTATGCCAACAGAGCTACAGGACCGAGATCCCTTACACAAAACTGAAGCAATCAATAACCTATACCTCTAGCTAGAAGACAGAATATTGAAAATGACATGGCCAGAAGACCTTGCTGATTAAGGGAAAATGGAGAACTGTCAATAGACGGTACCCACTTCAAGACTGTTGCGACAAAATATTCAAATAAAATAAAAACTGTCATTGTAAATTTTCAGCTATAATTTAAAAAAATCATACTTTGAATCACGGAAATCCTCTCGAGTAACTCAGCCTGATACATTTCTGAAAATACCTTTCCTTACATTCTTCAATACCATACTCCAAAATAATTTTCGTAATTGGAATTTATTTTTTTTTACATTATTTTAATTGTTAATGGGACTTCAAAAACGTGTTACCTCTCTCTTGGAAAAAATGGAGGGTAAACGCTCTTACAGCGGTCTTAAGTAACAAATATTTTTTTAAATATAATTTTATTTGTATTTTAAGCCTAAAAATGTCGTAACCGATTAAAATCTTCCGAATTTTTTAAATTTTAAGTCTCCCTTAACCTGTACTGTACTGTACAACTTTTTCGTAAATTATTACATCGAACTGGCCTAAACGAGGTATCAGAACAAGAACCATTCATCAGAATATATGATAGCATAGAGAACTGAAGAGTTCATTAATACCGTTATGGACACGGATGCCTTTTGCGCTAAATTCTAATTAGAGGATTTCGTTTTAACTTTTTGTCGTAACAGCATTTTTATTATGAAACATGATCTCGTATATAAAACGAAAAATAATGTTGCTTTATTTTAGACATTTTTCTAATCAAAATTACAGTACGGAGCATTCTAGAGTTGCATTCGCATTCGTTAAAACTGTAGATGGGGATATATAGTTGCACCTACACACAAGTATAATTCTGATCCTTCACTTAAGCAACAATATAATTGTATAATAAAATAACACAAGAAATTTGGATTTGTCTCTAGCGAGCGCAATTATATACCTAGACCAAAATGGAACTACACACGAGTTTTTTTCTACCATCACACGATATTAAAAATATACAATTTTTTTAGAATACAAAAATAAAATTACCGAATTCAAATTTTATTAGAATGCTTGACAGGCATCGCTAACTTGACTAGGGAAACCTGTGTTCTGGGTATGTTGTGTTGCCTATTTACTGTAGATTGAATGCTTAATTTATGATTAGCGTAAAGTTAATTATTGAAAACTGGGTAATCTACTTTTAATATTTCAATTATCGTTTAAATATGTAAGGGGGTGAATTGAAGGGCGTATATTATTTCTTAAAATATTAGGTGTTTAACTAAAATATTCAGATTAATATAAATTGTGTTTTAAAATTTCCAATTAGCTTTAATAATGACTATCTTTCTTTTATTTATTGTAAATGAAAAGCGTCAAAGTAACTTTGGCGCTTTAGAGCTTCAATAATGTCAAATTATGACAGATTGAGGAAAACATCAACTTTCCAGTTGGATTTGAATGTGCAAAAGCCTACTTTGGGTAATAATCCCTGAAAAAATATTTCTTATCAGCTTTTCTCATAACTGCATTCACCAATATACAACGCGTTTCCATACATTTAGATTTATTTGTTTGGTGAAACTAATGGACTAGATATGTGGCAAAATCTTTAGTAGCCATTTGTAAAAAATATTTTAGTAGATAATTAACCTAAAATGTAGTATTACATTGTGCGGAATAAGTTGTAACGCACATTCGTTTGATGCTTCGACAACAATTTTTCGTACCTTTTCCATTACTTTGTTTTTCATCTAAATCTTTGAACATTGTTTTATTTACTTCATTCACTTTTCCTTTTATAACTTTTTTGTTTTTTCCATTACTCTATTCTTCTCTGGCGTTTCAGTAAGAAACAGAGATTACGTTCTTTTGTTGTTGTTCAGCTTTAGGAAGCAAACGAACAAATTGTGGGGAAAATGTGGTTTCTTCTTTGACAGTTTTGTGGCTTAAGATTTCCTCCGATGTTAATAAGGTTGAAGGACTGGATGAGAACAATCCTGAAAGAGGATAGACTTGTAGCGGTCCCTCCGCTGAGCAGGGGATATTCCATATCCCCCCGGGTGAAAGGCAGCCCCCTCTTGAAAATCGGCTGGATCCGCCTATGTATCACAGTAACTTTAAAACATTTCATTATATTTACTGGATTTATTGCTAGGAATAATGTTTCCAGAACCAAAGACGGTGCGGTGCGTCATATAGGTATTGTCATCAGTTTCTCGGTTTGTCTGGCAGTCATCTGTCCTGAGCAGAGGATGTATATTTTTTAAATAGACTTCTGTCAGGCATAGGACGATGTGAACAATGCGGGGAAACAACATTCTGTTGTATAGTTTTTACAGTAAAAGTAAAAAATAGGTACATTTAGACACAATCTGTATTATCAAAATACAAAGTGCCTAACGAATAGGAGAAACAGCTCTAATTATCAAGGTTCAGACCCAAATGGAGACCCCTGTATATCAAACACTAATAGGAAATAGTTGTTATGTATGTAAGAAAACAGAGGGGGTATAAGAGATTAAGAGAAACACCCAAAACAGTAATAATGACTTTCTCGGTCGTTATTTAACTAACAAAGCAAGGTGACGTGTTAAATTAGCTAATTTCGAATGAAATAAATGCAATAATTTGTAGTCTTGAAAGTGTCTAACGCAAATGCTCCGGGGACACTTACTAACAACAACTTTTGGGTTTTGATACTAACTCTTGGTAAACTGCCCTAAGTAATAAGATTATTTTGAATTAGGTCGAAGTCGTAAAGATTTTTACCCTCCAATAATATAAACATTAAAAGATAGGATGAAATTTCTTTGAATAAATAGCTTAAGTATACCTGAATTAATCTTTTTTACTACATAGTATTTTACTAAAAACAAATTAAAATATTTGCGTGAAATTTTTTTTCTTTAGTGAGCCGTAGAAAAAGTATACTATACAACTCGGGTAGATTATTTATTTCATACATAAACAGCGACATCACATTTTATAAGAGGTCAAAGTCTCTGACAACTGGGCTATGATTTTATTTTCATTATTAGTTGCAGTATTTTTTATAAAAAAGTATGACTATTGTTAAAGTTACTTAATTTTTTACTAACATTTAAATTGGTCTTAAAAGTGTTTCCTTTTGTCAATTATTTTTCTCATCTCGCATACGGAATTATATTCATACTTACGTAGACTATAAAAGATAAAATTTTGTTTTAAATCAGAATACATTTAGACTTTAATAGTGGTACAAAACCTTTCTGAAAATACTTTTTATTAGTTGTATTGTAAGTAGAGCGTATGCGGAAGCAGTTTCAAATGAATGTAATGAAAATTTCGCTGAGCACTGGATTTCCAGAAAATCCAACCAACCCAGAGGAAAACTCCATTAAGATACAAAACGCAATCTATTCATTTCTATAATTTCCGCTGCGACTAAAAATAAGATAAATTTATAATGGGTAATTTCATAAAGTATGACAGTCAGTGTATTTTATTTTTCATAAAATATTAATTTGAATATACAGATGTATGGATAAAATATTTATAAAGACAAAACTTACATTAACATACATAATTATTCCTCCTGTACTAAAAATCAACAATACATATCACTATACCACATACTAGTACTAGGATGTCAATAGCCCTGGGAAATACTCCAACAATATTCCAAGCGGAACTGTTTGCAATAGATTTCTGTGCTTAAGAGTGGCTCAACTAAGCCAGGCTGCTTTAAAGTATCTGAAGTCCACAACTTATGAGTCCAAAACAGTCTTGAATTGCAAACAATCCCTTAAGCAACTGGCAGTCATAACAAAGTACAATTGTTATGGGTGCCAGGGCATAAAGAAATTGTCGGAAATGAGATTGCTGACGGATTCGCAAAAGAAGGAGCTTGTACTCCTTTTATCAGACCAGAACAATTCTGTGGTATACCAAAAAGCCGCGTTGTGGAGGAAGTCCGAAAATGGGAAAAGGAACTTGGTGCAGCCTACTGGAAAACCATTCCAGGCCAAAGACAAGCAAAAAGGTCAATACGGCCTTCTGCTCGATACGCTAAATTGCTCTTGGAGCTTTAGAAATCTGATCTCAGAGTAATCACAGGAATTCTCACTGGACACTGCTCCCTCAGATACCACATCTGTAAGGGGGACAGTGGAACATGCAGATTTTGCAATGATGCAGATGAAACGTATTATCTACAACTGCAGGGTAATTGTCCGCAACGCCTTAAATACCTGGAACAGGTCTTTCTAGAGCCTGGTCAGGTTACAGAGCTAGCTCCAAAACGGATAAAAGGCTTTCTAAAAAGCGTAGATCTTATATATATAAAACAGCTTCATTTTTGCTTTTTGACATGAGAAAACTTTACTTAACATTTACAATTCTTTTCATGCCAACTGACTTTTATTATGCACTTTTGCTGGTATGTTCAACTAAATAACTTTACTATAAAACGTTTCCTTCTTAATATGTAAATAAAAAATCGTAAACGTTTGATATAGGTCATCAGTCACTCTGTTTATCCGAAGTAATTTTGTTTATTGGTTTAAAGTGGATTTTGGCTGACATATCAGTTATTTGCTCAAATTTGTGGGAATTTAGAGACACAAAATAAGATGATGTAATTTTCCGGGCAAAGCACTTTATCTTTGTAGAAGCGACGAATAAACTGAAATAAGACAACTGAGAATAATTGCGAGTCAAATGATTTATGCGCCCTTGGAATTTTAGGGCCTTTAACAGGTTATTACCACTAACTTAATTTATTCTTCTGCAAATATTTTACTTTACTAGCAAAACAAGATAATTATGGAAATATGAGCAACGGAAGATTATTTGAATTAGGCATTTCCGAGATTGTACAATAATTTACGCTGAAAAATTCCGGCCTCTAGATTTTAACTTTTAATTACCTTTTTCGTGTTCAATACCATCCCAGAAAATATCTATATAAACATATCCTATCTTATTTTTTGTACGAAATATAAATATAAATTTTACTTTTCCGTTAAGAATACTAAGTGTAGAATTTTAACGAGAGAGAGAGAGTGAGAGAGTGAGAGAGTGAGAGAGTGAGAGAGTGAGAGAGTGAGAGAGTGAGAGAGAGAGTGAGAGAGTGAGAGAGTGAGAGAGTGAGAGAGTGAGAGAGTGAGAGAGTGAGAGAGTGAGAGAGTGAGAGAGTGAGAGAGTGAGAGGGTGAGAGAGTGAGAGAGTGAGAGAGTGAGAGAGTGAGAGAGTGAGAGAGTGAGAGAGTGAGAGAGTGAGAGAGTGAGAGAGTGAGAGAGTGAGAGAGTGAGAGAGTGAGAGAGTGAGAGAGTGAGAGAGTGAGAGAGTGAGAGAGTGAGAGAGTGAGAGAGTGAGAGAGTGGGAGAGTGAGAGAGTGAGAGAGTGAGAGAGTGAGAGAGTGAGAGAGTTAGAGAGTGAGAGAGTGAGAGAGATATGTCCTTTATTATGACAGAAAAATTTACAAAAATTTTATAGACAAAGCGAAGTAAATTAAAATCTAAAATAATTAAACAAAACAAAATACAAACACAATAGAAATAACAATTGCATTGGATATGCAATGTTAGTAATTATAACTTAAATTTTAAATTTAGAAAAACGCGCTCAAGGTGCAATCCCTAAAACCAGAAATGGCTAAACACTTATGAATCCTAGAATGGAATGCCAACGGACTTCTGCAATACCAACAAGAGTTTCAGACAGTTTTAGATATAGAAAAAATTGATGTGTGTCTCATTGCTGAAACCCATTTCACCAAGGAGTCATACATTTAAAGGATTTAAAGTATATCATACAATCCACCCAGATACTACGTCAAAAGGGGGAAGCGCGCTTATTATAAAAGAATCTATATTGCATAATCAAGAAAAGGAATACCAAACAGAACAAATACAAGCCACATCTGTCAACATAAAAACAAAAACCTATGAAATTGCAGTAGCGACAGTATACTGCCCACCCAAGTACGCCTTGAAGAAAGACCAATATATAGATTTTCTTGAAAGGCAAGGGCACAGGTTCATTGTAGGAGGTGACTTCAATGAAAAGCACACCTACTGGGGATCTAGATTGACCACAACTAAAGGTAAAGAACGTTTGGCAGCGTGTAATCAACTTAAATGTGAACCGATATCAACTGGTAAACCAACATACTGGCCCACTGATCCTAGAAAAATTCCTGATCTCATTGATTTCTTTGTGATTAGGAATATTTCCATAAATTACTTAAATATAGAAGAAACATGGGATATGAATTCAGACCACTCACCTATCCTTACCACCTTGAGTGATACAATTATTCAAAAAGAAAATGCTGCGAGACTTGTAAATAGACTGACAGATTGGTAAAGCTTCAAATTACAACTTGAAGATAATATTAATCTTTCAGTACCTATTAGAACAAAAGAATAACTAGACAAAGAAGTAGAACTGCTTGTAAAAAAGATTCAACAAGCCACATGGGACAATACACCAATTATCACACAAAGAACAAACGAAAACTAAGACAGAAATGGCATCAATCGAGAGCACCAATGGATAAATGAAATTTAAACAATGCTACTCAGCAATTAAAAAGAGAAATTCAGAAATTAAAAAATGATTCAATTAGCACTTACCTGAGTGAGTTAACAAATGACAGTAATAGTGACTATTCGCTTTGAAAAGCAACTAAAAGATTAAAAAGACCCACCAATTAAAAATATTATGGATGGAACTTGGGCAAGAAACAATATACAAAAAGCTAGAAAATTCGCCGAACATCTAGAAAATATATTCATGCCTAACGAAGGAGATGAACTCATAGAAGAAGAAAATCCTATTCTAGAAGAAAGGGACACCATGATCACCTCACCAAAAGAAATAAGTACAGAAATAAAAGAAAACATAAACACTAAGAAAGCGCCTGGGTTCGATCTTATTACGGGAAAGATACTAAAACAACTTCCGAGGAAAGCTATAGTAAAACTTACATACCTATTTAATGCATCATTTAGAATGAAATATGTTCCACGGATGTGATACTAAAACCAGGGAAACCACCACATGAAATTACGCCTTACAGGCCTATATCCATACTTCCTGTAATCTCGAAACTGTATGAAAAAATATTACTAAAAAGACTAAAACCTATTATAGAAGAAAACAAACTAATTCCATGACACCAGTTTGGATTTATATTGTAATGTCTGCATATCAGAACTACTCCAGGTTACACTCGTGTCATCGGCAAATAAAGTGATGATTCTACCACTTATTCTTAAGTCTGTGATGATATCGTTGATAAATAATAAAAATAAAATTGGGCCTAATACTGAATTATTGGTAGATGTGTAGAATCCTCGCCATTGGCACACACCTGTTGATTTCTATTTTCTAATAAGTTTTAAACCATTGTAAGGGAGAATCAAGTACTCCATAATGTCTTTTGATATAAAGTAGATGGTGCGACATCTGTTTCTTCTTCTTAGGATGTTATATAGCAGTTATAGTTTTTTATTAATAATAATAAAACAGGAATATTACAACTTTATCACTAATAAAACGTGACACAAGGCAACTTTATTTTGTCTCTTTGACGTGAGAAAACTTTTCTTGACACTCTTTGACATTCTTTACATACCAACTGGCGTTTGTTATGCACTTTAGCTGGTATAATAAACTTTAAAAATTTTAAAACATTAGATGTAGTTGCATATCTGAATGAAACAATTTGTCAAGAGTAAAGTTACTTTAATCTTAAGCAAAATTTCACAAACCTCGTATACGACTGAAAAAATTTTATATCTGATGATTGTGTTTTAGGTTTTAGATCATGCACAACTTTTTATCAAGAATAACTTTTTTTCATAAAACAAATAATAAAAAAGTTTTCCACATTGTGCCGACGTATGTAAACACATTGTATATAACAAAATATAAATTTCAGTTCAATATTTCCTTCTTTCTAATAATACAGGATTCCGTTGAATTAATGGAGCAAATTAAATTCACTTCATAATGACAAATAAGATGATATAAGACGGATATAATGTTTAGGGTATAATAGGATATTTAGGCGTCATGGTAAGCGCTTATAAGGCAATCATTAATCTAACGTTCTCTTTCTATCTATCCCACCCTATTCTGAATCATAATTAATTGTTGTAATGCTTCCGAGATTTTGGACTGCTAGTTATATCAATATAAATTAAATTACTATGGCTCATACGGCAAAGAGAATAGAGGAATCCGCGAATTATTCTTGGCTTTGCCCGGTTAAGAAATTTCATTTTTTTTGTTTGACAAAGAATTTTAGTTTCTAAAACAGCTCACTTTAGGATAGTAAAAGTTTAAACAGATAATCCAGCTGTCGCAAGAAATAAATTTCAATTACGGTCATTGCCGTAGAAAATTAGAGATACTAACGCTAGTACTAGTAAAATTAGCTGCACCAATTTCATTTTATACTATACACTATATACTACTATATATCGGCAATCGTGATTTTATATCGGTAGTTATTTTATAATCCATTAGCTTTATTTTACTTTTGCGCCATCCACTGTACCATAGAGGAAAAGTAATGTAATCGTGCAAAAAAAAGTAAAAAAAAAATTTTTTTGCGTTCAATCACCGTTATTTTCCGCATGATTATTGTCTTAAGACAACAATAAACAGATACATTAATTTATCTACAGTTTTCTTTAAAATATTAATAATATTAATGCTAATTTAATCAATTTAGGCAATACACATTACATAAAAGTTTGACAGAAATGTCAGCCAGTTAATAAATTATAATGGACAATTATTGTTACGTAATATACTATTAACTTTTTCTCTGCGACGCGACTGCTTCAAGAACTTATACAAATCATGTCAACTTTTTCACTTAACATCTCATATATTTATTTAAACAAGTATTAAGACGAACACAACTTTGAAGCGACACTAGCGGTATTAATTTGAACTGCCCGAAACGCGTAACGTTTGTTTGTCTACCTGCAGTCGAACGTGTGTTTTGAGTTTGTGCTATTGTGCTTCGTGTATTTTGCTGTTATTTGTTAGTTAAATAAAAATAATACAAACTATTACGTTTATGGGTATACCTCCAGGAAATCTAAAAATCCGGAATTACACCATTATTTTCCACCCAAGAAGCAACAAAAGAGGGGTCATCAAAAAAATTGATCGTCGTAAATTCCGGGAAAAGTGTAATCAATTTTAAATCTGAAGAATATATCAGGTAACACAAAGATTAGCATTTCTGAGATTATTTCTTGATTACAACTGAAATTTTTGCAGGCCCAACAAGCCGCTTGATGTTAAAACCATTAAATGTGCAAGGACTGATGGTTGGTTAGAAGACAGTACATGCTACTAAAACTGAATAATTCAAAGTTAGCTTTAAACTTGTTAAATGTTAAAATAAAGGATTAAAGATTGTAAATTTTGTGTTTATTTTGGAAAAAACAAAGTAGATAAACAATACAAAAAGTTTTGCAACAGATACATTTAAGACGACCTATGAAGTGTTTTAAGCCAAAAAAATTTTTTTTTAATTTTTTATATTTTAATTTGATATTGATTAAAAAAAATAATTTTTAATCAAGGAATAGGATAGATTTTACCATAATCAATCAAAAGTAGGTTCTTAGAAATCATTTTTTATTTAAATCACTCACAAAATTTATCATCAGAAAATTGTTGTATGTTTCTTTCGCACATGATCTAGGTCCCTTCATTCTACATTAGTAGAGGTGTAGATGATAATAATAACCTCAAGGCTATATTCATCATGAAACACAAAAAAGACACATAGAAACAGAAGTAAACAATAAATGTTGTTTTTAGTATCAATAAAATCGCTTGGGCAACCTTGTGCAATTCAACAGTAATACAGATATATCATCCCTCCAATCTTAACACCATCTCAATAATAAAAATGCTCTCAATTTGCTGAGGTTGTCCTTGCAAAGCAGATGTTTGTAGGCAAAGACCTACAATTTGTTTTCCTTTGAACTGGACTTCTTGCCACATAAAATTAAATGTAACAACACCAAAAAAACAGGTTCAATTGAGTCTAAATACTTACATGTGTAGGTATATTATGGTAATTTCCAAATCAAAAACCTCAATCACAAAAAATCTTAAAATACTACAAATAAACCATTCCCTCAGTATAACTTAATGCATTATTATCAAACGTTACGCGTTTCGGGAACAGCTGATCGACGAATGTGGCGCCACCATTGGTAATTATTTGTCTCAATAAAGAATTTAAAGAAATTCCGACTATTTGACGTTTCGCCTTAAACATGGTACTGTTTCATCGAGCCATTAGAAATGTAAATAAAGACGTCACTTTTATTTTACAACATCCTACTTCAAAAATTAAAAAAATATCGATTTTGGGAGCTGTATATGATTGCTTACATAATTATTTATTTAATAAATATCAAGTGACTAAAATTAATAATGAAATGTCAAATACAGAATTAAATACTTTTGGGGTGACACAAGGAAGTGTGCTCGGACCCTTACTATTCATAATTTATATGAATGACTTAGGAAATGTAAATACAACATTTTGCAGATGACACGTTCATTTATTATTTTGTTGATAATTTTATTGAATTTGTTGAGACTGTCAACCACGAATTGGGGTTGTTAACATCTAAATTTAAACAAAATAAATGAAAAGTTAATGAGAGGAAATCTAAATTTATGTTTATTACAACTTTTTGTATAATAGATTTCTAAATTTAAATATCAAAATAAATGTCGAAATGGTAGAAATGGTTGTGAAGAAATAAAATATTTAGGAATTATGTTGGATAGAGAATTAAAATTTAATAAACATATTGAATACATCTCTAAAAAAATAGGAAAAAAATTGGATTTTTAAGAAGAATGATTCTTTTATTTAGCTTAAGTAGGTACTTACTTACTCTTACTTGAAAGGTTGGGTTACTGAATTTTGTACATATTGTATAGGCTTTAGTTTAGGTAATTTCTTGGTGATGGGATATTGATATTTTAAAGGGGGAGATGTTACATATAGTTAAATCTGCCAACGTTGTAAATTTCCAAAATGTAAAATTACCGGCGAATGCCACATTGTTAACCAGCATAAGTAGTATGTATTTAACCTCTAAATAAATAACAGTGTCTTGTCAGTAGGCAGTTTCATTATTATATTCAAATTTAATATAAAACTTTAATTCCATAATTTGGTAAATACATAACATTATGTATTATAATTATGAAAGTTAATTTAATTTTAGTATTTTCATTTTTATTATATTTATGTTTGTTTTATTTACCTACCTATTATTCTTAAATTATTATCTTTTATAAATAAAGTTACTTATTATAATAAAATATAATATTATATTGATATTCCGATTTGTGGAAGAAAACATCAATCTTGTTCTACTTATAATTAAGGAAAGTCCACCGTGCGCCACTGGCACAGATTACTCCAGGGTCATCGTATTGTTGTATTTCTTACAATATAACCCGTCTGTGCCGACTTTTATGAGATAGGATTTCGATATTTCGGCCAGTTTATAAGTTCAATAAAAAAAAGGGAAGACATTCAACGACAAAAAGTGATATCGGTCTAACATCGTCCCGTATATCTATTTGATGTGGCCTTTAGTGTGTAATTGAATGGGCTCTCAAAAAGTATCTTTTTTTGAGAAACATTATCATCACTTTTACTATAGATAAAATAAAATGTATCTCGTGTGATTATATCTATCATTCTCTTAGATTTATTGTATTGCTATTTCCGTCAAATGCTTATAGGGGATATTCCAAGATATTTTCTATAGCCCTGTACTTCCTACAGAGTCAGGTTGTCCCATAAGTATACGGCAAAAACTCAGGATCGAGAACTAGGGGTAAACATAACATTAGAAGTTCATCTTTTTTTCCTCTACTTTTTAGTTTATTTTTTGCCTTCTCCTGACGAAACCAACAAAGATATTAAAAAGCGGTCTTCAACAGAACATTTCTACTTTCTTTTTAAATATCTTTTCCAAAAATGAAAGATCTACAGCCTCTAGTTTTAGAGAAATGACGAAACAAAGAATAAATTCTAAAATTTGCGAAAATCTAAATTTACACTTTGTCGCCTCCTCCTGTCAAAATCAATAAAGATATTAAAAAGAGGTCTTCAACAAAACATTTATACATCCTTTCTCAATATCTCTTCAAAAAATGAAAGATCTACGGTTGCTAGTTTTAGAAAAATGACGAAAGGAAGACTAAAATGTAAAATTCGCGAAAATCTAAACTTCCTGTTTGTCGCCTCCTTCTGTCAAAACCAATAAAAATATTAAAAAAAAGGTCCTCAAAACCCTTGGCCTACTAGGTTCAACATTGCACAGCTGACGTAGATTTAATGACGAAAAAAAATTGAGGAACAGATTTATTAAAACTTATTATGAACATATTTTAAAGCTATTAAAGAAGAGTTTCCGCTATAAATATCAAAGTAAAAGCATATTTCTCTCGCTCTGTCTCTCTTTCTTTCTTTCTCTCTCCATGTGAGCCTTCATTATAACTGTAAAACAAGCACATGAAAGCCAAAGCTTCAGTTATGAAAAGTTGAAGAATTGCAAAAGGTTTCAACCTGCTACTACCTACGTTAAAAGCGAGATCGTTATTATAATTTTAATTTAATTTTTTTATATTGGCTTGGCGGTGGCATTAAGTAATTTTTGTGTAAAAAAAAATGCGTCGCGTCGGTTCAAAACTTGAAACGTACGTATTTTTGTTATTTTCATAATATTAATTTAGACGGTAGTTTGTATAATGATTTTAATAATAATAAATAATTTTGTGCAGGACCATAATTAGCTTTTTGTGGGCCTTGGGCAAGATTTTCAAATTGGGTCTTTTAATAAAAAAAAAGAAAACAAAAAAACTTACCAAGCAGATACGATAGTTCTGAAGATCGTGTTCTTTAATTTTTTTAAAGTTTGATATAACAGTCTTTTAAATAAACACAAAATAATTATTCTTTCAATTGTTTATGTCCATCATTTATTTTATATTATATTTATAAAAAAATAATAAATTAAAACAGCATAAATTTATTTAAATTTTATTTTTATTGTAAATAACAACATTGTTCTGGTACGAAACTTTCAATCTCACAACTGAATTCATAACTATTCAAATCTTTTGTCATATCTGCTTGACAAATCGGCTGACGCCTTTTAAAATTCAATAACTCTCTTTGATTTTAAGGACGAGCCAAAAAAAAAGAAAAAACTTCAAATATTCTTCTTACTTGTTTATAACGTCAGTCTGTTTCAGCAACTACAAGAACGTTGTACATTTGCCTTGTAAACAAATTTGTACTATTTTCTTTTTTAACTCACATAATTCGTTGTTTGGAAAATTTCTATCTATCTAATATCTTATTCCATACAGAAAAATACAGTGCAAATAAATTTGTAATTTATCCAATAATTTTTAGAGAGTCCTTTCCGGGCCCTCCTTCGATCTGGGCCCAGGAAAAGTGCCCCTGTTGCCCCTGCCTAGTTTCGGCGATGATTTTGTGGTCTGTATACATATTTTCTTCCAACAGCTTCATTCCCATGACTTTTTTATTTCCCCACAATTTTTTTTCGTAAATTTCCAATCCACAAAATTTTTTATTTGCTTCAAAAATCTTTTTAAATAAATTTTAACAACCTCCCAATTAATTTGTACTATTTATTTTATATTTGTGTTTTTTTAAACAGTAAGTGTGTTAATAAAATCAAATGTGTTTCATCCCAAATTTGTAATTTGAAGTATAAACACAAAACGAAATTGATAAAACCCTCTATAAAAACAAAAAAAAAATCCTTCAATTTGGCATGTTTCAAAACGGAAATAGGCGATTTTATTTTTCCATTTAGGATTTAAAAACAATGTTGCTATTTATGGAAAAAACAAGCACATAAAGTGTAGACCGTTCGAAATGTAACCGCAAATGGGATTTGTCCAGTGAAAATGTACTTGGAAAATTATTTACCCTGGAGTTATTTGAGAGTGAACAGTGGCTCAAATTGCGATTTTGGCTGTACCATAATTAATTCTTAATTTTCATACTCTAAATTTAAAGATTTTGCTTTCTAGTAGCAGAATTTCTTAAAAAATTAACATTTAAATTAATTGAATTTCTAACTCGTTCATTTAATTTGTGTTTTTCCCTTAAAGGGATACGAAGCAGAGAATCGGTCAAAAACTTGGGAAAATTGCGAATTTTTGCTTTATAAAGTTGTCAAAGTGCTCCAGCATGCCAATAATCAGTTTTAGAAAATTAAACGATTTTTATTTATTTTTATTTGTTTAAATTGTGTAATAAATGTTTCTTAGGAAAAAACTTTGTTTAATATATACTTGACTCAAAAATTTCACAATGTTAATATGGATATACTTTTATAATGTAATATGTGTGTGGTAATATGAATCACCCTGTACATAAGGGAGATGAGCATAATCTGAATTTGTATCAGATCTAGGGGGGAAGGCTGTAGCCCCCTTTAGGTCATGTTTTTTAATTTAAAGAAAAATTATAAGAAGCCGAAAGGTCCTTCTCAACCCTTAGAAGGTTGAATTAGGTTTGAAATCATTTACATAACAATAACATTATGAAAAATGTACCAATATGTTATAAAACTGTACCAAGATGTTTATTAATGTAGGTATTGTATGTATTGTACTTGAATAAAATGCCATGGTTTTCATATTACATTGGGAGAAAATGTAAATTTCTTGGTTTAGAATAATATTTTAAGGTGCTTTTGAGGCATTTAAAATAGGCTAAAAAGAAGTTTTCAAGTACTGTATATTTAAAAAAAATTCTGGGGGAAGCCCCTCGGTCCCTCCTCTGAGCAACGGATATTCCATAACCTCCCAAACCCCAGAGTGGAAAACAGCTGCCCCTGATAGGGGGTGGTAATATTAAACACCCTGTGCATATGAAAATTATTTTAATATATTGAGTTTAAGGCTTCGTACAATTTACGTAATTTATTTTTTTTCTAAATACCGTATGTTTATCCTTTAGCTTATACTTTGAAGTAAAAATATTTCTTTAAAAAACTAAATTCTTGTTTTGTCCACGTAGATTAAAAATGTGTGCCTACTTGATCCGCACCAAAATATCGCCACCTAAATGAGGATTCGAATTTCATTTTTCACCAATTTATTTCGGGTTATACGTTTTCTGCCTAATTTATTATCCACAATTGTAGTCAGTAAAACAAATATGACCGGCTGATGTTATTATCACAGTAACAAATTTATAGAAGCTTTGATTGTTAACATATTTCAGTGTTTCCCAAACGGTGGGTCGCGGAAGGGCTACAGGTGGGTCGTGGCGCCGGTGGCTCGATCCTAAAACTATCAGAAACCATCAGAAAATATAAGAAAAATCGAAAAAATCGAATTGTGCTTTGTTTTCTTGGTTTTTGATTTTTGGCATGTGGGGTAGACAACAGAACCACTACATCCTTCCAAGACTCACACAGGTGGTGCACACTCTGGCGTACACTCGTAGAAAAAATATATTTTTTGCCGCATCAGAGGGCACTTGATTTTGTCAGAGAATTTGTAAATTACGTTGTATTGGACAACGGAGCAGACCTGTTTAGTTCGCAGCGAGGAACGTATTAGGTAATTAAAATTATTAAAACTGTTCTGGGACCGCGTTCCGGTCTCGTCTTCTTAAAGCGGGCCACTCACACACCTGCCGCAGGGGCAATCTAGGGTGTTAGAGTGGGGTTGACCCTAAATCGCTTCCTTAATTGTGATGTGTATAGGCAAGCAGGGGCGATTTCCTAGATTGCCTCCTTTGCAGGGCGGCAGGTGGTTCGAACCTTCCTTGCTTCCTAGATCGGCTACTACCACCCTTCCACAACTCGTGTGTGTAGCGTAATCGGGGCAATTTCGACTCAGTTCTCTAGAGAAAGCCGTACAGAGAACTACTTGTTTGCATTGAGATCCGGATCTGAGAAATTTACTACATACTATGGAAAACGAGCACGAAGTTTGGACACGGGTGCTCGAAGTTTATAAAGACCGGCCTTTCATGTGGGATAAAAGACAAAAACATTACTTTAATAGAGATATGAGGCAGCAAACTTTTGAAATGATGTTCGAGATTTATGGTGAACTAGAAAGTGATTTTAACCTGCCGCATTAATGTAACCTTTTTCTCTATTAATGGTGTCACCATGCCAAGGATCTCTTCAAAGTATTCTATATCCATTCGTAAAAAGTTTTTAAGATCATTAACTTCCAATTCTCGCATAACGTTCATATGACACAATTCTTCTCGTTTTTGTAACTACTTCTTCACCCAACACACCCTTTTTCTTTTTGTTTGCGGTAGTACCACTAAAACAGCCAAGGCAAAGTCGACCTTTTGATTTTTTTCACTGATTCAAGTGACCCTGCGCTGCGTTCACTGTCGCACTGAACCGCAGGTACGTGTGTAGAGGTGCCTCCTAGATCGCCCCTGCCGGCTTGCTCCCTAGATTGCCCCTGCGGCAGGTGTGTGAGTGGCCCGCTTAAGTCCGGCCCCCCCTGCTTACGCTTAGGAACGTGTGTCTACGTGACACGAAGCCTGCAAGTGATACGAGGAAACGGAAGTCCGAGATGCTTAAATCGAGTTCGTCTATCTCAAAGTTGGCGATCTCGTCTCACTTCAACTCGTATCGAATGAAAGAGTTTTAACTTTATTTGATCGTCTAATTCAAATATAATATCTGGCGAGTTGCCAGTAGCGCGGTTGCCAATACTGATCGTTGTCAGTGGCGCGGTTGGCGCGGTTGCCAATTTGTTTATTAAATATGAATGAAATGAATTATGTTTAATTTGTAATTGGAAATTAAACATATACATAAGGAAGGAATACGATACAACTAAGGTTTTTTACTCCACCAGGGACCGATGGACCGTGGAGGTATTCCGATAACGAAAGGTGGTCACCAGCTGAGTTGGAATGTAACAGAAATAATAATGATGCCAAAATTAGGCTAACTTTTTGATGTCAAATCTTACTGAAAACTGAGTTGATGAAAATAAACGCAATAAAAGATACTAGAAGACACGCAAGATTCTTCTACTATATTCTCAGATTCGCATCAATCAGTAAAGTAAATGAAGCTTTAGAAGTGAGTTTTGACAACTTTACAAAGCAACTTGCATTGGGGGTTGCAAACCCAATTTGCATTGGGGATTGCTAAGTTTTTTGGCCGATTCTGGTTAAGATGCCACTCTATTCTTCGTATCCCCTTAAGGGAAAATTAAAAAGTGAGCAAACGACTTAGGAATTTAATTTTTTTCAGCTTACTGTATTATCAAGAGGAAACCTTTGCGGACCTACGTTCATATTACAAATTTATCATAAAAATGTCCCAAGAATCTCCCCGTGAAATATCGGTTATCAATTAGGAAAGACCCTGTATAATATCAACGCTATTCATATACTTTGAACATGCATTTTTCGTTTATAAGCCTATTGTGATAAAATCAAATCAAAAGCGAAGAAAAAGTTGAATCAGAAAAAAATCAAAACAGTAGCAAATAATAAGGGGTCAAAAAGAAAAATTAAAGGAAATCAAAGAAAAATATATGTATCAGAATGAATAAGAACGAAACTTGAGAATGGAAATCTTCTTTAGCAACCGGGAAAGATAGCAAGAAAAAAAACGTCGGAAAATGTAAGAAAATACTCCTAAGAGTCCTGGAAATGTCACTTCTAGGGAGAAGATAATGTGAATAAGGACGATACTATCATTCAAGCTCATGCATCAGATATTGATATTTATGGAGGAGAGGATAGGTAAACAGAAAAATATTAGTGTCATGATAAAATAGAACTTTCGAATGACAGTAAATCAACAGAATATTAGAAAATTAAAATGAAAGATTTTGGGAGAAGCAGAATTCTCTAATTTTTCCGTTTACTACTCTCACCATATCATTTTTAATATTTGTTTCTGGATGACAAAAACTGTTGTGATATTAGCGCCATCTTTTAGTATAAGCTGTATATTTACGTTTCCCGTATTTCCTCGTTTTACGAACGTATAGCCCAGGAGGCAGTGACGATTTTCGGTACTTATTTTGGCAGTCAGACGATAGAATTGTAGGGTCAGTAATTCTAAACAAAATTCAGATTATTTAGGGGTGTTTTCCGATGGGATGAGGCGGAAAATGCGTCAGAATATTCGAAAACGCGGCCATTTTAGACTTCTAAACCTTAAAGTTTGGAAAAGTCTTATGGAACGCTTCTGTCTGTCCGTCCGTCCGTCTGTACGCATTTATAAATCAGCTTCCAGAACCGATACAGACTAACGGACAACGGTTATGAACTCAGGATACCTTGAATGTGTGCACGCCTAAATTTCAGCTTTCTACGACTGCCGTTTTCTAAACTGGTTTTAAAAACTTTAACCGGAAGAGATATTTATAGTTTAGTTTAGAGTCTATTGTTCCCGCTCTCTAGCGGGTGCCGTTACTATTAGACTTTTTTTTTCTAGTGATAAAAATAGTTCTACTAGTAAGAGAGATACTGAGGTTAAGTAAAAAAATAGTCTGGCTAATCTGTGATTATGGATAATATATCTAGCAGATGAAAAACTGAAAATTTATCAGATGATGGCCTATATTATCATAGCTTAAAATACAACGGCTAATGTGGAACACCCAGATAGCCTTGTTAGACTCGTCTAATGATCGTCGGGCGCGCTAAGTTCGGCTATTCCTCTCCTCGTGCCCTGCAGTGGATGTACACGTCAATAGTGAGACCAGCCATAACTTACTGAGCAGTAGTCTGGGAGAGCAGAACTAAGCTGGCCAGTACAAAGGCAAATATAGCGAAAATCCGAAGACTAGCCTGCGTATGCATAACAAGTGCAATGAGAACGTGCCGCCACGGAGGTAATTCTGAGCCTTACACCCCTCCATATAGTAGTGGAGAGTATAGCGATAAGGACAACCTACAGAATGACCAGAGAAGGATCCACCAAACGCAAATTTCGACTCCTTCCTGGAAATCATCAAACCTGGGACATGCCCCAAGATGAGATGACAAAGAAGTTTAGCTTTGTGAAATAATTCAACACAAAGCTAAGTAACAAAAGCGAATGGGACAAAGACACCATCCCAAAACTTAGGAGAAGTGCCATTAAATGGTACCCAGACGGTTCTAGAACAACAGAAGGAACCAGATATTCCGAAAGTCTAGGCAAAGCTACAAGCATTTTCCAAGCTGAAATCTACGCCATAGAAAAATGTGCCCAAGAAATTTTCGCAGACCAGAGATCATCATCATGTCTGACAGCCAAGCAGCCATTACTGTTTTGAACTCCCACGTAATCAACTTCAAGATGGTTTGGGAGTGCCTAGAGAATCTAAACGAACTAGGCAAGAACAACACTGTTACCCTCCTATGGGTTCCGGGATACATTGGAGTGGAGGGTAATGAAATAGCAGACGTACTCGCAAAAAAAAGGGGCTGAAACACTATTCCTGGGAATAAGCACTAGTACAATACTTGATAAACTTGGAAAAGAAGTATCCCAATACTTGATAGGATTACAAGGAATAAGGCAGGCCAAGACAATACTGGGAAACTATAACCAGAAGAGATCAGACTACTGCATCAACAGAAGTAAAAACAAACCCAGAATACTAACGGATATCCTAACAGGGCCTCGTTGAGACATCCTTCACGAATGGGTAGCAGAAGGGGGCACAATTGATCTTATAGGTCGCAGTGTAACGACACCTCCATCAACAGATAGATAGATAGTCTGGCAAGGCCTTGTTGATTGTAAATGTCAGCCAGACGTGTATTTTCTATAAAATTCTATAAAATAAGAGCAACAATTTTCTATTTTTCCGATTTTGAAGATGCCGCCAGACTCATTTGCCAATTTTGTAAATCAGCCAGACCTATTTTTAATTACAGTTTATTGTATCAATTCATAGGCTAAATTTCAAGCCTGGAAGAATAAGGGTTACGGATCCACAAAATCAGTTAAATTTTTTAATCCGAAAATTTTCAGCCAGATTCACTCTCCGCTATTTAAGATAAGCCAGACTGCTATTTTTATAAACTTCATGTTCTACTTTAGTAAATGTAAAATATGTATGACTGGGAAAATAAGTCGACTTTTTTCTTTTTGAATCCATCCAAAAAAATTTAACCAGGCTCAAAAATTTTGTTTTTTATCTCTAAGAGAACATATTATTTTCGTATACACCGACTGCGAAAATAAGTACGAAAAAATTCACTGCCTCTTGGACTGTTACCTACTAGCATTTGATTAAAATGTATTGAAAATATTTAACTAAAATTTTTATTAAATGTCGATAAATTTGAGATTGCCTTCATCTTGTTCTTATAGATTTCAATGACTTGGTTAATCTTTTCAATTGTTTTTGAAATTTTCACAGGGTCCAGTTCAAACAATTTATGATTTTCGGAAAATTTCTCAAATTTATGTTTCACCCTCATTATTGTATTATTTTTATCTTCAGACTTTTCATCGCCTTCTTCTAAATAAACTTTATAACATTCTGGCGAAATCTAAAAAAATACACATACAAAAACAAAAGAGCCACACTGGTTTAAGCCTCTACTTAAGGTCTGTTTCTTTCAATATTTGGTGAAAAACCATACACCATATACCCCACAGGTGCACCAGTTTTGCAAAATGAAAGAAACGTGATGTGGTTTGTTTACTATTACCCAAAATGCTCGATTTTTCCAACCAAAAAATTATTTTTCTTTAATTTTGACACCGTTTATCGGTTTTTCTACCTCGATTAACCCTCTGTGGTAACTTTAAACAATCTAACATTTTTGTTACAGATTTTATTTTTTTTATATAAAATTTAGGGAAAAATCATTAAAAATATTATCTAGAGAAATTTTGTGGATAAAAATTTGTTAAAAAAGAGGTTTCGTCTAAAGATTTTTGTGAAAAAAATGTCGAGAAAAGATATGATAGTGTCAAAACGAGACGACTTCGCAGTGCCCGTGTTGTAGGAAGCACACAGTCTGAAGAGGGTGGAGAAAACGAGCACCGGTGTATTATCGGTGCAGCACCAAATATTCAAAGAAACACGTTAGTGCTGCACTAATTGGACAAAGAAACAGATTGGTGCAGCACTTTTAGAGCCTTTAATATCGCAGGGGACTAGTGGTGCCCTAGACTGAATTGACGCAACGGGACAATACAGTTTTTCGGTTGACTGGAAATTTCTCGAAAGAATCTGTCGTTCCTCTTGCGTATGTCGCACTGACTGCTCTGTGACCGGTCCCGATAAATCGCAGTGCGTACGTCTCACATAAATGTATAATAAGAGCAATGTACGTTGGGTTGCATGTAATAAAATCGTTGATTAATAGAAAATCATTCATTAATAGGGGTCATTAATCAACGATTTTGAGTGCGGTAAATATAAATGGTCGGTCGACGGAAAAAGTCCATTAACCAGTCCTTCGCGACTTACGCATTGCGACTGTCGCGACGTCATAGGCGTCTAACGAACCACGACATCTCTTAAGATAGCAGAACAAAGTCAGCAGAATTAAAAATCAATACATGTACAATTAAAGGCTCATTAAAGGATAATTAAATGCCCTAATTTAAAATTTTCTGCTTCACAAATTTCGCAATAATGACTGTTCTGCTAGCTTTAACTTAAGTGAGCAGAACAAGAGCGAAAAAGTGGTTGAAACAATAGAAATTGCAATTTTCTTTGCACAGTTTTAACGGTTCATTAAAGGAATACGCTCGATTTATTTCTTTGCGAAAATGGAAAAGTTACGACGTAGTGGTAAGGTCTGCGGAGCATGGCGGAAAAACGATTTTAACATAGAAAATTCGCGAAGCAGAAAATTTGTAATTACCTTTTTTTATCAGCCATTAATAAGTTTTCAACGACTACACTACCGAAATACTGGTTTTCAGTGTTAAAATCGTTTTTCCGCCATGCTCCGCAGACCTTGCCACCACGTCGTGACTTTTTCCATTTTCGCAAAGAAATAAATCGAACCTGAAATTCGCGATTAGAGCTTTTAATGAGCCGTTAATAACTGTGTAAAGAAAATTGCAATTTTTATTGTTTCAACCACTTTTTCGCACATGTTCTGCTCACTTAAGTTAAAGCTAGCAGAATAGTCATTATTGGGAAAATTCGCGGAGCAGAAAATTTTAAATTATGTCATTTAATTAGCCATTAATAAGCCTTTAAAAACACAATCCAGCTTCCGATCATGGCGTTTATAACTGAAATCCTGAAATGTATCCTAGCATATTCAAAATAAAATGTTACCTTCAACTTGCTAAACGTTTTGCTAACCAATCAAAAATTATGTTTCATAACATACCAAGTTTGGAAATAAAACGGTCCGGATTAGTGGCAAAAATAGTCTGGGAAACTAGAAAATGTCTCAGAGCGAGAAATGCCGGTAGACTTAATATTTATTTTGTAAATACAATAATAGGGCATTGGTATCATTATTATTAACATAAATACGATGATGTTATAACACAAAACATCAGAAAAATTGAAACATCAAAGACGATGCCTATTCCTGTTGGAACATTTTATAAACGCCAACTACCTGAATAAGGTGTACAGTGAAGGACAAATAAAAAAATTATAAACTATTTGAATAAGTAGAACTAAATGCAACTTTCCTAGTTAAGGGTAGGGATGTAAGTCTACGTGGACTCAATGAATAGAAGTCATAAATTGTTCGAAAACAGTAACAAATCAGGTCACTTTCCTGAAGGTTGATAACCATTCTGAACCAGCGTGCGGTGCCAAGTTTGCACTAAACAATAAAAACTTACTAAATCTTGATCCTCAACTCGTTTTACTTCCATTATATTTTCAACGTGTTCTTTCAATTCTTCTTCGGACTCTTGAATTTCTTCAAGCAATTTTGGTAAATAACATTTAGTGACAGATTCAATTTCTTGTTTGATATTTCTAATTTTTATTACGACTAAGTCATTAAGGTCCTTAAATCCATCTGCGGTTATCATGGGTTTCCTTTGTATCGGTTTTGCCAATGCAGGCGAAGTGGGCTGCTTCTTCTTAGTACTTACAATTGGGATCTAGGAAAGCAAGATTGATTTCGATAAATTATTACTAAAGGACACTGCAAGTTGTTTTTAGGGAGCTTAGCTGTCTTCCTCATAAATTATACTCCTATTGCCTCCCAATTCCAGGCAGAAGTTGCAGCAATACATCACTGTGCAGAAGAGTTAGTACGAAGAAGACCATTGCCATGGATTACTTAAAACCTTGGGCAGTCAAAATAGACTGTCTTTAACCTGGGTACGAGACCACACATGTTACAAGGGCAATGAAGAGGCTGACTCAGTAGCCCGAGAAGGGGCAAGATGTGTCCTAATTGGTCCAGAACCTTTCTGTGGTATAGCGGAAGAAGAATCTCGAGAATGGTGGAACAAGGCACCGGGACTGAGACAGGCCTAAGAGTTCATTAAAGAAATATCGCCAGAATTTTCGGAGTACCTACTAAACCAGAATAGGCGGGCAACAAGGTTCATGGTTGGGCTCCTGACAGGGCATTGTAACTCAACAAACTCATGATCAACATCGGACTGGCAGATACAACCATATTGTAGGTTCGGCCAAGAAGATGAGGAAACCTTAGTACACATTCTGTGCTATTGCGAAAATCTGACAAGGCTAAGGTTTTCGACGATAGGGGAGGAAAAACTACAACCCTCCCCATAAATAGATGGCCTAAGGTCTGGCCTAATAACAAGGACGGGTCTAGACAGGGTACTCTAACATAAACAATAGATCTGCAAATGTCGCATCGGGAGGCTCCCATAATCACATAAGCCCCGTACTAATCTAATCTAATGTCTTGATAATTCTAAAATGTCTATTCCAAAAACCTTATTATTACGACAAGATCTAGAGACATTTTATTACCATGGTAAACAACGGAAATAGTTAGACCACTGTAGACAATAGTTAGACCACTGTAAACGCGACTTGAAAACTCTGGATTTGTTATTGCTTTAAATAACAACAACTTTATTCCAGGGGTACAAATGGAAAACCGACATTTTTCAATAAACTGCCCCAGCAGTAAATACTGGTCAAAAATGGTGGATCAGAAACATCACATACTAAGGATAACAACTCATCATTAGATTTGTGAACTTTTATCGGCGTCATATATTTTTTTGTGCACGAATATGTCAAAGTAAGAGTAGGTTTTTCGACGCGAAATTCATATGCTGCCGGAAAGATAGGAAAAAGTTGTGACTTGCCATAAACATTTTGAAGAATAATACGCTTCTCCTTGTATACTCATGGTATTTTTTACACAAATAAACTGATCACTGACCCAAATAAAAAAGATTTTACTTCCATTTAAAATCTGCTAAAAAATTGGGGCTAGGTAGTAATAGAGATTTAGGAGCCATACTTTAACCTCCCCTTAAATAAGTTTAAATAAAAGTTCAACTGAAATGAAAGAACCCCGCAGTTTTTGATTGGGAAATGACTTTCGGTGGATTTCTCCCAAACTTCGGAAATTTATTCGTCATCCCATCCCGATCAAAAGTGTCCACGGGCCCAAGTCAATCCTATGTACAGATTTCGAGCTAGCGCGAGTTTAACCTGATTAGAGGGAACTCGATATATGCGTATTTATCGGCAAGTTAGGTGTTCACCGCTTTACGTTTATGGTTTATATGATGTATATATGTCATACACACCCATATACAGACACATGCACACATTCAGCGTCTTTTAGAAGATTTTATTTTGATTTCTAAACTTTTTTTTAAGATTTTATTTTTTATTGACATTACATTTTTTATTTTATATCATTTTCAATCACTTTTTTGTTACCATGAATACAGCTAGACTATTTCCGACATGGGCGTTTCATTAACAGGATTAAACACATCAGGTCACCTTGAAATAAATACAAAACTAATTGTTCAATGGAAATAGTACATTGTGTACCTAGTAGTAAAAGCGAGACATTCCTGGACGACAATGCCAACATTTTTGAGAAGTGGGTGATTAACCATATGTGTTGGTTATTGCTGATGTTGTTACATCTCCCTTTTTATGTAATAGAGTAACAACTGATTGTTTAAAAGCTGAGTATATTGAGTCTTCTATACATTTAGATAGAGTATGTGTAAATGGTTTTAAAAGATAATCACAGTTTAATTTAATTATTTCAGACTTTGTGTTATCCACCTCAACGATTTTCTCATTTTTTAAATCAAAATATGTGCAATTCGGAATAGATTTTCATCGCTTTTTATTTGGTTTGCTAAAGCTTTTATTAAAGTAGCAATGTTAATTTTTTCCAACAATAGTTCGTTTGTATCTACACTCTTTATTTTGTGTGTTTCTTTTTATTTGTATTATTAATTTGATTTATAACTTTCCATTTTTGCGAGTCATTTTTGTTTAATAGGGGCACTATAAAAATGAGCTGGAATAAGCATTGTTGTTATTTCGCTGATGGCAAGATGATTTTTCATACCTATGTTCCTTTTATATTTATTTCATTCATTTTAAACAAATATGAGTTGATCTCCAAAAGACTACTCCAAATTGTAGTTAGATTAATAACACATGTGCCATAAATAAATAAGAATAATAAACATAATGAGTATGCTGCATTTTTGTTACTTCACCGTTTTCGCTTAGCTACCCCCTTCCTCTATGTGAGTCGTGGAACCCTTGTAGGAGTAGAAAAGAGTAGGGTTTAGAGGAGGCTTTTGCTGGACATAATTGTTAAGCTTTCTCTTACAAAAAGTATTTCTCCATTGAACATTTAGTCTTGTATTTATATCAAGGTGACCGGCTGTGTTTAACCCTGCTAATGAAATGCCCATGTCAGACATAGTCTAGCTGTATTCATGGTAACAAAAAAGTGATTGAAAAATGATATAAAATAAAAAATGTAATGCCAATAAAAAATAAATTCTTAAAAAAAAGTTTAGAAATCAAAATAAAATCTTCTAAAAGACGCTGAATGTGTGCATGTGTGTGTATGTGGGTGTGTATGACATATATATCATATAAACCATAAACGTAAAGGGGTGAACACCTAACTTGCCGATAAAAAATATCGAGTTCCCTCTAATCAGGTTAAACTCGCGTATTGAAAAATGTCGGTTTACCATTTGTACCCCTGGTATAAATTTGTTGTTATTTAAAGCAATAAGAAATCCAGAATTTTCAAGTCGCGTTTACAGTGGTATAACTATTGTCTATAGTGGTCTAACTATTTATGTGGTTTACCTAGGTCAGAATTGGCGATTCTTAAAGGCAATAAAGTATCTCTAGATCTTGTCGTAATAATAATGTTCTTGGGATAGGCAGTTTGGAATAATCAAGAAATTAGATTAGATTAGTTTGGGAGAAATCCACTGAAAGCCATTTCCCTATCAAAAACTGCGGGGACTTTCTAATTTTTAATTCTCCATTTCCGGGTCAGTGTATATTTCAGTGATATTTCCATTAGATCTTTCATTCAATTTATCATTACATTCCACCAATAGTTTGATTTATTCACAAGTAATTTTACCTTTTTCATCTTTCTTGTAGTCGCAGGGTAACGAGCAGCAACTCTTCTAAATTTTTGAGGGATCGTACCGTCATCCGTATCATCGTATTGAGTTGTATTTATGGATTGAGTTGTATTTTCATTTAGATGGGTAATCAATGTGCAGTAAATAGGTACGAACAAAATTAGGCTGTAAAATAAAATCATTTTAAAAAAATAGTCAAAACCGTATAAAATGACAAACAGTGACATTCATTTTGAGAGCTAGCTCGTTTATGAAACGACAAGGGTACTCCATTGAGTAGGCTGACTCTTGAAGTGCTTTATATGTATATACAGGGTGAGTGATGTGGTTCACTTTGAAGTTTTATTATTTTTTATTAAATTTACCAAATATACAAATATACACCTGTGATTATGTACAACGTAGCTGTTGTGTTATTTAAGTATATGCTTTACCTATATAGTAGTATTTTACCCTTCGCACATATTTGTTGATTTATTTTGTTGTAACGATGTAAGTAGAAGTAGAAAACTTGGTTTATTTTTTTTGTACCGATGTTTGTGTAGTCTGTTAAAGTTGTAAATGTTCTGTCCGTTTTTTATGCCCAGAACAAGGGACCTGGTCAATATCGACATCTGTTTTTTATCTTACTCAGAATTTGGATTTTTACCTACTTTTGGGTCTACTGTTGGAAATGAACTAGAGAATGTACAACAGTGAGTTAGAATAAGACAGAAAAACTCCGACTACAGATTCCTCACCTCATTTCGAGGTGAAAAGTTGCTATCAAGGTATGTTCTAAAATGCATCCCCTCTGACATACAGGGTGTCGAAAGTACGATTTGCAAGATTTGCAAGAAATTATGGTAACATATCAGTGAAACAACAACATCGATTCGAACAAATAATATGATGAATTCTGTGCCTCATTGATCGCGCTGTAATGGAAATATTTGTTTAGGTTTTAAATTTTACAACAAAAAATGTTTAATGTATTATTTATACTAATCAACGTTTTGTATGGTTAGTCGTATTTTTGTTTCAATTAATTTTAAATATAGAATATTCAACCTGATTGTTTAATCAGGCCATGTTTTATATTAAAATTTAATAATATATCCAACAAACTCAACAAAAACAAGAACTGTAGGCACACATGTTTATTCGCAAAACGTTATTGGTTTTTGTTGGAAACGTCAAATTATATCATGATTATAAAAAATTGGCAGCCTGAACGATTTAATGAATATGTTTCTTTCCCAATTTTTGGCATTTTTGAGCAGGTTTGTTGTTTTACCAAAATTTATATCTTCAGTAATATGCAGTAGAGAGTTAGACAAACGAAAATGGCAGCCTACTTGCGACAGTAAATTTTTTTACGGATTTTGAGTTAAGAATTCTTTTCATTTCATTTTTTTACGTCAACATTTTTAAATCGCTGCCAAAAGTCTTTTATTTTTTATGAAAAAAATTTTTTCCAATCAAAATCGACTTGACTGTGTTGAAATTTATAGCAATCTGGTAAACAGATATATCAAGGTGACCTTTCAGTTTGGAAACATGATTAAATATACAGGGTGTCCCGTAAATCTTGTACCATATTGGAATAGGTGATAGACCCGGTCATAATTGTTCAGAATATAAGAATTTCACCGTTTTCGAGATAATGGGCATTTTTTTAATTTCTGGAAAATCGCTACCTCACCTTGGATTTTTGAGTGCCATGTACTAATTTAAATATATTTGCTGCTGAAGATTACTGATGTGTGATGCTTTCAGACGTACAGAACAGTTTTTCAGAAATTGATACAATTTTTCGAGAAATGTGGGTAAAATGCCAGATTTGAATCCCACTAATTTTTATTAACAAAAGTTTGACATTATTATCATTACAAAAGATTGCCCGTTTTATCCAGACTTTACCATGGTATAAAACATACTATAATTATTTTTGGCAGGAGTGGTATTTCGATTATATTAGAGTGTGGTGTTATTCTGAGCAAAAATCAACTCTTACGACTTTGTTGATAACGAGTTTTATTTTTATCAATCAATTGCTTAAAAGAATTCAATGAGTTGTAAAAAAGTAAATATTAATTCAACATTTTCTTTTAAACATACAATATAAACAACAACAACGATTATTCGATATCGCACTGAATAAAATTATAATTCATAAACATTCAAATTCATAGTCACTCAAACTACTCTCGTGGTATATTCTCGTCAGATTTTTTGCTATATCTAATGAAAGGTTCTAAAATATATCCTTGGCTGTCTAAAAGATGTGCATATGATTTAATCCTTTCGGAAATATAGCCCCATATTCGACAGAAAATGAAGCTAATGTATAGACAGTGTCCAGCCTTAATCCAATACCCTGTACAAAAATGAAACAATGAAGCGCACGGTGTTACTAAGTACGGTGTTATTAATTTATTAATTATACATACGATTAAATCAGTTATAGCTTTTTGTAATAATGTCACAGCCACATTTCTCATTTTATGAAGTGTATGCAAGATGAAGAAGAAGAAAATGCTCTAGATGATTATTAATGCACGTGTAAATCTACTGCTACGGACTATCTATTAACCGAATTATGGGATTTGTACAAGATGCAACAAATAGACAAGAGTCTCAAAACACTGCTCATATTATAATTACTTTTATACTTTATGTTTAATTTGTATATATGTTCCTAAAAAATTTAAAATAAATATAACTAAAACTAAAAATTTTGAGTGACTCTGTATAATAGTAACCTCAGATCACCCAATATTAAAATCACATGATATTTATTTATTCTGCAAGTCTTCGAGCTTTTGCGTTTGAATGAGTTACATAAAAATCTTAACATTGGCTAGTAGAAAAAGAATATCCCTGTATACGGACTTAAAACTTCTTATTACAACTCGTGTCGACAATATTAAGATTGTAATTATTATCCTTAACTTTTTGTAACAAAATAATCGACACATTATTGATTTTCTGAAGGTGCGAATGTCTGGACGCACCTTAAAGGTTAGTAACAACCCTGCATCCGCATGTTTAACACCCTGTATATCAAAAACTGTGCATTAGATCAGGACATCATAAACTACATTATACTGAATTTTTAGCTAATTCGACTGGGACCCAGTTTGCATAAGAAAGGTGCGGGATACTTGCGTTGGTTGGCACAAGCTGAAGAGCTTCTGGGGTTCACCACATAGAACATTTAATTTAATTTAACTTTGCTCTTTTCATGTTAAATTATTTTTAATTCTACTTTATAAACCGTTGAAATAGAAGCCTTATGTCACAAGTTTTTTTTTATTGTCTTTTGTTTGAAATCCCCTTCTCAGAACTGTTCAATCGCGTTTTTCTCGAAAACGGGTGAAATTATCGTGTTTAAACAAGAGTATCAATATTACGTAGAAATGATGTTTACGTCATATTTTCTAGTCAAAATCACTAAAAAGTTTCGTCAAAAAAAGATGCCACTTAATTTCATCATCAGGGGTCATTTATGTGGCGCCCCCTATAACAAAATGTAAAATAATGCATAAAATAATATTCCTTGTCCAAAGTTATGCCTCTGTGCCGATTTTGATAACAATTGATAAATATACAGGGACATCATCAGAAAAAAAACGAAAAAAAAATTTCAACTTTAACGCCCTGTATCTTATTCCACAGCAATATTTTATTAAGGTATATTTGGTCCTATCACAATATCTTGGTCCCTTAGCCTATGTCCCAATAATTATGAACCACCCTGTATACGAATACATGCATAATAAGATTAGTTTTGAATTTACCACGTATATAACTGTGGTTCGATAAACCGATATCGTTTATAAATTAGAGTGGAGACTACAAATAGATCTTGGATGCCTATCGTGTTATCGCGAGGGTAGTCACGTGGACTGAGAGAACATCCATACAATACACACCACCATGAATCATATCTCCAGTTTCCATGAGCTGCACAAACGACACAAACAAAAGTTGTTTGTTGTTTCGGCGTTCGGATCATCCTCCTAAACCAGAAAAGATTGTACCGATATGTAAAAGCACGAAATTGCTGATAATAACGTTTCTCTTAAAAGGAGTGAATATAAACATTCGTAAAATAAATGGAATTAGGAGACTATTAAATATACAGAGTGATTCATGATGAAAGGAGAATGTTTTACGATAAATTAGGATTTTATTTTCCATTAAACATTTTTTACAACGTACTGAAATTGTCAAAATATGCCTGTAAATATTAAAAATAATTATTAATTATTTCCCCGAAATTGTTTTATATTTACTGACGCATCTAAAAATCAAACAAATGTATTAGCTGCATTTTATGATCCTCAAAATAAATACAATTTTGCTGAACTAATTGCAATATTGGAATCTCTCTTATATGTATATTAATGGACTTGGGAAGTGAGAGAAAAATATGTCATTTTTTCAAATAGTAAAAGTGCACAAAAAAGTTAAATTAAATTATCCTTAGATCCTAAATGAAATCATTAAACATATTGCATTGATGAAGTCAAAAGGTACCACAGTTATATTCCCTTGGGTGAAGGCACATTGTGGGATAAAGAATAATGAAATATTAGATAAATTAGCAAAAAACAGTGAAAGAAGAAAGAAAGAATGAAAAAAAGATGAAGAATGTGGTGAAGAGGGTACACTAGAACACATGATTTTAAACTGCGATCTACAATCGGAAGAAATAAATAAATTTGTGCATTCATTGAATCCCTTGCTACAATGTCAGGAAAATTAGTATCAAGACCTATTAACCTTCAACAATTATTAAAATTTAATAATCTACAAATTTACGGCATATCATTAATGTTAAAAATAATTTGTAAATTGTAATACAAAAAAATACAAACAATAAGCGAAGTCTAACTAGAGCTACTCTACTTAACCTCAAGTTTACAGATAATAAAATACAAAATTAGTAAAACTCAGACATTACACATTTAAAATATACTAAATTATACATCGCAAATATAAAAAAAATGATCAAAATTACTGACCCTGCAGCAGAATTTAAAAAACTGCGAGACTTAACTCCCAGACTTTGAGAAATACTGTTAAAAACTAAAACTGAATTATATAACCTGTATCTAAAATTATTCTAAAATAGGTTAGGCCAATGGACAAAGACCCTAGTCAATAAATCAGAACACACACATCAATTCAAGACGAAAAATAAATTAAAAAGCTGCAAAATTTGAGAAACCACTTATACAAAATATAATATGTATTAAACTTTTTATCTAAACGGTATATTCTTCAACGAACATCTTCCTCGTTTGTTTTTCCCCAACTCTCTCTTACCGTTCTTTGGGATCTTGAAAATTGATAAGGACGATGCGACGATGTCTTATGGGGTACATTTTTATTTCTAGCATCTCTGGAATTTAGACCAAGATGCTATATAGCAAATAATTTGTTACTATTTTAGAATTGGGATGAAATAAAATTAAAACACATTTACTTGTTCCCTATTCGATTTTCTATTTATCATTTAAAAAAAAATAATTGTTTTGATATTTTCCTCAATATTCCGATTTACCTTATTGGTGGGGCGAAAAAAAAACAATAATTTTCCAATGAAACACCGGTGTTGGGATTTTATTCCTTAACTCAGTTAATTATGAGCTGATATCAAAGTAGATTGTATGGTTTGGCACTGATTTGTAGCTCTTACTTAATCTTGTTGAAAATTTGTGACTTTGAAATACCAGATCACCTTCATTTGAGTGTATATTAATTACCAAAAATAATAAGCAGGTTTTACACAAAACATTTAACAAGATGTGCTTACATAGTTTATAATATGTGCAAATGTTCAGAGTGGTATTTTTTTTCCAAAATTTATTTTGTCATTTTTTTGGACAAATATTTTTCACAAAATTAATTTTTTTCACAATTTTAATCTCGACACATTTAAATTTTTATTCAACCAATTTTGATAGTTAGCCGAAACTTATATGGGGACAGAATCCGTTAAAAATATTCTGTTATTAATTTATTGTCATGGTTTCGAATCATGATGAGTATTCTGATTTCGATGATGAAATAATAGAAATAGAATGAGTGGAAGTTTAGAGACATTTTTTAAATAAAATATTGAATTATTTTTAGTGTTTTTTGTTTACACTTGATCATGTTTTCTTCAAAGAATAGTTGGTTTAACTGACGTATGTCTACATATATTTTTCCGCATTGAGTGTTGTGAGTACTTTGTTTTTAACCAAACCCCAATATTTCTACTATTTCTTTATCCGTTTATACTTAAACGTTACCTTAATGATTATTTTGTTTGTTTTAGGTGAGTTTTTCAAACTACAACTACATCAAGTTTTCCACTTTTCCACTTCTCCAAGAAAAAACAGAGGGAGATTTAAAAGAGACATAGTAAATGGTATGTTTTTATCTATTATCATAATTTTATATATTAGTGTAGCGCTGTTTTGCAATACCAAAACTGAAACCACAATTTCTGTCAGTAAGATGTGATATGAGTTGATAAATTATAATAATTTTCAATTTTCCCAAAAATGTCCAATTATTCATTAAATTACGATTTGATAACGCATTTATCTCACAAATTTTGAAGGTTCAACTCTCTGGGATTTAATTCAGAAATGTTCAAACTTTTGCTGGCATTAAACTGTTGTCCCTAGAGGCGAAAAAAGCACCTAATTAAAGGGAAAACTTCTCATATGTCACGGTGGCCCAAATAGGTCATTTAGGTAGACAAAAAGCGACGAAGATACACTATACACGCTTTGAGAATATATTCCTCAAAGGGCAAGATTCTCGACCACACTTATATTCCATATTAACAAAAATCACACTTCTTTGTCATCAGGGGCCTTGTTGATGGCACAACTGAAGTAATAACATAAGACCTTAGACAATCCTACGAAAGGCAACGAAAGCAACCGAAAGAGCTACCCTGAACATGAATGTTAAAACTATTTTATACTCCAAGGTAACCTAGAAACAAGAAAAATATAAAACAGTTGATCCAGTGCCGCTAATAGAGCTTTTGTGAACTGCGGTGAGAACTATCCTTCCAACTTCAGGGGCTACCCTGTATACAAGATCGTGATAATAGACGACAGAAAAGATGATTTTTATCCCAGCAACCCCTCCCAAGCAAAATGATCTGGCAAGACAAGATGAGCCCAACAGAGAGGTCGGACTTTTTCCTCTTAATTCCAGACAATGAGATAAATACCCCACACATTATAAACATTTTTTTTTGGAAAAGCTTTCGAACTAAAATTACAAATCGCCCACTGTCTACTACTGAAGTAGTAGAGCTTAAAACGTGATAAGCGGTGGAAATTGAAATAAGAAAAGTTATTGGTAATAACGAGACGCGTAAAATAAGTTACATGAAGCTTGGGCCGCAGTTTGACAAACCCTGGGATCTTTCCCATCAGCCTGTTTATTATTATTAGCATCATCAGTTAGTTTTTAAATTATTTTCAATTTTTCTTTGTAATACAAATACGTTTAATTAAAATTAAATATTTTATCCAGCTAGATTGGCAGTGGCGTCTAGCAGCGTGGGTGTGGGATTCACATAAGTGGAGACGTTCTTGAAACTACTCTAAAATCCTTGTTGGTGAAGTTTTTGCTTCGTCTTTGAAGCGATGTTCTAGATGTTATGGAAAGGAACAGATGCGCTTCACGATCATGATCACATTTTCTTATAAGATTTCCCGGGATATTGGCCGTTTTCTCTGTTCTGGTTAACTTTCCACATTAATTTTTTTGCATCATAAATATTAATTTTATAGTTTGAATTGCAGTATACAAATATCAAAAAGTTTACCGTCTATCTTGAATTATTTAAGAGGGAAGAAAGTCATAATGGATCGATATGCAGCAAAAACATGAATCGGTAATTCGTAATTTTTTAGAAAAACTGTTTTATTATGATATTTTGACTTGAAATTTTTTCTACTTGTAAACGTACGAGATCATCTACTAAAGGCATATTAAATGATGACTAAAAAATAGTTCTAAACAAAATATTGTAGAAAATAAAGCGCAAAAATATACAATGTGTACACTGAAGTTCGCAGCATTAATCTTACAAAAAAAGTTATTCTTCATAAAAAGTTCTGCATTGTCTAAAACCTAAAGTGCAACTATCGGTCGTATACGAGGTTTGTTAAAAGATATAAACACGATGAGAATATCACACCGCGTCATGGCCTGTATGAGGATACCGTTCTCGGTCTCCACCTACTCGAGCCCAGTGGCGTATTGTGTGGTACAAAAAATAAAACTGCTTATATTTTAAAATATTCAAAATTTAATTTTTATTTGTATTTATACGAACAATAGTTTTACCATTGTTCTGGTTACTAAAAACTCTAGAAAATCATTTATTAAAATTGACTTACCTTGTTAAAAACCTTTTTTTTAGGTACATTTAGGTACATAAACAAAAGAAACATCAACAACTTGCTTATTGCACTATAACAAAAGGCCTATCTATAAGCTAGTTTAATTAAGAAAGGTTGTTATGGCATTAATTATTGCTTATATCAAAAGCTTTTTTACAGAAAAATTGATTTAATCCGTATTTACTACATATCAGATTATTAACTTATCTGAACTGTACGAATTTTCACTCCGTGCTCAGCTTCTTCTTGCATAACTTTTATTACGTTATATATAATTTCACTACCAATGGCTCTCCCTTTAACACCAACTTTATGGAATTTGGACAATATTTATTGGCATATAGGGAAAATCAAAAATTTTAATCCGAGTTAACTTTTTCCTTATAAAAGGAAGTCTAGTTTGGATTTGGAAGGTCAAAATTGTTAATAACTTTTTTCATATTTCAAAAATAAAGGTACTTGAGCAAAAATCATATTTTTCACAACTGCCAAAATTAGATATCTGATAGTTGTATTTTAGGTTTTAGACCACGCAGAAATTTTTATGAAGAATAACTTTTTTTTTTGTAAAATGAGTAATAAAAAAGTTTCCCATATGCTGCGAATTTAAGTGGACACACTGTATAAAAAAAACGACGAATAAAAGTTTGTCAAAAAAATCCATGGTAAAAAAATAAACCCTAAGAAAAAATTCAAAAATTTTCTAAATTTATTGAAAAAAAAGTATCCATAAAATAAATTCTCAATACGTTTTTAAGGAAATTTTAATTTGTCGAAAAAAAATTATTAGCATATACTTGTCCAAAAATGGTCGAAAAAGAATATTTATCAAAAAAGTATTTTGTAAAAAAATTAGAAGATAGAATTTTGTCGTAAGTAATATCATAAGGGCATCTCTTGGAAAAACTAAAATCGGACGGATAGAGCGGATTTCCTGTCTTGTTAGGTCCCAAAATGCATATAATTTTTATCCATTAGACCATGTTGCCGCATTTTATAATGTGGCGGTTAAGCCCGGTATAACAACACTATTTAACAACAAGCGGGCTTTTTTCGGAAGTAATATCATCTGTGAAAAAAATTAGATGCCCGAATGGTATTTGACAAGACTATTTCATGAGTAACAGATTATTCCGCATACACATAGCTTACAAAACGTACTACCTATTATATATGCATAAATAATAAATATGTAGGTAATAATTTGAAAACTGAAAAACAGGTAATTTATTTAATCACAAAATACTAAAAACTTAATTATTTATGGTACAATTAAAATATAAATTGCAATTTTGGTACACAGTAGGAGTAGGAGTATTGTTTGAACGTTGGGTGTAGGTAAATCATTAATGTTGTTGATGGGTCCAGCTGTAGAGTGAGAAGATCGAGAAGTGGCTGCTTTCTGTTTTTTAGCTGGAGGTTCTGAGGCGTCACTTCTAAGAGTGTTTATGATGTTGGAATAATGCTCATTACCCATTTGCAGATAAGGCTTAATTGAATTGGCTGAACTGTAATTTTAATTAATTGTTGTTCCCCTATCCCCCCTTTAGACAGGTTACTGATTGCTGTCGACCGCATAGAGTGTTTTGTTATTTTTATTTCTTTTGTATTTAATCTTGCCTTCTCTGCTGCTTCTTTAGTCCATTTCGAAAGTTGGTTTTTTTCCACTGGAGTGTTTTGTACCATCCACTTTACTGTTAAGAACAATCTATCAGTTGTTATTCTAGATGAACGTTTAACCATTAGAATTTTAAAAAGACAGACTGGACAGAAGGTAGGGTTCTTCGTGTTGGGGACCAGCCATTTACTATCGGCCATTTTTTTTCTCCACTCTGGGCCGTTTTATTGAAGAGAGGATTATATTCTACTCTTCCTAAAAAGTAGGATTTTTGAAAATCAGTTATTTAAAAAAATATGTAACTATGTTACCTACCTGTTTTAATCCCAGCATTATCCACTTCCTCTTTAAAATATTGAACTCTGCAATTAACTGCTTCTCCATCTCTACTGAAGCGATATGGTAAAATTTTCGCTGGAGTCCCGCCAGAGTGTCTTCGTCCCATAATAAAACCATTGCCTAGTATTCTTCCAATTTTAATGAAGCAGAGCTCGATTTCGTTTTATTGGCGCACATCTGCAAATTCCTTCGTTTCGCATTACGAGCTTCCCTACTAGACTTGAAGATAATATTTTTAAATGGATCAAAAATTATTTTCCACTTCATAAAATACATCTCTTGCATTTTTTTGCAACGGTGTTCCACATTGTCTTCACAACTAGTTCTTTGTAATTTTCACCGTTTTCTTTCTTCTTATTCCACGCCCAATCTATCAGGATTAGGAGTAATTACTCTAAACTTGTAGTTTCCAAATGCTCGTATTTCTTTGCCTTGCAGAATTCCGTAAACTGTTTCCATATTGATGTATGGGTTTTAACGGTATTGTTCGGTACACTTTACTCAATCGCCAGATCAATATTAATCATATAATCACTTCCAAAGCTGGGTAGCTTTCACTACATAAGCTGACTAGCACTGTTTAAAAAGCTGTCAAGTTTTTCCGCGGGTTAACTCGACTATTTCACTCATCTTCGAATTTTCACAAAATCTGACCAATCACAAACCAAAGACAGCTGGTATTATCAGTAGTAATACCCCTAGGGCCTTGATAATACCGAGATAATTGTGTCATAGAGAATGCTGTAAGCGTGTTGCTTGATAATAGCCCGAGGCCGAAGGCCGAGGGCTATTATCCTTAAGCAACACGCTTGAAGGATTCTCTATGACAAAATTTTGAGGATTTATCACGGCCCGAGGGGTATTCGATAAGTTAATTTTTTACTTTGTAGATTTGTACATTTTTAAACTAGTTGTCAGTTTGACGTTTAATTAATTTTTAATCAAAAACTTGACTTGTTGAAAACACCAAACTGAAAACACCACATGTAGGGTGTTATCGCTGTAATCCATAGCTGATTGGATGAAATTTGACACATGATTCTAAATTAAGTAATTTGATTGGTTACTATAGTTAGTAAAAAATTATCGCGATAATACCAAGTGTCTTTCAATCCTGATTGGTCTATCAGCGTGGTATTTTCACGGCGTAACCATGGATATGAATTGCAAACAAAATTTGACATTTTGAAAAAAAAATAATTACAGCTACAGACGTCAAAATGAGACCTTTTACTTTGTATAATTACAGCTACAGACGTCAAAATGAGACCTTTTACTTTGTTTGTGAAATAGTCTAATAAAATTCCACTCGTGATTGAATTCATCTCATAACGGTAAGACCGCACTAGGCTGAACGGAGCGGAGCGGAGCGTCGATGCAAAATATTCTTTAATGGAATCTATATGACCTAACCCGCACTTTGTTGCTATTAAGATGGTGCTGGATGAAGAAAAATTAATTAATTTAACTAGTGAATATCCTGAAATCAGCCTATCAGCCATCTTGCTCAAAAGACACCTTATATAACTGTTCAACAAAAATTTAATGTTGATAGACAACAACAAGTACAAAAAAGTATCTTTATTGCGTTCAAAAAATACATTAATAATTTACTTCAAAATATATCAAGTATGATTTTGACTAACTGATTTCTAGTACCAACACTACTCTATGTCAAATGTAAAGAAAACTAACCTAAAATATAAACGATATTTCGCTCCGTTCCGCTGAAGTGCAGTTAATAGTGCGGTACCCCTATATATTTTGAATCGACGCTAAGCTGAGCTCAAGTGCAATACCGCCTATAGTGCGGTCTTACCTTAAGTCTGTCTCTTATTTCATAATTCAACTGAGTTGCTTGAAGAAAACACCACTCGTCCTGCGGACTCGTGGTGTTTTTAAGCAACTCAGTTTCATTATGAAATGAATCGACAGACTTATCGCGAAAATTCAATCACTATTGCAAATACTACTACAAAAAAAATTATCACAATTTCCTATGTATTTTCCTGTGTGCATTTTCACGTAATTTTTCACACCTTTTTTACCATTTTCTCGACTTTCTACAACTTTTTTTTCGTTTTAGTTTTCATAAATCTGTATTTCTCAAATTAATAATTTTCTATAAATGTTAGAGATAAAATATTTTGGCAACTCTTTTAAGAGTTGACTTAAATTTCCACACGTGTATAATATTTTCTCAATACCTATACCCCTTTCCCAAATAAAATTGTTGTGTTGTAAAAAAAAATGGAAAATACAAAATTTGGTGTTTATATTATTGGACATCTGTATTTTTCTATAAATTTTTTGCGTATTTTCGAGCCAAAAAAAATTGGCGTCGATTTCAAAATTTGGCTTGATTCTTAATCATTCAATTTTTCAACGAAGAAATATCCAATCTCAAAAGTGGGTTCTATGAAAATAAAGAAAATTAAAAGAAAATAATTTTTTAGCGTCATTCTCAATCTTCCACTTACAACATATAACAGAAGTTATATACGACTTTCACCACGAACCACGACTAGACTGGAAACAACTACTCCTGTCTTTTTTGTTAATTTCTCAAATAGTGAAATTAGACGAAAAAAAAATTGGCAACATTGCTACATTTTAGATTGTGTATTACATGATTAAATAAAAATGACGAAAGTATATTATATGTATTTTCTGTAAATAATCAATAGCGTTTGTTTCAAATCGGTTAGCGAGCAATCAAAATTGATTCTTCAAATGATACAAACATAGGGGTGTTTAAAACAAAAAAGACAAAAAGAAAATCCCTTATTGCAATTGACAGGTGCTTTTTCCAAATATTTAAATTCGGAATTATCCGAGTAATTGCATAACAATCGTCAGTGAGGCTACATAGCGAATCCCAACCGTATTTTGTAAAAGTTAATTAATTCTCTGGTGGCACAACAGGATTATGTTGAAAAATGTGGATTTTGGGATACGGCCACTACTAAATATCTCGATTAATTGAAAGCTGTATGCATGCGAACATATGGTTGTATATATCAATTTTAAATGGAATATTTAAAAAATTCCGTCAAAATTCCACTATATTCATTAAACTATGTTCTGAATTTAGTCTGGAGTCTGTAGAGGCAGGTTAATTTAATAGTTTGTTTTACAGTTTTTATAAAACTTGCTTGAACATTTTTAGCTTGGATAAAATAAGGGATATAAAATAAAAAATAACATCCAGAAAATACTCGACCGAAGCTTAATTAACACTTCTGTTGTAATGATAAATTCTCTAAACTGTATTTTTACTTGTTAACAATTATCTTCAGTATGATCTAGCTTAACACTTTTAATGTGCGACCCTATAATTGAAACTCTTTCGTTCTATAGAGTGGCCGAAGCTGTAAATAAGTAAATAAATAAAGACGAAGACCAACAATCTAGTGGGACGACCAATTTATCAAAGACATAGGAGTATGGAGATTGGTGGACGGGAAGGAAATATTAAAATAGAAGGGAATAAAGAAAAATATTAGATGAGATAAAAGAATGTAAAAGAAGAAATTGTAGAACGTAGTGTCTTACTGCTGTACTAAGAAAATGAGTATGAAGATCCTGGTTACTGAGTAAACTTTTTTTAACCAAAATTTATATCTTAAATAAAATTTTCCAGTCGTTCGTGCCACATGTTGTACTTGATTAAAATGGCGTACTAGTGCCTTAAAATGATAACTTTGAAGCACTAGTGCCTTAAAGTAAATGTCAAATTTTGACAGTAAATTTATTAACATGAATACTTCATAAACGCAATAAGCTTAAAATGCTTGCTGATATCTACGTCGCTATTTACTCATAACATAGCTTTAACCATAGAATAATTTGACCGTATAGATGAACACTTCCAAACCTTCGATTTCTCCTTAAAATAGGCCATGAATATATTATCAGTATAATTTCCAGGAAAGCCTTTTTCTTGCAATTTTCACGTCTGAAACTTATTGTATGCAATTTCATATTGAATATGGGATTTTCGTGGTAATAAGTCCAAAGTAGCTCGGTTGGCCGCTTCATCAATTTCTTCAAATTGTTCTTTTCCATATTTCCTTTTTACTTTTTAAGGGCAAAAAGATACAAAGTGACACATTCAAACTTTTCGAAAATGATGAATACAACAATGGTTGCTATATATCATTGGCAGGTGCCCACTTCGAAAATCTGATTTATTTCAATAAAGCCCAGTTCTCAGAGAGTTTGACCTCGCACAAAATGTGATCTCGATGAAACTTGGCACTTAAGTAATTGAAAGAGTGTAGAAAACAATAAACAAATCTTTGCTGCTCTAAAGTATATGCTAACTTCACAATTTCGAAAATAAAATCGAAAATTTGGTTTTTCCATTATACCTCGAAAAAAAAAATTTCGAAAAACTAATAGCACCACGTGGAAGAGCAGAACATTTTACTAAAAAATAATATTATAATTTATTTTAGGAATTTGTATTACTATAAAAATTATTAAAAATAAGAAAGCAAATTCGAAAACTCTACGCGCGCCGAGCCGTTGAATACAAATATTCAGGCGAGGCGTTCGGAAAAACTAAAGTATATTTGTCTAAAATGTACGCAATGAAAAGAAGAAAGCGTTTTAAAGAAGAAACTCTAAGCTTTCTCAGGAAGTCATTAGTCAATAGATATCTTCATTTTTATAAAAATCAATGAGAATTTTAGAAATTATAACTTCCGGTCAAATTTTCAATGAGAAAACAAAAAAAAATTAAAAACTAATGACTTCCTCTTTAAAAAGTTTTCTTTTTTTTTCTTTGCGTACATTTTAGACAAAGATACTTGTTTTTCCGAACGCCTCGCCTGAATTTTGAAAATAACTTATAATATTATTCTTTAGTAAAATTTTGCGCTCTTTCACGTGGTGCTATTAGTTTTTCGAATTTTTTTTTCGATATATAATGGAAAAACCCAATTTTCGATTTTATTTTCGAAATTGTGAAGTTAGCATACACTTTAGAGCAGCAAATATTTTTTTATTGTTTTCTACACATCGGACACCGTGGCCTAGTTGGTTAAGGCCTCGGTCTTTATACTAGGCCAGTGTTCGGTTCGTAGGTTCGATCCTGCGAAACTCAAGTGGAATTAAAAGTCAGATAAGACTTTGGCAAGTGTAAAAAGGTATTTGTGTCATACGCAGTTTTATTCACGCCGGTAAACAGGCCGGATGAGATCGGATATCTCGTGGAACTGATAGGGGTTGGTGGCACATTTACATAGTTGTTAGTCGGTAGATTACCTGCATGACAAAGGCATAGTCCTGGGTTTAAGGTGATTGAGGACCGTGGTTCGGAGACTGTAGGTCCCGTCCAGATTAGCCTTAGTTGCAGAAAGGAGACGTTAAAATTAAGCAAGCAAGCAAGCATTGTTTTCTACACCCTTTCAAGTACTTAAATGCCAAGTTTCATCGAGATCGCATTTTGTGCGAGCTTTTGGTCAATATCCTTCTGTGGCAATTGGGCTAATAGTTATTTTTTGGCATTCTATTTTATTGATTTATTACCACCTCATGTTAGTACATAACTGAAAAAAACTGTAGACCATAGACTATTAAAATTCCTCATAAAACTCAATCCAAATCGGCAAACATTTTTTGAAATATTCTGCGTGTCTGGGAGTATATTTATTGTCATTCTGTTTTTTCAAACAATAAAAATGATAAATGAAACAATCATTCAAATGTCAGACATTTTTGGGTTACTGTTAAATGCCAGAGAAAAATATGATAGTTTTATAGTGACTTTAATTGCAACAATAATTGTCTGTTTTTATAAATGAGATAATACTTAATACAATAAATAATAATAATAATAATAATATTCGCCATTCAAGATCAAGTAGTACCTACGAAATACTACAAGGAGAACATCCTGAAGGTTACCGATGATAATATTTGTCGTCTCTGTAAGTCTAAACCTGAAACAATAGACTATATAATAAGTGGTTGTACTATCTTAGCCCTTACGGAGTACACCACGAGACACAATAATGTTGCAAAAATTTTGCAGCAACAACTTGCAATCAACTACAATCTCATAAAAAAAGATATTTATAAGCCCTACTACATGTATTCGCCAGCTAAACTACTAGAAAGCGATTCACATAAACTGCTCTAGAACTGGGAAGTACCAATTAACAAAACCGTCCAATACAACATACCAGACATAATCTTTGTAAGGAAAGAAAACAAGCACACCAGCCTCATTGATATTGCTGTCCCCAACCCAGTAAACCTGTAAAGAAAACACAACGAAAAAAATTACCAAATACCTACCACTGGCGGAAGAGATGAAGAGACTCTGGCAGCAAGACAAAATAGATCCCAGTCACCATAGGAGCCACTGGTGAAATCCCAAAGGACCTGAAACAAAAGTTTGATCAGCTTAACATCAATCACAAGCTATACATACCTATCCAAAAGTCAGTTCTCATCGACACTGCAAGAATTGTCCGAATGGTGCTTCAGAATAGCGCAATAAAATCCTATTTTATGAACAGGTTTAAATGCTTATCAGGTTTGGCATTAGCAAAGAAATCTTCTACCGGACTTATTAACTGCTACTTATGTTACTTAGAATCTTCTCGATTCACTTCTATAATAATTTCTTACAACCGCACCAGGATAATAGTAAAATACAACTATTAGCCTGGGTAATACTTAAATATTTTAAACTTTCATAGAAAAATCCTTGCGAGATATAGTTCTTCTAGCAATTATGCAAATACAATAGCCCTGTATATCCCAGGGGATACAAAACATCAATTTGAAGCTATTAGCGCTGCAAGAGCTTTTGATTTATTCTATTTTCGGTGGCCTAGGAAAGTTGCTTAAGTGGCTTTCATGTTGCTATTAATTATAACTTGGTCGAGATTTTCGAGCCGATTTATAGTTTACTTCGCCAGCGAACACTAACGTGGAATATTAGGCAGGGCCGGTGCGTCGAAATATTATTTTTTTTATGACCTTCTAGATCCGTCAGAAAATTAAAACGTCGGCGTCGTCTGCACATTGACTTACTATAAAAGTATTAAAGTTCCCAAAATCTATGTAGAAAAATGGTTTAAAAATTCTAAATTAAAATCCAGTGGACGTTCATGTTATAAAATACGTCCAAACTTGGACCAACAACTTGAATATATGTATGTATTTGCAAATAACCTAGTCTGAACAGTGCCCTGTATGAGTTAAATTCTATTTTTTTTTGTATCAAGTGAATTGGAGTAAACAAAAAATTGTCAAAAAGTTGCTTAAAATTTCAAAAAAATCGTTACAAATACTTAAAATTTCGCATTTTGTTAAAAACTCTCATAGACTCCACATCGCTGTGTCAAATAAAAACACTTGGATTTGTAAAAAAAACCAAAGTGACTTAAAAAGATTATTATTTTTACCTGTGCTACATAAGTGTATTTATCAAAAATGAAGAGTTCTTCCTAAGAAAATATTAGTCCAGTAAGTAAACCAGTAAGGAATTTTAATTTATTAGATTCGACATCCTAAGACCGGTTTCTGTCTTTCGACTTCATCAGTTAGGCTTTTCGAATCCAGTAGTTCCTGAATAGTTGTTTCCCTAGAAATACAAGCGTGACATCGTACTTACATAACAAAAAATAAAAATAAATAAATAAATAAGGTTAGGTTTTTTTAATGGCAAATCAAAAGTAGGGTTAATATTTTTATAGTAAAATAGTAAAAGAATTAATTCCTAAGTATTTTTAAAGATATAAAGTTATAGTATTTGAATTGAAATTTTCTTAATGAAAATTTTATCGTTATTCGTTCATTATTATTGGATTTAAATACATAAATTATACTATTTTTAACCTACCTCCCTGAAGTAAGAGCTTCATCTTTAAAAGATATTAAGAGATGGCGCCCAAGAAAAATTTACAGATTGTTTAAAAGAAATAAAGAATTTGCGTTCTGTATAAGATTACAATTTATTATCATTATTATTTACCATCTTACAAAAAGCGTAAGTAGTCGAAGAATGCAAAAAAAATGGAACCAAGGCAACCCCACATAAAATGTTTATCCAAAATATACAGTAAAATCATTACGTCAAAGCTTTCGTGAAGAATATCCAGTTTGTGTGTACAGTGCCAAATCAGTATATAATTGGATCCATAAGATTGGTTTCAGATTTAGAAAATCCAGCAATAGAAATTTTTTAATGGAATTGCCTTCGATTAGTTTTTTTTTCAGCGAATACTTGAATGAGAAAACCATGAACATTTCTTATCGGGTATTTCTCGACAAAACAGGGGTATTTAGGCACCTTTAGAAAATCATGGCAAGTTGGTACAATGAATATATAGGAAATCTGGAGAGGGAACAGTCAAACTGAAAAATAAATAAAAGGAGCAGGCTCCTTTCTTCAAATTTTCTGAAACGTTGATATGTTGTAGAACTTGATGCTGTGATAAAAAGTGTTCATTGGCCCAAACTGATTCTATTGCTAGTTTTCGAAGTACAGGGTGTTAAACATCGGAAATGCCACTTTGTTGTAACCAGATTTCTTATAACAGACCTATTTTATTGGCGTTTGTTGTAGAAAACATGAATTATTGATTATTTGGCCATAATATTTTATTACACAGCATTAATGTTTTTTTTTTGGAAGATATTCAGTAAGCAAAATCTATCCCAGAATACAGTGCACATGATTTTTTGTGCTGACATTGTCGTTTTGAACTTTTGTTTTTTCGGAGATTGAATGTGTCTCCACTCAATTGATTATTGTTTGAATTCTGGTGTGACATCACATGTCATAATTTTGTTTAAAAAGTCCTCTCCCTCTTCACTGTAACGTATGAGAAATGTCAAAGCACTGTCAAGTCGCTTGATTTTGTGAGTATCAGTGACTATGAGGTGAAAAATTCTGTGGAGACGTAGCTTTCGTCACTGGGGGAAGTTTCTATGATGAAGGTATAGAAAAACTGGTAACTGCTACGGTAAAAGTGTTTGAACATTGGTGGAAACTATGTAGAAAAATAGCTTAAGGTATGCTCTTTCGTGTAAAAATAAAATTGGCTTGAAAAAAATTGTCTTATTATTTTTTTTAACCGAATATGCCTTGTACATATATAATTCATATTGAATACTCATTGTTTCTATTTAAATAAAAAGTTTCGTCAAAATTTGTCATTTAGATATTTTGTATTTTTAAAATTCACATTTTCCTGTACGTTATCGCTGAAAATAAAAAACAATTTTAGCATCGACTTATTCATCACCTTCTCGTTTATTATTTATTTTTTGGTAAATTTCAATTATGTTCATCAATTTTTTATCCTGTGTTTATTTTTATTTTCGTATGATTATCATTGTGATATTTTTATTTTCTTGATACAAAAATTTAAAAAGTTCTCAAAATTTTTGTTTTTTATATTTGGGTACTTTGAATAATTTTGCCCTTTTTATGACTATTTTTAGTGAAATATGAAGTCTGGGCGAATTTACAATTTGTGCAAAAGAAAATATTCATTCAACAAATGCACTCGTTGAAAGTGGGGGTTCAAATTTTTAAAAAACTATTTTAATGGTGGGATATTCATTTAAATCATTAAAAATTAGCCCTCATAAATTATATTGCAAAATGCTTTCCCCTATTCCCTTTTCCCAGTTAGGAAAACAAGGGATTAAATTATATTGCAAGAAAATACGCCACTGTTAGCCCAGTAAACATACATTCTATATTAAACTGCAACAAAGTCCGATATGGGAATTAAATTACTAACTCTGGATCACAAGACACACTTAAAATGTCTGCGCTTGCATTAACGTTTTACCTAGCGCCGGTCCTGTTGGATATTACCCTCTTTTGCTTTGCTATACCTTCTATTTAACGCTGTATTTTACACTCGCTCCACCTAAACAAAGAGGAAAAAACAAAAACAACCGACAGCGTTAATGATGAAAAATAAGTTGTAATTGTTTTATATTTTAATTAAGAAATTCTTTCATTTTGCAAGGTTTCTAATTTTTTTTTGGATTAGACGAGTATAATTTTTAAACATAATACATATAAAATATACAGGGTGTTCCCCAAGTATTTCAAAATATTCCAGGAGCTGATAGCAAGATTAATTTAGAGCCCTACAGTTCAAATCAAGGTATGTCCTAAGCTCCCTGAAGATGCCGCCCAAAATTGATTTTTAATTACCATCTCAGCAACCCTTGAAGATAGTTACACGAAATTTGGTACACTACCGAACAATAGTTATTTATGCAACAAGTGCAAAAAGTAAGTGTTTATTTTTTATATTTTGCATCTATAATATTTTACATTATGATACGCATTTGAGTACTCTAATGTTTCATTAGAGTACGCAACTTTTTGTGTTATACTGTTGGTGATATGAATCAACAAATGACATGAATTGTCATTTGTATCTAATAACTCTGTCAAATTTTAAAAATTCTACAACATTGCTACCAACTCATTTTTTTTTAAAGCAAACTTCTCTATAATATGCAAAGTATAAATTTATTAAAAAATTAATAAAATGGCAAAATATAAAAAGTATTATAAACAACTTATTTCATATGGCTATTATGACATATTAAATGCGTTGCTTAATGTACTATTATTTAAGTGACACTAAGTGTAGAAAAATAAAAAGCGTACTTAGGAACTATTTAACTCAAACTTTATTTTTACCATTATTTTATTTCTTATGGAAGCATCACTCTTTCAAAGGATTGTAACATATTTCATAAATTTTTCTTGATTTACTGGGTATTTGCTATTTTACTGACTTCTGGTGGGGTCCCAACAAATTCTTCTTCATTACCATCATCAATTTTTCTGATATTACTCATTTTAAAACTTCAAATTGTGTAATTGTTAGAATAATTTTTGACTGGCGTTTCTAGAACTGCATTTGCATTATTCAAATCATAGTAATCGCGAGCGCGTATGAGGGTACGGCCACAGAATAAAGCTGATCAGTCTTGATTATGACTGAAGAAGTCATTGTTTAATTATAGCTGCTGAAAGTAATATAGAAATAATATGAAATATGCAATTGTTTAAACTGTAATGCAATCTCACAGAAAATGGACTATGACGTCGATTTGAACGTTTATGTTTGTCATGTCAAAATGACAGATGAGTACAATAAAGAACCACTTTTTCCACTAAAAATAGTTCAATAAAGTTTTGTTTTTTGCATGAACGTAGAAAAAGACTTTATGTTATTTTTACGAGATTTAATTCTGTATAAATTTGCAGAGCTGCTGGGGAATTTTTTCTTGTACTTTTGCAAAAATTGCAAGAACTTGGATTTATCACTAAACTTTTTTTTTAATTATTATTAAATACTCATAAAGGCATTTAGTATATTACGATCTGGTCAACAGTGACCAATGAGCAGTTTAATTCTAACTTAATCTAATAGAGTTTGAAACTTAAAACTAAGGTATACTCAACAGCGTTCCTTAGGTTCTTTATAATGGATTGCACTAAAGTTTAACGTGCACATACAAGCTGTGCTTTTGCACTAAAAAACACTAAACTAACTCAATTATCAATTATCAATAGCCTCGACATTGACATGATGATGAAGTCTTTCTTCATGACTCTTGGCTAATTCTTGATGGTCTGATCAACAGGTCTTATATTCTATTTCTTCATGATGTATAAGATATTATTCTTAATTATTATGACACTTCCGTCTCTCGCTGCATTGTCAAACTAACTAATTGGTTTAATTTCAACCCTGACTCCCAGTATATCTGTAATACTATAGATTTTATTTACATCTTCATCTTGTTTAAATGACAACATAAACATGTTTAGCGGTTGCTTAGTTTTAAACTTAAGTTTTTTAGTGGCTTCTAATACCTAATACCTTATATCCCCTTCTTCGAAGGCCGTTACAATTGCCTTTGGGTCACATTCGTTATGTAATTTATTAGCAATAACTCTGATTGTTCTCTTCTGTTTGTGCTCATAGGCAAACCAAGAATACTCTTTATCTCCAGCATTTTTGAGAATTTTTGTATAACATTCTTCATCTGGCACATTAATTTTGTTATTATCATTACTGTTAATTTTGATTTGATGACCTGTCACCATTCTGTTTAATTCCTCTTGAAGAGCTTTAAAGTTATCAATGCCATCTACCACTATTGGTGGGGGCATAAGAGGGTTTTTGGCTTTTATCTGTTGATTAATTGAGACGGTTTGTGGAGGTGAGAGTGAGGTATCCATTCTTCTTTTCTTGTTGTTTCCCTGTTTCTTTCTTATCGACTATGTCTCTCTATCTAATTCTTCTTCATCAGTGTAATATTCTATTTTATCTTTTTCCTCTTCCTGTGGAGGAGGAGATAATTTCTTTAGCAGATCTGAGTGATCTTTTTGTATTTGTTCTAATTGTTGCAACACGATAATTTACGGCCGGGTATTACTCACGTAACATAACAGCCGATTTTTAACTTTTGTTTTCATATCGAAAGCGCTTGTTTCCACTTCAAAGGTAGAATGGATACTATTAACCATATTGATATACAATTTTTACAAAAAAATAGAAAACTACTGGAAATTATTGAGTTATTACAATGATATTTAATAAGTATGACAGTGACAGTAACGTTTTCTGGGAATTTTTGTCTAGCCATATTTTTGTAAAATATTACAGGCAATTTTGACTTGGAAAAGTTCAGAGTTTAAATAAAATTTTGAAAAAACATGTATTGTTTATATACAGCATCAATAGGTGTTGCTATGAGAAGTATTTAGACGGAAAATGTCCGATTAAATTTTTCCGGAAGTATATCGAGCACAATGGGTCAGAATAATTAAAGGAAATCGCTCAAAGGCAGCCATTGCTTTTATAAACAGTTACCTGAATGTGCACTGTATATTTATAGCAATTCTAGACTAATGGTGAACAAAGATGATGCCGAGCGAATAAAGTTTTACACACATAAAAAGTTTTGTTCGATTTTAGAAGCCTATTGTTGCATGTATAGGCCATTTGATCATAAAATTCGGAAAATGAGGGCAAGTTGCATTGACAAATTATTTATTTTAAGATTTTTTTATACAGGGTGTTGCGATATGCGACCGTACAAATGAATAAAATTTGAAATAGGAACATAAACATTTTTTTATTTTAAAATTAATTTTGACATCAACTTTGATAAAGGGCCACGCACCCAAGTAAAGATGAAAAAGGTCCCGTTCAAATTGGCTGAAAATTTCGTGAAAAATTCTTCACACCTTCGGATTTTGATGTCAGAATGGATTGCTGATCCCCAATTTCATAGTTTTAGAGGCCCAAAGTTGTTAAAGATGAAAAATTGAAAATTAGAAATTTGTGTTTTTTACCCATTTTCAATAGGATCTTCTTCGGACTTCGTATTCTTTAATCAGAAAGATTTGAAGAATTTTTCAAGAAATTTTCAGCCAATTTGACCGGACCCTTTTTTACCTTTACTTGGTGCGTGGTCCTTTACAAGTGCTCCCCGCTAGGCTGTTCCTGAAAAATCCTTTTGTAGAATTGTTACAACGTTCGAACGTCCTGTCTCTCTTCAAAGCATAGATGATGCCATGTTGGTCTACAAGTTTTAAATTTTAAAAACATTGATATCCTGGATCCAGTAAATATAATTACTTTCCCGGCCCCTCGCCAAAGGGAAAGTATTGTGAACGCGCTATAAAAATTGAGATAACGACGGATATATCCATTTTAAGGTCCCCTGAGACGATTAAAACGGTTTCCAGCTGGAAGTCTGTCCGTCTGCCTGTGTGTCTGTATTCTTCCACGATAGCGTCCGCACGCTTAATCCGATTGAGCTGAAATTTGGTATATGAGTTTCGGGTGATCGGGGATTGAACCCATTAGTTTTTGGTTGAAATCGCCTCACCAGGGAGCGCAGGAGCCCTATGTACATCGCGAAAAAATATAAGACTTTAAGTTTTTATTTGATAGTGAGGCACTGTCTTGTAAATACATCCTGAAATTTTCATTCCTTAATTTTGAACCTAACCTAAAAAAATTTTTTTTTTAAACTAAAAAATCGCAACCCGCAGCGTCCAAACGCTTGATCCGATTGAGCTGAAATTTAGTATGTGGGTATCAGATCATCGCGGAATGAATCTGTTTGTTTTTGGTTGAAATCGCCCCACTAGGGGGCGCCTGTAGCCCTATGTACATTACAAAAAAAATAAAAGACCTAAAGTTTTTATTTGGTATTTAGGTGGCTTATTGGCTTGTAAATACATCCTGAAATATTCATTCCTTAAATTTTAAAACTAAGCAATGGAAAAAAAATTTAAAAAATTTAAAATCCAAATGATATTTGACATGTCAAAGAAAAAGTATACAAGATTCCGACCCTAAAAAATTGTTTTACTTTTTTTTGACATGTGAAATATTTTTCCTTTCATAATATTTCAAATGTCATTTTTACTTTAAAAAAATTCGAAACGAATACTCTTCTCTTTGGATATTAAAACCACTTATTTATTTCAAAAAAGTTTTTAATTTTAACGCATTTGCATATTTCAAAAGTCGAAACGTTAAAATTAAAAACTTTTTTGAAATAAATAAGTGGTTTAAATATCCAAAGAGAAGAGTATTTATAAATTCTTCAAGTGGAAATTGCGTCCTCTAATATTTGTGGGATGAGGACACTAAAACTAGTCTAATTTTCAGCCAACGTTTCGTTTATTATGTATAAACTTCTTCAGGGCCTTGCTAACTTGATTTGGTTATCTATTCCTTCATTGAATTGGGATTACTAACGAACTATACATGGGTTTCTTCCAAGAATTAAGGACATCCTTTGAAGAGCAGGTGTACACCCAAAAAATTGGAACGGACCCCCCCTGGTTTTCCGCCATGTGTATTGATGCTTTTAGTGCAGCAGGTAATAGATTAAAAGTTTGTACCTAATAGTGATTAGAACGATAAAAGGGAAAAAACTTTACTTAACGTTAGTAAATTAATTTGATGCAGATTTCATCTTGCCCAACGGTATAGAAAAATTCAGCAATATCGGAATATAAAAATAAAAATTCAGAAATTGGTAGTTGGTTACGTATGACTTTGGACTGACATTTTTAAGTCCTGACGAAGTTAGCGACTGTTTTGTTTTTGATTTGGTTGCAATAGCACCAAAAGACCAAAATGTTTAAAAATATTCTGATTATTTAACAGACAACTATTTATCAGACGAAGCTCTTTTCCCACCTTCCCTCTGGGCTCAGAATTTGGCTGAACTTACTTTTTATAAAGCGCATCACAACATTTTAATTTTTTTGGAAAAATTTAAACAGTTTCAAATGGAAACTTACGTAAAATTGCAAAGCATACATATCACGGCAAAGTTAAAAACGGCCAAAAGTTTATAACAACAATGATAGAATCGTACTCAAAAAATGAAATAAGTCGATTACGTTTTATTAAATGTGTTTCATTTCACTGTGCTATTGATGACTGAAATAATTGATTTTATTTTTTATGTACACAAATTTTTATATGTATAAGGACTATTAAAAATGTATGGGTTATGTATATTGTATAGTAATAAACGTATTTTCAAAAACTGTATCTAATTTTATTTATTTCAATTATTCCGATAATTTAATCCCGAGATGTTGTTTCTTGGAACCAATTTACACAAAATGTTAGGAACCAATTTACATATTATTTCCTATCCTCATTAACATGCTGCGAACCTATTTACATGTTATTTTTAACCCTTATTAAACTGGGAACCAATTAGATATAGGCTTAAATATGGCAGGTAAATTGAGGACCGTAAAAGGGATTAAGTATTTGGCCTAGATACTTATGTACTGGTATATACAGGTAATTACAGCTAATTACAGGTATGTACAAAATACATATGTAACACTATTTCGCCTCCTCAAAGAAAAGTGCAGTGACATAAATTTAGTTTTTTTGGCAAGTTATATTGTGGCTCATTGTGAAAAAGCCATTCATGATGCGGTTTCCTTAGAATGGCCGAATTCGAGTATAATCGGGTGCAGATTTCATCTTGGCCAATCGAAAGATTCAAAATTTAGGTTTGGCGAAAGAATATAGAGATAAAGATACTGAAGCTGGCAGATGGATGAGGTACCTATTTGGTCTATCATTTTTAAAACCTGAAGACGTTGATGACTCTTTTTCTGATGAATTTCAACCAACAAATGAAGCCATTACCAGACTGGCTGATTATTTGGTTAATCATTACATTAAAGCAGATGCACTCTTCCCTCCACAAATTTGGTCCGAACCTAAAGCCAGCCAGGAGCACTCTACCAATGCATGTATGTGAAATATATAAATTGGTTTTCTTGGTCCCCAATTTACCTAGCATATTTGAGGTAGTAGAATCAACCCATAGTTATAATTGTTTTTGGTCCTCAATTTACCTACGTCCTAAATTGGCGATTGACGGGAGAATGAACAGTGAAACATATATTTCTGATGTCAGATTCGGAATCATACGAGTAGGGGGGTTTTACCTTTTATTTGGCATATTTTTTTCAGTATAGAAATATAATTAATGTTTTGTCCAATTATAATAAAATTCTGATCCGGGGAAATTCCCTCTGCGTAGAATGCTTATAAAATGTGAACTTCCCGGCTGTGTCCGTTTGGGGTGTTCCCCTCTATACTGAGTAATTTGATAACATATTTTAATGTTGTCCTATTAAAATAAAATTCGCATGGTAAAAAATACCTTCTATAATTATTTTTATAATTTTTTTTAGAAAAGTACTTTTTTAAGTGTAACAAAATGAAATTTAATTGGACGTTCTAACGCTGCTGGTTGTGGATTTTCTCCCTCGTTCTCAAAATAAAATAATTTTAATTACAGAATAGGGTACTTTCGGAATTTTTTATTTGCATAATCAGCAACTCTGCTGCAAATGAGAAGAAGGAGAACGCGCCAACAGACACAAATCACGTTGTCGGTTCTTTAATTGAAACAGATTTTCGCCTTCTTCTACAGTGGCGGACGGTTTACCGGTAGTGCCCGAAAATTAACCGGAAAATTTTATGCCTGTTGTTTCAAGCCAATCAGATGCCTTGATTTTGACAGGTTGCTATGACGACAACCTGAATTTTCCGAAAAATTTTTCGGTCACGTGACCCAGCCGCAAATTAATAAGTGATAATTTCCCTGGCTTACAGCTGTCACGTGCAGATACCAGAGTAACAGAATCGTAGATTATTTTTGACAAATATTTATTTTCAATTTAAAAATAAGTACATTAAAAAACGTTTCGTAATATAGCAAATGTAGACAGATACGCTTGTTCGAAATCGAACATCTACGCCCATGATGAAAAGGGGAATAAAAATAATCAAGTAAAATAAAATAAAAAATAACAAAGCACGCTCATCTGTTTGTTAGCCTTGAAACAAATTCAACAGCTATCCAATAACTCACATAGAAACAGTATGACGTAATAAAACCGTTACACCACTTGTTAATTAGGAACGAGGCTAGCCTTTGAGCGGCAAACTACAAACCCACTAGCTTTGCCGAAAGCAATCAGAAAAAACGTTCACAGACAACAACATCGGAGTACGAGTCATCGCTGTCGGTAAAAAACAAATATCAAAAAGACCTCGAGCGACGCGTTGCGATTGGCTAGAAAAGCTGTTAGAAATTAAATAAGAAAGATAGCAACACGTAAAAAGAGATCGACTTATTCCAAGCTTGGTAACGAAATCTTTTTCCAGTTTCAAATTCAGTAGAACATTTTCTCTCCTAGTGAATAGGTCGGTGGACCTTTTACTAGTTCAAAAATTCAGTAGCATATTGTCTCTCCTGAAGAGTCGTTTAGGCGGCCTTCAGTATTTTAAGCGGTACATTCGTGTCCACCGTAAAAAACTTGCACAATTCACAAATGCATACATACTAATAACCAAATTTCACTGAACAATTGCACAACATTTACAAACCAGTTGTTAATTTTTGTCATTGTTAAAAATTGTTACAAAGTTAGTGTTCATATAAATTTACGAGTTAAAAAGTGCATTCTTTTATTACCATTCATCAACGTACATTCTACAATCAAAAAATTACAGTTCACTTTGAACATTGCTAGCTTAAGTTAATTTAAGCTAGAACAGAGACTTCTAATAAGTTTGGGTCTACAATATCTACAGGGGATTTGTAACCGCCCAACAACGCTTGATAAAGTTTCCAAATGCAACATTGGCTATTTATATAAACTTTCTTGGATCTCTTACGATTATAGTGACTTTCAATATAGAAATGAATGTACGAACTTTTTCCTTTTTATGTATACTCTTATGACTCTCTTGGTCCTTACTTTTCGATTCACCTGAGTTCATTTTTTTAATAAAATTTGACAAGAATAATCCTGTTTTAACTTGCAGGATTCTTCTATCAGTCGCTGTAGAAAGGATGAAATATTTGGCTCTAAAAGCATGTTTATCCTTGAACATCATTATCTTCATCTTGGCAGCTTAATTAATCATTACTAAATCTTTAAAAAAAATACTATTAAGTAGATATTGTTTCAGTTAAGCGGGATTTAAGCCAAAATTTCTATTTTTATGATAAATTTGAATATGCTCAGATTCCGTACAAAAGGATGATGTTTTCATTGCGACTCTAATTCTAATATGGCGATTAATGTGAAACGTCATTCCACCAAAGCGCTGCAGTCACAGCCAACTTCACAGATTTTATGTTACCGCGTAGAATTGCCATTGATTTTGCATGAATCATTATTCATTTTCCTGTCTCTCTAGTAGTATAATATTATTTATAGTATGAAGAAATGTATCTATTTACCTGTAAAAAATACAAACAATGAACACATGAGATGAGGTCTAGTTACAGCTACTCTACTTAACCTCAAGTTTACAGATAATAATATGCAAAATTAATAAAACTCAGACATTACACATTTAAAATATTCACTAAATTTTACTCTTTACTACTTAAATATCTTTGTTTAAAACGGAGCAAGAGTATTCCTTAGGCTTTCTTTTTCATTTATACCAGACCACTTTGCTTGAGGCAGAACAATTCGGGAATTAATTCTATCGGTCAAGAGTGAAATTATGCAATAAGGTGAATCCTTAAAAAGAATCTATATAGACTGTTTTTGGTCTTTTTGTTTCAACAAAGTTTGAAAGGACGTTTTGGGCGAGAGCTAGTGTACAACCCTGATTAAATTAATATTAAAAATATAAGATTACATGGAATCTATAAAAATGTGGGTTTATGCTATTTCTGGTACGTCACTGCATTTTCCTTTCCACTGTCCCTTTGGATTTTATGGTTTCTCTTTTCCCGGTTCTTACTTTCGAAACTTTTATTCATAATTCGTAAGAATTTACGTAACATTTCATTAATATAAACTCATCAACAAGCAAAGTTTCTTGAAATTACACAAATAAAAAACTTCACAAAGACAAAGAGCAGTGTTAAAAAAGTTTTTCTTTGCTCGAAAACGAAATTCTATATTGAATAAATGGTTTTTAAATGATCTTAAAAACATTTTGAACGAATTTAATTAACCTAGAGTAGAATCTTGTCAAACTAAATTCAACTTTTTAAAGCAACTTTCAACAGTGCTTCAGAAAACCTACATCAGGTTGTGAAATTGAATATTATGCAATTACAGTTTTGTAAGTTTCATATAACATCATATATTCTTTATCTTTATAAACGAAGGAATTATTAATAATTCACTTGTGGAGTTTGTTTGCATAGTGTTTTATGTTGACGGCATATTGATTTTGAATTGATTATTTTTAAGTGGATAGAAATGTAATTTTTAAAGATTGTCGTATTCAATAGTTCGTAAAATAAACTTTCAAATGATACACATTCAAAGAGTCATTTGACTAACTGTACTATAGAAACATCTATTAGTTTGGTAGTTGTAGAAAAATCTATTTAATAAAGTGTCCTATCAGTTTGCTTCTTATTTTATCCAAAATACTAGAAAAAATAATAAAAACAAACTTATTCTCAAAGATTACCAAATAAATCCAGAACATCAATTTTGATTTCGAGAAGAATATGCCATAATTTAACAAGTACAACGCTTTACCAATAATAATAATATTGCTCTGCTGTGTTTTTAGATGTAAGCCAATCTTTTGACAAAGTGTGGCATACCGGACTGTTATATAAGCTCAAAAAACCCTGCCCCTCAATCTCTTCCTCATCCTTAAGTCCTACTTACAAGATCGCCATTTCTTCGTTAAACATCACAATGATCACCGGATTAACGGTGTACACATCTGACCTACCCTCATCTAACATTTGCAGACGATGCTGTGCCTTTTTGTCATCACACGTAAACCTCCAACTAGCAGCTGAAATTTTACAAACTTATCTCGATAAGTTACAGACGTGGAACTTACTTGTGGAGATTAAAGTTACTGAAATAAATTCAGAGCACTTTTTCAAATCGACGTGGTAACTTTCCACCGGTTAGGCTAAATGGCAAAGAAATACCAAAGCATGATGAGGTCAAGTACCTAGGGCTACATTTGAACCGGAGATTAACGTGGAAAAAACACATCTTTACTAAAAAGGAAACATCTTTGTCTCAAGCTGCGTAAACTCTAATGGATCATAGGTCGCAAATCAAAGTTGTCTCTAAATAATAAAGTGCTAGTGTATAAAGTTATCCTTAAGCCAATTTGGACGTATGGTATCCAATTTTGGGGCTCTGCATTAAATGCGAACATAGCAATCATAGAGATATTTCAAGCAAAAACTCTTAGATTGATCGCTGACACTCCATGGTTTGTGCCTTATTGCACGTGATCTTAATGTACTGTCGGTTAAACAAGAATTTTTTTTATATTCTGGTTCCCACGAAAGGGGATATCCGGTAATGTTCTAAGAACATCGTGAGAACCAAGGGAAAGAAGGTAGGAATTTGTGTTCTTCTTAAATTTCTGGAGGTTGTATGCCTCGGGGAACACCTCCCTAGTCAATGTGTTCCAAAGCCTCGCTGTCCATCCAAACAAACTTGCCAAAAATTCAGTTTCTCAAAGTATTATAAGACACAGAATATTAGTTGGAATGTAACTATAACTTATAGAAAGAAAGAAATAATCACTGTGTTAGAACCCGAACGCTACGAGAATATCACACTGAAAATCAAAATGTTTATTTTGTCATTAAAGTCATTAAAAACATTTACTGTTATTTTTTAAACAAATGTTAAATTATTTCGTATTACGTATTCGTAATATAATTATTATTTTATACTATTATTAAAAGTAAAAATGCACAAGAACCCAGTCAGGCTACCACAAGACACGCCACTGGTCTCGAGTAGGCGGAGACCAAGAACGGTGACGTCAAATATCTATTACGACGTGTGATATTCTCTTCGTGTTGTGTCTCTACTTCTTACATGTCTTTTGGATACTTGGAACTATTTACTTATTGTTCTATATAGGAATAAATTGTGAATTAATTGGGAAATTAAAAAAATAAAATAAAGTGGCTAATGCACCGCATGCTCTTTGACCAGCTATACCTGCTCTCGAAATGAAAACTTTATACGTCCATGACCAATATACTAGGCGTGCGGCTTTGTATAAAATTCAACGTTCGTTAATTGTAACTTTTAATTTACTGCCAGCCTCGTTTTATTTTTTATGTAAATGCAGTTCAAGCGAAAAGCAGCGCCATTTCACGTTAAAATTAAATTCTTACAACAAGAGGATTTGCCCAGGCAATTTGGTATTTGGATTTAACAGTTAAAATAACAGTAAAGTTTACTTGCACTTCTAGTCGGAATTCCAAATGTTATTTCAGCTAATTGAATGCATTTAGAGAGCTTGAGTCGTTTCTCCTAGGGCATTATTTTTATTATTTATTGTGGAAAAGTGCCTTCCTGCCACTTAGTGCACGGCTTTACGGCATTTTATACTTTAATGTTTCTAGGGATCCCTGCAAATGGTCCACATTTTTATATTCAAGTGGTGTGTTATTATATTCGTTTTAGTTTTGTTAAAAACTAATTTAAATAAATTACCATGGGTTATTAAAATTTTATAGATAGGAAGAATACAATTTTGATTCTGTTATTAAAGTGAAGATGGCGTTGTACTTTTCTCGCGCTTGAATACGTACTCCAGCGTAAACAGTTAATACAGCTTGACAAGGAGCACCCTCATTTTCTAACATGGATCAAAGATTCCATCTTGAGTTGTCTACTTTCTAGTGATGAGGCACAACGATGCCGAAACCAGTCTAAAAATGACAAGCACTTTTAATAATAGAATTAAAGGGTTGGACCGTCCCGACAAAGTTTGGGTTCCAACACGCATCTAAGCCGATGTGAGTAGGCCAATAAGTAGTTGGTTTAGGTTCAGATGCTGTACAGTTTAATGCTCCAAAGAAACACTGGAATTTTCTATATACTAGATACTATATACTATTCATTCATTCTTACCTTTCATTCCAAACTATAAAACTAAAATCCTAATTTAAATTTACACCTATCTATACTACCCACCCCATCTAGTGGTGGGAAGATATAGTACTAGGTTTTGTGAAAACTACCGTTTTTTAAGTCCTAACGATCTCCGATTTCTGTCACAAAACTGATAGGTACAATTACTCTAGTCAAGTTTCAACACTTCAAAATCCAATCGCGCAATAATAATTATTTGTAGTTTGTATACCTGTCGATGTAGTTCCTTCCATATTAAAGTGCTAAACAATGGTTTAGATGTACCTTGCTTTACCAAAAAACTTCTTTCTGCGTCTCCTAACATTCCTGACCACAATGCTGGATCTGTGCTTAAAATTTGTAGGGCTGTCGTAGGTGCCAGGTCGGTGCCAATTTTGATAGTTCTTTCATTTTTTTGTCATCATCACTCTCTGGAATCGTGTTTTCTTTTATAATCGAATTTGATTTGGGATTCTTTAAGCCTCCTTAGTTTTGGTACTACCAGACGAACTCTGTAAATAATTTTATCTATGACCATTAAATAACTATCCTCTTTTGCAATGCTTTTTAATTGAAAAAGTGCAGCATTTTACGATTTACTTTTTCCACTAGTTGAAAAAGTAATCACTTTTGCAACTGCTCTTAGTAACAAATTTAGTGACTTTTAGAATGTCAAAAGTTTATATTGGCAGAATATAGTAACTTCTAGGGAGTTTGACTTTTTAAGGTTGGAAACACTTTTAGGCAATTGACATGACATTTTGTTGATTTTAATTTCATTGTTCATGTTGTGGTTCATGTTCATCAATTCATCAGCATCAGTCATATTTCCTATAATTTCTTAAGTGTTCATTGTAAATTGTAATAAAAATTGGAACAAAATATAAAATGGACGAAGAATTCGTAGAAAATTTTTAAAAGAAATCGACTTGCCGCATATATCAACATCATCAACTGTCGATGTCGCTTCGTCTTCTAGAACACCTTTAGTTTCTGATAGTTTTGAAGAAAGCAATAATTTTCAATTCGATAATAACCTTTCCATAAACAAAAATGTTCCAGGCCTAAAAATAGAAAATTGTCAAAACTTTACCATCAACTTTTATAAATCTTGAACTATTCATGCGTGATTGTTTTGCTTAATTTTCTTTAGTAAAATTTGTATTTGAATATGTTTATTTTTTTTTTTTGTATTAACAAAACAATTGCTAAAAAATGTTATACATGCCTTTCTCCGGTAATGTTCAACAAACTCCACGAAACTTACAAAAATTATCTTCTGAAAATAAATAGTCTTGTAATGTTCAAAAAATATTTTAAATCCTACATACTACAATGTGATCGAAATGAAATACACAAAATAATTGAATCTGTTCCCCTCGGTTGAAGTTTCCCCCATTTATACTCTTTATACTTTCTATATTTTTGCTTTCCTACATATTCACATTTTTTTCATATACAACAACATTTCATATTTTCACATTCTTATACTTTTTTATTTATATACTTTTATATTTACCGCAATTTTCATATTTTGTATGCTATATGTTTTTTTTAGAATTCTTTACTTGTGCAGAAATTACTGATGTTATAAATAATTGTTTAGGTATTGTTTCATCAAACACCAAAAATTTATTAGTGAAGTATGTTTATACCCATATACAACCGTTCATAGTTTCTTTAGGTTTTTGTTTATTGCATGACACATTAGGAATATAATATAAACTAAATGTAATTCAGTTGTTTATATATTTCGCAATAAATTATTATTATTATTAAAACTAAGCCTTTTTTGTTAATTTATTTATGGTTGTTTTCTTCAGAAATAAGGATTACAATTTTTTTTAGCTTTTAGGTAAAAATAGTAAATACGAAATGTACATTGCATGGTGATTTTAGTTGAAGAAAAAACTCAACACGTACAAATTTCGTTTAATTAGATATTTACCTTATCAATATGTTGTCACATTAAATGCCAAAATGCCGCCCTTTAGATTTGCCGCCCCAGACAAATGTCCGGGTTGTCCGCCCCCTAGAGCAGGCCCTGATTAAAGTCAGTGATTGTGGAAATAACTGGAAGCCGCTGCAATGTTGTGTAAATCAATCAATATCATTGATTTTTGCTGGAGAAACGTCCATCATTATTCTTCAGCATTTTGTATGTCCTTTATTCCACTTTGTTAATAACCTTTTTTTTTATTGTTTGCACTTCTTATAAATTACTTTTACAATTTACTTTGGACGTTACTTTTACTTTTAATTAATATTTTTTATTAAATAATTTTATGGACCCTTCCCAAATTTTTCAAAAAAAAATCTCCCTTTTTGTTTTTTCAAGAAATTTTTTATTTTTTTAAAATCGTAGACTCTCAGCATTCTTTTCTGACCAATCAGCTTTATGGAAATCCACGACTTTGACAGATATTTTATATTTATTTATTTATTCAATAAATACAATGAATGATAAGCGATAAGTTCATGAAATGCATCATAAAACATCATCATCAACATTATAAATAGAATTATACCCAAAGACCAGACATCTGTACGAACCTTGACCGATCTTCTATCCAATGAAATATTCCTTTTTTTCCAGGACATTTACTTCAGAAATTCGCGGACTCAAAAGGGTCGCCATGTGTTAATTAAGCAGGTTTTTTCTTTACCTCTGATTTTCCAAAAATATCCATTCAGGCAAGTCGTTCCCGCATATACACCTACTTGAATTTTTGTTCCAGTCTTTTGGTATTGCTCAACATAGATCTAAATTACAAAAATTTGGGGAAAATGACGTCATACTTTTATTAGTTTTAAAAGGCAAGTTAATCTTTAATTATTAATTTTAAATTAGTTAAACATTATTTTATTTTCATGTTATAAATTATTTATGGGTGATTTGATTTAAAAATATTTTGTGTTGGTATGTCTGTTTGACTTAAAATTTTATTGTTTATGCTTTGATAACCCTTTTTGATATATTGTATGTTTAAAAATTAATTAGACACCTGATATGAATAAAATTGTAACTATATTTTACTTAGATGTGCTACCATCTATGGTTGCGTTGTGACAAAAAATTCCCAATGTATTGGGGTTGCATACACAATTTGCATTGTGTGTTGCAAAGTTTTTATTTGACTGCTCCTACTCAAAATGTCACTCTCTTCTTCGTATCCCTTTTAGGGATTAATACATTGGGAATTTTTTGTCAAAACTCTCTTCTAACCATTAGATGGTAGCACATCTAAAAATCTTTTCTAATAGCGGATATAGCTATGAAATTGTACGAGTTTGGAATGTTATTTATTGGATTCGAAAAGCCTAACTGACAAAGCCGAAAGGCAGAAACCGGTCTTAGGATGTCGAATCTGATAAATTAAATTCCTTACTCGTTTGCTATATTTTACTTAGTTTACAGGAGAGCACATTTAATCTATTAGGCCCATATTTTTTATTGTAGCTTTTTATTTTTTTTACATATCAATAAATTTCTGGAACTTTTCTTATGTTCTGTTCCTCATCTTTCTACTAGTGTAAACTATTCAATTGTGAAACTATCGGAAATACAGTTTTAGTCGAGTTACGATGACGTATATTTGAATATGTTCCCATGAAAATCATTGTAACTATACATTCAATGTTATTTCCATAATTGTTTGTACAAGTACATGGGTATCGATGAATGGTAAGTGATATGAAATAAAGCAAATACAATTGTTATTTGTCTATTATTTAATGAAAATAAATGAAGTTTACATTTGTGCAATTTTACAAACTACATAGAGATTTCAATCAAACATTGCACTCTTGGGAGTTCTCCAGAGAATTGAAAAAACAAAACATATTCTTACAAAAGAATAATGAATCAGTGAGTGAAATAATAAGTTTTTGGTTTAAAGCCCCAACTTGGTCGGGCACCAAACCACGTCTGGACTTTCGTAATTCAATACCTGGTGGGGCATATAGCCCAAGGAGTAGTTGTTGAAGTCCAGACGCTGGTGCAGTGCAGGACATTTTATGTATATTACTTTACAATATTTCAATGAATAGAATTCAATCAATGATAAGAATTTGCGATATCGTAACTTATGTTACCATGTTTAAACAACAAACTGAAGTAGAATTTGCAGTTACGATGATATTATTTTGTCTAATAATAATATATGCAATTGAGATACAGTTAAAATTCTTGGACTCAAATAAAGATCGTTCTTTAGTGAAGCTGTTTGAGTTATAGAAGGAGCGAATAGTAACTCGAGTTACAATGTTATTCATATCAGGTGTCGAATTATCAACCTCATGATTACATATCAATATATATGCCAAACAAAAATGATTTCAATAAAACTTATTTTCATCTCCAGGATGCTATAAGAAATTAGTGTTATTAATATATTAATAAATAGATTTCCGGAAGCTTGTACTTCCTAAAAGAAAGTACTTTTATGGAAATAATTTATCTAGACATCCCCAATATTCAACCTTAAGTGGTTTTCATTTGACTACTTGATTTCATTCTAAGGATTGATTACTTCACGTTAGTCCCATTTTTTGCACTTTAGGAAAAATTATTATCGAAACTAGATAAAATAAATAAAATTTTTTAGATCAGCAAATTCCGCCTCACTGCGGGTATACGGAATTGGACGTGTTAAAGAAAGAAAGAGTGCAAGCATCGATAGATCCCTTACATCGATAAGTCAGACGCTTCGATTTTCTAATCTTTTAAATGATTAATAAATGCAAATTCAATAAAATCACGTAACAAAAGATAAGATAGATAAGATGGGAGGAATAAATCAAAAACATAAAACATCCTGAAAGATAATGGAAAAGAAGAGACTTATTGCTATACATTAAAAAGGCAAAAAAAGCTGAAAGAGTAATTAAGTAAACAATTTTTTTAATAACCGGCCCTGGGTGGTTTATTATTATCCCTTTATTTTATTCCAAAGAAAATTGGCCGTAAAATCGAAAAAAAAACATATTGATGCGGTCAGCTCTAAATGTTTTCATAGCGTTTCAGAACACACACATACAAGACATATTTTTTACGATATTGACTACTCCCTGCTTCGGTCCACTGAGAATTGACAAAAAAAGAAAAGTTTTTTATCTGACATCTCAATGGATAAAAATGATACCGAAAATGTATATATTTGTCGGTGCACTGAATAAATTTTCTAGAAAACGTATTAGAGTGGTGTCACAAAAAACAAGTAAATACTTTTATGTCAAAATTTGATAAATTCGTAGGAAATTCAATTTTGCTCGAGAAAAAAAAGAACTACTCTTCTTCGTTGACTGCTGAGTCTTGGAAATAAAATTTTCTTTTATCAGTCGACTGAAAGCCACACTACAAAAGCTCGTTTATTTTTGTGTTTGGAATATATACAATGTAACGCTCAATAAATAGACATAAAGAAAAATGTTTTGTTGGATAATTCCTTAAATCTGTAACAGGAATACAATACACACCCTATAATTCATACAAAATGAAATCCTACCCTAATAGAGCTGGGCCAAACCGATTTTAAATACCCGAAATCTTGAGGGTTGGATATTGGTTTTTACGATTTGTGGCTGAAATATGCATCCCATCGAGAAAAGTTTAACGTGAAAGTTCTACATAATTATAAAGTCTAAACCTTTTGTATTAATCTTTTTGTAACATAACCTCAAAATTATCGAGAATAACAATAACAATCGCATGCAATTGAAAAAGGATAAATTTGGATTAAAAATCGATTTTAATATCGATATTTACATAGAAAAGTGCGAAAAAATTTCCGGTAATCTAAAATAAACTTTTTTCAACGAAAATACATGAAAAAATATGAATATGAACAATCCAGATGTAAAACAAATAAAATTACGGGGCCTTACCTTCTAACGTGTGATTTCCCAGCATGATCGAAAGGACAACCTGTTCCGAATGTCAGCGGTCCCCCATCCATAGTCTAACCGCTGCGCGACATGCTCAACTATTACATCGATGCTCACCAACTCTACCAATTGAGTTATCTAGAGATCCTAAATAGATAATTTATCTTAAAATAAGTTTAAATTGATAGGCATGCGGAAATCGTGTGTCCCGATGGTGTACATCTATGTTCAGGACTCTACCACTGAACTACCCGCGCAGTTTTGTTACTTTTCCTTCATTCGATTTAAAGTAAAACCATTCCAAAACTGATCCTCTTATCTTTTCAAAATGAGAGAATATATGAACCCGAGCTATTTCCATAGAGCCATCCCTCATTATATCCTCCCGTCTTCTTTAAATAAAAATGACAAAGTCAACAATGTCTCGATATTCTAAGCGCGCCATCAGATCGACTCGTTTTACGGGTATAACGGGACAAAATAAAAATTCTTTAAATAAAACATAATCAAAGGATTGGATTGGATAACAACCATCCGACGCCCGTCTGGATCGTCGTAATTCAATGCATGTGTGGGCTTTAGCCGCAGGAGTAGTTGTTTGCGATTTAGACGCGATGCAATTTGTTAGTTTATATTATATTTGTTGTGGTACTTACTTTGAGTTTTTCGATTTTTCTTTAAAAATTCTTTAAACTAAAATAATAAACAATTTCAAACAGTGTAGGTGTAATAGATGCGTATTCGGTCAAATTTTGTAGAATTTATTAGTTTTTTAAAATAAAACCTCGAATTTCAGAAAAAAAAACGGCCAAAACAAAGTTGTATAGTAACTGTTTTCAATTGTAGTACAAAATTTATCCAGTTTTATACAAGGCGGAATTAACCAATTAGAACAAATCTTGCAGCGTTAAGAAGCATTCGGTTGGCTAAGAAATTTCGACTCGTCAATCATTTTTTCATCACTGCGGTTAAGCGCTCGCTTCGTGAAACATGTGAGCGCACGTTCCGATGATTCGGATATGTATCGATCTATCGATTATAAAAATCGATCGCGAAATAGTGATTGACAGATGAGAATAAGGGTCTTTCTGAAACAAGTCTCTGGCGAACACATGCTTCCAATTGAATTTTTGATCGCGTTGCCTGCCTTTGATTATTTTAACAAGATGGCTTGTGTATAAAAATTTCTAAAATAGGAACGATTGATATAGCACCGCAATCTCCCTGGGGTATTACTTATATATAAGACCTACATGTAAATTAATTATCCTGGATATCGAGTTCCTACTGTAATGACCTTTTTGGACCAAGTACCTTGTTACAATTAGAGAAATCTTCCACCAATACTTGAATGCTTATTCCTGACATATCTTCTTGTAACAATTTAAATTGCATCGTGGGATTCGTTGGAACACACCTTTTTCAAGAGATAAGTTTAATCTAAGTGAAAAATTCTGTAGAGGACATTTGACATTATTTTTTTTATGTCTTAAAATTGTAATTTTTGTATTTACCATAATCATTTTCATTATTTTCATAATTTTAATAAGCTGAATTCAACAATATAAATTCCACAGTAAACCTTTATGTACCTATCAATTTTTTTTGTCTACGAAATCATAATAAGAATTGCTGAATTAACTAATATAAATAAATTGTGTGGAATATTCACAAAATCGAAAAACGTGTAAAGAAAAATTGATAAAGCTACACAAGAGTATGTACGTAGAACTGTTTATGGTTTATATAAGGATAGTTCAATGGGTACAAGATTATATGCGCCAGATAAACGACTACAGACTTTCTAATCAACACATTATTTATCTTGATGAAACATGGTTCGATACTTATGACGTAGTAAAGTTTGGTTGGGTAGACAGTAAGTAGTAAATCGTGCTATTTAAGTGGGCCATGTTCTAGAGGAAAGCGCATTATAATATTACATGCTGGAAGCAAAGACGGTTTTGTGCCTAATGCGTGATTATTATCATCTGCTAAAAAAGACTGTGCTGCTGATTACAATAGTCATAATAACTCTCTTTTGAGCTTTTGGACTTGGAAAATTGCGCTTGGTCTGTTAAGGCATAACGCCATCCAATTTATGATAATCCGATTGCCTTTACATTATATTTTTTAATGAAAGCAACTTGTCGGCACATCTGGGAATTGTGTTTTTATAAGTAGGAAGGCTAGGCGGATTGTAAATCATTTAAAACTAGGCGGATTCTAAATCAATGAAACCTAATGGGTTGGTAGGTTCTAACGCAAAGCGCAAGGTGGTGCGAGGGGACCAAGGGAGAGTACCAACAGGGCCTTACACTATATCTCGGTTATTATTGGTCCGATTTGAACGGGGAAACGGTATAGGTATATAGATTAAATACGTAAACAAAAATCATGCGCAGTAACGTTACCAAAAGGGCGTCTACAGTTGAAAATGGACAAACTATGATTTATCTAATGCGTTTTAAAACATTCCTGTATATAATTGATCAAAAAATAATTGTATTAAATCAAACTTTCAATCATGTCGATCCATTTTCTTCGTCCATCTTTGTCGACAATTTGAACCACCTTCAAACTGTGAACTGAAAAGGAGAGCAATCTTTTTTATCTTCCCCTTTTTATGACCAAAAAGTTAGACACACAAAAAAGTCAGTCGCTGCATTTTCATGATATCAGAGGTTGAGGATTCTCTCAGAGAAAAGTGTATTATATCGGTAAATCGGAAAATCCCTGCCTTGGTTCGTCTTCCTCAATTTTCTTACCATTGTTTGCACATTTAATCGAATAGAGCGTTGAGATTTCCGTGGATCACTACTGTTTGCAACGAATCCATCGGCACATAACAGGTTGTTTCTTTATACAAAATATAAAGTTTTGGAGTTGATTTATTTCTGACTTGGTGTTCAGTTGTACAAAAAAAAATCAAATATTGTAGAGAATTAGTTTGATGAAGTGGGGAAATAAATATTTGAGTCGACAGCAAGTTCATCTGACGGTAATTCGATTAAGTATGCATGGCATGCATTAGGAAGACGTGTTTCGGCAATTTCAATTCCTGAATTTTAAATTATTCTCAGAATTCTTTAATAATAAACTGAATCCATGTCATGTTCGTCTTTTCAGCTGATCTAGATCGTTTTGTTTACAATTCTAGTAAATAACGATAAAAATTATGTACCAAAATTGCCACCAGCTCTCTAATTATTAACCCCGCCATCAAAAGGAAAACTTCTGTAGCTTTACTTGAAATATTATAAAAAAAATTTCAATGACGTTTTTTGTTTCAGGTGAGACAACTTTATATAAAGATTGGCAACAGTGTTCGTAATTGTATGTATAAAATTGTATTTAAAAAAATTTTTTTCCGCAAACGTATAAAACTGATATTTTATAAATTTGAATCATACTTTACTTTATGTACGTCCGTTTTAGATAGTTTGCTTTATATACAGGGTGGCGCAAATTTAATTGAACACTATTGGGATTTCGGAAACCACTATAGATACAATGTTGTTTAAATGGGAAAAAAGATGCGTATTTTCAAGACAAATTGATGTTTTTTCAAAATTAAAATATCAGGACTGGTTTCAGAGATATTTTGGGAAAACCGAAATTGGTGATTTTCGTTTTATTTCATTAACACCGCAGTAAACGTGACTGCAGTAATTATAGAGGCATCACCTTGCTAAGCATAGTTTCCAAAGTGTATGAAAGGATACTAGATAACCGACTAAAAATAATAATAGACTGCCAACCAGAAGAGTCACAAAGCAGATTTAGAAAAGGGAGATGGGTGCAAGATCACATTTTCACCATCAAGCAAATGATTGAGAAAACCACAACAATAATATATATGCAGCATTTATAGATTTGGAAAAAGATTTCGATGGTGTACCAAGGAAAGCAATATGGGACAGTCTGAAAAGAACGAGAACAAGAAAAATTAAATAACGACCAAATGGATGTTTTAATAAAGATGATGACTGATATGGGAAAGCAAATGAATAAAAACAAAGAAGATTTTGGGAACATGATGAAAAAAGAAATGAAAGGTATAGAAAATAGAATAGAAGAAATAACACAAGACTTAAAAATGTATACAGATAAAAAAAAATAGAAGAAACAAGGAAAGATATTAGAAGAGAAATGATTGAAAGAATAATAGAGGTAGAAGAGTTACAGGAACAGAAAATTAAGAAAGTAATACAAACGGAGTGTTTTGAAGAAGTATGTCAAATAAAAGATAGAATGAAGAATAAGGAAAATGTTAAAAGGTTAAACGAAATTTCACAAATAAAATTACCCCATATTGAAGATAAAATTGAAGGAATAAAACAACAACTGGAAAAGGAAAGAGAAACCATTTTGAAAGAAATAGAAAAGAATAAAAGTATAGGGACCAGAGTACTTATGGCATGTCAGAGTGGACAAACAATTCCAACAAAAATTTGATAGAGATTTAAAAAAATTGCAACCCAAAATTTTTATTAAAATGTTAAGAAATAAAAGCAAAATAAATTACCATAAATGGAAGATAAAAAAAAATAACTAAGGCTTAAATTATTTGATTACTTGCTAAGTACGGATTAACTCCAAGATAGTTTGGGAGTGAATAGAGAATCTAAACGAACTAGGCAAGAACAACACTGTTACCCTACTATGGGTTCCGGGACATACTGGAGTGGAGGGTAATGAAATAGCAGACGTACTCACAAAAAAAGGGAAACACCATTTCTGGGACCTGAACCCTTCTGCGGAATAAGCACCAGTACAATACTTGATGAACTTGGAAACGAAGTAAATAAGAAAAATCCCAATACTGGATAGGACTACAAGGAGTGAGGCAGGCCAAGACACTACTGGGGAACTATAACCAGAAAAGATCTGACGACTGCATCAGTAAAAGTAAAAATCAGCTCAGAATACAAACGGGTATCCTAACAGGGCACTGCCGTCTGAGAGGCCACCTAAAGAAACTCAGATTAGTAGATAAAGAAGAATGCAGATTCTGCAAGGAAGAGGAGGAAACCTCTATCCACATTCTCTCAGAATGCATTACCCTACAAAATCCAAGGGTACGATACCTTGAAGAATATCAAATAGAAGAGGAAGATCTACGTAACCTGAAGCCTACCGACATCCTGAACTTTTTGAAAGCAATAGGACTGGAGGAACTGCTCTAATGGTTGAGACATCCTTAACGACTGGGCAGCAGTAGGGGGCACAATAGATCTTATAGGTCACAGTATATCGACACCCCCATCACAGATAGATAGAGAAATACGGTCATGTTCCATTTTCACTGAAAATATTTATAAATCTTTCTGAATAAATTTAATTAAAAATTGAGATTACTTTGAACATTTTCCAGAAATTTTAATCAATTTGCAACTAATTATCTTTTAGATAATTACTAAAATAACACTAATAAATTGCACTGCGTCAAAAAATCAACAAAATTAAGAAACGTCAAAATAAAGAATAATTTTTATTTTCAAAGCCATCTTGATATGCATTTTTGTGATTAAATTGTGTTATTTCCTACGTGCACATTTTCAATTTACATCCAAAATAAGTTGAAAACTAACGTCGACCACTCAACCAGAACACAATTTTCACACACTCTACGCGCGTTTCGCCAGCTATGTAGTCTATCATCAACTCCTGATGATGCCAACATAGTTGGCGAAACGCGCGTAGAGTGTGTGAAAATTGTGTTTTGGTTGAGTGGTCGACGATAGTTTTCAACTTAGTTGATAAACCAAAGGTTCCAATTTCCCAATTTAATCCAAAATAAGCTCAATAAATAAAATAAAGTTCTTAGATGTGCTACCATCTATAATAAATGGTTAGAAGAGAGTTTTGACACTTTTCAAAGCAACGATTCGTTTGTTACCCAATAAAATAGGTCCGTATTTAAAAAAAAATAGTTGAGGGTAGCCCTTCAAAGACGAAACGTTGTTTTATAAAATTGGATAGACTATGTTAAGCGATAGTTGGCCTTGTTAAAAAATAAGGTTTTAATTAAATAAAACGAAAATATCTCGGAAACTGCACCTGAGATTAATTTTAGAAAAACCAATAGATTCGTCTTGAAAATACACATCCTCCTCGAGTAAATTCTGCACACGGACCTGCAAATGCAGACTCGTTATACTGATAGGACACAGTAGTGGGGTCAAACTAGCATTATACCTGTAACTTTTTTCGGAGAGAGAAAAAATTATCAGTAACAAAATCTACAACTAACCTCTTTACGCTCGGACATTTATAATTATTTATTTAACAAATTGGACAATTTTCAGGAGCCAATCACAACAATTGAACAATAAACAATTATGTGCTACAACTTTGTGGGCATGTTTCTCCCCGTGGAACCGGAGTTTTTGGAAAAAATTCGAGTCCTTTAAGTATTTAGGGAGCAGAGTTATCAATTTGTTAATTAGCCAGTTTACAACAATTGAACAATAAACAATTATGTGCTACAACTTTGTGGGCATGCTACTCCCCGGGGAACCAGAGTTTTATTTGGAAAAAATTCGAGTCCTCTAAGTATTTGGGGGGCAGTGTTATCAATTTGTTAATTAGTCAATTTAAAACCCGCACGGGAAAATTTTCCAGACCCTTTGTTGAACAGGCAGTCATGTTTTCCATACCCTCGGTGAAACTCTCAGAAAATTGTCCAATTTGTTAAATAAGTAATTATAAATGTCCGAGCGTAACGACGTTAGTTGTAGATTTTGTTACCGATTTCTCCGAAAAAAGTTACAGGTTTTCAGTTTTTTCATGCTAGTTTGACTCCACTACAGTTGTGTAATAATCGGCATATTAGTAAAAAAGTAGATTAAATATTAATTCAAAAATCTTTTGTATTGATTTGTGCATTATGTGGTCAAATACTTCGTTCTAACAAACTTTCTACCTGTTTTTAAAAAGGTACCTAAAAATAATTTTAAAAACTCTATGTTCTATTATTTTGAAATAAGGTTTAGTCAAATAGTAGTAAAATTAATTAAAATTTGAGACGCGTATTCAGTTTCCTTCGAGACGGAGTTGGAAAGTTACGTACAAGTTTCGAAAGTTTAGCTTGTTATGAAACCCGCCTATGTTATTTGATAACTTACTGTATAACTATATGATTCGTTTTAATTAACATTATTGGTATGTCTTCTATTTCTTACATGGTAGTTTAACAAATTTAATAGCGTAATTTTAAGAAGAAACTATCTCTCTTAAAATTTGTATGATTCGAAACTTCTGTACCGGATTGTCAGATAAAAAATTTCAATGACTAAAGTGGCCCTGACAAAAACCTAGAAATAAGCGGTTTACTTTTTTATGTTCGATTACAACATCTAGCGATCGTTCTACGATTCTTTAACTAATTTCCAGGTTTTTGTCGTGGCCACTTTAGTCGGTTTTTGGGTTATAACCAACAATTTTACCTTCCAAGGGTCCAACTATTATTAAACATGTCCGGAATTAAAATATAAAACATGAAAATAAGATTCGTACAAAATTAAAAAAACACACGAATTGGTAATTTTGGATGAAAAATTAATTGGCGTTATCGAAAAAAAAAATATTTGCAAAATTGGATCGTGCAAACATTAAAATGTTTTTTTTAATATTCCTTATACTTATCTACTGGTCTATTTTAGCATTTCGTGACATCAATCTTGGAAATATTAACTAAAAGACACCGTATTTTAAGTAAAAAAAAATTTATATCCTGATTAAGATTTCTATTAAAATAATTGTCGACTGCAGCAAAGTGGAAATTTTAATTGCATTTTTTTATGGTGCAGACGATTGCAAACTACTATTAAGGAAATTAAAAACGGTATGTACCTATAAAATCGTACTATAAAACTAAAAATATAGCACTCTTAAGTAATCAAAAGTTCCGGAAGCGTAGTCAGAAGTTCTACGTATTTTTTTTATTTATTTATTAAAAAAAATCGATAAAAAGTAGATTGCCATTAGACTCATTTAATTTTTTCTCTTTTCTATTAGGGTTTCAGATTTAAAACATCTAAAAGAGTGATTCTAAACTTTTTTAAAGCGAGAGCTGCTTTTGACATTTTTTTTCCCGATCCTCCCTCTTCCCCTGTAGCCTAATTTTGTTTATTTATTATCCGGGTTTCCAGAAGTCTCTATAGTTTAGAGAAGAAATCAGTGCAGTAATTTAATTTGTAGAAGTAGTACAGACTTAAGAGGTACAAATATTATTTTTACCTCATCCTTCAATGCCTATTTGCAGTTAAAATGAAAATTTTAATACTTTTGATCGGCCTAATACAAGATTTCGTTTGATTTAATCATGTTTCCATGGTTTTTACATTATTTATTCATAGCCGTATCGTATGTAATTTAATTGATTCGGAATTTTGTATTATTATATATTTCAAAATGGCTTCATTCTAAAAATATTATCAGTCCTCCTAAATCCTTGAAGGCAGATTTACTCGTAATAACAAAGCAACATAAAAACAAATTCAAAAAATGTATTATAGATGAGATGGCCCGAGAAAACGGAATTGAAATTCTCAGATTGCCTCCTTACCATGCATGTTAAATCACATTGAACTGATTTGGTCACAATTAAAAGGTTATGTTTCTCAAAACATTACAACATTTAAATTACCTGATGTGCGAAACTTGTTTTTGAAGGCAGTTTAAGATGTAAATGGAGAACATTTGAAAAAAGTGGAAAATTCATTTTGGAAAGTGGATGTAGCAATTGTAAACTTAATAGGCCCTATAATAATAAACCTCGGAAAAGACAATGATAATGATACCCGGCGGGCGTAATTTCAGCCGGTAATCCCTTGGCCTACCTGCATAAATCAAGGGGTACCATTTATGACAGGGGTAATTTCGGCCGAGGGGCCCTCAACGCCGTCAGCTTCAACGCCGGACTGCGTAGCCGGAGCAAAGGACTGCGTAGCCCGCTGAGGTATAATTTTTTTATCAATAGCCGCAGGCTGTTGTTGTTTTGATGTCTGAGGCGGAGCCTCCGTATTATCTTCGTTTTCACTTTCTACGTCACTTTGAAATAAAGAAATATTTTAATATAAAGCATTCTGTTATTTTATTTGATTTGCGGCCGAAAATACCTATGAGATAAGGAAGCAACTTAAAACCTCCGGCCGAATTTACCTACCGGCTTTTAGTACCTGCCCTTTTTCCGGCCGAAATTACATCCGCCCATGATACCAGTAGTTATACAGTGACTTTTAAAGATAGTTCTTGAACTTTTAATTTTTTTAATCTGTGATTTTAGGTACTGAAGTGTTTTAATGCCAAAAGATTAAAAAAAGTTTAATCCCATTAACAACATATAATCCTCCGTGTTATTTATTGGTTTATTTTTATTTTTATTTTGCAAAGTACGCCTATGGAATGTGACGTTATATCCCCACTTTTACAACACTCCTCTTTTATTCAATACTCGATTTGATCCAATCGAGAGCTAGATGGAACTGAAATCATTCTAATTGAGCTTCATATAATAATAATAATATTAATAATAATAATAATAATAATAATAATAATAATAATAATAATAATAATAATAATAATAATAATAATAATAATAATAATAATAATAATAATAATAATAATAATAATAATAATAATAATAATAATAATAATAATAATAATAATAATAATAATAATAATAATAATAATAATAATAATAATAATAATAATAATAATAATAATAATAATAATAATAATAATAATAATAATAATAATAATAATAATAATAATAATAATAATAATAATAATAATAATAATAATAATAATAATAATAATAATAATAATAATAATAATAATAATAATGTTTGTTCAAATTCAAATTCAGATCGCAAAAAAATAACTAAAAAGTAATACATATTCTAAATAAACAAGGTAGAAACCACAGAAGTATCAGATGTTGCTTGTACGTGGTGAAATAATAAAAAAAAGGGTTGGCACATATAATTAAAATTTTACTTGACCATTTTAAATTACTAAATATATAAAATTTAAAATTGAAATCGCAGAAAAATAATATAAATCACACAAATAAAATATGGGAAAGCAGGTATAGTAAAGGTTAAGTATATAAAAACATTCAATTCAAGTATAAATATATACAAATATAAAAGAAGTAGTTAACAGTTTCAAAATATAAAATCACTTAAATGTAAAATCTTTGACCCTAGTCTGGCAGCGATAAGTACTTGTCTCATTATAGGTACGTAATGAAATTGCAATTATTAAATACGTGTAGTAATAATATATAAAAAAAGAAAGTTAAAATCGATTATAGAAGTTACTGAAAATGAACGTGATATATAATTTAAAAAAAAATTATGTTATATATACATTTCAGAATTGTAAGTGGACAATTTATATAGTAGGGGAGGCGAAGCGGGGATTTTCCGCATTACTCGAGCGCGTCAGAAATCCATATGGGGAGAAACCTTGCACCCTGTAATGTACCCCTACCATATATGAACCCTTAATATAGTGGGGTGCGCTGAGAGCAGCTTGTCAGATTTATTAAAAAAATCTATCTTTAGAAAAACTCGAGCGCGTCAGATTAAGAAAAGGTAAGTTAAGTACATTCAGAAAAGTGTATATTTCAATAATCTGTCAATTTGCGCGTGACATAAGGAAATGGGCGAGTCACAAAGTTTAAAAAAAAACGGTCCCTTGTGGCTAAACGGTTAATATTTTGAAAATTTTGTTTATTCATGGATATGTGGGTTGATAAAGGCTACATTTTGAAATTATTTTGAAATATACAGCTTGTCCCAAAAAAGTGTGGCGTATCAGAGTTATATATTTTTTATGGAACACTCTATATTTTATTGCATTTATAAATTATACATTAAAAATAAGATAAACCTTCTTAAGTATTCCGCGTACCTAAGCTTTTTAATTTTCGAGATATTTTGATATTTTTAAAAATTGAAGCAAGAAAACCAATAACTTCGAAACCTATGGACTCAGCCAAATCCTGTTTTAACTGAAAATAATTAGACTAACAATTGAAAGCAATAATTTATTTAGATTTGTTTAAAATTATACAGTGTTTCCAAAATGGGGCCATTCTCTAATGACATATTCAAACGACAATATCGTTCTTATTTTAAATAGGACACCCTATATTTTATAATCCTATTATGTAGCAAATTATAAAGATCTACTATGCCTAAATCTATTAATTTTGGAGTTATTTTTATTTTTGTTAAATTTTACGTTATGTTTCCACCGTAATGCCTATATAACACCCTGTATTTGATCAGCTTAGACTATGATACGAAAAAATTATCTTTAAAACTATGTGTTTGGTTTTGACATTATTAAAAATATTTCGAGATGCATCAAAATCTGTATGGTTAACCGTCAGACTAATCCATTATTATGAAAAGTGGATTAATCTGTAAACAGCGTATTATAAAAAAAATCATCTTCACTAACCTTTTCCAATGCCCATAAACAAAAATCTATCCGTCTTTTCCATACAGATTTTGATGCATCTCGAAACATTTTTAATAACGTGAAAACCAAACACATAGTTTTCAAAGATAATTTTTTCGGATCACAGTCCAAGCTGATCAAATACAGGGTGTTATATTTAGGCGTTACAGTAGAAAAATAATGTAAAATGTAACAAAAATAAAAATAACTCCAAAATTAATAGATTTGGGACAACCTGTATATTTCAAAATAATTTTAAAATGTAGCCTTTATCAACCCACATATCCATGAAAAAATAAAATATTCAAAATATCAACCGTTTTGCCACAATAGCCACCATATTACTGTTTTTTACATTTTTGAAAATTTTTACATGCTCTTCCCCCCACTAAAATGGAAAACAATCCAATAGGTCTCCATGACGCTTTAGTAACTGCAAATGTAGCATCTAGGCCTCCCCCACTATATTTATTTTAGCAAGGCCATACATGACATTATTTCTAGTTATTTCTATTGTCAACCGAATAAACACGAAAACACTAAGAGCAAATACGATTTAAACTTAACGTGCATGGGAAATTAACTGTTAAAGGTTGACAACACTTCACGACGTTGTCGATGTGACATAGCGAAAATTTTTATTGTTAGTTGATCGATTGGTAGGTAATGAGTTTTATCAATATTCATCGTTAGTAACTTCTTATACAGCCAACTCTTTTTCAACTTTAATTTTCAGGGAATTCCAGTTATCTGCTTTATAAAAGATGGCAGTGTCGTCTGCGAATCTGACTATATGTCCGTTGCCTAATGCAAAAAGTCCATTAATATTTATATTGAATAATGTCGGTCCCAGCACAGAACCTTGAGGTACTCCACAGTTGACCGCCTTATAACTGACAAATATATCATCAATTCTTACTGATTGGCTCCTTCCTGTTAAATAATTTTGAAATAATTTCACCCCATATTCCTGAAAGAGAAGATGATGACTGACGTTGTCAAAGGCTTTCGAGAGGTCTATGAACACACACAGGCAGGTTTTGCTTTCATTCAAGGCCTCGGTTACTTCTGAACTCAAAGTACAGCATCTTGAGTTAAAATTTTTTCTCTAAGTCCGAATTGACTTGGATATTAATTTGTATTTATTAAGGAAAGAAACGAGCCTTTTTTTGATGATCTTTGATGATATATGAGATTTTTTTACTGCTGAGTTGAAAAGTCAATAAACAGCTCGAAGCTTTTAAGTAGAATATATTCTAACTTTTATGTTATTTGGGGAAAGTTTTAAAGCCATATTTACGTTTATAATTTCATATTATAAGCAAACTGGGCACTAACAAATACGATTTTACTAAAACATTATTTAGCTGAAAATAATGACGATAGAACGTTCTTGAAATTAATAATTCATATTAAACGAATCTTTTATTAATATTAATTGGCATATGATATACGTTTTTGGTTTAATTAAAATATCCCTTTGATGTATTAGCAACATTAATATATAATCCTGAATTGAACAATGGAAACGTTGTTACCGACCAATTAACATGAGTTACTATCGGTAATAATATGTAAAATCAATTTATAGAGTGGCCCAGCTAAAAACATTTAAATTTAAACATTAATAATTATTAAAATAATACACGTGAATATAAATAATTTTCTATGGTATTTAAGAATACAAAAAAAAAATCATTAAATCTAGTTAGGCATTGAAATGTTTAAAAACAAAAATACTAAAACTTCATTTATATTCCGAAAAAAAAGTACGTACATCCAGTCGGTGGTTACTGTTGAAACGTACAAATCCTGGTAATATATTAATATTTACTTCATACTTTAAATTGTAGGTGAGGTTCCAAAAACCTTAAACAATTGGGTACAGTGATTAATTAATAGTGCCACCCTGTACCTCTTAAATTATTACAGTCTGTTCTGGTGGGTGGGGAAAACTGACCATAATGTTTCTCTGGAATTGGCATTGCTCCTATTCCTGCATTATATGTAGTAAACGCTGTCCAATTAGACGATATGTTGGTTGCATTCACGAATAATAATTGAACACATAAATGTATCAATTCGATGAATATGATACTAATATTGGTCTTTATCATCTATAGTCGGTTCCACCTTCAATTTAATGTACTAATATACTGGTGCTTACGGGCGTGTGTTTTTTAAGGAAATTTTAAAATATCCTTGTTTCAGAGTGTTCCTGGACTCTGCAAACAAGATAAAAAGTAACAATAATATTTTTTGATACTTAAAGTAAAGTTTGTTTATGAATACTTTTATTGGAATTGGTCAAAAACTTTGCAATCCCCAATGCAAATTGGAAAGTCTTGCTTTAATTTGTCAAAACTCTCTTTTAGGCTTCATTTATTTGTTTTGCTGATCCCTAGATGGTAGCACGGTTTATTTTTTCCTCATCCTTCAATGCTTATTACTGCCTAATAAAAGTTTTCGTATTGATTTAATCATGTTTTCATGGTTTTTACTGTAATAAACCTTTACCTTGACAGATAAATCAGACTTTATTTATTCATAGCCGTATCGTATGTATTTTAACTGATTCGGAATTTTGTATTAGTATATATTATAATGGTATGCGATTTTTCTTTTTATATTTATTATTAAATTTTTTATTTAATTTACCTTCTTCCGTAAATTTAGACAGAACGTGTTTTATAAATATTGTTATTGTAGTTGGGCGCCATCTATCTTATTATATAGGAAAGTATAGCCAATATCTATCTCAGGTTCTAGGGTTCTCTAAGAGGTTAGATTTTTATAAAATCAATCACAACGAACGCAATGAAAAATTATAAACATTTATTAAAGGAAAAAAATTAACGATAAACTTTATCTGTACAGGAACAATTGTTTGGTGTAATACGGTAAGTGTAGTTTTTATAGAAATAATATTTGTAAGTGTGATACGAAATTTTCTTAAACTTCTAACCTAACATAATTAAACTTTTATAAGGTTAGATTGTTTTCAATCTAACTTTATTATTATGGCCTTTTATAGTTTAAATATCGATATTTAGTAATTAAAATGGTACCTTTTATTCAATTTAAGCTTTTCGTTCTTATTTTAGTTGTTCAAAATAAATGGGATTCTATAAAATCGTTTTTCCAAATAACACCAAAATCAGGAAACAGGATGGATATTTTTATGCCGAATATAGTTGGATCTGGATACTTTTATACAGGAAAAAAATTATTGATTTTATTGCAAATTTTGACTAATAACATCTTATTCTATAGATTAAAAGAAAATTGTTGATATACTTTTTATATCATTTCGAATTATATTAACTTTGTACAAAGACACTTTTTGTTCGTCATCATTGATTTTCTAAATATCATTAAACTTCATTTCTCTCTCTTTCCACTGGATTAAAACCACTTAGTTGTTAAAAAAGTTTTTTTATTGACGTTTCGGCTTTCCAGATCGAAAGCCGTTATCAAAATGACATAAAATAAATAAATTTACTAGAAACAGAACACTTGATAATCTTGCAAAAATATGACATCAACATAGTATACATAGAATAAGATTTTGAGATTGAAGATGTCAAAATCTGTTTCAATCATATTTTTGTGACGTTTCTGGGAACGAATTTTTTGAAAGGATAGCGCATTTGCATATTATAAGAGAATTTATACTTCGTCATAAATGAAGTTTTCTTATTAATATTATCATAAGAAAAAACCAGATAAAAACTTATGATACTATGCCGATATAGAGGGTATCCTTTTTGCAATTAACTCTTTTTGTAAAATAGGTATCCAAATTTTTGAAATATCAACCGAACAATTAGAAACACATTCGTTATTATTTAAGCATATCAATGCTGCTTCTTTAACTTTGCGGTTATAATTATTCGGTTCTTTTAATAATCTAGTTGAAAAATTCCATTGTATTTTATGACCAGAATCCCATGCGTGTTCACATATTTTGGATTTTTCGAATTGTTTATTTTTAATGTACGATTGGTGTTCATTAAGTCTAATATGAAAAGGTCTAGATGTTTCTCCTATATAAAATTTATTACATTCGCATGGAATTTTGTAAATACAATTTTTTGTGTTTTGAATTTCATTAAAAGGTTTTGTATTTACTATTAAAGATTTTAATGTATTATTAGTTTGAAAAACTGTTTTTAAATTAAATTTATTGCCAATCCTTCTAATTTTTTCGGATAATTTTGGAATATAAGGGATTTTTACTATATTTGAAAGAATTATTGGGGGGTTTAAATTTTGATCTTTAGTTTTGATGTCTCGGCCAGAAATAGATGATATGGACACTGTGGTCAATGACGACATAGTAAAAGTTCTGCCTGAACCGATTGAAGACCGAGGAAGAAGACTTTTAATTAAAAAAGTTTCTAACTTATTGTTCAATAAAGTTTTGTAAGAAAAGAAAATTTTTTGAAATAAAATTTTACTTAATTTGACCTCACTTGCCCCTAATTGTAAAATATATACATACCTTGAGATACAATAAATCGGAGTCACACTTACCTCAATCTTTTGGGGAAGTGTGACTAATCGACATGATTTTAAAAAATTGGTATATTTTTCTCCAAAAATAAAAAAAAGTTGCTTTTTGACCTTCTTATTTAATACTATTAATAATGTAAGAAAAAAATTAACATTATACAATTGCCACAAATATCATAAAGGCAAAGGACAAAGTCAACTAATCGAAAATGGGGTCATACTTACCCAAGTTTACCTTATATGTATAAGAATTAAATTGGGAAATTGAAACCTTTGGTTTATTAACTAAGTTGAAAACTATCGTCGACCACTCAACCAAAACACAATTTTAACACACTCTACGCGCGTTTCGCCAACTATGTTGGCATCATCAACAGTTGATGATGATTTAACTTACTTATATAAGAATGGCCAGTGCACTAGAAAATATTGCCAGCACAAGTACGCCTAAACGACATATCGTACTTAATGTATTAATAATTATTAATAATCTTCGAGAAGACTTTGATTCATTTTCTGTGGATGAAGTAGTCACTGACTTTTAAAGATAGTTCTTGAACATTTTATTTTTTTAATCTTTGATTTTAGGTACTGAAGTATTACTTTTAATGCCAAGAGATTAAAAAAAGTTTAATCCCATTAACAACATATAATCTTTGTTATTTATTGGTTAAATTTAATTCGTTCAATGTTAAAGGGCAACAATTTTGCCAGAACTTTTTTATTCAAAATTTAATCTACGAAGTGCGTATATACCATTTGATTATTAAAACTTATTTTGAAAAGTACGCCTATGGAATGTTACGTTATATCCCCACTTCTACTATACTCCTCTTTTATTCAGACTATAATAGAACTAGTTTTTTTTTTGTATTTGCAGCGGTAATTGTGAAAATTTTAAATGTCTATTCCTTTTTAAATATCACAGAGTTCCAATTTAAAAATTTGAGAATTAATTTCGTGTTTCGTGCGCGAAATACAAGATTCTTTCTCGCCTGTTACTTCATTACGGGCAGAGAGCTCTAAAATTTTAATTAGTTAAATAATATTTTCGCCTGCCAAAAATTAACTTATGTAAAAATCTGGTAATCCTGGAAAAATTAATATTCAAATAATTTTCAATTTTCCTCCCCTCCTTATATCTCCTTGAATATAAGGACTGTGAAGAAAATTTATATTAACAATAAATTTTAGTTAATATTTACTTAAACAAACAATTATAATTCCAATAATAATTGATTTCTAATCAGATTGCTGCATATCCATATTTAGCCATTATTTATTTCCATGATTTACATTTATATTCATGCATTAAAGTGGAAATATTCCTGTAATCTTGTTTATGAAAACTTGCTCTTTTTGTATAAGGTCGATTTGATGTATCCCCGTTTATTGAAAACTCGAATACCGAGCACAAGCAAGAAGTGTATGAGGCAAGTTTCTTTCAATACGGTAACTCGATTTGTCCTCCATTGAAATTTCATATATATAGATATATAATAATACAGAGCGGTACAAGTTAGGTCGAGCTAATTTTAAAATAGAAAAATAGCAAAATTTTACGTGGATTTTATTGAAAATGTTTATAACTATATCAAAAAATCAATTCCCTAATGTCTTGATCTCGGCGTTCGGATATCAAGAATTATTCGAATACCCAAGTAATCGGATTGCTCCTATCCGCGTTTAAAAGTCCTTTTATTAGATTTCCGAATATCATGATGACGAATTAATCCTGATTTGGGTCAAAGGATTCGTAGAGATATATCGGCGTAAAAATATTTTTTTCTTTAATAATTAAAAGGTACAAACATTTTCTAGTATTTCCTCAAATATTATTTTGTGAATGGTTGCTCTAATTTGTAATATTTTATTTAATGCTTTATATTTTTAAACCAAGTAAAACGTAAAAAATAGAAACAACGAAAATTAAAATACAACAATATTTATTCGAGTTTTTCATCATTTTCCTATTTTTTCGAACAACGTATATCATCGTAAACCGATGCATATCGACGTAAACAACTTATATCAACGTAAAATAATGTATGTCAACGTTAAATAACGTATACCAACGTAATACATCGTATATCAACGTAAAACAATATATATCAACATAAAACAACGTCTTTTCGACTTTTTTCGTTAGTTTGAACATTTTTATACTTTCTCGAATAACGTATTTCAACATATATCAACGTAACACAACGTAAATCAACGTAGAAAATGTTTTTTCTACTTCTTCTGTCTTCCTCGAGATTTTCAAGTTTTTCGACTTTTTCAACTTTCAACATATATCAACGTAAAAAACTATTTTTTCAATTTTTTTCGGTCCATTATTATTTTATTTGTAGATTTATATTTTTTAACAATATACTTCTTTTCCAATATATTATTATTAATTTTAACAACATTAGGTGACAATAACACATTGTTCCAAAGTATGGAAGAACTTATGAGTGTTTTTTTGGGAAAATTCTACAATCTAGAGATACCGAAAGCCCTACTTTGAAACTGCCTAATTTTGTTGAATAACTTGCAAATTTATACGACTTCTACCAAGATGTATGTCAGTTTCCGTTTCTCTATATGTAGAATTTGGGGTTGTTTAACATGTTAACTTGGTGTTTGTATTTTGGTGTTTCGTACATTGTTTGACCGAACTCGGTTTATTGTGTTTATATAGTTTCTATCGGATATTTGATGAAATCACCTTTGAGCTGGTATTTTCGATTGTCATCGCGTTGAATTGTTGTATAGTACAGATAAACAATATAGTTCAGGCCCTATCCGGCAGCAAAGAAGTGTTCTCCTTTAGTTTATAGCCAGAGTGGAAAGAGTATAAATTAAATAAACCAAGCATATATGCAATCGCTAATTGGTCATCGATTAATGGGTCGACTACACGACCAAATGCATTTCACGGTGCGTGAACTTATCTTTGTGATCTCTATTCGCTATTAGCCACTGACCATAGCGCTTAATTTGAATATCCAACCAATAGGATCAGGCGGGTTTACATGGACTCAGTGAAGTTGCTTTCGAAGACACAAAGGATGCCGCTTACGCTTAGTATCAAAGGAACCTCGTTTTAAAGCTGATACTTATTATATATCTCCTCTTCCTACAATATCCACTATTATTCTTTAACTTTTTAGTTCTTTTGAGTAATAGGTAGATACAAAACTGTCCACCTTTTCTATATTAGAAGATGCACGGTGGGACAATTTGCATACCACCTCATACACTTCAAATTAGGTAGCTTATAAAGGTTAATATTTTATTTTATCTAGTTACTATAGGTAGCCCTGACATAAACAAATAACAAAATAGAACATAGTGAAAACAAAGATTTATTTACGTCAAAATATGTTGATGAAGTTAAAGCTTTTATTACTAACCATAACATTGATATACTGCTATTATCTGAAACACATTTTACAAATAAAAATTACTTCAAAATGCCTAAGTATTCTATATATAATACAAACCATTTAGATAACTCGGCCCATGGGGGAACAGCTGTAATAATTAAAAGTGCAATAAAGCACCATGCACTTAGTAACTATGATAAAGAATATCTACAGGCAACCAGCATAACCGTGGAAGACTGGTATGGAACTCTATCAGTTGCAGCGATGTACTGTCCTCCTAAGCACTCCATAAAGCATGAACAGTTTACAGAATTCTATAAAACTCTGGGCAATCGATTCATCGCAGGTGGCGACTATAATGCCAAACACGTTTACTGAGGATCCAGACTGATAACTCCTAGAGGTAGACAACTCTACAAAACAATGAAAGATAACAACTACAAACACCTTTCAGCAGGAAAACCGATAGATAAGATACCAGACTTAATTGATTTCTGTGTTATGAAGGGTATTTCCTTGAACTTAGTTGAAGCATCTTCCTGCTTTGATTTAACTTCTGACCACTCTCCGTTATTAGTTGCACTAAACACAGAGATAATAGTGAAGGAGACAAGTCCTACCTTACATAACAAATTTACAAATTGGAATAATTTTAGGACAACAGTCGAAAACAGCCTGAACACAAATATCTCCCTGAAAACGGAAGCCGAAATCACTGAAGCTGTTGAGAGACTTACAAAAACCATCCAAGAAGCTTCTTGGCAAAATACCCCAACAATGACGCACACGGTGAAAAACAAGGATTTACCCAACATACTCAAAGAAAAAATAGCCAACAAAAGAAGACTTCGCAAAAATGGCAAACTACAAGAGCACCCGCAGACAAAACGGAATTATACAAAGCAACTCAGGCACTGAAAAGAATCCTAAATTCCCAAAAAATAACTCTATTCAACAGTATTTAAGGAACTTAGGCGCTACAGAAGCTTCTGAATACTCATTATGGAAGGCCACTAAAAAGCTAGACCGTCCAGAATTTCCCAACCCTATCAGAAATGATGAAGGCCACTGGCTTAAAAGCAACAGACAAAAAGCATTTGAAAAACATTTAGAAAAAGTCTTTCAACCTAACTTCACAGAAACAAACGAAAATGACATTAACATTGAGCGGTATCTTGCTTCACCTTAACAATTGGAACCTGCTCTTGAAAAAATAACAACAAAACAAGTTCAAAATGCTATTAAAACTCTAAACACAAGAAAGTCTCCTGGTTATGACCTGATAACAATCAAAATTCTCCAAGAGTTACCTGAAAAAGCAGTTAAGATAATAAAATTCATCTATAATGCCATACTAAGAACTGGCTACTTCCCAATTCAATGGAAACATTCAACACTTCATCCGATAAAAGCAGGGGTGCCTCAAGGCAGCGTTTTGGGTCCGCTTTTATATTTATTATTTACATCTGATCTACCCACATCAAACAATACAGTCACTGCAACTTACGCCGCTTTACTAGCCTCACACACAGACCCCCGAATGGCATCGCAAATTCTTCAAACAAGTCACAAACACAGTCAGAAGATGCCAAATATCTTGGAATCCATATAGATAGAAGACTTTCCTGGAAGAAACATATCTTCACAAAAATAAAACAGCTTGGAATAAAACTTAGACAATTATATTGGTTAATTGGAAGTAAATCCCAACTGTCTCTCGAGAATAAGGTATTGGTTTACAAAGTCGTACTCAAACCCATCTGGACATGTGGTATCCAGCTAAGGGGATCAGCATCTTCCTCAAATATCGACATCATTGAGAGGTTCCAATCCAAAGTATTAAGGATAATAACAAGTGCACCCTGGTTTGTGCCTAATAATAGCATTGCACGTGATATTCAAGTTCCCTCGGTCAAAGAAGAAATTAAAGTGTTTAGTGGAAAATACATCAAAAGACTAGAGTCTCATCCCAATAGCCTCGCCATAAATCTAGTGACTGAACCAATTATCAGAGGCAAACTTAAAAGGTTCACCCCGTATGACCTCACAAACAGATTCTAGTATAGATATTTTGTAACCTAATGTTTTAGTTAATTGACATACATTTTAAATAACTATATTTTATCTTTACTTTACAATTTTAACCTATATGATTTTATTAACTTGTTATATGTAATTTTACTGTCTTTATACTCATATCTTGTCCTGGGCCATAAGCAGTTTATGCAACAAACTAAATAATTAGGGGGTAAAACCACAGGGTTTTGACCCCACAAGCCATTTTCTATATACACAACATTTACTTATTGTTCTATTCTTGAACAGATTGTAAGTTAACTAGGAAATAAAAACAAAACAAAAAAAATATGTTGTACGTATGGCTTACTTTTGAAAGTTACCTTTTTTCTTGTATTGTTTTGTACAACTCGAGGATTTTTGTTGACAAAATCATGTGCCTCAAAGGGTTAAATAAACTAATAAACAAATTTATAAAAAGTAAACAATGTTCTTAAAAATTGACAATACATTTTTTTAGATGTACGTATTATATTAGCTCTAATGACGGCAATTTTGAACAAAATTTGATGTTTAAAAAAATTCAAAAATTTCCTTTAAATTTACATTTGTACGTGTGCTACCCAGTATGTCGAAGAGCGGAAGATATTTACGGCGAATCCGTATGAAAACTAGAAAGTGGATTTCTCTGGAATTTCCACGCAAGCAACGACAACGAGCGTTTTCCATTTTCCATTTTCTGATAAAAATTGTGTCGTCGATGGCGGTAATGCAATATATTAGTAGCTGTTCAAAATTCATGATTGAAACTGCCTCTGGAGCCAGACATTTTGCATTTTGCATCCGTCGAAATCGTCCATCGCTTGCCGCCACCGCACCGGTTACAAAAATGTCACTGTCGATGCATCTGCCATTTTATTTTATACCAGTTTAACATGTACGTTTATTTCTGTTTGGAGAGTTCGAACATAAACTCGCGAACGAGTAAGCGTAAGTGGCGTAGAAAAGATTTTTCAACTTATACTACGCCTTTTGGTAACAGTTTAAAAGTTAGCGTTACTCGATTCTCAATTTATTTCTTTAATAAAAGTTTTTCTTTTTATAAAAACTCTGAATCTCAGTTTGGCTTGTATTTATAGAGATGTTCTCTTAGGGGAGGCAAGTCATTAAAATATTTTCAAAAATTATATTCCTTTTTATCCGTATTGAGCCTGCAATTGTAATTAAAACTCACTCGGCTATTCTGACTTAAGAAATCGATTTATTGTTCCTGAGTTACCCTTGATATCGTTATTATTTACAAATTTTTTGACAAAAAGCACCAATATTGTAGGAAATGTTTATCTTTTTGAATATAAAACGGTTACATTACTTAAAAAAAAACAAAAAGTAATGATTTGGACGGAGAGAAACATACGTACAAACTGTATAGCCCAGTTGTCAGTGAGTTTGACCTCGCACAAAATGTGATCTCGATGAAACTTGGCTCTTAAGTACTTGAAAGGGTGTAGAAAACAATAAAAAAATCTTTGCTGCTCTAATTATAACTTCCGGTCAAAATTTCGATGAGAAAAAAATGAAAGCGTAGATTCTCCTCTTTAAAACGCTTTCTTATTTACTTTCCCGGCCCCTCGCAAATGGGAAAAAATTGAGATAACGACGGATATATTCATTTTGAGGTCCCATAAGACGATTAAAACGATTCCCAGATGGAAGTATGTCTGTCTGTCTGTCTGTCTGCGTGTCTGTATTCTTCCACGATAGCGTCCGCACGCTTAATACGATTAAGCTGAAATTTGGTATATGGGTTTCGGGCGATCGGGGATTGAACCCATTAGTTTTTGGTTGAGATCGCCCCACCAGGGGGCACAGGAGCCCTACGTACATCGCAAAAAAATATAAGACTTAAGTTTTTATTTGATACTTATAGGTGCCTCACTGGCTTGTAAATACATCCTGAAATTTTCATTCCTTAATTTTAAAACTAAACAATGGGAAAAATTTTTAAATTTAAAATTCAAATGACATTTAAACAAAATTGCGACCCTAAAAAATTGTTTTACTTTTTTTGACATGTCTTTCCTTTTATAATATTTGAAATGTCATTTTTACTTTAAAAAAATTCGATGGGATACCAAATATCATTTGATTTGGACTCAAAATTTAACACCAAATTAATTTTTTTAATTTTTATTTTATAACTGCCGGGAAAGTCTTGTGGCGACACAACAGATTTTTTTTCTTTGCGTACATTTTAGACAGAGATACTTTAGTTTTTCCGAACGCCTGGCCTGAATATTTGTATTCAACGGCTCGGCGCGCGTAGAGTTTTCGAATTTACTTTGTTATTTTTAATAATTGTTTATAGTAATACAATTTCTTTTTTAAAATATCATAATATTATTTTTTAGTATAATTTTCCGCTCTTTCACTTGGTGCTATTAGTTTTTCGAAAAATTTTTTTTTTTTCGAGATATAATGGAAAAACCAAATTTTTAATTTTATTTTCGAAATTGTGAAATTAGCATACACTTTAGAGCAGCAAAGATTTTTTTATCGGTTTATCACATTTTGTGCGAGGTCAAACTCTCTTGTTTGTTCACAATTTCAATAAACATTTTGCTCTCCACTACAGTTTGTACGTATAAAGAAGAAAGTGAATTATCTGAAAATTCCTATAGTTTTCGACAAAGACACGCATTTATTGTACAACTGCTTAAATAATACAATACAATTCCTGAAAAAAATTTTATAAATTAAAAAAATATATTTTTGAGAAGGATAAATGCAATATTAAAACAAATTTAAAATTAAAATAAAAAATATCGCAAATATTCAGCAATTTTATTTCCATTTTGTGGCCTAGTTATTTTAAAAACAGTAGAAGTATTGAAACGCGGTCTTCTAAAAAATATTTCCCTTCTTAATATCTAAGATCTACCTCTATAATCAAAATTTTAAAGTGCAGTCTTTTAGCAAATATTCCTAATTCGTTTGTACCTATATCTTTTAAATACCAAAGACCTACATCTGCCAGTTTTAACTCGGTGAGATAATAAAGACAGAAATGTTCATCCCTCATTAACTTAAACTTTGACTTTGTAGGCTCATTATTTTAAAATCAGTCAAGGTTTTAAAATTCAGTTTCAAGAAAATATTCCTCATTCATTCCTTCATATTCCATCTTAATATCAAAGATCTACCTCTACAAGCTTTAATCCAGTGTAGTTATAAAGACAGAAATGTCAAGCTCTTAAAAATTTAAAGTTCGACTTTGTGGTCACATTATTTTAAAACCAAATAAAATTTTAAAATGCAGTCTTTTCTTAAATATTCCTAATTCGTTTGTACATATATCTTTTAAATGCCAAAGATCTACATCTGCCAGCTTTAACACAGTGAGGTAATAAAGACAACAATTTTCTCCCATCAGAAATCTAAACTTTGACTTAGCCCATTATTTTAAAACCAATTAAGATTTTAAAACACCGAGAATATTTAAAAGTTATATTTTACTATGTCAAAACAAATTTTTTCAAACACTCATGAGTTTTAAGGGCTTTTTTCTTTCATACTTTTTATTATTTATCAGTATTTTTATTTTGTCACTTTTTAACTTGAATAAAGCTTAACTTTTTATGGAATTTTGGGTTAGAATAATTAAAAATTTAATGCTGATACCATACATATTTTTAATGTTCACTTTCTTATGTATTTCCGTCAGAAAATAACGAATCTAATCACGAGAAATATGTTTCTTCTTGCCCTTAATTTATTTTATGTTCTTGGTATAACACATAAAGTTTTCAAAAGTTTTTTTTAATATTTTCTATGATATCTGAATGTTTCAGATTGTCATAAATGCTCTGAAATGTCATATTTTATATCAACTATTGATCCAAATCCAATTCGCTATATTTTTTTTTAATTCAATGAAATGTTTATCAGCCTGCAACAACCTTCGTGAATTTATTTATTTATTCATTATACAAACACAAACACTTCGTTCTGACACTGATAATGTTTGTATTTAATGTTTTGAATTACAGCTTCGGTGAGCAATTTCAAATTACTCTAATGCATTTCTCGAATCCACCAGGGACGGATCGAACGCATTTTTGAAAGCAACGATGATCTGTTGGATACTATATTTTGTCGTTAACATTATATATTCAAAAAACCTGACACTAAAACCAGAATATCACAAAAATCGTAAATCTTATGCAAACGTTTGAGAAAAGTAGAAACGAAATGACATTGGATTTGAGCAAACAAGTATTGTTTCCATTGAAATTTATTTAAAGCAGATGAAAAATTTCCCTAATGACCTGCTGCAATATTCATCACCGAAATCTGAAAAATGTTTGCGCTATCATTTTTCTTGTATGAACGTTACATATAACCCAAGTCGAAGCTGAGCCGAGAAGGAAAAGTATGGGAGAAAATTAGACTATTTGTCAAGCACTGACAAGTGACTAAGGTACCATTTCCGTGATCGTAATAAGCAAGTGGATCAAATTTTATACATAAATGGACAAAACTTGTTTCTAGCGATAGTCTGTTGGATACTATATTTTGTCGTTAACATTATATATTCAAAAAACCTGACACTAAAACCAGAATATCACAAAAATCGTAAATCTTATGCAAACGTTTGAGAAAAGTAGAAACGAAATGACATTGGATTTGAGCAAACAAGTATTGTTTCCATTGAAATTTATTTAAAGCAGATGAAAAATTTCCCTAATGACCTGCTGCAATATTCATCACCGAAATCTGAAAAATGTTTGCGCTATCATTTTTCTTGTATGAACGTTACATATAACCCAAGTCGAAGCTGAGCCGAGAAGGAAAAGTATGGGAGAAAATTAGACTATTTGTCAAGCACTGACAAGTGACTAAGGTACCATTTCCGTGATCGTAATAAGCAAGTGGATCAAATTTTATACATAAATGGACAAAACTTGTTTCTAGCGATAGTCTCCGTAATCAGATGAGAAATGATAAATTTTTTTTATCATTTTCGTTCCAATATGTCTAGAAATTGTACTGCAGGGCTAGAAATAGCATGTTTTTATCCCAGTGAGGTGCCAAAATTATTTCTGTACTTTCTGATTACTTTACTAAGATAAATTTTCATCTTAAGCTTGCGAGAAAAACTATTAGTGGTGAAAAGAGTGGAAAACCTTAATATCGACACCCGTAGCTGGTTTTCTAAATTGGTGCTTTACTCAGTTCTCCCTTCATTATATGACAGTCCTCTTAAGCATGCTTCAACATTAATTATTTGAGGAAAATTTCGCACCAACATTTTTTAACCAATAAGACGCTTTCGTTTCAGCTCGTTACTATAGCAACCTCAAAACTTTGCGGAAGTACTCTGAGGGTGATTACAGCACAGATTAGAGATATGAAGCTCCGCCCATTTCCTTTGATGTTTCGATTGCCGTCTCTATGACCTCGGACCTTTAAATTGGAGTGCACCCATGTTGTCAGTTCTGAAACGAATATCCGGGTACAGCGTTGCCTGTTCATGTAACGTATAAATTTGATTTGTCAATTGCCATTAGTGTCAGAAATAAGAAATATATTTATAAAATATTGTGTTTTTGCTGTCATAATGTTCTGAAAGATAATATTTAATAAACATTGGAAACTTAAAATCAAAGTAAACTGTTAATACAATGATTTCATGAACTGGCAAGTGCACTTGTATGCAAGCCATAACCGAAGAAAGAAGAAGAAGAAGAATGATTTCATGAATGGGTCAAATGATCACAGACACACAGACTGCTGACCAGTGTTGCCCTTTAGTTGGAAATTTCCCCCTTGGGTGGAAATATTGACTCTGGTGAGAATTTTTTGCCAATTAATTTTGTTTTTCTTCTTTTTAATAAATAGTTCATATGTAATATTTATTAGTATTACGACAAAAAGTTCGGCGTCACTTGGAAATCCATAATCAAGCATCAAAATTGTAAAATACATAAATTTCCAATATATATGCATTGGTTTCTGGATTATTTATTGAATAAGTGCAATGATTTATACTTTTCATCACGATTTTCTCAAAATTGGTAAGAGAAAGATATAAGGAACGTTTATTAAAGTTGACTTAATTTTTAACGTATCTAAAAATATCATAAAATACAGGGTGTTGCATTTAAAAAAACCTAACTTTGATAGATTGCAATTTTCTGGATCACCCTGTATAATTGAAAATTATTCAAACAAATAAACCTTATCAATTTACACATGCCACCAAAAAATTAAGCTGATATCTTGTACCGTTTAGGCACAAGAGAACGAGGGAATAGTCGTGGGTCACCCTGTATATTGGAATTTAAAAGTATTTTACAAATTCCTGATATTTTATTAATAAGTGATGCAGGACTTTTTATATATATATATATATATATATATATATATATATATATATATATATATATATATATATATACACTTGCTTAACCAATTTATATTATTATTTCTTTAAATACCTATTTCATTATTTTCTACCAAGTTTAGTAAAACGAATTTGTAAAATACTGAGAGATTTAGCTACTATCGACTTCGAGTTCCTTGTAAGAAAATATATTTATGCACGACCGGGCGATAAAGTCCAGATTATAAATACGTTTAGCGGGCGTAAAGTGTCACTTTACCGCCCGGCGGGCGGTAAAGTAAATTTCTTTTTTTTTCTTTTAAAAATTCATATGTAGTTAGTAAAACAAACTTTATTATTATTATTTATTATCATGGAAATATTTGGTACAATTAACAAAATATGAGTTTAATAAAGAAATGATAACTTTAAAAGCCCAAACATAAGATCCTCAGACTTATAATTTTATACTAATAACACAATTTGAACAATTACTTATAGAAATGTTAGGACTTGCTACCTTGCTCTGTTGTAAGTTGCTACGAACTTCTACTAACTCCGTATGATTTGGGTTACTGCTGGAAGGTGTATGCTCAAAAGAATCGGTATATAAATTTGAAAATTCAGCTGTGCGACTAGTAGAAGGCATATCAGCATTGACAATTTTTTTGGCGATTTTCATTTTATTTGCCACAGAATCTTCAATATAACCTTCTGCCACCGTTGTAGACTTCCAACCAGCATGTCGCTTTATGTTAAGGATATCCTCACCTGCATTAGCTAACAAAGTTGCTGAAGATCGTCTAAAACAATGGCCTGTGTAGTCTTTTGGAGTAGGCAATTTTAAATAAGTTGCTATTTTAAAAGGAATTTGACCAAATGTATTCTTTCCAACCACCTGACTGGAACATTTTCCATTACGATAATACACAAAAAAACGTCCGTGGTTGGTATTTGTCGTACGTAGTGAAGCATATTTTCGATATAAGTCGAGATAACTTGGTGATTCCTGCTCTTTGTCAATCACACTGAAAATGCGGTCAATTTTAGTTTTAGATGCTCGTATGGTTACCAATAAGGTTGTTCCTAAATCTTGAATATCGTCTATTGAAATATTAGCTAATTCCTCTCGACGACATGCTCCACAAATACCAAAAATTAGTGCAACCTACAATAAATAATCATATTAACATAATAGTCTAAAATAAAAAAAAACAATTAACTTACTTTTATCATAAGATATAAATTATCTGGAGCATCTACTAAAAATAATTCTATTTCTTCCCTGGTTAGAATTTTTGATTTTTTTGGTTTATAACCGTCTGATTTCCGTTTTAAGAATGTTGTCAATCTTGAATATCTAGCGATGTTTATATTATTGTGCAAATTTACAGTTGCTTTTAACATCGAATAATATGACCATAGAGACGACGGCTTACGGCATTTGGACTTTTCCAGAAAAAATGCAAGAAATACATTTTCTGTATAGTTACCGTCTATAACATTCTTCAATTTGCACCAGCTAACAAATTCATCGTAGACCTTATCGTATATTCTCTTAGATTTGGCGGGTAGTAAACTTAATTTTGCATCTTCTGCTGCTTTAAAAATTTCCGGTGGTGTTCCAGAAACTATTTCATCGTCACTACTGTCCATTACATAAACAAAATATATAAAACTTCTTCGAAAATATACTAAGAAACTTGCAATACGTGAAGTCGACTGTAAATAAAAATGGCGTCTACCTATTCTTGTCCTATTGACTTGGTTGCTATGGTAACGCGTATAGGTATATAGATTATTGTTTTATCATCTTATTAGTGTCAATAAGACTTATTTTTATTTAACTATACAAATGATTTGTTATACAGGGTGAGTTATAATAATATCGAGGTATAAAATTTATCCAACTTGAAACATTTATAATAACCTACTCACAAAAGGTGAAAAATAGAAATAAAACATATTTATTAATAAACTATCAGTAATACGGTCGTGCATAAAATTTTGTATATTTATTAATAAATGACTATTAAAACGGTCGTGCATAAAATATTGTATGTATTTCGGGCGTAAACAGCGTTTATGGACCTTACGTGTTAATAGCCCTCGCCTAGCGGCTCGGGCTCTTACTTACACGTTGCGGTCCATAAACGCCTGTTTTACGCCCTTGATACATAAATAACTATTCTACCAACTTCAGTAAAATAATTTTTTTAAAAACTCTTAAATTGAGCTACTATCGACTTATTTTTTATTATTTTGTGTAAGTAAAGTAGATTAATTGTATTTTATTTAACCTAACAAAAACCCGTCATTATACTAGTATTTTTTTAATAATATTTCGGTCTGAAATTTGCTTACCGAATACCACTCTAGCTTCAATTAAAAACAGAAAATTTCCAGTAATAATTGAAGCTCTAGTGGTATTATAAGTGAAAATTTTGTCCACCTACATTAGTAAGGTTTCTTACGGTGTAGAACGGTATTCTTTTTCTCAAAGATTTATGTTCAAATTGTACCTTACCTACAATGAAAGAAATTCCTAATAAGTATTTCTTTTATATTTATGTTCGCAATCTTGACTGTGTTATTACTGCAGATACGACATTTTTCTTATTCTTTGAATGTTAAAGCAAAGACGATATCGTAAAAAGAGACTTTTCATTACTGTAAACTTCAGTGTTTGCTTCGAGGAATTGAAAAGATGTTAAATAAACGAATGTTATTTTATATCATACATCAATTTAAAAAAAAACATCCGTTGCTATGCAGAATCGATGCAGCGCAGCTCTTGAAAGAGTGGCAATTTTTTTTAATCAGCGGGATTTGTTATTTGATAGTTCAAATACTGTGCGTTTAATCACGGCAAAATAAGGGTTGAGAATCAATTTTACATGTAAAAATGCAAAATGAAAGTAATATAAAAGTACATAATAATATTGGTCTTGTACCTGGTCTTGTACATAGAATGCATATTGTTATTATTTGGAGTCTATATGTACAAAGTTTTTATTTCCTAAATTGAGAACGATCGGTGTGCAATATGCTCGAGTTGAATCGATTTTAAATTTAAATTAAATTTTAATTTTGAGTAAAACAAAACCATAAAAATGTTGATATAAAAATACGTAAACCAATATCATTGGTGTAGCATAAATAATTTGATTTTGAATGTGTTAAATTGAGATATTGAGATATAAAATTTTAATAATTAATTAGCAATAAAAATGTTATTCAAAACTTATAAATACATGTTTTTAAAACACACACAAAAATCGAATAGTTACGAATAAAATTTGTATTTTTAAAATTATAATTTCATTACGCAGATCAAACATAGAAACTGCCAATAATCCCTGAAATTAAAAATAAAATATAAAAAATATTGCTGGGTTTCCGAGTATGGCTCCGTGTAATGAATGGTTGGTTCTGAAAAGAACCATTAAATCCAAATTAAAAGAAAAATTTTCTAAGACACATTTTTGCGTTTCTTCAAACTCAAAATTCTATCAAATGTCTTATAATCATCTATAGTTTAGAGAAGAAAGGAGTGCAGTAATTTGTAGAAGTAGTACAGGTTTAAGAGGTAGAAATTTTATTTTTACCTCATCCTTCAATGCTTATTTGTAGTTAAAATGAAAATTTTAATACATTTGATCAGCCTGGTAAAAGATTTCTTTTGATTTAATCATGTTTCCATGGTTTTTACTGTAATAAACCTGTTCTTTTGACAGATAAGTCAGACTTTATTTATTCATAGCCGTATCGTATGTAATTTAGTTGACTCGGAAGTTTGTATTAATATATCTATATTTCAAAATAGCTTCACTTTAAAAATATCATCAGTCCTCCTAAATCCTTCAAGACAAAATTACTCGTAATAGCAAAGCAACATAAAAACAATTTCAAAAAATATATTAGGTATATATGAGATGGCCCGAGAAAATGGAATTGAAGTTCTTAGATTGCTTCCTTACCATGCAGAGTTAAATCCGATTGAACTGTTCTGGTCACAATTAAAAGGTTATGTTTCTCAAAATAATACAACATTTAAATTACCTGATGTGCGAAATTTGTTTTTGAAGACAGTTTCAGATGTAAATGAAGACCATTTGAGAAAAGTGGAAAATTCATTTTGGAAAGTGGATATAGCAATGGAAAACTTAATAGACCCTATAATAATAAACCTCAGAAAAGACAATGACATTGATTCCAGTAGTTATAGTGAAGACAGTGACTTTTAAAGATAGTTCTTAAACTTTTTATTTTTTTAATCTTTGATTTTAGGTACTGAAGTGTTTTAATGTCAAGAGGTTAAAAAAAGTTTAATCCCATTAACAACATATAATCCTCCGTGTTATTTATTGGTTTATTTTTATTTTGCAAAGTACGCCTATGGAATGTGACGTTATATCCCCACTTTTAATGCACTCCTATTTTATTCAGTGTATAATGTGCTCAGTAATAATAGTAAAACAATTGATATTTTCACGTTTAGTAAAAAATAAAAAACTTCATATACTCTTCTCTTTTGGATATTGAAACCACTTATATCAATAAAAAAGTTTTTAATTTTAACGAAGAGTATTTGAAGTACCAAGCTACTATGAACTATAGAAATGTATTATAATTTCATATTTCGCTTCTGAGCTAAGTGCCTTTAATTAATCAAACATTGGGAGTTTATTTATATATTCAATATAATGGTTCTGGAAGTAATATTGAAATTAAATAATCGAATTTCTATGTGGTCCCCAAGGAGATGATAGAACTTTGAAGAGGCGCAACTCGCAACTCGCAACTCGAAATCTCCCGCAGTAGAACGCCAAATTATTGTTTTCTCTGACTGGTCTGTTATTTTATCAGAACTTGACATTTCCAACAACAATTCTCGTTTCACACCGCAGGTGTATTATGAATTTCGATAGGTTTTATCTAAAAAGTTATGAGAAAGGGAAAAATTGCGAAAATCGTAAATGTTTCATCAAGTACTAGAATTTTATTCGTTCAATATATTGTAATAATATTCCTTATTATTATTATTACTTTTAATTATTTATTTTTTTTATATTTAAATAATGTGAAATTTGAAATTCTTGAATTTTTGTTATCTAATTTTAAAATAAATAATTTTTTATTTAATTTTAATATTTTTGTTAAAGTCGCCACGACTATGCTCAATTGTTGTTATTTATCTTGAAATCTTTTTTAATCTCAGGGATTATTTACTTGTGGGTTCAAGTTCTTAGATCTTCCTTTTAATCTACGCTACTGATATACCCTGTACTTTTTAATAAAATAAAATGTTGGATTAACAATTAAATGAGTTTATTTTAATAACGAATATAGAAAAAATTGACAAAGATCAGACTAAATTTATTAATATGGAATACTTGCACTCACACCCATTCATTCAATGATATCTTATTTCTAAAATGATTTTAAATTTGGCTCAATAAATTTTTAACTAAAGTTGGCACACCGAGTTACCAAAGCAGTGAGTAATCTATCTGTCTTAACCACAAAAGCGCACGTTCCACACGTTATTTTTAGTATGCAGCAAGTTACATTTGATATAATGACTTTATACCTTCAACAATCAGTTTTACTTCCTATTCTAACTCGTACAACCAGTGATATGTTACAACTAGACTTCTTCAAGTGATATATGCTCGATTGAGCATGTTGTTGAAACCAATATCCAGATGATACACAAATTAAGCCCAACAACTTCCAGGTAAGTTGTTGTTTAAATATTGTTTAATATTATCTACTTACTAATCATAAAAACAAAGTCGCAGTAATAATTGGACTTCCAAAATATAAATGCCTTTTAATTTTGTACCTTCTTCTTGTAAAATTTTGATACTCTTTTTCCTTTTATAACTTTCAAATTAAAATTTCTTAAAATTTTTTTTATACTCAAATCTCTTCTACCATTTTTTGAACTAAACTTTTTAAACTTTTTAAATAAAATATCTTCTTGAATTTTTCATACTAGTCTTTTTTCTACCATCTTATCAACTAAACTTTTAAACTTTCTTAATTTTTATAATTTAAAAAAAAATCTCCTTCAAATTTTTATACTAGACTTTTCTCTTACCATTTCATAAACTAACTACCTTCTTTTTTTCTGTTGCTATGTTACCTTCTGACGTCATACAGAAACTCTCAAATTGTTTCTGAATTTGTTCTAATTATTTCGAAATTATCTTTTATTATCAATTTTATGTGTTTTGATTTTCATAATTTTAATTATAACAATTAACATACTTTTCCTTTATATTCTGGTGTCTAATTTTATACATTTTATTAATTTCTAATTTAGTTACCAAAGTTGGTATCTTTGAATTTCATTTTAAACAGTTTTCACCACTTTTATTTTATTTTGCTATACAGGTTGTCCTGACATTATAATTTGTTATAAAGATTGTCCCGAAAATAAATTGTTAAAAAATTTTGAATTTTGAATATTATTTAATTTTGGTTTTAATTTTTAGGTTAATATCAGAGCTTTTAAGAAGGATTTTCACTATTATATTGATCTCACATTAAATCCTTCCCTTAGGTAAGTTAACCTTTAACTTTTTTCTTTATTTTGTTTATTCTTCTAAATTCTATTTTAATAATACGATTTCTTTATTTTTAGGTGACGTTTCATTTTATTTTACCTGACAAGATAATTTTAAGAAAAGATATTGGATTGGGCATAGTCTGGGTATTTGGTTTCTTTAATTTATAATTTAATTTCATCTAAATATTATAATTTTGATAATGTTATTATTCCATTTCAATATATTTTGATAATAACTAGCTATAATAATAGTTTATATTGTTGACTGTTAAAGACTGTTAAAGATAACAGAAGTAATTTTTTGTTTTTAAAAGTCAATTTTTCTTCTATTTTATATGGTATATTAAAGCTCGGATCCTCCATATCGGGTTCGAAAAATGGAAAAAACACTTTTTATAGACATAAAAATGTAATTTTAGATTTATTTTTACTATGTGTTAAAATCTTGTATGTACGCAAAATTTCTTTACTTCGGGGCTAAGACAAATATTACACAATTATATCCACGGATTCTGAATTTTCTGACACAATTGTTTGTTTTTGAAATCCCTTATCGACGGCTATGCGAGTATGTGAGAGAATTCTGCATATAGAGCTTTGTCGGAATAATGCAGAATTCTCGGTTCTAGAAATTAGGCTAATCTGAGGACGTCCACTCAAGCTTTCCTTCGGGTAACGGACACGTTAAATCCCGTTCATCTAGTTTAACGTAGCAAACATGCCTCCACAGACTTATGACGAACTTATAATTGACTATTAAGGAACAGTCGTACAAACTGTTTTGGTGAATATTTTGATTTAATATTTATTTTTGAAAATGTCAACGTATTGTAATTTATGGCTAATTTCCCAACTGTGTTCACAAATATTTGATTTTTGAATGTTTTTTGTCTAGTATATTTGGTGTTCATTAAGTCTTATTTGAAAAGGTCTGGATGTTTGTCCAATATAAAATTTATTACATTAACATTTTGTATACGCAATATTTTCATGGTTTTCTTTTAAATAGTTTATATTTACTATTAAAGATTTCAATGCGGTCAATAAATTTTTTATACGCTAAACATTCGGGATCAGATTCAATTTTCTCATGCCACAATACACAAGAAAATGAATATTAGAAATATTTTTTAGCTTGAAAAAATACGAGAAATACGAAAACAATTCTACAATACTGGATTTTTTTGGTGCAAAGTTAAAAAAATACGAAAAACACGGAAAAAATTCTCTAATACATAAAAACAGAAGAACAAAATTGAAAATTATCGAAAATCCCAATATATGTTCGTTCAAAAACATATTTAGGCTACAAAATCTATTATTGAACTATGGGGGTGAAGGAGGGGGATAAAAGGGCTAAAAATAATGTCAAGCAGTTCGTTGTGGTCATACTTATCCAACGATACCCCACTAAATCGTATCTTACAATACTTTTTAATTATTTTGTTGTCATGTCATGTTATGTCAATATTAGTTGTTCAATAAAGAGAAAACAAAAAGAAAAAATTAAGAAATCGTCGATCAATAATGAGCGAAATTTATTCGATTCGATAAAATTAAAAAATATAACGTATTAAAAAGACTTCGGTTGAGATTATACGCTTTATATCATCGTCGATCAATAAATAAGCGAAATAAAAGATTCGATAAAATTAAAAAATATAACGTATTAAAAATACTTTTGTTGAGATTATACGCTTTATATCATTATTCAACCAATGCCTGGATACCAATAAAGAATGGCCAGACCATAATAAAATTGACAATCATGAAAAATCCTTCACCAAAATTTGCATTTTTTTTCACCATATTTTGTTGACTTGCATACGAACTTGAATTTTTGGTGGGAGCGCCCACCTGTTTTATTTAACGCGCTCTCACCAAAACTTCAAATGTGATAGCGGAGTCTCTGGTGTATGGGTAACATTCCAAGGTGCCTAATTAAATACAAAGTATGTTTAGTGTCCCCGAGGAACGGTTCACTGTACGTGCACGTCTTTGAATCTGGGATTTAATTCCCGTACAAATGTTAATTCACAGCAAGCCAAGAGAGACACAGCGAGGAAGAAATCATCAGGGGCGGATTATATTTATTTACTAATCCACCAATGTATCCATGCTAATTAAGCTACAGGGTGGTGTAATTAGATTTATAAAGTAGGTGCTTTCCGATTTACAGGGTCATTAATAGTCCGGCTGAAAAGTTTCACTTTTTTAAATAACTAAGAAACTACTGAAAGTTAAAATTTTATATTTTGTACGAATGCTAAGTATTAAAATGCCGTAAATGAGCGGGATGCCAATGATGAATGAAAATGACTTGAGTACCTTGGGCGCCATCTCTTAAGAACAAGAGAAACTCTTCTTCCTTTATCTTAATTGACATGTTTAATTTTAATAATGACAAAAGAATAATGGTAGTAAATTTAGAACACACTTTATTATTTATAACAAGCAAAAAAAACTTTTAAGAAATACAACAAAATACATATGAAACTCAGAAACTTAAACTTAAATGTTGTTTTGAGTTTAGAAACAGTATAACTTTTAAAATCTGTTAAAACCAAGTTGTAGAGATAATAAATTTGATAACTAACTTAATGGGGGACAGATAATAACCCCCTGTTTCTAATATTCAAGTTATGAATGTCTGAGCGATAAGTAATTTTACGGTGCAGATATGAAGGCTTTTGCTTACCATTATTTTATGACATAATACAACAAAATGAAGCTTTCTTCTATTTTCCATACTCAGCCATTCAATTTCCTTTAACTTATGCGACACTCTTTGTTGTCTTCTGATACCGAAGGTCAAACGAAGACATGAATTCTGAACTTTCTGAACTTTTTTCTTATATAAAACGCGTAAATTGGGACCATATAAAGCATCTGAATAATTAAATAAAGATACAACTAATGTTTCGCAAAGCTGCTTTTTTATATGAACAGAAAACATGTGCCGATTTCCATATATTATTTTAATGTTACAATAAGTTTTTTGTAGTAATTTTTTTATGAGCTTCTCAAATCTTAGATCAGAACACCCGACCTTACTGGCGAATAATTTGAAACAGTGCCATTAATAGAAACTTGCTGTTGCCTATGCTTAAGATAATTTTCCATTAAGGTACAAACGCTGCTAGAAAAACCTATATATTTTAAGATATATATCAATAAATCATAATGAATAGTGTCGAAAGCTTCTAAAAATTAGGTACCTTTTACGATGTATGATTACTTACTCATTTTTATGAACAGATATTTAAAAATTTGGGATTTGGTAGAACTCTGGAACACAGGAAACACAGGATATACTCAGGAACTTCAGGATCAACAATTTTTGTTGGGAAATCAATTATGGAAGGTTACAAATTCTTTAATTTCGGGAAAATTGTCCTTTTCTCTTCACAGGTAAATGTTGATAATTATTTTTTCATTTCTGCTAACGTCACGATTTCAATTGTTTTTAGATTGGCATCGATACGTACTGTTCGAAAGTTTTTTTATCAAAAGACGAAGATTTACCGGCGAATTTAGTATTATTATTAATTAAAGTCGCAGCCTTCTATGTTACAATTTTTTTTAGGAAAATTACATCTTTTTTTGAAAAATAAAGTATTTTTGCTCATAAACTTCATTATGCCATTTTAATTATGATTTGATTTATTGATTGTTATTAAAATATTGTGATTATAAACATTTTATTTCAAATTATAATGTGAAGTAATTTCTTTAATTTGTTGATAATTTTTTTAAATTAAAACTCCTTGTTTTATTTCCTCATACGTTATTTTACTTTTACCAAAACATTTTCTTTTCAAAATGAATGTTAAATATATGGCGAAAAGATATCATGGCATTTCCATGTTAAACTTGGCAGAGAGAATTTTATAGTTATAAGGCTTTCAAAAATGTTTAAATCTATTTCAATTGATACATTTACATTGCATTCTGCCCTGTTATCAGATTTCAGAGCATAGGAACGTCCAAATTTACTGAAAATAACGAAATCTATTTGGTTCGGTTATTGGTCGCTTCTTTTATAATTATTTTTGCAAGTTTTTGTATTTTTGAATTCTGTTTGATTAAAATGAATTTTAATGAAATTATATTGCAATTTTCCCAATTAAATCATAACAATATATTTTGTTTATTTAACGAGACCATTAAAAGGATGATATAGTGAGTCCGCTACTGGAAAGCTCTAGATGAGATTGCTTTATGTTTTCTGAGGAATAACCCCTAGAACATAACTCAATATATACTTGCAACTTTAATGACTAAAGTTTTCAGGCTCTGTATATGTGTAAGCTTAAATTAGAAGGACCTTGATTTGTCGAAGTTTATTCCAATTAAAAGAAAAATACGCTACTGTTATAAACAGATCATTTATTTAATCTGTTAACTTATTATCTATAGATTTTAAGGTTTATAAAAGTTTGTGCATCCCCTAAAACTAAACATGCACTATCAAAATATAGTAAAACACTCGTAATAATATACGAAGAGCCTTCAAAAATTTGATTTTGAGACAAGAGTAAAATACTCTTATTTTGAAAAATCTCGGTAAATGTTATTTAGAAAATTAATTAAAAAATACATCTAGATTTGAAGTCATGGCCATCTAAGTGAAGTTTTATTTTGTAACCCATTTTTTTAAGGTATTACTATCAATATCACAATAGTCAAATGTGTGCTCTGTATTATTTGACTACTGTAGTATTTATATTTGGAAATATGATTTCAGTAACTGTGCTGTCAAATGTGCAGACATCATTAATAATTATTTTTATTCATAACTTTAAATACCACAACTAGCAAATTTTAATTTACTAGAGCTTCATATGACAAAAATACTTTTAAGTTAATATATTACTCGAATCATCAATTGTATATAACTTATCTTAATAAATAAGGGGTCTCTTCAACTGGGGAAGGAACTATCGATTCTGAAAACTATTTAGCTGGTATTTTCTTGTTCAGCTCAGGGAAATCATGCTTTGATAATTCACAATGGGGCTCGAGATATACGTTACAATTTCTCGCCCGTCATATCCTCTTTGACGGCGTTGTCAGATGTAATTAACATAGTATTTGCTAATTACCCTTATCAAAGGCTCTGAAGCTCGATTTGTGAGTAACCAAAATGTTCGAAATTTTTATTCTTTCCTTTGATACCACTTGCATCGAAATCTGAACAGTACTATTTTTTTAATTAAATAAAATCTGTGATTTCTCATAAGTATTGATGGTAAAGGCAAAAATATTTTATATTAATATATTTTTTATGGTTCTCTGCAGCTCTATAAAAATTTTACTGGTTCATTATCTTATTATTATGTACCAGTATCATTAAATTCTGAACGGTAATTCTAAAACCGAGAGTACTACCTTAAAATGGGGACTACGAAAAAAAAAATTGCTAAAACGATAAATAGACAAGTTTTTGGTGCAAAGTTATTTTTATTTTTGTTAATTGCTCCAAATTATACAGTAGTGTAACATGAACTTAATATTCAATAGTGTCAAATCACAAAACATCAAAATAAAATAAGTATTTCTGCACAAACTCATTGATTTTCTGGAGATTTTCTTGAAATTTTTCAAAATAAGGGTATTTTACTCTTGTCTCAAAATCAAATTTTTTAAGGCTCCTCGTATATTACGAGGGTTTTACTATATTTTGTTGGTGTATGTTTAGTTTTAGGCGATGCACAAACTTTTATCAAGAATAACTTTTTGTCGAAAAACCCTTAATAAAAAATTTCCCATATGGTGCGTACTTTGGGTATGATACTGTATATAGTCATAAACCGTATTTTAAAATATGATGTTAATTCTTTGTTACAATATCAGCACCGGATATACAGAAAGAGAGATAGATGGATAATTGTGACAGACACGTTTTTCATTAAAATAAACTGTCGAGTTCTGTAAACCCAACGATATAATTTCAGGTTTTTTTTTTCAACTTGTTTTCTCGTTTCATTTAAAAATAATACTTCACTGAAACTAATAAAAATGAACAGAGTGATATATACGTGTATTATTTTGTATCGTGTGATGAGTCCATTTTTTGTTGTTTCAGTTAACAATATATTTAAGCCAAAATTAATTTCCTTTACATCATTATAGACTCTGTCGAGATATCAAGTCTCTTATTCCGTTGTTAGAGGAGTTTGCCGGTTATAGATTATAGCAAATTATAGCCGGAAGGAAAGCTTTAAACTTGTATCAAACCATACAGTCTAATAGGAGAATAAAATTTGCAGGAAATAAAATTAACACTGGAATTTTTAGGCAAGGGAAAACATCAACTAAACTCAGTTGTGGCCATTTAAATAACTTAAAAAGAAATGATGTTGAATTTTATTTTTAAATAATTTAAAGAAAATTAAAAATGTAACACCTATCTGTAAATATCACGCCCGCATCCTAGATGGCCATGTATTTCATGTTTGACAGTTCTACGCGACGTGTTATTTATTTAGTTTGAATTTGCCTGAACAAAGATAAACCGCGTTTGTTGAGGTTTCATTTTACTATATTCAATTCCTTCCAAATGATTCAAACAAAACCTCTAAAATAGGAGTTCCACAAGGATCAGTTATTGAGCCTTCTTTTTTCCCTATATGCAAACATTGTATTGTATTTAAAAACGTCTGAACGAAAGGCCTTGAAAACGACATACTTATCAATTTACTATGTGGGGTCTGAATTAAAACGAATTGTAAAATTCGATCTGATTAATATATACTGAAATAGCGATCGACACGGAGTAATAAATCAACATTTTATGGGAGTTTTACAGCACAGGCGGCTCAAACAAAATCTGTGATTTTAAATAGCCGGTAGTTAAAAGGTGTGTTAAAATTAAGAATTTTGTCTGTGCCGCCCGGTTTTTAATTAGACGACCCTTATTTTAATCCATTTTAAGACTCTGATGAGCGCACGGTTGGGATAGATGGCAGCACATTTGCGAATTTTTTCTTATAGCTATTGCCATACGCATGTTTGGAATTTGATTTAATGGTTTCGAAAGCCTAACTGATGAAGCCGAAAGCCAGAAACCGGTCTGAGGATGTGGAATTGAATAAATTAAATTCCTTACTCGTTTGCTTACTTTTCTTTCACTGACCTCTCAATTAACGGTGAACTCAATTAAGTTTTTAGGTCTTCATATAGACAAATTTCTGAAATGGTCCACTCATATTGATACCTTGACAAAAAAATTATCTTCTGTATGTTTTGCCATTAAAACTGTTTCTAAAGAGCTAATCCCTACTACTGCATTAATGACCTACTTTTCCTTATTCGAATCCTGACCTAATAAAAAATTCTATTACCTGCAATGCCAAAAAATTGTATAATAACCTCTCGATGCAGTTAAAATCTATTAATTCATATTAGCCCAGTTGCCAGAGAAGGATATTGACCAAAAGCTCGCACAAAATGTGATCTCCATGAAACTGGCATTTAAGTACTTGAAAGGGTGTACAAAACAATAAAAAAATCTTTGCTGCTCTAAAGTGTATGCTAACTTCACAATTTCGAAAGTAAAATCGAAAATTTGGTTTTTCCATTATATCTCGAAAAAAAAAATTCTAAAAACTAATAGCACCACGTGAAAGAGCGGAAGATTTTCCTAAAAAGTTATTTTAAATTTGTATTACTATAAAAAATTATTAAAAATAAGAAAGCAAATTCGAAAACTCTACGGGCGCCGAGCCGTTGATTACAAATATTCAGGCGAGGCGTTCCAAAATATCTTTGTCTAAAATGTACGCAAAGAAAAAAAAAAGAAAGCGTTTCAAAGAGGAGACCTTTCTCAGGAAGTCATTAGTTTTTAATTTTTTTTTCGTTTACTCATAGAAAATTTGACCGGAAGTTATATTTTCTAAAATTCTCACTGATTTTTATAAAACTTTTACTTTTGATTTAAATATAATTAAAATGATGAACATTATCTCTGTTTAATAAAACTTATGTTTTAAAATGATATTTTTTTTACATTCATTCGAAGCAATTTTTATTTTCAAAATAGTGTTTATTTATTTATATAAATCAATTTCTAAATTATTTTATTTAAAAAAATATTAATTTCTGATGTATATAAATACTATTTTGAAAATAAAAATTGCAACGAATGAATGTTGTCAAAAAAATGATCATGTTAAAACATAATTTTTATTAAACAGAGATAATGTTCATCATTTTAGTTATACTTAAATCAAAAGTAAAAGTATAATGGTTATAAATGTACAAGAATTTTTTTTGTTTTATAAAAATCAGTGAAAATTTTAGAAATTATAACTTCCGGTCAAATTTTCCATGAGAAAACAAAAAAAAATTAAAAACTAATGACTTCATGAGAAAGCTTAGAGTCTCCTCTTTAAAACGCTTTATTTTTTAAAATAACTTATATTATTTTTTAGTAAAATTTTCCGCTCTTTCATGTTCGAGATATAATGGAAAAACCAAATTTTCGATTTTATTTTCGAAATTGTGAAGTTAGCATACACTTTAGAGCAGCAAAGATTTTTTATTGTTTTCTACACCCTTTCAAGTACTTAAGTGCCAAGTTTCATCGATATCACATTTTGTGCGAGGTCAAACTCTCTAACAACTGAGCAATATGATAAGTTCAGAAGATCGACTAGGGCTTTTCTTCAAGAAAGACCATCTTACACAGTGGCAGAATTCTACAACCTGCCTTTTACTTTTGGGTTGCAGCATATAGGAGCAATAATTAAATTAAGTTAATTTGAAAACTTTAATTTGAACCTTAATTTATAGTGACGGATATTGCATATCCAATGCAATCGTTATTCATATTTTGTTTGTGTTTTGTTTTCTCTAGTAATTTATTTTTATTATGATTAGTTTTAAATTCACTTTGTCTATAAATTTTTTGTAATTTTTCTTTGACAATAAAGCTTCTCAAATTATTTGAAAAAATGTTTATTAGTCTGTAAACTAGATCGCAATCGTATAAGTTACAATTAGGTAAAACCTATTTTAATTATTTCTACGTTTATAAATATCAAATCCCATTTAAAGCTTTTTATGTATTGTTATTCATATAGCGCAGCTCACTTTTTGGAATTACCCTACATCATCAAAAGATTTTAATGAAAATTAAACAAACGCATTGTTTGCAGCCAGTCATTCATTCAAATTTGAATAACACAAGAGACCTACAGCGAACAAGACATCCAACCGAAACCACGAACTCGATAAAATTTTATTTAATATAGAACACAACTTCGTTTAATAACTTTTTGCGTGCCTCTTTTTGTTGTTCGCCACCCGACTTGAATTCCCGGAAATGTAAAGTAAGAAGTTTCTCCGTTACCCACACTTTCCCGATAAAATTAAAACGAAAGCGTCTTTGATGATTTCACTTTTTAATACATTCCAATAATGTTGAGAAGAAAAATTAGGGTTTATTAAATCGAAAGCAAATTTACATAAAATACAACTCTTTTTATGAATACGTAAAGCATAAATTTGTTTAGTATCGCGCCTTTCTGAAGAGAGATAAGGAAAGTTTGCCAATATTAAAACATCCGGAAATGTTATCAGAAAACTTAAATTAGAAATGAAAATTTTTTTAGAAAGTAATTATTGATCCAAAAATATTTTTATAACACGGTGTTTCATAGTAAAATATATTAATACAGGGTGATATACACACAACTCACCGTGCGAATATTTATTTGTAAGACATATGTCAACTGTCATATGTCATGTGTCACCTGTCGTAATATCTTTATCGAAGTAGTTAACGCTATTATACAAACTTTTTTTTTCGAAAAATACTTAAAACTTAGAATTTAGAATGTCAAATATTTTTAAAAAAATTACAATTTAAAATTTTAAATTTATAGTTATAAAAAAAAGAATATAAAAGTTTGAAAAACAAACTATACAGAGATATAAAATATTAAAGAAATTATTACATCTACAAGACATTTAAAATTATTAATTATGAATATTTATCATTATTTTCTTTTTAAAAACTCTTACTGACGAACTATATTTTATACAAATCGGTAATTTGTTATAAAGATCGAAGAATTTTAAAAATAAGGAATTCATGGACGTACGTTTATTTGTTCTAACTATATGTAAGTTATTGTTATTTCTGGTAGAGTAGGTAGAGTAGGTATGAATATTATTGTTAAAAGTAATGTATTCTTGAAAGTAAGGTGGTGCTAAATTATTTAATATTTCATATACAAATACCATTGTCAAATAATACAATCTCTGGTAAACTGAAATCCATTGCAGTGAATTGAGCATAATAGATATAGTTCAAGTAATCCCTATAGTCCAGCCATCTAAAAAATTTCTTTAAAGTCGATGTCGAGTGTTCTACTTTAATATATAGCTCGGGAGCCAGAGAATATTTCTCGAGTTGATAAAATAGAAACATGCATTCACTAAGATGTAATCGAAGCGACTAATCGCTCGGCCACCCGACCAAATCATAGTTTAACTGGTCTTTGCGTCCTGGGCAACGTGGCGGCATCCTTTGTGGGAGTCTCAAAGGATGCCGCTACGTTAGAAGTTTTTTTGGTAGCAACAAAGGCGCTGCTTTAAAGCTGTTAAATTGGAGCTACTATATGTATTACAGGAACTATACAGAAATATATTTGTCACATTTTAAGATGATCCTCATACCACGATTTTGCAACCATTAATGCCATATCCAGTAAGTTTCGTTAAAAGTATGTTACGATCAATTGTTTCAAAAGCTCTCTTTAAATCTAGAAAAACTGCTACTACATAGTTATTATTGTCTATTTACATAAAGAAAGTTGAAAAGCTGCTTCACAAGAGTATTTTTGCGGAATCTGTTACTGAATAAAATATAATTGTTTTCAACATATTCAAGGGTGTTCATATTAAAAAATTATCGACAGTGAGCAAACGCGGTACCCAATTCAAACAGAGCTTTCTCATGTACAAATAAATGTCCTTGCAAAATGGTGAATATACCACATTCTAATATCTTTAAGGTGTCAGCTATCTCTACCACTTCAATTTACGATCAGCCAAAACTATTTTGTGGCCTTTTTTATATTTTCTGGAACAACTGCCGAATTTGGGCGACCAGAGCATTTACTTCTTGGCAAATTAAAAGTATTACAAATAAGTATATTTGTGCATCATCAATTACTTTGGAACGATTTTAATTATACAAAATACCATGATAAAAAGTAAATGTATTATTAGTGCAAACATGCAGTCCGCAAATGTGTAATGTTTAGAGAAATGATCTGTAATCGTATTTGGAACGTACAGAGGGTACACATAATTAATGGTCCACAATATCAGTTGTAACGTCGACCACCTACAAAATAACAAAACTCTAATTAGAGGAAGTGGATACATTTGAAAATGTGGTTAGCGGTTACAAAACCCCAACAATTATTTTAAGCCGAGACTGTTAATTCACAGTGCGATACACGTAACAGTTTGACAATAGGCCTTTGTGTCATATCAGTGATAGTCACGACATGTTAAATTCATTGTAAGGACGACACAAGTAAAGAATCGTGTTTAATTCTTACTTGACGATTCTTCTCCTTTTTGTAAAAACGTCCTGCCAAGCTCTATTTATTATTTATTTGGAGTATAGCTGAAGAATTTAATAAATAACAGTCATCTCCTCTAGTTTAAAATTTTGATAATTGTAGCTTGTAAGCAAACGAGGCAGGAATTTAAAAAACCAGTTTCTGCCTTTAAAAAATAAAGTTTATAAAACTAAAATTAAAATGACGAGGTGTGGCATGCAGGTCTAGTGCATAAACTTCATAGAATACTACCGAAACAATACGTACAGATTAAACAGGAAAAGGCGTATTCAGGCTTGAAAGAAATAAATGCTGGTGTACCTCAAGGTAGTGTGGTAGGTCCTATCCTCTATTTATTGTACACTAGCGATATTCCATGACTGGACGATGTCAAAATTGCCACATTTTCAGCCGATACAGCACTCCTTACAGTACAAGATCATTACATGTATAAAATTGCAGTCACCTACTAATACAATACTTGCATGGACTAAACAATGGAAAGTCAAGCTTAACGCTTAGAAAATAAATCAATCCATGTCAAATTTACCAACAAAAGACTAATCAATCCACCATTCCTATATATCGATGACAACCTAGTAACATATAGTAAACAATGCTACGTATCTTGGCATGACTCTTGACACTAAGCTCAGATGGAAAGCCCATGTAAAAAAGAAAAGAACCGAACTTGGACTAAAATATAGACAGCATTATTGGCTTATTGGAAGTGATTCTAAGTTGCTATTGCACAACAAGATACTTACCTACAATCAAATTCTGAAACCAGTGTGGCTCTACGTTATTGAGCTATGGGGTTGTGCCAAAGTGCTGCGTAACATGACAAACGCCGCTTGGTAACGGTGACCTACATAAAGACCTCGGTATCCCAATTGTTAAGGATGAAATTAAAAGTTGTGCTGGCAAACAGGAAGCCAAGCTACACCTCCTTGAAAATGTAGAAGCCCTTCAGCTACTGAACAATCAGCATCTAGTTAGAAGACTGAAGAGGACCAAGCCATTGGAACTCTTGTAAAGCTGTGTGTTTAAAAGCAGAGTATGTTGCGCGAGTTTGTGTACATGTTATTATCAGAACAACCTAAAGGACATCGTTGGATGAAATTTAGTAGTATTTAAGTATTTAGTTTTAATTTTTTACCAGACTTTAATGGTTGATCCATAGGGATCAGTTTTAATATCCCAAAACAAAAACAAAATAAAATAAAACTGAAACTGCAAGTTTTGCAAATATAGTTGACGCATTCTTTCATCGAGATTTCAAATTCTCATATCATATTTCCAACACTTGTTTAAGCAAACATTACTTCTAGGTAAGTATTATGTATTTTCGTTAAAAACATCCTTTCAATTGGTATCCTATAATTTTTATCAAAAATTTTATTTCTTAAAAACCTCTACACTACGTGAAATATGCAGTGTGACCAATATGATGAGAATCTGGCAACAAGCCTTTTCATACTTTTCTTCCACTTTGTATTTGTTATTCGCTACCAGGACGATGGTAAAACGCATTTTTTTGGACACTTTTTACAGTGTACTGTTATTTCAAAATCTCCATACTACTTGACACTAGCCAAACCCATTTATTAACCAAATACGAATTACTTAAAAGAATTAATGGATAAAAACCGACTGGTTATTTTGCAGTTACGAAATCTCCCTAATTCAACGGTCTGATGAATTTTAATTGATGGCAAAATCCATCAGTACACTCATAAAATAAATCTTTTGTCACAAAGCATAAATTATATATGCGAAATTCATCAAAATGGCTGTGACATTTCAACGAATGAATATACATTTGTATTAATTAACTATGCGCTTTGTACATACATTTTATATTTTAGCTTCCTCTCTTTCTGATCGAATACATTTTTTTTTTATAATAACTGAGTACCGTAACTCGGCGTTTTGAATTCGCATTGAAATATTTCATTTTAATGATTTTCTTTAAGGACTATGAAGCCATTCAAAAATACTACAACGGGAACCCAAACGTCGCTTTGTTTATGCATAACAGTAACTTTAATCTTTAGAATTCTTTAAAGCTCAAAGCGGTTTTAGGACATAAAATAATCTTATGGTCCATCAAATAACAGCAGACATTAAGTAAAAGGAAAAATTACCACTACTTTATTGACGCCATAAAAAGAGAATAAATCCGGAAAAGCTTGTAAAAAATTAGGGGAAGCTATTAAGGCATCAGGAATTTGTGTAAGAATACCAAAAAACAAATTGGATACAGGAAATAACTTCTAAGATGAACACGAGAAAAGATATAAAGACAGCAGGATACAAAATCCATTGTATAATAACCTGGTCACTCAATAATTCCATATATAGATGACGCCACTATTGATTGATTTTTAGAAAGTACAAATCTTCAAACGTTGCCTGTCAAAATTTCATTACAATCTGACGTTTAACAAGTTCCAATGGTTTTGAGTGACGCTACTTTTGTATTTTTTCAAAACAATGGAAAATCTGAATTTCGCTTATTCCAGGGCCAACTTTTTGATAATTAATTGTTGACTGCTGATTTTGCAGGCGTAAGTGAAATATTAATTGATCAGATAATTCTGTATCTATTATAAAAAACTTTATGCCGACAGATAGCTGAAAGAAGAGGCTTTCGTCTCATCAGAAAATATACAGAATGTTACATTTAAAAAAGCAAACAAATAAAAATTAAAAAACGCCATTTTGCTTTTTGGTTAAACGGAAGTGAGAAAAAACGTTTTTATGAGTTTAAACAAAACTTGTATCATTGTGAAGTATAATAATAAAAATTGTTTACAATTAAACAGCATAAACTTGTAAAAAGAGATTTACAGGGTGGCTCTAGACAAGAAGCATCAAATAGGTTATATAAAGTAAATGATTATCAAAATATGTATTAAATTTATGTATAGGTAAAATCAGTTTAATGCATTTTTTTAAATGTGTTATATTATTGCATAATTATGTGTATTGTAGCGCCCCTGAACTTTCCACGGAAACAAATAAACCTTTTAATATTATATATTATATATTACATGTTATAAATGCTTGTAAAATATTCATCGTTGAATTAACATAGATATTGGAAACTATGTTGTTGATCGTCCGCTATAATCGACCCATAACTATAACCATCTGACAGAAATTGAATCGAGAGATAGATGTTTGACAAACAACCACATTTCAATTGAGTCATTAATCGTAGAATCACAGAACATTCAAACTAGAGGATATTATGAAAATGGCGGCGAACTTCATCGTCATCATAGCCTGACTGCAAATAGTCTGTAGGTCACATACCAAAAACTATTAGATTTTTCGAAAATATCGTTTGTTGAATTCACCATTTCTATAAAATAATCTGCCTAACTTTTCGACCAATGACCATCATCAGGTTATAACATTAAAATTAAACTTAGATGAAAGAAGTAAAACCGAAGTTAAAATCGGCAAAAATAATTTATTAATCGATTTTAAAAGAAGCATTAAAAAACTTCAAAAACTTTGTAACTAATTAAGATGAAACATGTTAAATGAGGGTCAAAGACCAGTACATGAGTTAGTAGTTAGTTAATTAGTTACAAAGTTTTTTAATGTTTCTTTAATTTAATGTTATTTCATATTTGATGTTTTTACTTTAGGATGGACCTGATGATGGCAGTGTGCCGAAACTAGTTGCCCCCCTATCTGTATGATTATTAAAATTTGTAGTACTGACTTGGAGGCGTTTTATTTATTAAAACATGGGCCACATTTAAGAAAAATGGATAACTTAGTCTGTTGTTTGAAAACCAGGTCATTTTATCTTAGCAACATATAGTAACATTTTTTTGTGGCAAATAAAAACTAGTTATTTCTATACCCAATTTAATATTTCTACGACTGATTAAAACTTCTCGGAATAAAAAAACTTTATGAAATATTTCAGAAAGCCCATCGACTAATAGTTCTTGGCTAAGTTCGATTCGCCTAGAATCAATCCTAGTTGGTCTAGTATGGCTCAACGGAACAAACAAATGTCGATCAAATTGAAAACAGACCGCAATATTAAACCTTCTAAGTCTGGCGGGAAATGGATGAATAATAACATTAAAATCCTATTTCCAGGCATAATTTTGCGGTATATGAAGCCGTTCGTTATCCCCGAAAGTTCAAATCGGACTTGAATAAATAATAATACAAACAATAACGATAATTTGATTGAAACAGGCGGACTATTTCCAAGTTCTAACCTGTAGCGGATTGGGAAAAATATATCAAATTAGTACTAGGATCGAGACCTAGCTGACCTGTTCGAAAAACTGGATATTCAGAATTCAGAATCTTCACTCAAAGTTCGATTTATAAAAATCATAACCGAATATAATGTAATTTTTATGTACAACATAACAATTCCTCTAGTTGTATAAACTGTAAACAACCAACTTACCAAGTTATCTTGATATTGCGAAGCCTTTTAACAAGGTTCCTTTCAGCGGATGATAGTATTGCATCCTGAATGCAACCATAACATTAAAGTTTTACGTATTTTTTGCTATCTTGAAGACACAATTCTACGTCATCCAAAATCCGAGAAAGTACTGTCCGGAAAAATAAAATATATTTGGCTTAACTTTTTCTTTTAGCTTTCAATAATAATTGGTGTATTTTAGAAAATAAAACTTGGCCATTTATGCTTTTCTAATTGGAATAACGTATTGGCTTGCTATGATTTTTGTTTTTAAACAAAACCAAGTGACATTTGGTAGGTTATGTTATGTTACATTTTTTACACTTGCTTGTTTGTTCCGTTGCTTTTTAGTGCGTTGCATATTGCACTGACAGAACCGGTCAGCTATTCGCAACCCTCAAATTCAGTGAAATAGTTCTAATAAGACTAATGTGGTTTATCACAACTAAAAACTTTGTGTTTACTAGACTTTCTAACACAAGATCCATTGACAATGGCAAATTATAAAATTGTAAGTAGAACTAGTATTTTTCTTTATGTTATTAATATTTTTTATATTCGAATAAAAAATATTGTATAATAACGCGGACGTTGGTGCAGTGTGTGACATTTTCTAATGTCGTAATTCTGGGGAGCTGTGATTTTAACTTATTTCCAAAATATTTCATTTTTATTATATGATACAGTTTTCTATTAATTGCAAACTTTTGCTTTTGTTATTAAAGTGAAGATGGCGTTGGGCTTTCCTCGTTCTTGATACACTTGCTATAACGCAACCAGTTTTATCAAGAACCAGGCGGGTCGAATTCATTCTTCAGACATCCTTTACAGATAGGATGTCGAGCTTGTCTGCTTCTTACTGATGAGGCACAATAATGCCGAAACCGGTCTAAAAATGACAGGCACCTTTAGTAACAAAATCAAAGTTGTTGGTTTAAGTACCGAAACGATTTTGGTTCCAACCGCGTCTGGACTTCCGCAATTCAATACCTGTTGGGGCATATAGTCCAAGCAGTAGTTGTTTGAAGTCCAGACGTTGCGTTGGTGCAGTGTGTGACATTTTCTAATGTCGTAATTCTTGGGACCTGTAATTTTAACTTATTTCACATCATTTGTGTGAAGTTTCATTTTCGAAAAAGTAACACTTCTCATCCTTGTATTATTCATTCATATTATTTGTGACGTAACAGGTAATATCGAGAAAAAAACTAATTATTTAATTAAAACTGAAACAATTTAATAATGCAGTGCAACCCATAATGATATTAATTATTGAATATTTAGATTATTCGCTGATTTAATTGCATTTTCCCCAGTTAGATTGAAAATTAATTCTAAAATTGCGAGAAAGAAAAAAATCATTATGAAAACCGAATCTTGAAAGTAAATTTAAAAGTCTGTGCTGAGTCAAGTCGATAAACTTCAAATTTTACTGGTTTTTCCGTCAGTTTTCGTTCAGGTATTGAAGGACGACAATTTTATTTGAAATTCATTGCCTTCACTGACACTGACATGATTAATGCTGTAAGATAAAATGCATTTGCACAATTCCCATATAAATGGAAAAATGTTGCTTCCAATAGTATTTAGAATAATTCAATATATCGTAAAGAACATTTTCAAAGACTAAAAATTTTCTATTTGTATTCTTGTTCCCCTATTTATAAAAAACAAAATTAAATCATCATTTTCTATTTTTCGCCTTGCACATCCATGACTTAATCCCTCATTAACACTTTCTTTATCCCATAATCCGGTTTAAAGAAATTCTCTTTTATCCTTTAAAATTTTAGAAGGTACCATTGCATTTGCTGTCAAACTACCAAATTTTTATTTCCTCAGCCTTGCTTGATTATGAATATTTGCCAAAAGTACCCCTGATTCTGACGTCTGGCGGCATGCAGAAAAAACATCGTCAATAGGGATGCATGTATACTAGATAATCGCGAAATTAGCATAACTAGTTTTAAGGTGCCTATTCACGATCGTTATAATGGAGTGGAACTATGACGTATTTGGAATGACTGGAGCGTTGAAATGTAGAGGGCCATTTACGACCACTCCATCACTCCACTTTTTATTGGTTTATAGGTTAGGTGCACATCTCTTCATTTATTTGTTTATGTTATTGTTGTTAGAAAAAATGGATAAGGGATTGTTGCTGTATACAGAAATTTGTTTATGTTTGAAGAAACGAATACTAAAAAGTCAACTTTAACCTCCATTTAAATCTTTAAATTTTAAAAATAATCACAAATATTTAAGTGGAACAACAATATATTGATATGATTATGAAAATTCTAAGACATTTTTACTTTTTAATATTCTTTATTTTTGTCACATCTGACCTCTTTCTAATCTCAAAAAAAACCTCTCATAAACAAACATGTCACTTATTTTTACATAATTTTTTTTAAATTCGTTTAAAATAAGCTTCCCATAATTTTGTCCCATTTTTTAAACCATAACAACATTCCCAAAATTTGTTTTCTTAATTTATTGTTATCTTGAAAAGAAATAAGAAAACCAAATTTTAATTTCTATTTTTCCCACTAATATCTTGTATTTTTTTATTTATTTTCGTATTCCTAAATTCTCTTCGTCTGCTATTTCAAAATTCATTTTTATTTCTTCATTTAAATTTTCTTCCAATATTTGGATATTTTTATTATTTTTCATAATGTCTCTTTCTATTTTCTTTATCTCTTCGTTATTTAATTTGTTCTCAATTTCTTTTACTTTCATTTCTTTTTTCATTATATTCTCCAAATCTTCTTTGAATTCTTCTTTGTTTTTAATCATTTCATAGTTAATATTTCCCAAAGCTTCTTTAATATTATTTATTTTGTCTTCCATATTACCAATTTTGTTTTCTATATTCCTATGACATATAAAAATATTTTTTAATTTATTCTTCCATCTGTGATAATTTCTTTTAATTTTATTTCTCAACATCGGTTCTCTTTACTTTTCTTATTGTTCTATTTCTTGATTTTTATTTTCCATTTGTACTAATTTCATTTGTGCATTAATTTCTTCCCTCCTGATTTTATTCTTTAAAATTTAAAAGGATTTGTCTAAATTTTTAACATTTTTCTTATTCTTCATTCCATCCTCTTTTATTTGATATATTTCTTCAATAAACCCTATTTCTTTTTTTTTGTTATCTTTCTGCTCCTGTAATTATTTTACCTCTATTATTCTTGCAATCATTTCTTTCTTACTATCTTTTTTGTTTCTTCTATTTTTTTATCTGTATCTTTTCTTAAATCTTGTCTTAAATCTATCATATCCATTCGAATACCTGTTTTTTTCTCTTCTTTATTTCTTTCCATGTTCTTTTCCATCTTTTTTTGATTTCTTTCCATATTTTTTTAATCTTTTCTTGATTTCTGTTTATTACTTGTATATTTTGATTCATTGCAATCAACATTTCATGACTCATTCTTCTGATCTTCTATCTTCTTTTAGATCCATGTTATGTTTTTTTTTAAATTATGAATTAAAATTTAGGCAATTAACGAATTAATTAATTTAATTGCCCCACGTTGTGCTCCAATTGAAATGGTAATGAAAATTCTAAGATTTTTTTACTTTTTAATATTCTTTCTTTTTGTCACATTTGACCTCTTTTTAATCTCAAAAAAAATCTTTAAGACCCTTTTACATAATTTTTTTAATTCTTTTAAAATAAGCTTCCCATAATTTTGTTCAATTTTTTAAACTATAACAATATGGATGGTATATGACTGCGAAAATAAGTGGACTTGTATTGTTGAAAAAATGGAGACCCAATAATGATAATAGAAAAAAATACATCTTTGAGAGGGTTGTCATAATAATTATTGGTTAACTATAAATAAATGATGCTATCTTGTTACTTCAATCCAAATTTTAACTTTATTTTCTTCTTGTTTTCTGGTTCCTCTTAATATATCAATCTTTTAATCTTTCAATTTTTTTTTATTGTGTTTATTTATACACAGTTTAGGTGATATGTTCGTAATGTTCTAAATTTATTATTGTAGCAATTTGATTATGTGTTGCGTTACCTCAGGGCTCAGTACTGGGGCTACTTTTGTTCATCATTTATATTAACGAATTACCACTCTTAATAAAAAATGGATCTATTACCATGTTTGCAGATGATGCTACAGTTTTATTTCCTGATAAAACTCAAACAAATGAAATCAATCTTAGTCTAAATAATATATCGGAATGGCTTGCTCATAATTGATTACGGTGTAATCCTTCCAAAACAACTTATATTCAATTTCACTGTTATCAAAACAGACAAATAAGGTCTAAAGACATTAAGAGTAATAATTCTAAAATTATTGGCACTGAATCTACTAAATTCTTGGTGGTGTATATAGATAGTACCCTTACATTCAGGGAACATTGTAACAATTTGTCTAAGATACTCAACACAAAATGTTTTCAAATCAGGACATTAAGAGAGGTCTTGGATGTATCTGGTCTAATAACATTCTACAGTCGAGAATCCGATATGGCATAACCGTGTAGGGTGGTGTCTGTCATATTAAAGATTTATTAATTTCCCAAAAAAGAATAATCCGGTGCATTGGGAAAGCAAAGCCTACTGAGTCTTGTCGTCCCTTATTTAAAAAATATAATATTTTAACAGTTCCAGGATTGTACATTTTTGAATTACATTTATAGAAACAAAGAAAAATTTATAAAAAATAACTCAATTCACAATCATAATATAAGAAAGAATGATAATTTTCATGTATCATTATGCCGTTTAAATATATGCACTAAATCTATAAGTTTTGCAGAATTGAGATTGTTCAACCATCTTCCTCCTCATATCAGGGATTTAACATTAAGTAAAAACATTAGTAAAAACATAAAAAATTTATTAATTGAACTATGTCCATATACATTAGATGAATTTTACCGCTATGATTTCTTGTAACAAAGTCGATGTGAAAGTTTTAAATGTGTATAATTGTTATTTATTATATCAAACTATTTTTCTTTTACATATTTTTATATGCTATTTTAATGTACTAAGTACTACAAAATTTTAGTTTTGCCTTAAGCAATTTGTGACGTGTCCTATAACATTGTAGTGTTCTTCAAAGGACCAAATAAATTATTTATTATTATTATTATTTTACCACGTACAAGTTGTTGAGGCTCTCAACAACTTCTGTGGGTTATTTATAATGTTTATTATTATTACATTTGTATTTATTTTCTTCAATAACCGTTTTAACATTTTAACATCCAAAAATTTTAGCCAGACTCAAAAATTTTGTTTTTTCTCACTACCGCCTGGGAAAATAAGTACGAAATAAATTCACTGCCCCCTGGGCTATACTGGTCCCTCGTCTTATTAATGTACAAATTTTTAATGGGTGTATAAAACATTGAGAACGTAACTACATAAATATAAGTGTTAAAAAATTCTCAAAGGACAAATGTTAAATTACAAAATTGTGTTAACGCCTCTTCTAAATTTACGTAGGTCGGTATCAATAGTGGAAATAGCTTTCCTGGTCGGCCGGCTCAGAGCATTAAAATTTCATAAAAATTCACCTGCGGCTAACTTACTCCTTAGAAGTGTTTCGTTTCCTTTCATAAATGATTCACTGTTAATAAAACCTACCGTTAGGATTCCCTTTGAAGGGCAAGACAATTTTTCAGATGCTACACACTACCTTTCTCAATTACAGAGTGTCCGAAATCATAAACTGAGGGATCTCGTAATATTTGCTTTCTTAGTTTCTTCGCATGACGTACCCAAAGTATTTTAAAATACTGTTAATGTTGAGTTCTTATGAAATGGGCTGTGTTCGAATTTCAGGATAAATAATTTATTATTTTCAAGTAAAAATCATAGATCAGCCAAAATGATCCTTATTTAGATACAAAGCTAACTCAGCCTGTTTTTATGCGTCTCAAATTTCTAGAGACTAGTTTTTACGCCGCCAAAGAATTGCAACAGTTTTTTTTATGCTTCTCTGTTTACATTCTTATTCCAGAATAAATATATCACGCCATACAACCCTTTATTACAATGTTTCACCAATAGAGTAATGCTTATGTACTAAAAAACAATATACAGTCCACTTATTCTACCTTAATCCAGACCTTCAGAGCTAGCAAAAAAGTAAACGGATGTCCTGATGTCCTTCCACCAAAGACATTACATTTCCACAGACTGATTAGTTTGTTTTTCAGTTCATGATTTGTTCACATAAGTAGCGATAGGGAATGTGAGCGTTCTTATATCCTTTTCGTTTTTTTAGTTACTACTTGTTCTGATCCTATATTGGTTCATTTAGCTCCTGCTGGTTTTCCGAATGATATTCCTGGTCTTATTTCTGGCAAGCAAATATCAGTATTAGTGGCTTTAGCTCCCAAGTAAATAAACTCATTGATATGGTTAAATTAATTCTTCAAATTTTAACTTTTTGTGTCATTTGAATTTATACTTAACCTTTAGAAGCTAAGTGGGTACAAAACTGTCAAACCTTTTCGACAATTTCCGTACCAGCTAGCTTATAAAGGTTAATATTTTGACGGATCTAGTTAGTATAGGTTGACTTTACATAACCAAATAACAAAATTGGACACAATAACAACAAACATTTTTTTTATTATTAAACACCTATAAAGACATTTAGTATATTACAATCTGGTCAACAGTGACCAATGAGCAATTGAATCTTAAAACTAAGGTATACTCATCAGCATTCCTTAGGTTCTGTAGAATGGATTGCACTAAACTTTAACGTGCACACACAAGCTCTGCTTTTGCACTAAAAACACTAAACTAACTCAAAGGGCTTGACCCTCTTAAGTATTCTTTCTAATCCAGTATTGTCAAGGAGCTGGATAGCCTCGACATCGACATGATGATTGAAGTCTTTCTACTCGACTCTTGACTAATTTCTTGATGGTCTGGTCAACAGTGTCCATTTCCAGGTCCCTATGGAGGTCACTATTGCGAATGTACCAAGGAGCATCTACTATGTTCCTCAGTGCTTTGTTTTGAAATCTTTGGATAATTGCTAAGTTGTTTGCTTTGGTGCATCCCCATAGTTGGATACCATAGGTCCATACAGGCTTAAGTATCTGCTTTTAAAGCATAAGCTTATTATGTAGAGACAGAGTGGAGTTTCTTCCAGTTAGCCAGTGCATTTTTCTATATTTCAGTCCAAGTTCTTCTCTTTTCTTTTTAACATGCACTTTCCATCGGAGTTTGGCATCTAAGGTAATACCTAAGTATTTTGCTGTGTTTGAATATGGAATCAGGTTATTGTTTATTCTGACTGGAATATGATCTAACCTTTTGTTAGTGAAGTTAATGTGGAGTGATTTAGTTTCATTAAGTTTAATTTTCCATATCTTCGTCCAGTCATAGATAAGGTGGACAGCTGTTTGCAGCTTGTAGGTTGCTCTTTCATTCCGCTTTCCTACTGTTAGAATGGCAGTGTGGTCGGCGAAGGTGGCTATTGCATTATTTTCTAACTCAGGAATATCACATGTGTACAGTAAGTATAGGACAGGTCCTAGGACACTTCCTTGTGGTACTCCAGCCTTAATTTCTTTAAGACCGGAATAGGCTTCTTCTTGTCTAATTCTAAAGTATCTTTCCGATATATATCTGTATATTGTTTTGGAAGGAAAAGCTTGAGCTTATGTATTAAGCCTTCATGCCAAACCTTATCAAATGCTTGTGCTACATCAAGAAAGATAGTAGCACACATGTTTTTCTCTTCTAATGATTTCTCTATAATGTTGGTTATTCTATGAACTTGGTCGACCAAAGATTTATTTACGTCAAAATATGTTGTATGTATGTCTTACTTTTGAAATTTCATAATTTTTTAGTCATTTCATGTAGAATTGCGCAGGATTTAAGTAAAGTAAACATGTTTTACCTTTTCTTCTGTGCAATTCGAGGTTTTTATTGGCAAGATCTTGTGCTTCGAAGAGTTAAGTGACTTTAAATCATTAAGAATGGATCTTGATAGTGTGACATCATTGTTTCAACGCATAACAGTAACCTATAGCAACGCTGTCGTAGTTGTCAGTTGACCAGGTGCAAGATACGAATTGTATGGTCCAAACAAAATATTTTCTAATTTTTCGCACAGTTTCTAAATTAAATTCTGATCAACAACACAACCAAGCCAAGCCAAAACGAAAAATATTAAATATTCATTACGTATTCATAACAAATAACAATAATAATCATGACAGATCAGTGACATTGTTGCCATGGTAACTTTGTTTTGTGTAGAAACATTTACATGTTACCAACTTTGTTGTGACGTCACGACTATCACGGTGCATTCAAAATAAATATGGACAGATCCCTCTCATAGTTACGACTGTACTAAATGTCAAATTTCCGTATCTTACTCATACATTTCAAACTACGAAGTTCCCGTACCAAAATTCCGATAATTAGAAATAATGCGTCAAATAAAATAAATTAAACGAGCTAGCCGAATTGACAAAAGTCCATGGTGACCTAATCGAAACCGAATTACAGCATACCGAAGCATTCCTGTGCTTATCGGTTAATTTATAGTGAACCGCCGGCAGTTAATATCGCGGCAAAAGCTTATGTAAACGACTGTATCTCTAGCAGGGCCATGTTGTTGCTTCTCTAAATGATTACTTACAATTACCGTGAGTTCGAAATAGAGGGGAACATCTAGGAATTACCTTATAACGACTTTACTTTGCTCGTTATATTAGAATGGTAAATACGCCGATGTTCAACGCAACAAATTTTATAGTAATTGACCGATAAAATTGATATTCAATTCGTACGCAATTTAAATTTATTTATTTACTTAACTTATTAAAACTTTGTTAACAGATTAAGAATGTATTGAGCACTACGGTTCAAGCAAAAGCACATAAAAAATTAATTAGATTGTTTAAAAAAATACAAACGATTTTGTCGTAAAAGTTTTGAATCATTTGTAATTTTTTTTTGGTACAAAATTCGTCATTTCAAATTTTATATTTTTGAAAAATGAACAGTTTAATATGTTTTAATTTTACGTAGTCTTGTTTTGATACTTAGGGAGCGGTTAAGGTAGTACTCTCGATACAACAATAGTCAAATGTGTGCTCTGTGTTATTTGACTACTGCAGTATTTATATCTGGCAACGCCACGTAAAAGCAAAATATATAGAAGTACGTATGCTTTCAGTAACTTTGTTTCACGCAAAAAGCTATCGCGCTCGTCACAAATAAATGTGCTGGAAAATGCACTAGTATGCAAGCCATAAACGAAACGCAGAACAAGAAGAAGAGGAAGAAGAAGAAACTAACATCAACAAGTTACTGGCTTTACATCTGTGTTTACTAAAATGTCCGAGTCAAAATTATTAAATCACACAAAAAAGAAAAGGAAAGGCAAGAAAGTAACAGAAAAAAAATACCAAAAAAATTTGCTCAGAGAGTCACAGGCTTGACTTGGTTTTTAAAAGCTTGGCTTGAATTCAAGCCTTTGAAAAAACAAGCCAAGCTTTCAAGCTTTTACAAGCTTTTAAGCTTTTGAGGATGCTATTACCTTTATGTGAACATAAGTTTTTAAAGGAAGACTCACCCAATGTTTATGTATTCTTCTATGAAATGAATTTATTTGTTCGTTTGTCTTATCATAATGTTTTAATATTTTACCACGTGATGCTTGAGGCGACAATATCAACGTTTCATCAATACTATTTCAAATTATTTGCCATTAATGTCGGGTGTTCCTCAGGGTTCCATATTTGGCCCTTTATTGTTTTCAATTTACTCTTCTCAACTCGTGAACAGAATCCAGAATTGCAACGTTCATTTGTATGCTGATGGTACTCAGCTATATTATAGATTCAAACCAAATGAAACGGAAACCGCATGTGTTACTTTTAACAATGACTTAAATGCCTTTATGGAATGTGCAACGGAACATTGTCTAATTATAAACACTGCAAAATCTAAAGTTATGTTATTTGGTAATAAGAACTATAGACAAAATATTGCAAATTTAATAAATCTTTCTATTAAGAATGAAAAATTCGAAATTGTGCGTGAGTCAAAAAATCTGGGTGTAATTTTGGATTCTGATCTAAGATTTGAGAAGCACATAAACAAATTACTGCAAAAAGCTTATTGTAACATTAAAATGATATATGGAAATCGGCACATGTTTCCTGTTCATATAAAAGAGCAGCTTTGCGAAACATTAGTTTTATCTGTATTTAATTATTCAGATGGTCCCAATTTAAGCGTTTTATACAGGGTGGTTCATAACTATTGGGACATAGGCTAAGGGCAAGTTATTGGGACCAAAATATTGTGATAGGACCAAATATACCTACCTATATACAGGTCGTTAAAGTTAAAAAAAAAATTTCGTTTTTTTCTGATAATGTCCCTGTATATTTATCAATTGTTATCAAAATCGGCACAGAGGCCTGTATTATTTCACATTTTGTTATAGGGGGCGCCACGTGAATGATTCCTGATGATGAAATTAAGTGGTATCTTTTTTGACGAAACTTTTTAGTTATTTCGATTGGAAAATATGACGTAAACATCACTTCTACTCTTGTTCAAACACGATAATTTCACCCGTTTTCGAGAAAAACGCGATTGAACAGTTCTCAGAAGGGGATTTCAAACAACAGGCAATAAAAAACTTGTGACATAAGGCTTCTATTTCAACGGTTTATAAAGCAGAATTAAAAATAATTTAACATAAAAAGAGCAAACTTAAATTAAATGTTCTAGGTGGCCTCCTCCGACCTCTATGCCTTTTCTAATTCATGTAATAGAGGATATCAAAGAAAACATTATAAAATTACCTGTTCAATTGCGTTTTTCTCGAAAACGGGTGAAATTATCGTGTATAAACAAGAGTACTAATATTATGTAGAAATGATGTTTACGTCATATTTTCTAATCAAAATGACTAAAAAGTTTCGTCAAAAAAAGATACCACTAAATTTCATCATCAGGAATCATTCACGTGGCGCCCCCTATAACAAAATGTGAAATAATACATAACATAATATTCCTTGTCCAAAGTAATGCCTCTGTGCCGATTTAATTGATAACAATTGATAAATATACAGGGACATTATCAGAAAAAAACGAAAAAAAAAATCCAACATTAACGCCTTGTATCTTATTCCATAGCAATATTTTATTAAGATATATTTAGTCCTATCGCAATATTTTGGTCCCAATAACTTTCCCTTAGCGTATGTCCCAATAGTTATGAACCACCCTGTATAAGAAAAAAGTTCAGAATTCATGTCTTCCTTTGATCTTCGGAAGATGACAAAGAGTGTCGCATAAGTTAAGGGAAATTGAATGGCTGAGTATGGAAAATAGAAGAAAGCTTCATTTTGTTGTATTATGTCATAAAATAATGGGAAGCAAAAAGCCGTAAAATTGCCTATTGCTCAGACATTCATAACTTGAATATTTTAAGTTGGAGATATTTAGGCGATCATTTACTTACCAAATATATATCCCTACAACCTGGTTTTAACAGATTTTAAAAGTTATACTGTTTCTAAACTCAAACCAACATTTAAAAAATATCTTTTAGATAATCAAGCCTAATTATTATTTTTTTCTTGGTCGGTATTCATAACATGTAGTTAAACAAATTTTCTTAGTGTAAATAGGTCACCAATCTGGAAAATTCATTTTGAATTAATATTTCTGGACTTTTCATTGTTATGCTGTTTTTACACAGGTCCTTTAGGGTTAAGTGGAGGAATATTTTTAACTGTGCGTGTAGCACATATTTAAAACTAAACTTCGTTCTTTATTTTCCTAAATCATCTTAGATTATTACTTTTTATCATGTAAATATTGTATGAAAATTTTCATTTAAGTTTGTAAACTCTGTGGCAAAAGTAAAATTACTGTTGGTAGTGTCGGTTGTCACACCTTAAACCCTATTATTATTATACCATATCCCTTAATAGAATTAACGTCCGTGTATACATATTAAACAAAATGCACTCATACACTAAGAATTGTTTAAAATTCCTAAACAAACAAATTTTTACATATCCGTCCCTGTAACTAATCTTCTGAGTATATTATGTAGGTTGTCATTTGTACCCCAATTTCTCTTCGCTTACAACCATTTGTTACTTATCCGAAAATCCGCTTAAACAAAAAAATCATTAGGACGACTTTCCCTTCGACGTCGCTAGGCGGTGCTTCGTGACGAGACGCTTAAAAACGATGTCGGCATTGGCAGAATTAGAAGTAACGCCGCTTAAAAATCTCCGACAAATTTAATGTCGTTTTATCAAATCTCGATTGGTATTTATTTCCTACCCCTAAGTCATATAATCCGTACGCCAGAAAAAAACGGATAATAAAAAAGTAGTGAGGATGTTTTTGAGAAAGTCTACGAGGGGTATACAATAGTTAAAAAAATTATAACAAACTAATAATTTTTAAAAAGTAAAAGAACAAGGAAAAATTTACAGTATGTTCCATTAAAAGTGCATATTTCAACTTATATATATAACTGCAATCACCAAATAAATGGAATACCTACTTACTGGCCTACGGACCCAAGAAAAATACCTGACCTGCTTCGTAATTAATAGAATACCAAAATACAACTGCACAGTTGAGTCACACTTTGATCTCTCTTCTGACTACACCCATGTCATTTCAAACATTAGTACTACGGTCCTCAATAAAACTCCTCCTCCTAGACTTACTGCAAGAAAAACCGTTTGGACGGAATTTCAAAATTACCTAACAGAAAATATAAATTTAAACATAAAAATAAAATCACCGCAGTTACCAGTAAATCAAAATATATCTAGATTTAATATGAATGACTTAATGAGATATAATTTAATTTCACAATATTTTCAAGGGCTGATATAAGAAAAGTATAATCTTTTTTATATAAAATAAATTGTGAGTGATTGATGATTAATAATTTGTAATATAAAATATTTTAATGTTGATCTCTTGATACGTTTTTTTTAGCGAAGCAGTACCACGGACTATAAGTAGTGAAACCCATGGATTTTCTTCTTATTTTCATTGGAGGCGCGATCTCGTCCATAAATAATACATCAAGCCGTTAAGAAGAACCATTAATTAATGACATTAGGAGCATTTAGAAATATTGAGCTGGAAGTTACAAGCGGTATCACTTTCGCTTTTGAATTATTGATAAGGGGCTTTAAACGCGAACAGTCGGATTCAGGGGTGCGAAGGGAGAGACAGCTTTTCAATTGGGGATGCTAATCCAGTTATATTATAAAATCGATAAGAAATATATAATTGAAAATGAAAAATAATCTGGGTTGGAATAAATTGCAAGCCAGGTAATTTGATTCTGACGAAATACAACAAAGTAGTGGCATAAAACAACTTTTTTTATAAAGTATATTTATATTTAAAATAGTTTTTATTATTATTAGACAAAATCAACGAAATCTACGTGATCACGCACACTTTGACATATACTTAATCGTGCCAAAGCCTTAGTCGATAAATCTAGGCTAATTTTGAAGTAAAATAGAGCCATTTTATATGTAAAACTGTATACAGGGTGTTTCCAAATTGAATGCCGATATTTCTCGGGGTGATTCTTTTTTAAAACAAAATCGGCATATAATCTTATTATTAATAGCAATTGCTTGAATATTGAATTATGGTAGTTGAAATTTTATATTATATTTGGAATTAATAAAAAATTAATTAGTTATTTAATTATATTAGTAGGTTCTCAAAGTTTCTGTTGTATTTCATTAGGATTTTGATTGTTTGCCTACCAAAAAACTTAACTTAGCCTTGAGTTGTTTACTAGTTTCTTAGTGGACTGTATATTTGGAGTTAAAAGATATCTTCTTAAATTCCATTTACGTAAAAATGAATAAAAAAGCACACGAATAAATTATTTAACACTTGTTATCACTTAGATTTTTATAAATATGTGATATTGATGGCGAATCGCTCAAGCAATTGATTTATTGAAATTGAAATTTGGCATTGCGGCCATGAATTATACTGCCGAAACTTGAGTTCGACAAGAATATTATATCTAACATATAACTAGCTACTTTGGATTGAAAATAAACCCGCGATGCGTCAAGGTTTTATCACTAAGCCTAAACGACGCGTTAGCGGGAGTGTGTGAATAACGACTGGAGTATGTGGTTGCAAACGTTTTGTGTCTCTAAAACATGATAAGCCACTGGTTTTTATGAAAAAGAATTGTTTTTCTTTATAAATAGTCATTTCTAAGTAAAAAAGGACTCTTGTCTTTTTTTCGTCTGATGCAATGTTTTCGAGTAAAAAAATAAAATGATATTTTTTCATGCTCCCTTAAGAGGACTATAGAGGCAGCTGTAATTTTTGAAGAATCGTATCGTTTAAACTACGTTATATTAAGAGTTCAAATTTGGACTCGTTTATGTGCTTTTTGTTATTCAGAAAGGTGAATCTTTTTGGATACCAAGATACAACCATAAAAATCTCTATAAATCGGTATTTTCCAAAATCAATCCTATCAGCCTTCAAGAACACTATTAACAATATGTCTGCCAAATTTCAGCTCTTAATCTTTAAAAATGAATTGGGTGTTTAACTAATTCTCAGATTCTATTTAAAACCTTATAAATCAAATACTATTAAACGAGCAAGGTTTGTATGTGTGTGTGTGTGTGTGTGTGTGTGTGTGTGTGTAGGTGTGTGTGTGTGTGTGTGTGTGTGTGTGTGTGTGTGTCCAGAGGATCTCGAAATCCACTCGTCAGAATTCAATGAAACTTTCAGGGTAGACTAATTCCTATCTAAATCGGCAAAAAATGTAGGTCTCATGTCTGTGAAAATTCGATCTTCCGAGATATTTACAAGAAAAGTTAAGCTTTTAGTTTTATTTCCTAGCAACGGCACATAATAATAACTTGTTTCTATAGTAATATATACTATAAAGGATGGATGAGTACAGTAAAAGTGGGGATATAACGTCACATTCCATAGGCGTACTTTGCAAAATAAATTTCTATAATATAAATAAGGTCACAGCATATAAAATATATATACGCACTTCGCAGATTAAATTTTGAAGTTATATTATTTACAAAAATTAAAAATAAACTTTATGCAGATGTTGGGATTAAACTTTTTTTAATCTCTTGGCATTGAAAGTAACGCTTCAGTACTTACCTAAACTCAAAGATTAAAAAAAAAGTTAGTTCAAGAACTATCTTTAAAAGTAACTGTCTTCACTAAGACTACTGGTATCACTATAATTGTCTTTTCTGAGGTTTATTATTATCGGTTCTATTAAATTATCCATTATCCACTTTCCTAAATGAATTTTACACATTTTTAACATGACCAATGCATTTTCCCCAATGTTCTCTATTTACATCTGAAACTGCATTCAAAAACAAATTTCGCACATCAGGAAATTTAAATGTTTTATTGTTTTGAGAAACATAACCTTTTAATAATTGTGACCAGACCAGTTCAATGGAATTTAACTCTGCGTGGTTCGGAGGCAATCTGAGAATTTTAATTCCTTTTTCTCTGGCCATCTCATCTATAATATATTTTTTGAATTTGTTTTTATGTTGCCTTGCTATTACTAATAATTCTGCCTTCAAGGATTTAGGAGGACTGATAATATTTTTAGAATGAAGCCATTTTGAAATATATATTAATACAAAATTCTGAATCAATTAAAATACATACGATACGGCTATGAATAAATAGAGTCTGACATCTGTCAAAAGAACAGGTTTATCTAGACAAAAACTATATTAGGCCGATCAGATGTATTAAAATTTAAGTTTTAACTACAAATAAGCATTGACTTTATTTAATTTCTAGCGTTTTAATCTGAAAGAATTCAATTTTAAATTTGCCGCTTTATATAAAAAAGGAAAGGTTCATTTGACGGACATAAATAATTTGCTTGTCAAATGACAGCCATCTCATAAATTCAAAGTTGAAAATACAACGTTGCCAATTCAATTTCAGAAATCATGGGTTTAGGTAAATATTTATAGGAACGTTGAGTAACACTGTTAAAATGGACACTTGTCAAAATGTGACACCTGTAAAAACGTGACAACTGTTAAAATGTGATACGTATCAGAATGTAACAACTGTCAAAATGAACAAATCTCAAAATGAACAAATGTCAAAATATGACACCTGTCAGAATGTAACAAATATCAAAATGTCACACGTATCGTACTTTTCTTTATTTATTACAAAGATCTAACCTAACCTAAAGCTACTCTTTTTTTTTTGCGGGTGGAAATGCTTTATGCACATCGGGTAAAGGTTCTTCCCTTCCCCGATAGTGTGAGACTACCCCTTACGGCTACTATTTTATTATGCGGACAGTTTTAATATTTAAGTTTTCATTATCATAGAGAGAGAGAGAGAGAAAAAGAATGAATGCTTGTACACGTGTACTATTAACATAGATTTCAATTTTTTATTTTACAAGAAACTTTAAGGAGACATTTAAAATTCTCTATTTTCTTAGTACATTTTAAGGTTGATTGTGACTTTGTATTTTCCAATAGCAAATTGTAATGTAATGTTCGAATGAACTATTTTTGTAACTGAAAATTTTTGAAAAAATATGATATCAATATCTGCCACACGTCGAGAGTCTGGTCACAGGTTTTTGTGGAGTTTTTTACCGAAGTATGAATATCAGACCTATAATTTTCCTTCACTGCAGATCAATAAATAATAAAATCAATTGAACATAGAGTTTTTCTTATACAGTGATAAATAGAGTGAGCTGAGCGATCTTCTGTTGACGGGACGTGTGTCCTACACGCTGCTGTTGCCCGTCCCGGAAACGAGGCCTGTCCACCGTGACAATTCGCGAAGATCAAGCGTCAGTAGATGTTGCCCTAAAAGGGTGAAATGCATTTAACTAACCTCTGTGACAAGCAGTTGATAAACGTCAACAACAGCTGCAGCCAATTGAAAATTGACACTGACAGCTTTTTTAATGTTCCCGCCTACTTTCAAGCCAATCGCCAATCAACTTTTTATTTATCTCCCTATCAGTAGTTCAAGTAGATGTCACCCCCTCCGTGATTTTCGCGAATTAATTAATAATTTGTCATGTTATAAATATACTTAAATTATATACTCATTGAGCTGCTTAAAAATGTAGATTTGAATATTAAGAGCGAAGCTCGGTGACCAGATATTAACAAGTACTATATGAATAAATAACACTACAATGTGTTTTTCTAATTTTAATTCCATACATAATTTTTACCAGCACTTTATTAATTTTTATAATGTTCCTTTTGAATATTGCGCAAATGTTGAAATTACGTCACTGGTTGCGTAACTGAAGTTAGATATAAGCCGAATCGAAAGTTCAACGAATTCACTCGACATCAAAGTTAAAATTGTTAAATGTCACTGTCAATAATGTCATTTCTTTGATTTTTGTTGAAGTGTGGGTTTTTGATTTTGCATTTATTTTTGATTTATTAATATTTTTTAATCAGTATATAGTATTTTCTTTGTTTCTAAGTTAGTGTATTTGTGTTTTCCCGACTTTAAAATCGTTATTCTATATTCTTCTTCTTCTTCGTTTTCGTTTTTCGAAACTAGTGATGGTCTTGGTCTGCTATGTTTCTTCTTTTTTAATCGTTTACCGTAAAGCAAATCAGTACCGTCCCAGTGACGTATCTGTATTAAAAGTTGCATAAAATCTCAAATCTTTTCTTATTATTTTTTATCTATTTTAAGCAAAAAAACATAAAAAAACGCAATTATGTAGAAAGTAATTAAGTATGAGTAATTAGAAATACGAAACAAATGAGGTTAGATTTGGAGTTAAACACCTAATTGCGCCTGGGGGTCAGTTTCAAGGTCTATAATTGAGTGGTCCAATTCCATTTTACATACTTTTTAGGTCTATAGAATTGGTTTTAGGTTGATGTTATTTTCTCGAGCGAAAAATTGCTTGAATAGAAATTTATTTTAAATAGAAATTAGAAATACAAACGTTCAGCAAAATTCGGTCAAATATTTGAACGCGTTTTTGAAATAATTAAAAAACCGTTTTAAAATGTTTTTTTGACCTCCTGTATCTTTAAGAGGAAACCTTTGCAGACCTACATTCATATAACTATTTTTTCTTAAAAATGTCCTAAAAATCTCCCCGTGAAATATCGGCATTCAATTAGGAAACATCCTGTATAATACACCATTAATGTTTTCTAATTTTACTATCACATTCCTATCTGTTTTTCTTTAATTCCACGCCCATTACCCTCAGAATCAAAAGAATTTTCTTTCAATCAGAATTTCTAAAGTTTATCTGTGCTGTAAAAGTAGAATTGAAAATTGAATAAAATCACCCTATTTCCCTCTACACTTAAACGTAATTATTTGCAAGAAAAACAAAATCCGAGTTGAAATATAAAAAATAATTTTATTGGTAACGTAAAATGTGTTCCGTTTATAATGAATGCGGCCCTTGGGTGTCATATATCGGATATTTGGTTCGGTGGAATTATCGAAAAAAAAGGGTTTGATATGATAAGTATGGTAATAACGGAAACAAATTAAAAATATTGAAAAGTGGGTAAAAAAATTGAAGTAGGATAATAAAGTCTTGAAAGTACCGCGCAGTTTTTGATACGAAAATGGCTTTCGGTCGATTTCTCCCAAACTACGGGAATTTATTCGTCATCCCATCCCGATCAAAAGTGTCCACGGGCCCAAGTCAATCCTATGTACAGATTTCGAGCTAGCGCGAGTTTAACCTGATTAGAGTGAACTCGATATATGCGCTATTATCGGCAAGTTAGGTGTTCACCGCTTTACGTTTACGGTTTATATGATGGATATATGTTATGCACACCCACATACACACACGCACACATACAGCGTCTTTTCAATCACTTTTTTGTTACGATGAATATAGCTAGACTATGTCTGACATGGGCGTTTCATTAAAAGGGTTAAACATAGCCGGGGTAAGATGGTTTTTCGCATGTTCCTTTTTAATCACTCATTTTAAACAAATATAATGATTTGATCTCCCAAAGGCTACGCCAAATTGTAGTTAGATTAATTACAGATGTGCCATGAATAAATAAGAATAATAAACATAATGATTATGCTGTAGTTTTGTTATTTCACCATTTTCTCCCTTTCCTCTATGTGAGCCGTGGAACCCGTGTAGGAGTATTAAAGAGAAAGGTTTATAGGAGATAACGACGAGTGGCGCTCTTGCTGGACATAATTGTTATATATATAAAATAAAAAAATGTAATGTCAATAAAAAAAGTCTTAAAAAAAGTTTGGAAATCAAAATAAAATCTTCTAAAAGACGCCATAAACGTAAAGCGGTGAACACCTAAGTTGCCGATAAATGCGCATATATCGAGTTCCATCTAATCAGGTTAAACCCGTACAAGCTCGAAATCTGAACATAGCATTGTCTTGGGCCCGTGGACACTTTTGATTGGGATGGGATGACGAATAAATTTCCGAAGTTCCGAAAATAACGGGGAAAATGTTAAGATGTCACCACGACACTCTCTGTGTCGTGGAGGATAAGAGTGACGTGAAAATTTGAAATCAGACACAGTTGTTAGTACTAGGGAGAGAAAAATAAACAATTGATTAAATCCCTATGGTCTCTGAAATGCAGGTATTGAAATAGAAATATCCGAAACAAACACATGAATGCAAGTAATCTTCATGAATGAACATTGCCATTGTATCAAACTGATACATGTTTCAAAGCAGACTTTGAAAAGTAGTTTTTTTCTATTTGAGTTTAGCTCGATTTTAAAAAAATTGAAGGATTCAGGATTTGTTATATTTTTCGAACTTCCCCGGCTTTGATTATTACTGTAGAGATTTCTAGTTTACGTTTTTGTCAAAATTTGCCTTAAGCCTCGTTCAGACGGGGACACCAATGTCGCGACATTTACTGACACGGCAGTAGTGTCGCGGTCTGAGCAGCTGATGCCATGACACTTCAATCACATGACATTTAGTTTTGTCACGGAACTGCCTTTTTTTACCTTCATTTTTGGTAACCTATATAGTGTTGTTTTGTCTTGTAGCTATTTTTTTTAAATAAGTTTTTAACAATAAATTTCAACTGCACAAATGATGTGAAATAAAATCACAAGAAAAACGACATTGAAAATGTCATACACTGCACCATTTCTTCGTACTTTATAGTTTTCTATATATTTTCAAACTTTGATTTTGTTATTAAAGTGAAGATGGCGTTGGGCTCTCCTCCACTTACTTCGACTTAACCAGTCGTTTTAAGTATCTGGTGGGTCCAATGCAGTCTTTAGACATCGTTTATAGGTACGAGGTTGAGCCAGTCTTCTTCTTACTGATGAGGTACAATAATGCCGAAACCGGTCTAAGAATGACAGGCTCCTTTAATGACAAAATCAAAGTCCTGTTGGGGCATATAGCCCAAGGAGTAAAAGTCCAGACGTTGGTGCAGTGTATGACATTTTTAATTTCGTTTTTCTTGGGACCTTGTGATTTTATTTCACATCATTTGTGCAATTTTATTTCTCCCAAGGTAAAATATTTTGGTCAAAATATTTCATTTCTTCGTGCATAAAATTTCAAATTTTAAATCTATAAAATGGCTACCAAGTTCGTTGAAATTTATCAACAAACTGTCATAGAAGTATGTGAACAGCTGATGACATTCAGTGTCATGCAATGTCGCACCATTTAATGCCGCGACTTTGTACGACGTGTTCATTTTTATTCTAATTTGGTCATTAAAAACAATCTGTATAGAAATTTCGGGACGATTAATCAAAAAATTATAGTTTTCCACTTTTATTTCGAATTTCAAAAAAAACTAACATTACATAAAAATTACAAATTTTTTGCAAAATATTTTTATTAATAATGATATAAAGAGTTTAAATCTTACTTTATACAAAAAAATTAAGAATGAAAAAAGAAAAATATCGGCCCCCGATTTAAGTCGGACTGTTAACAATTTCACTAATCGACTTTTAACTTTTTATTTATGTAATTTATTAATTTTATCATAATTAATATTTGTATAGCATAATTTTAAACTAAATTTGCATGGTACAACCGCAAAACTGTTAATATAGAAATATTTTCCAATTATCCCGCATTATTCAAAATTTAATATTAATAAAACTTCCCGATATGTCTGATTACTTCTCTAATTCGCTGTCCGTCAATCAAGTTTCGATAAATTGCAATTATTTAGGATTTGCCCTGATTGAAATTAAATTTAAAATAAAATAATTTTATAATTAGTTTAAATCTTTTATGTTTGTTCAATAATATTAATAATACAAAAAAGGATTTTACAAACATTTCCCTTAAACCAGACAATTTTGAAATGTTTAAGTAAAAAAGGCTTCAAAAACAAAAACAAAAATAAGTAACACCTGGGAAGCGTTTTAGAGGCACTTTATTATAAATGGATAAAAAGTTCACGCGCCAAATCGATAAGATCGAAACAAAGCATAGCCAAGGAGGGATTACCAGGGTTTGAACATCCTGATTCTGTTCGCGATAAGAGAGAATTAACATATATCCCATTAAAATACTTCGTAAACTTAAAAAATACATACATTTTCTGTTCTATAGAGAGATGACAACCAAAACCATGTTTCATAGCACCCCGGCTAAAACCGTGTAAAATCGATAGATTAGATGACCCTATAGCCGACTGGTGAGTAGTAACTTCCAGAAGTGTAGCATCTTCGCGGGGGGCCATTTCTGCTGTGTAAAAAAATTGGTCGACTGTCGTATGACACCCTGTCTGATATTGAAAATGTACAAAGATATTGTCATTTCATCACTAAAATTTGCGTTTTCACAAATTTTGCGAGTAGCGTTTGATCTGAGTGTATTATCAAAAATGTCAACAAATATGACCTAAGTGACTCATAGCAGCTCGGTTATTTTTTGTTTCAAATTATTCGTATAAATGCCCAGATTACAAAAATACTGTTTTCAGACATTTTGAGTGTCGCCTATTCGTCCAGTCGAAGTTAGTGAAACTTTAGGATGTTGTTCAGAGATGGTTAATTAACATTTTCTCAAGTTTTTGACCTCGAGAACCCTGTGCGAAAAGAGGAGAGGGGAGAAAACTGCAAAACTTTCGACCTTCCTCCAGTTTTTCCTCAATTGTTTTTTCCCTTATGTCCTACGGCAAAGGCATCTCTATACTTTGTTATAGCGTGGTTTTAGCCGGGTGCTATGAGTCAAAAATCTTGGTTGTCATCTCTTTAACTATTAGAGATTGTCACCAAATTAAAAGTCGTTTGATTTGCTTTCTTATTTGGACCTTTTACTCATCCATAGTAGTCGCTCCGTGGTATGTTCCCAACAGAATAATAGAGAGTCTTGAAAGTTCACAACATCAAAGAAGAAATCAGCAAATACAGCAACAAATATGAAGTAAGACTAAGTGTGCATCCGAACGTACTTACTGGTGAATTATTAAATGCACATGTGAGGTACGCAGACTAATGTGTTTCAAACCAACCGACTTACCTTAAATAGGAAAAGTAGCGAATAAAGCGGTGACCTCCCTTATGGCGGCCAGACGACTTTATGGAAATAAATGAGGGTTAAGACCTGACATGTTGTATTGGTTATACAACATGGTGGTCAAACACTCAATAACATATGGAGCAACAGTGTGGTGGCCAAAGACACTACAAGGAGCTGCCAAATCAAGACGAAGCAAGGTGCAAAGACTGTCTTGGCATAACAGGGGCGATGAAAACCACGCCCACAGCGACCATGGAAACACTGCTAGGTCTGCCTCCTCTGCACCTAGTGGTGCAAGGGGAGGCAAGAATGGGTGCTTACAGGCTGAAAAACTTACTGAACCCCCGAATCGAGGGAACAGGGCATATGAGTATTGTCAGAACTGTGTCAACCGACATATTCAATATGGAGACTGACCATAGGACAAAACAATAAAACTTTAACAGCCCATTCAGAGTGTCAATTATAGACAGGACTGAATGGACTGACAAAAAATACTATAACCCTCAAGGTAACATCTGGTATACAGACGGATCCAAAACCAAGGAGGGAGTAGGAGCAGGGATATACTCCAAAAATCTAAGAGTTAGCCACAGCTTGCCTTAGATAGAAATGCTACGGTATTTCAAGCGGAGATATACGCAATTCTGCAATGCGTCAGAGAAAGTAATGGGAGAGGTCTCAAAAACCAACAGATTCTAATCATGTCAGACAGTCAGGCGGCACTGAAGGCAATTTCAAGCCAGGAAGTGACGTCTAAACTGGTAAGGGAATGTATCGAGGAACTGAAAGTCCTAGGAGAACAGAACAGATTAGTGCTGGGCTGGGTACCTGGACATCAGGGTATCGATGGGAATGAAAAAGCTGATCAACTTGCAAAAAGGGGAGCAGGAGAAATACCCGATACAGAACAGACCCCCCCGGAGTACCGAAGTGTGCAGTCCGAGGGGCTATAAAAACCTGGATCAGGGAAAGACACCTTCAAAATGTGTCAGAACAAAAGCACGGAAAATCGTTCATAGGAAGACCGTGCTCTAAAAGAAAAGTTGAACTACTCTTACTGAGCAGAAGTAAGCTGAGAGTGATAACAGGACTCATGACTGGTCATGCACCAGCAAAAGAGTTCTTAAACAAAATTGGACGGTACAATGAAGATCTTAGGTGCAGGCTATGCAATAAGGAACCAGAGACAGTGAAATATGTACTGTACGATTGCGAGGTATTGGATCGGAAGAGACAAATACTACACACAACCAACATTATACCCAAAAAGTTTTAATAGACACCCAGTAAAAGAACTGTACACAAGTAGTACAGGGTACAAAAATACTGGACTGGATGGAGTAATAGATGGGCAATAAACGCAATAAGCCAATAGGATTTAGCGATATCGGACAGACGAAAAAAAAACCGACTTACCTCGTACATTTTAAAAATTTATAAATTTTTAGGCACTATTTAGTAATTTAGTTAAAGGGAAGTTTTCACTGGAAATCATAGTCATAACTTTAACTTATTATTTCAAGAGGCAGAGATTGTTAAATAAACTGATCTTACTTGGAATATCATTTATAGATCATTCGTTCGTTCGCTTGATCGATTTATTTAAAATAAAATCTTATTTAGAACATCATTTATAATCATTCGTTCGTTTGCTTGATATTTAACTGGCACGCTCTCTACTCGTTCTTCTTCTTCGCCTTTTTTTCATACAGGGTGATGCCATTTTTTTAAAGAATCTTGAGATAAAGAAATCATATATTTATAGATGATGTTTGCCTAATTCCCAGCTAATGAAAAATTGTTTATTTCAGACAATATTTGTGAAATATTTATATATTTCAGTATTTATTGCTCCAAAGTAAAGTTACAATACATATAAACTAAAACATACAAATGAAAAATTGTGGAACAATAAAACGTTTTTTTGGAAGTTAATCGATAATAATTTATAGTCGAACCAATCCTTCACCGTTGCTAGGTCTAATTCTACTTTGGTTTTCAATTCGGCCCAGTTGTCTGCTGTATAAGTTATTGCTGGGGCATCAGCAAAGCTGATGACTCTGCCTTGACTCTGTTGATAGAATAATCCGTTCAAATATATTGAGAACAGTATTGGTCCCAGCACTGTTCCTTGTGGTACTCCATAAGCTATGGGTTTATATGTACTAGAAATATTTAGTAGTCTGACACATTGTTTTCTGCCAGTCAAGTATGATTTGAATAAATCCAGGCTTCTACCTCTTAGTCCCATATTTTAAAGTGTATGAAGTAAAAGAGGGTGGCTGACGGTGTCAAATGCTTTACCCTATCTGTCTTTAATCAAGTATTCAAGACTGGTATGGGAATGCCGTGAAGAACTCAGTGTCCTTTCAGAACACAACAAAATAACTTTGATGTGGGTTCCAGGGCACTGTGGCATAGACGACAACGAAAAAGCTGATAAACTAGCCAGAGAGGGTTCATCAACTCCATATATTGGCCCAGAACCCGCACTTGGTGTAACTAAATCCAACATCCGAGGATGCATACGGGTCTGAGTCAAACGAAAACAAAGAGAAAGGTAGAATAAATCCCCTCTCATGCACCACGGAAAAATTTTCATTACAGAACCGTCCAAACGCAGACGAGGGGGCACTTGCACAAAATGGGGCTGTACAACGAAGAACTTTCCTGCCGACAACGTGGTAAAGGGACAGAAAGAGCCAAACATATACTGTCGAAATGCCAAGCACTAGTCCGCAAAAGACAGGTAATATACGGACAGCAGCCCAGGCTAACAACCCGGAGGGCACAAAAAGTCCAAGAGGCTGAAGTATAGCTGGCGATAGGACCAGTATCCGAAAAATAAATATGCTCTCTCTGTCTTTTTTCAAATATTCATTGTTAAGTATGATATTGCTCTACAAGAAAGCGAAAGTAAAAAACCAGTTTATTTTATTGAAATGTCGCTTTCTCACAGTATTCCTTTTCTTCGGAACCTTTTGACAAATCTTTTTAGCACACTTCGTTCACCTAAGCTTGGTGTCAAGTATTCTTTCTCCGAAAAAAGCCGGTCCTGGTTATGTAGCATAAACTGGTTTAAATGTTGGACAGATAGGTCTTTTGAAATTTCCATGAGACATTGGATTTAAAGGGACTCTTATTTAAATTTAAAATATCCTCTGGAAATATTTACCAGTAATGCTGCATCGATCCAACTGGATTATGCGAAGAGGATGTAAACATGAAATATGAATGGAAGCTGAAAAAAAAAAGACTGATGCTATTCATTGCTATTTTTAGAAACATTTCTTATCTGACTCTTGCTATTAGGTATTTAGTGAGGAATGTGTCTAATTCATTACAAGCGATCTATTTAGTGAAAGTCTTGATGAGTTCCATTTATACTTTTTTCGAGAAACGTTCTGAATTAAAAGTTGGAAACTTGGGTATCGCTAAATCGGACTAAAATATTTACAATGATGGGAGGCTATTCGGTAAGTTGGTTACTTAATTATTAAACACATTTTTTAACTAACAAAATATATATAGAGTGTAGTATTGGTGCTAGGAAGTCCAATTAATAACCAAGGTTTACATAAATAACCGTGCAAATCCGATAAAGTTATCGAGTATGGCAACGCATCTGTCCGCCATTTGGAAGTTCGTGGGTTTTTTCAGGGGTTTTCTCATATGTAATAGGAAAATGTTAGGTAACCTACCATCATATCAGACATATCACCTTCCACTGCGGCTGAATGTGGTAGGAGAGCCTACAGTGGAGAAATTGATAAATATTCATTTATTTATTTTTTTGTAAAATGAAGCAAACTGACGCGGTTTCGTAAGAATAATAAAATAAGATGAAAATAGAAAATTCCAATTGCAACTGAAGAAAATCATTGTGGTGTAACGTTAATATCAGCTGGCCGTCCCGATGATCAGTAGAGCACGAAGGTTCCCGATTAGTGAAACGATAGGTTGCGAGTTTGAAGACCGAAGTGGCATCTGTAAGTCGGAAAAATATGAAAATATTTTCTAACGTAACGAAACTAGTTACCCCCCGTTTTCGAGGATGCTGAATACGATGGCGGTTGTCTAAACTCTTTTTGAGTTGACCATCACTCCCAAACGGTCAAAAACAACCCCCAAAATGGGTGAAACGCGAACACACAGCCTTATACCGAAAACAACGGCCTCACCTCCCGTTTTCGAGCATGCTGAACAAGCCGGCGGTGCTTTTGAATTTCTCCGAGTCAGCCCCATCCCTTAAATGGCCAATAACCACCCCCGAAAGGGGAGAAATAAGAATATACCTTATATACCGAAAAAAACTGCGTCACCTCCCGTTTTCGAGTATGGGGATGGGGATTCTGAATCTTCTCCCCGAAGCAAACCAACCCCTGAACCGGACAAAAACTACCCCGTGAGACCCTGTCTTATAAAGTGGATAAGAAAATCCCGATAAGAGAAAATGAATATCAAATCATTGAATACAAACCGGATGATGATTCCTCGTTTTTTGATTGATCTTTTACCCTAAAAAATAGCTCGCATACTTTTGAATGTACTATCGTATATGTCGTTTTTTCACATAAATACTAGACTCAAAGTATGCGCCTATCTTTTTGGTTTAACGTGCGAATATATGATTCATTTTCTCTGTTGCCGTTTGAGGGGTAAGTTTACTTCGGGAAGAAGATTCAGAATCCCCATCATGTTCAGCATCCTCGAAAACGGGAATTGACGCAGTTTTTCTCGGTATAAGACGATGTGTTCACGTTTCACCGATTTTGGGGGTGTTTTTGGCCGTTTGGGGTGATTGTCAACTCAAAAAGAGTTTAAACCACTGCCATCGTGTTCAGCATCCTCGAAAACGGGGGCGGTAACTAGTTTCGTTATGTTAGAAAATACTTTCTTTTTTTGAGGTTTTTTCCGACTCACAGAAGCCACTATTTGGGCATCCATCGCTCAGAGGCTAAGGTAGTATATTTGGGTGAAGTCAATTATTTTTGTATTTTTTTCGTAAGACTAAGGTGCGTATTTTGTTATAATTCTTAATTCTAAATTGTTTGGTAAATGAGATCAAAGCGCTTATAAATTATTATGTAGATTTTTATTTCTTATGGTGTTTTTTATATAGCCGGCAGATAAAATTTATTTATGGTTTTATTTCTTAAATTTGTTCCATCTTTTATGAATGTCACCGAAATACTATCGCCAATCTAAAAAATCAATCGGCGGTAGTATTTATCATTTTATTTTATTTTATCAGTAACTAATACCGTGTTTTTTATTTCTTTATAAAATGAGACCTGAGAGCAATTGAGGAGTATTTTTAAAGGAGACCCTAAGTATATTAAAGATAGGCCTGGGACGTATTAAAGAGATTTTAAGGCAAACGTAAGGAACCCTAGAGTTAAAGAAGGCATGGGAGATATCCAGTCTTCTCTTCATTCCAGTTGAACAATGCTCTCAACTGTCTACATCTAAAATTGTCGTTATTTTCATTTTTTTACCAAGTAACTGTTTAAGTAACATTTAGTAAATCAGTCACTTTCTTTTCAATTTAGTGTAAACCATTCAATGTAATCTCAATAGTTTTTTGTAATTAAATATTACTTTTTCATTCTATTTGGAATTTTTTATATATTTCTCGCTTTTAGCTCGTAAGTTTAAGGCACATATTTGTAGTTATAGGGAATCTAACTACGTGGCGCCCAAATTTAATTTGTTTTTTTCTCTTTTCAATATTTTTAATTAAAGATTGTGCCATTAGCTTACTAGTTAAATTATAATCGAACCCACGGCCTATGCCTTTAATTTTCAGTATCTAAGCTAGGCTGGAAGGTTACGTAAAAGTTTTTTGGTTCTATATTTACTTTACGTAACGTAAAGTACCTCTAAGAAAAAATACAAATGATTCAATGAAGAAGAAAAAAATGTTTACAACTGGCTACATACAGGAACAATTTAAGTAATTTTCAAACGGGCATTTGAACATTTATAGAGATTAATTATAATAAATTAGAAGTATGCTACTGTTAATCACCTTTTATTTGAAAAAGCCACAGATTGTTAGTTTTTGGCTCCTAAACTACCTTTAAACAACGTTGCCAAACTAGATAAAGATTAAATTAAAATTATTATTAGTGTTAATTATACACTTCGTGATTTTTTTTAATTTCGCAGGCTTTTTTGTGTAATTTTCATTTATTGTCGATCAGTATTTCTCAAATTTAAAATTTCCTGTATATTTTCGACGAAAAAAACGATTCTGGTATCGATTTTAAGGTTTGACACAACTTCCCATCCCTTTTCGAAAGCCAAAACTACGCCTACATTATTTTTAGAGTAAACGGATCGTATAATTTGTTTTTTAATCATACGCCTCTTTAAACTTTTAACAAAAGACCCTTTTCGCACCAAGAAAAAGGCAAACCCTCCACCAGTCTCTCTCTCTGGGCGCTTATGTCTTCTTTGGTACATACGAGTAAGTTTGGAAAGCATAGAGTTTCCAATATTTCGAGATTAGGGCCTTGTAACGGGGGTAATGATGCAGAATACCGAGCAAGTTTCACTCTTGGACGTTTTTCACGGGCTGTATCGAACCACGAACCGACGCTGTTGAATTTCCAACAAGTTTTCGGATCATGTCTACTGTGGGGTCCTTTGAGACGTGATTATACAGTCAAAGTTAGCTGGACAATACTTATTTTAATCTTTAGTTAGACACGTATATACACGTCTTTTTTTGAATCATGAAAAATGACTCATAAATAAGTTATTTTCTCTCTTTTTGTTTTTAAAGGTGACTAAATTATCACTCCATCTTCTTCTTGGTTATCAGATCTTTATATTATTGCATACTTATCTTGTTTTTTATAAATTATTAGTTTTATTTGTCTTATTGGACTAACTTTTTTGCATATACGGTTTACATACAGGGTCCCAGCTAAAATTTGCACCCAAATATTTCGAGTTTTGTTCAAATTTTGAAAAAATGCCAAAACAGATCAATATTAACCTAGAGGGGGGCCTAATTTTTATTGTAGTTTCAAACTTCTTTTTTCATCCCTCTAGCGCCCAGAGCCACCCCTTGAGAAATCTTAAAGGGCAAGTGGTGTAAAGTGACACATAATTTTGAAGATGCTTTCATTATCTAATGCAACCCCGTTCTTTTTTATTTTGAATGACTCTTTTTTGAGAAAACTGCTTAGATTATTGTGAAAGAAAACAATAGTAGTTCTAAAAAAACAATTTAATTTTAACGAATGTACTGTTCAATTCAAGGGTTTTTAATTTAAATACCTTTGTATGAATTTTTTCCAATTTTTCCCAAGGTTTCCTCAATTTGACTCTCAAATGGCCTTGACCCTGACCTGATGAGGCCAAGCGTACCTCGGATTCGGATTCAGCGACCCTGAAATCCTTTGTATGAATTTTTTCCGATTTTTCCCCGAAGGTTTCCGCAATTTGACCCTCAAATGACCTTGACCCTGACCTGATGAGGTCAAGCGGACCTCAGATTCGGATTTAGCGACCCCAAAAACCCAAACACAAAAAACAGTAGTTGAGTTCTTGGCGCAGACAAAAAAATGTTTGTGGGGCTGTCTAATCTAAGCAGTTTTCTCAAAAAAGAGTCATCCAAAATAAAAAACAAGAACGGGGTTGCATTAGATAATGAAAGCAGCTTCAAAATGATGTGTTACTTAATACCCGTTGCCATTTAAGATTTTTCAAGGGGTGGTTCAGGGCGCTAGAGGGATGAAAAAAGAAATTTGAGACTACGATAAAAATTGAGCCCAAAATTTGAACAAAACTCGACATATTTGGGTGCAAATTTTAGTTAAGACACCCTGCATCATAAGATATTTTTTTGGTTAAAATTTTTAAAATTGATCAGTACATTCGTGATTTTGAAGCTCCTATAGTGGTATAGATAACACTCATGAATGCTCCCAAATATAGGAAATGAAGTAAGCAGCACTAGAGTAGTCAGCTATGGAGTTCCACAGGGAATAGTGCTTGGTCCTATCCTATTCATTCTTTATGTAAATTCACTGTTCGACTTACTGATCCCTGTTGAAATAACAAGCTTTGCCGACGATACAGTCTTTTTTTTTTCAATTGGATGGACCTGAAACAAAAGGTAGTCAATTCATTTCCCTTAATCGTAGAATACTTCAATAGTAAATTATTTACAATCAACTTAAAAAAAACTGTCTATCTTCCATTCACTAGTTATGAACCTAATCTTCCAATATATCGTGAAATTGATATACCCATAAATGGTAATACAATACAAATACAATCTAAAACTGTAAAATACTTAGGTATTACGCTGGACAGTAACCTCACATGGAATGAGCATATGAAGAACCTGACACAAAAAATCAGATACTTAGTATATAAGTTTAAATTTCTAAAAAATATCCTTGGCCTCAAACACCTGAAAATAATTTATCATGCCCTGGTTCAAACACACTTGTCTTATTGTATAATCGCTTGGAGACGAGTCACAAATAATTACCTCAAGAATTTAGAAACAGTACAGAAATGGATAATAAAAATCATGTTAAACAAACCTTAGACCTACCCAAGCGAAATATAAGAATGTTGAAGACTATTGGACAACGAAGCTTTTTATATCTGGCTCCCAAATTATATAGTGTTATTCCTTTACATTTCAAACTAATGAACTCTTTATCGCTTTTCAAATCCAAAATAAAAATATGGATATTAAATACACCGAGAACAAAAATACATCAGCTAATTGATATGAAAAATTACTGACCAAATAATTATAAATGTATCAGAAAATGTTTCGTCTTTGTTTTTTCTTTCCTACACGGATTTAATTTAATTTAATAATAACAAATAAAGTTAATATCTATAGACTATACTATATTTTTTTAAAGTAAATAAAAGTATCTCAAAAAAAGTATACTTATCTGTATATAGCACCAAAATTATACAACACTATACCAGAAACTATTAAAACTATTAGCAGTGTTTGTGACTTCAAAAGACAGCAAAAACACTTGATTAATAACACTAATAGGTCTATTGTTAATAATTATTTTGAAAACTGAATAATTATTAAAAAAAAATGATAGTAATCTAATGTCACGTCGTTTTCTTCTTCTTTCTTTTCTTTTCTCTTTTCTTTTTTTTTTCTAAACTTAGTAAATTTTATATAGATTAAATTGTAACAATATTATGTATATTTTTTTAACCGTAACAAGTGTCTAGGCATCGTTATTTTAGACTTTAGTTTGGTACCTACTTATCCTTATATAGTTTAAAATTTTTTTTAATAAAGCACAGAATTTATCACTTGTTATTTTTTCGTTTTTCGTTATTTTGTTTGTCCATTTTGAGACATTCTCTTCTTTGCGTATTTTCCTTATATCTTTATTGGTCAAACATGGTTTTGAAAGTAATTCTTCGGAAGATTTTTATTTTCTGCATTGTTCTATTAGCTTTAGCGATATCACGACTCCATGGACTAAAAAAACAATTAAGTAGATGAGGTACAAAATTTTCTTATAAAGTCCTTCCTAACCAAAACGTAGACCTTCAAAGTTGTGCATTTAAAATTATTTATTTATTATAATTATTTATAAAGCTGTTCATATCGAACTTCAGATATTTAAAAATTATATTCATTTGACTCCTGTCCGGTCGCAAATTGTTCGTACAGCATATTGACCGAATTTTTCGAAAACTGATTGTTCGAAAAGTTATTTTTAGTAGGCAAGTAACATTTAACAAAAACAAGATTCTTTTAGAGCTTGTTAAGAAAAGGAGATGACTTTTCAAACAATCAGTTTTCGAGCAACTAGATTTCGAATAATTGCTTTCGAACAATTCTCCGTAACCCCATTTTACCACGTGTCTGTAAGAATTTGTTGAAAAACATTTTCAAAATTGGTTACGGTAAAAATATCGTACATGGCAAACATTTTCGTCCAGCTGGATTAATAATTCTTGCCGCTACCGCCATTACGACAAGGATATTGATGAGAGAAAGTTCAACTGGCCGCGTTAATATTTTCCATAAAATTGACGAGTATCCTCTTCCATTTTTTATTTTTATTTTCACGTCAATTTCGGGTTCTATACATCAATTCTCAGTGGCTAAACTTTAGTTTTAGAATTTTGTGGAAAATAACATTTTATGAAAATATGTTATCTGCATTTTTATACTCTAACAATGTCCATAAGCTCTATCGCTTGAGGGCGTCAGGAAATTGCATTATTTTTTTTAAGGTAGTACTTACGCGTTTTTAGAACCGAAGGCACTTTTTGGGCAAACTAGAAAAACTTGCTTTACAATTATTAATTTTTATTAATTGGTTCCTGAAGGACAAAAAAGTATATTTATTATATATATTTTTTAATTTTCCCAAAACTGGACTAGTACATTTAAAGTTTGCAAAAACTTAAGGAGTAAGTCAGTATTGGCGTCAGGTTTTTCCAATAATCATACGGTCCGCATGAGTAATTGCTTTTTGGTTAATCTGAAACTGCTAAACTTTTCCCAACATCTTTTTTAATTAAATCTGCAGCCGGTTAATGAGCTGATCATTTATTCTGATCACCTGACGGTTGACTGGTCCTGACACATAATATTTTAAGCCATCTAGTGGTTCCCTTTACCTATTTTTAGGAATTGTAACATCCGGCATGGGCATTTTAGACACACCTAAAGACCCTCTTTATTTATTTATATTAAAGGTTAAACCCGTGGTTGTGACTTTTAGCTCCATTTTACCTAAGACAGGATAAAAATAAAAAAGAACACTGCACTAAACAAGTGACAATACCTTGACATGAACCCTTTAAGGGCTTAGTTTCTGGGATAAAGGGTGTTTAAATTTAAAGTTTTCTTCTTAAGAAATTTGATTTTATACAGTGGGGCGCTATTAGAGCTGGTTTACCCCTGTTTTTTACGTCACAGAGGGATTTATTTAAATATTTGGTATTGTTTAGTTAAAAAACCACCAACATTTTAAAGAGATGAACTGAAAGGTCTTATTTATAAGTAAAGCGTTGTCTGTGGAATATCGCAAAATGAATAAATTGAACATATTCCAATCCGACTTTGCAATTTAAAAATTAACTATAACAAAGGCTTTTCCATGCAAAATAACATTGACTTCAAAGCGTTATATGTGTTGTGTTTTTCATAACTCACTATTATATGTATAAATACAACCCATTGTTCCATTTGCCCCGGTTTGTCTATTTTAATATCATAAAGCTGACCTTTCCACAAAGGCCAACAATGCTATTCTATATTTAATTCAATGGACAATCCTGGATGTACAGGGAGTCCAAACTTCAACTCAATTTATCATATTTGACTATCAAAAATAGTAACAATGGTCAAAAAATGGTGTAGCAATTAATAGAAAACAATAAAAATATTAAGACCAACAGATACATCTGCATGTGAAATCTGGATTACGAACATGAAAGAGGGAAAGAAGCTTGGAAGATACTTTTTTTGTAAAACCAAAGAGCAAAACTGTGAAGTTTCTAGGAACGATGCCCTTAAAGGAATATGTATGATAGAATTTTATCATTGTGTCTTATAAGATATGGAAATACAGATTTTGGAAGCTGTACCAAGGTTGACAAACTATTTTGTTAGGAGAATATTGCGAATGAAAGTTAGAGGTTCTTGTAGAGGAAGGTTTTTTCTGACTGGCTTTGGAACTGGTCCTTTAGCCCACACACAAGGTAACTTAAGAAGAAAAGATGCCTCATTTGAATTAAAATAATTAGATAGAGATTTTATTTATTAAGATAAATTTCACAATTTGGTCATATATATTGTGAAGACATTTGGGAATGTTGTTATGATAAAAATTTGTAGTTTGTGTAATGACATTTGGCAAATTTGTTTATTTAAAAAATTATGTAAAGATAACCTTAAAAAAAATTGAGAGTTGTTGATTTTGGTATTAATAGATGTCTAAGTGTTAATTTTGAAAATAAAACTAAAAATTGAAACATTGAATTTATTTAACCAGCTCAAATGTGCTCAAGGTGTGCAAAAGTAGAAACCACACAAATTACTTATTTAGATTGAAAACTAACAGTAAGAAAAATATAAAGAAAAATGGAAGAAGAAACAGGAAAGAGATTATACGATTTAAAGGTTGTAGAATTGAAAGAAGAGTTAAGAAGAAGACGACTAGATGTAGAGGGACTAAAAAAAGATGTAATTGAAAGATTATATGCAAGTCTAACATTGGAAGGAGAAGATCCAGAATCTTTTGTTATTATAAAAGAAAAGGAGGAAAATCTGAGAGAGGAAGAAATCCCGGAAATACTGGAAGAACACAGACAAGAGGTAATATCGATTGACATCTTAGCAGGAGGAGAGCAACGACAAAGAAAAGAAGAAGGAAATTATATGGTTAAAATTTTTGAATCATTGGTAAAGAAGATAGACCAAAACCAAGAAATACAAGAAAATTTGAACAAAAAAAAGAAATAAAATGGACCAAAATCAACAAGTGTTAAAACAAGATTTAAAAAAAAATACTAATATGTTAATGGAGGGTATAGAGAAGATGGGAGGAAATTTGAAGAATTTGAAAGCAAACAGAAATTGACAGAACAGAAAATAATGGAAGAGAATAAGAGAATGGGAGAAATGGAGAAGGAGATAATAAAAACGAACACATACCATAATTTGATAAACAATGGAGTAATGAAATTAGAAGAAAATATCAAGGAAGGGTTAATAACCAATATTGCTATTGCAGAGGAAGAAAATTTAAGAACAAGACAGGAAATCAAAGAAAAATGTAAGATATTAGAGGGAAAATAGAATCTAATATAGAAAACGTGAGAAATGAATACAGAAGTGAATATCAAAATATGAAGAGGGATATGCAAATTGACCAAAGTGAGACTCTGGATAAGTTAAAATTTAGTACTAAAGAAGTTAATAGGATTGAAAACCAAGTATTGGAGAGATTTAGAAATTCGGAAATAAACACAGGAAGATTACAAATCAATGATAAGTAGAAGTAACCATCGGAAAAGGAGAAAAAATATGGAGAAATATTTTCACAGATGGAAGAGTAAAATAAAAAAAAATTACATTCAAAAAGGGAGCTAGTAATAGATAAAATAAAATTATACTCAGTATTACAATAGTAATTTACGTAACAAGTTCCAAAAGTGATATTTTACGGGAAGAGTAGGAAATTTCCAGGACGAGCCGTAGGCGAGTCCTGGAATCCTGCGAGTCCCGTGAAATCACTTTTGGATCGTGTTACGTACAATTTTTTTCTGCAGCCGTTTTGTATGTTGAAAAGGATATCAATGGGTAATAACGTATGAACTTTATATATCTAGATAATTACATATAACAATCACTCTTATGTATACATTACTTACGCAATAATTCATGTATCCGCTTTAGCAGATTCACTAATCTCATGTGGAATCATTTCACTCTACTTATTTCCATTTTTTTGATTTGAAAAGCAAAAAAGTAACACCAATCGTACCGAAAGTAAAGAAATCGTTCCGGAAGTGAAAAAAATCGTCCCGAAAATGCTACTTTCGGTACGATTTGTGTAAATTGGTACTCTCGATTTAATAAATCATACCGAAAACTTTGTTTTCGAGACGGCTGCAGAAAAAAGTATTTATATATAATACGTGAATAAATTTTAGGAGAAATTGTGAAGAAATTTTAGGAATGTTGTTATGTTAAAAAATTTGTAGTTTGTGTAATGACATTTAGAGAATTTGCTTATTTAAAAAATTATGTAAGGATAACTTTAAAAAAAAAATGGTTATTTGTTGATTTTGGTATTGATAGATGTCAAAGTGTTAATTTTGAGTTGGTTAAATAAATTCAATGTTTTAATTTTTAGTTTTATTTTTAAAATTAACACTGACATCTATCAACACCAAAATCAATAACTATCATTTTTTTAAGTTATCTTTACATAATTTTTTAAATAAGAAAATTCTCTAAATGTCATTACACAAACTACAAATTTTTTATCATAACAACATTCCTAAAATGTCTTCACAATATATATTTCCTCCATTGTCAGTAAGACTTGGATGCTGGTGGATAATTGAGAATTAAGTTGTTTTAGTTTATCAATGAAATTAGCAATTCCTGGATTATTTTTGCAATTAAAGAAAAGGTGATTCAAATCAGCCGCTTCATTATCATGTTGATATAGAGGCGACTCTATTATTCCTAATTTATGCAGATGGTCTGGAAAACACCCGTGATTGATTTTGAGACGTGTATTGATAGATGAGTATTTTTTGGAGACATTAAACTGAAATATATGGGGAACATGTTTGGGTAGAACTCGATGAATCGAGAAATAAGGATTGGTGGAATTTCTGGCTTTTAACGAACCACTTTTCCATCCATTCTTTGTTTCTTTTTTGTTTATAACTGCAAAGTAAATCACTGTAGTAAGGAACATTGTCGAAACTGGTACACATATTCGGGCTTTTTTGGCTGATACATCTACTTTTTCATTACCATAAATACCACTGTGACCTTTGGCCCAGATGTAGGTAACTTTGTTGTTAATAAGTGAGAGCTGGTAAAGTATCTTGCAAATGTTGAGGTTAGTTACAAAAGCTTAAAATATTAACGACTTATGTAAATATTTATAAAAGAATCAGTATTTTTTTTTAATAAATTAACTTTCTAACTCGTTTCTTCAATTTGTTAGTTTTTATTTATTGTGATAGTATTTCCTCTTTTGACTATGATTCACCATTCATTATGCAATGCAAGTTTTTTATCGAAATATCCTGTACATTGCGAAAGTAAAAATCCAATATTATCAACAACTCTTTTTGTGATGAACGATGCGGATAGCGAATCCGAAAGCGGTTTTTCCAGGATTATAAAATAAAACCACTGAATTTACATTTATACAGAAACATATTTTTTTGATTGATAACAGCTATCCTGTTTGAATATTCATTTTATTTGTTCGTATTCTGTTTCTATTTTTGTCAACAAAGGGTGATATTTACCTAGATATGAAGTTACATTTACTTTAACAACTTCTTCTATTTTCATACATTACAATACTTTTTTATTCTCTTTATTTCGTCACTATTGACTGTTTGTAGAACTTTTGTTATCCTATTATGTGACTTACTTAGGCGCTGTATGTGATAGAATTTTATTTTTATCTAAGACCTTTATATTTAACTCTTCCCTTTAAAGTATGACCATGTAATGAAATTAAATTAAATTAAATATTTATCAAGACATTAGAATAATCAGATAAATTTATTTATCTATAGTTTCATTTGAAATATTAATAATAATAATATTAATGCTCATTTGCTCATCTGCTAAGAACGCTGTAAAAGTTTGACAGAAGTGTAAGTCAGTTAATAAACTATAATGGACAATTATTGCTATTTTTCCACTCGTACGTAATATGCTACTTACAACTCTAGATACGTAATATACTATTTTAAAATTTGGCAGAAACGATGTTTTTTGCATTATAATTTTGTTTTTGGCCGAGAAATGAATACTAATTGTTTTTGAAGCATCCTGTATAATAAAAAACCTCATGCTGGTGCAATGCACGTGCATTATTCGAAAGTATATTGAAAATTCTTTTAGTGTTTTAATGGCACGGCTTTTAAATGGTTTTCGAAGTTTGTTCATATACCTGTGTTGGGGAATTTTCATTACATTGCATGACGGGGGTTATAACATTTTACATATGTGGACAATTTTTTGGAAAATCTTTTTTACCTATTTTATATACAATGCGGAAACTTAACCTCGTATCTTCATTCATATTAATTCAAATTTATGAAAAAAATACATGCGATTACTAGACCATATCGAGTAAAACAATCCTCACTTTTTCTTTCCTATAGCTCAGTGGATCTATACTAGCATTTCTTCATGCTTTGTTTTATATCCTGCGCCGTTAGAAGTTTCTTTCTTCCTTCTTTGTTGTTACTAGCCTGTTTTCCAACTTTATATTGTCTGTTGTCTCCCCTCCATCATTCTCTGCATCGCCTTTCCGTCTTCTCTTTTAGGTATTCTTGCCACTAAGATTTCCAAAAGCACTATGTTACTGTACTTGTAACTTGTATTCTTCTTTGGGGTTCAACTAACGTGAGCATGACTTCTTGCCAGACAGCGGCTCCATACAGTAAAACAGATTGCAATACAGTATATAGCAGTTCCCTTTTCTTACTTCAAGGGTATCTGTATCTGTAAAGCTAGAAGAGTGGGTCACCCCACAGCACGTAGGCCACATTTGGCGGCCCATTGTGCATCTTCCTATATAAGCCTTCCTTTTAGCTCGTCAGCCAGCCTACTTGTTGAAAGTAAGTGATGACGTCGCCTGAAGGTAGCTCACGCATGTTGGCACGTGTTAACCTCTGCTCGCCGAAAAGAAAATGTCTTATTTGTGAGAGTGTCGGGCACGGTTGCCTTTTGATTTTCCATTGCCTTTGATCGAAGCTAAAGTGACCACGTTGTTGTTGCAAGCTTCGATCAGGGTCTGGTGACATTCTAGTACTAGACCTGATGTAATGCGTGGTCTATTCAGAGCGAATAGTGCCTATTTGCTATCCGTAAGGATGTAAATATTATTACCAGTAATGTTTCTTCTGGTAGTCTCTTTTGCGGAGATGGCGATAGCAGTGAGCTCTGTTTGAGCTACACTGGCATCTGAACCCATTGTCCTCCTTCAAGGGTAATTCTCAAGAGTGTTGCCGCTTCTTTTACTTTCGTTGCCGTATACGTGATACGTTACCTCGATTTGTCATTTTCTTCCAAACTTATGCCCAGGGTAGATGCCTTCTTCGATGATATTTCTACTCTTTCACAAAGGAAGAGCATCTTGACTGTTGCTAGTTCTATTTCGATTCGATGGTTTTTAGCAGGAAAAAGTGAGTCGAGATGAAATCAGAAAAAAATCCGAGAAAAATAAAATTTGATAAACAGGGGCAATCCCAGTAGATAAACGATTGAAGAAAATTTACGATATATTTTTAATATTAATTTTTATTAAATAACAATTTTTTCCTTTATAAAATTTTTGGGACAACCTTTTACTATCAATTTTTCAACCCAGGTTGGAAAAATACAAAAATATAATATAAAATTTTTGAAAAAACATATTTCTTTACTTTTTTATAATTATAATTATTTTATTTTGTGGTTTTATAATTGAACGCATTTTTTTTCTTAAATTTCGGCAATGTCGATTAATTGTTCATCAAAAATTACATTATGTGAATTATTTGTTGTAAGATTCTCTGTTTTTTATGTATTTTTTTTCTAAAAATCGTCGGAAAATCTCTTATGAGCATCTTCCCACTTCAAATTAATAATTTCGTAGGAATTTAGGTATAAAAAATTAATTATGTATCGATTTTTAGATTTGATGTGATTTTCTGTAACTTTTCACCATTTTCCCGACTTTTTCAACACATTTTGATCCGGTATTCTACTATAAAAATGTTTACCTTAAATTCAGATAATACCAAATAATTTTTTATTCAAAATTCTATTAATTTTAATTTCATATGATTTGGTGGAAAAATGGGAAAATCCGATATCTACATTTTTTAAATTCACAATTTCCGATTATTTTATTCTAAGAAAACGCTACTGGTAGTGATTTTAGTACTTTTTTTAGATCTTGTTGGTATTTATTTCCGATATTGTTTTTCGTATACCGCTTGTACTAAAAGAAACTTTAGAAATGAGTTATAAACAACGATAAATATTTTATCTCGTAAAATAAAATAATTGAATTTATTAGGGGCGTCGATTGAATCACAATCAAAAATAACAAAATGACCATCGTTTGTAGAATAGTAAGAGTGGAGTGAGACCTGTCGGGAAACTGCATTGCGCGCAGCTGGAAGTGTTCTGAATCAATAACCCACGTTACATATTTTTAGTACAGAATAGGCTTTAGCACATTCTGATGGTGCTTTATATTCTGGATTTGCCTTGTCCCATAAAAAGGAGAATTGTTGATAAAAACGTCGAACTTAGCAGTCATTTTATAGATTTTTAATTTTAAATTTAATGTTAAGCCAGTTGAGAATGCTCTTCTAGCATTGCCACAGACCGAACAAATTGTAATGAAAGTACTAATACAATTTTAACTTGACAGTTCTTCTAATCAACACAGCCACGGCCTACTCACTTTTACCAAAATCGTCATTCACGGTGTGTCTACTTTAAATTCAATAACATTTTAAAATTCAATATTTTCATATTTTGGACGTCTTTTGAAGGTGTTCCTGAAGAGGTACGGTGTGACATATCAAACCCTAAGCTTACTTTTTGATCCTCTATCAAAATCTGAGGTCATAATTTTAAAATTCATAAACACAAAAAGCTACATACACACAGAACGAATTCAGTTACCGAACAAATATGTATAAAAAAAACTTAAAAAAAAATAGCTACAAGACAAAATAACACAATATAGATTAGCAAAAATGAAGGTAAAACCAGTTGAGAATGCTCTTCTAGCATTGCCATAGACCGAACAAATTGTAATGAAAGTATTAATAAAATTTTAGATTGACAGTTCTCATTCTATTCAACACAGCCACAGTCTACTCACTGTGTGCCTACTTTAAATTCAATGTTATTTTAAACTTCAACATTTTCATATTTTGGACCCCATTTTTAAGGTGTTCCTAAAGAGGTACGGCGGGGACATCAAACCCTAAGCTTACACAGACACACACAGATGGAATTCAGATACCGAACAATTTGATCGGTGAATATTACTTACGTACAAAACTACGGCATACGGCAAAATTTGAATAAAAATGTATATAAATATGGCTGTTCTTCCATCACGTAACTAAATATTGATCTGTTTGTTTTTACTGAAATATTTTAAACAAATTCTTCAATAACGTTATTTGTTTCAGGTGAGACAACTTTATATAAAGATTGGCAACAGTTTTCGTAAGTATTTGTATGTATAAAATTGTATTTAAAAAATTTTCGTCCATTTTGATTCTACCAATTGTTTTTTCCAGCTCGGAAATTTTAACTTCCTTTTTAATTTACGTGTTCCTACAAATTTTGGCCGTAAAAACTCAATTTTGTCATCCCACATTATCTACTCAATTTTTGCCCAAAATAATTAACTTTTTTCCTTTTCAAATTGTAATGAAAGTATTAATAAAATTTTAGATTGACAGTTCTCATTCTAATCAACACAGTCACAGTCTACTCACTTTTACCAGAGTCGTCATTCACTATGTGTCTACTTTAAATTCAATGGCATTTTAAATTTCAACATTTTCATATTTTGAAGGTGATCCTGAAGAGGTATGGAGGGGCACATCAAACCCTAGCTTATTCTATTTTTGTATATAGGACAAATCCTTTATGGCAGTCTACTACTGCTTTTCAAACATCATGCCATTAATTCTCTATAGAATGAGACATAATTATCTATCACACATTCTACGTATGCTAATCATTGACGCACTGCATAAACAGATGGCGGCCAGGTGTAATTCAGCCGTGGAGCGGGCATCTTGAGAAAAGGGCATGGCCTGCAATGCTATTGAGATAAAAAATTTTCCCACGCTCAAGAGACCCAACGGTCTTTCCTTATCTAACGGTTTTTCTTATCAGATGACCTTATCGCGGCTCCATACGACCTTCCTAGCGGTTTTTATCGCGAGCCTATACAACCTTTCTCAAGGGGGTAAACCATCTAACTATACCCATGGGCCTAAACCATCTGACTGTACCCATGGGCCTAAACCTGCTAAGTGAACCCATTTATTATCTACTAGTGAATTGATAATTATACAATTCATCATAAATTTAGCCAATAGCAGTTGCAATTTTTACTTAGTTACCATGTATTGATAAGCTATTATACCCTTGACGACGTGGTATAACCGTTGTTTTTGTATTTCGCATCTTTCCATCTTGAAAAGTTTGTCATAGTAACAATACGTTTGACGTTTATAATGAGCAAACGTCAACAAAAATAATTGTATAATATAATAATAATATTTTTGATGCTCTATTAAAAGCTGAAGTCAGAATTTTAAAATTCACAAACACAAAAAAGCTACAGACACACACACTCAGATCGAATTCAGATATCGAACAATTTGTTCGGTGAAAATATGGCAGTTCCATGACACTCAGTGCCACAATATCAAAAAGATGTCATGGGATTAAAGTGTCATGGCATAGCCGTGGAAGTGAATGTCGCGAAAATGTCTCCGTCTTAACGAGACTTAAGGGAGCCTTCGGAAATGATTGTTAATATATTAATCTTTTTTGAGAGTGTAAATGTTTTTTCAACATTTCTATATTTTTCTAGAGAAAAAAACGCATTACAAGCGCAAGGGCTATATACATGAAACATTTCACCCGTTTGACATCGCTCCTATATCTATTATCACTACTATAACAAAAATTACAAACAATTAATTGGAATCTTGAGTTAGACAGTAACAACCTAGACGCTGTACCATATAAAAAAAACTAAATAATAATAATAAAAAAAGAAAATCCTGGGTAACAGCAGGACTTGTTAAATCAATTAATAATAAAAATAAAAATGATGAAAATCTAAAAAAAGAATATTTAGAATACAAACAAACGCTGATCAAATTAATCAAACAGACCAAGAAAATAATAATTCAAAAAATCTGTGGAACACAATCAATCAATATCTAACAAATCCAGAAAAGGAACATACATACTCAATAAAAATACCAGTAACGAAATAACTTCTGATCCCCTTGAAATGGCAGAAATATTTAATACTTATTCTCTATCTGTAGGAAAAACCTTGCCAGTAAAATATACAGAAATCATAATTATAAAGAAAAAAAAACTTATAGTAACCACTCAATATTTCTACACCCAACCGATACTCAGGAAATCAAAGAAATTATTAACGCCCTAAAAAATAACAAATCTGCAGGCTGGGACGGTTTAAAAGCTGAAACACTAAAAACAATTGCGGCACCTATTGCAGAATTAATAAATAAATCACTTCAAAAAGGATATTGTCCGTCTGCTTTTAAACTAGCAATATTCATCCCCATTTTCAAGCAAGGAAAAAAAATTAATAAATCAAACTACCGGCGAATCTCTGTATTAAGCAGTCTGTCAAAAATATTTGAGAAGGTTATACAGAGAAGACTAAGTTCGTTTCTAGATAGACACAAATTACTGTCACCCTTACAATTTGGATTTATTCCAAATAAATTAAGTAAAGATGTCATTAATTTATTAACAGAAGGAATCTACAACAGTCTTGATAAAGCAATGCCTTCAATTGGAGTGTTTGTAGATCTAGCCAAAGCCTTCGACACTGTTAACCATTGTATCCTCTTAGAAACTCTTATATACAATATAGGTATAAACTATTTAAAAGCTATCTAACTGGTAGAAAACAAAAGGTTAAAATTGGCAGCACCACAAGCCAAGAACAAAATATCATATGTGGAGTACCTCAGGGGATAGTGTTGGGCCCTGTATTATTTAATATATATTTGAATAATCTCTTCCTTCTAGATACAAAATGTAAAAGTTTTGCAGATGACACAGTGTTGTTCTCTGAAAGCGATAATTGGTACCACCTAAAATTACAATTTGAAAGAGATCTCAAAAAAATCAAATAATGGTTTGACTATAGGTTGCTGAGTATAAACTTTAGAAAAACAGTTGATGTACCCTTCAGCTCTTATAGCAACGCCCTTCCTAGCTACACTCTTATAGTAGATAATGAAATAAGTATTTTACCTACAAATAAAGTAAAGTATTTGGGTATTATACTGGTTCATAACCTAAGGGGATCAACATATAGAGTACTTAATAAAAAAATTACGTAGTATACTGTTTAAATTCAAACCAATATGCTATATACTGACGCTTAAACAAAAAATAATGGTATACCAAAGTCTCGTAGAATCGCATCTCAATTAAGGCATAACGGGATGAGGTAGTGTAGCCAAAACATATATGACACAACTTGAGATTCTACAAAAACGATTCCTAAGAATAATCCTCCAAATGACACATGATTATTCTACTCGGAATAAAAACAAATTTGTTCTTCCTTACATGAAAAAACAATCAGTCAGAAAAGTTTTCTATTCTTAGGACATAAGATATATAATGTAATTCAAAATAATATAAGAGAACAAACCAAGCTGTCTCTGTACAAACAAGCAGTTAAAAACTTTGTCCATAGTATGCCACGTAGTTTTATACATAACATTATTGAAAATTAACAAAAAATCTAATAAATTTAAATTGTCAAAACTTTCAAAAAATAATAAAATTAGTAACCTACCATGTCCCACCTTGTTCTCATACTATATATGAAAATTATTTTGTAATTGAATGTTTTAATCATACAATGCCACAAACAAGTCGTTTATTTGTTTGTGAGTATAATTTGTTCCATTGTATTTTTTACTGACAGCAAATAAACATTATTATTATAGTAGTAAGTTGCAAATTGTTGTAGCAATGTTCCTGTAAACGTAAATCTCGAATAAACCTCAATTTTTCACCGATTTTACCCTCTAAAATATAAAAAAAAATTGTGTGAGTTATTTTTCATTTATTGACCGTAAATAAACGAATTTCCAGTTACCAGGATTAAAAAAAAGTACTAAAATCTCCTTAACAACGGCCCTGTCTTAGTGCTTCATGTTGGCCGCTCGAATGAACTTGTCAAAACTTCTTGTACAAATCGAAATCGGTCGTCTGTTGCCAGTAGGTGGAAAATAATAAGGCACGTGCTCATGAAACGGTCACGTGGCTGACAAAGGCTTTGTGTATTTTCTATAAATTTGCTTTAATTATATTGTTTATTAATCTCAAAAGGTCTTGGGTTATAAACTTTTTTAGGACGTGGCTATTATTATTATTAGGTGACAATAATCTCCTCCTTTTTCATTACCAAAACCTTGAGAACGCTGATGCAGGTATTCGTTACCATAACCTACAGGCGATTTTGTATAACAGGCAACGGCAGATTAATGACCTCCTCCTCATCTGCTCTCTTAACCACAACTTACTATTAACTCAAATTTAAAAACGATGCCACAATTGTTTTGTTGTTGCATACATAGAAATTTCGTGTTTATTATCATTTAAAAAAAATGAGGTATATTATTGGAGTTAATTGTTAATTAATTAATTGTTAATTGTGCATACTCTGTTTTAAAATACGTTCTTCTCTTTATCACATCGTAAAATCACTTTAGGCCCCATTTCTTTTAGAAGAAAAAGAATGTTACAAAAGATTAATCACTTAAATGTGGATGGAGCATCTTTTCATTTTAACTAAGTATAGGAGCCCTTAGAAATATTAATTTAATTTTAAATGTCCCCGGAGACTTTTCTAAGTAGTGTAGAGCTATTTTCTCGTTAATATAATAAATGGTTTGATAGAAAAAACTTACTTTTAAAAATGATTAATGCATTGGGAAATGTTAGAAAAATATCAAAATAATTATTCTTATAGAATGCGTAACTACATAAAACGTTCGATAGACACTTAAAGTATCTTCCAAACGATCTTGTACATATTTAATAGAAAATGAATTAGGAAAATTAGGAAACTTTATCAGTTGATAAAAGTTTATTCAATTTATTTTTGTTTCTAAATGTATGTATACCTAGTAGACCAATGCCAAATCCGAATTCTTGAATGCGCAGTGGTCGGTAAATTATAAGTAAAATATGAAAAATCAAGAAGACTGAGTAAAAGTTCCGGGAGAAGGGTGGAAGTAGGTAAATATAAGCTTTTTGACAATAAACTTGCACATCGCCCTTGAAAAGAGAAACAATTGAATTCAGAATAAAAGCTAAAGTGACACATAATAATTTTGAACTTTTACCTGAGTTAAAAAGTGAATTTCCAAAAGCTGAAGCATTTAATTTGAAGAAAAATATTAATCCATTCATTATTGACGTTTTTTTTTTCATCAGAATTCCCAGTGTCTAACATCTTCTCCTAAAAATCCAAGTGTGAAATCTTGCATAAAATAAAGGTACCAAAATACAAAATAAAAAGCTTGAGCTAAATACAAATATAAAATTTTGAAATTATAAGAAAAATCAAAGATAAATAATTAAGGTTTGATTCATGTAATTACTGCTAAAAAATTAATAATAATAATAATAATAATAATAATAATAATAACCGTCTTTATTATTTTCCAAAATACAATATTTACATGATAAAAAGTAATAATCTAAGGTAATTCAGGAAAATAAAGGGCGAAGTTTATTTTTAAATATGCGCTACACTCACAGTCAAAAATATTCCTCCACTTAACCCTAAAGGACCTGTGTAAAAATAGCACAACAATGACAAAATCCAGAAATATTAATTAAAAATGCATTTCCAGATTGGTGACCTATTTACACTAAGAAAATTGTTTTAACTACATGAAAAATTTCAATTCAGAAACTCAGAAACTCTAAAACTCAGAATCTCTAAAATGCCCAGTGAGGCAATGCAAATATGATATGAATACCGACCAAGAAAAAAAATAATAATTAGGCTTGATTATCTAAAAGATATTTTTTAAATGTTGTTTTGAGTTTAGAAACCATATAACTTTTAAAATCTTTAAAACCAGGTTGTAGAGATAATAAACTTGATAACTAAATGATCGCCTAAATAGCTCCAACTTAAAATGGGGGACAGATAATAACCCCCTGTTTCTAATATTCAAGTTATGAATGTCTGAGAGATAGGTAATTTTACGGAGCAGACATGAAGGCTCTTTGCTTATCATTATTTTATGACATAATATAACAAAATGAAGCTTTCTTCTATTTTCCATACTCAGCCAATCAATTTCCCTTAACTTATGCGACACTCTTTGTCGTCTTCTGATGCCGAAGATCAAACGAAGACATGGATTCTGAACTTTCTGAATTTTTTTCTTATATAAAACGCTTAAATTGGTAACATATAAAGCATCTGAATAACTAAATAAAGATAAAACTAATGTTTCGCAAAGCTGCTTTTTTATATGAACAGGAAACATGTGCCGATTTCCATATATCATTTTAATGGTACAATAAGCTTTTTGCTACACCTAGATTTTTGCCTCATGCACAATTTCGAGTTTTTCATTATTAATAGAAAGATTTATTAAATTTGCAATATTTTGTCTATAGTTCTTATTACCAAATAACATAACTCTAGATTTTGCAGTGTTTATAAGAAGACAATGTTCGGTTGCACATGCTATAAAAGGCGTTTAAGTCATTGTTAAAAGTAGTACATGCGGTTTCCGTTTCATTTGGTTTGAACCTATAATATAGCTGAGTATCATCAGCATACAAATGAACGTTGCAATTCAGGATTCTGCTCAAGAGTTGAGAAGAGTAAATTGAAAACAATAATGGGCCCAATATGGAACCCTGAGGAACACCCGACCTCAATGGTAAATAATTTGAAACAGTGCCATTAAGAGAAACTTGCTGTTGCCTATGCTTAAGATAATTTTCCAGCGCTGCTAGAAAAACCTATATATTTTAAGATATATATCAATAAATCATAATGAATAGTGTCGAAAGTTCGACTAAAATCCAGCATGACTAGAGTAGTTGTACACTGACCCTGATCAGTGGCTCTGAAAATATTTTCAGGCAGTGGTACAACTGAAGCCTTTTCGAAAACCTGACTGAACTGAACGAAGCAATGAATGGATTTGCAAACAATTTTTTATTTGCGTTTCTAGTGCCCTTTCTAATATTTTAGAAAGTGTAGGCAGGCTACTTATGGGACGTAGGTCTTTAAATTCAATAGGAGTTTGCTTCTTCGGTAAAACTTTAACTATAGCTTTTCTCCCAGCAGTAGGCGTTACATTTTCAGTGATGTAAAAATTTATTAAATGAGAAATATAAGGGACGATATGGGGACAACACAGTTTGATCAAGTTTATATTTAATCCATCACATCCTGTAGCATTAGTTCCAATATCACAAATGGTTTTATGAACAGTGTTCACAAGATTATTATTTTTATAAAAATTGATTATATTTTCAGATGGTTCAGTTTGAGGGATAGATTCAATAAAAAATCTATTTATTTGATCTTAGAGTCCGCCACATAGCTCTAGGGTTACTGTTGTTAAACTGATGAATAAAATATGCCCGTTTTTCCTTAATAGATTGAAATATAAAATTACGCAAATCTTTATACCTTCGTCAATTTCAGATTTAGTACGCTTATATTTTTTTAAAGATTTGTCTCTTTCAGCCATCATCATTTTTATAGGAAATGTTAACCAATGTGCTTTAGGTTAGTTCATAATTAATTTTAAAGGTATAAAATTACACTTACCAGTGTGAATTGAAATTTCCTTAGGGAGTTTTTTTTATTATCGCTTTGTATTTAACTTATGTTTGTTTATAAAATAAAGTGTATTATAATTGCCACCTTTTGGAACCATTTTTCGTTCATTATTTTCATACTTGAATCCACCCTCAAATAAGATTTCTCTTGTTCATAAGAGATGGCGCTCAACAGTGATTACATTATAATTAAATTAATTTATAGATATAGATCGAAGCAAAGTTGAACACCTAATATAACAACTACAAGAGATCCTACTTTATTATTCTTTATTTGATAAGAATATATGAATGCGAGTTCTGGACTTTTTAAGTCAAATATGCGATATTTTGGGTTTGGATAAATAATAGAAAAATACATTTGATCGGCCTAATAAAAGATTTCGTTTGATTTAATCGTATTTCCATGGTTTTTACTGTAATAAACCTATTCGTTTGACAGATAAGTCAAACTTTATTTATTCATAGCCGTATCGTATGTATTTTAATCGATTCGAATTTTTTTATTAATATATATTTAAAAATGGCTTCATTATATATTATCAGTCCTCCTAAATCCTTGAAGGCAGAATTACTCGTAATAGCAAAGCAACATAAAAACAAATTCAAAATAATATTATAGATGAGATGGCCCAAGAAAAAGGAATTGAAATTCTCAGATTAATTATTAAGTGTACCTTAATTAATTGTGAGTTATGAAAATTAGCTTTAATATTTTTTTGGTTGAGAGCAGAGATGTACCAAAAATATCGAGGTGTTTTGAAAGAGTGTTACTCCATCTAACACATCGGCATAGAGGAGAGTTCTGCAAATAGTTTGTTCTCTTAAAGGTTAAATTAAATACTCCATGTGCACTTATTGCTCTATTTGGAACATTTAAACTAATCATTGATAATAATGACGGACAATTTATTTTGTTTGTTATTATTTTTTGTAAAAATAAAACATCTGATATGATACGCCTATGTTCAAAAGATACAAACTGGGGGTCTCGTCTAATTCGCAAAATATCAGTAATAAAAATACCTTTTTTAAAAGCAATAAGTTTTAAAAATCAATTCTGTTCGTTCTAATCGATAAATGTATATATTATATTGTTGACTCCAAATAGTTGATGCAAACATTAACTTACTTAACACAAATGAATTATATAGGGATGCTATTGATTTTGTTTGATTGAAGAATTTACATTTTCTGATAACATATCCCAAAGCCTTACTGCTCTTATTAATTACATAATCTATACACTACAGTAAATAGAGACAATTTACCATTGAATAAATGGAAAAAATTAGGGGCAAGCTGAAAGTTTGCAGGTAGTTTTTTGTCAAAGGGACGAACTCAAATCCAAGTTTTCGACCTTCAACCCCTTGCAGAAGGATGGTTTTTGGAGGTGAGTTTGTTTTTTGCAAATAACTCTCTCGTTTTTAATCTAAAAAAAAACTTTCAAGAACAATTTTGTAGAGACTTACATTTGCAACAACTTTCAATTCTTGACTTTTTTTCATAACTGTATTATTTTGTTTATAATAATTGTTTAAAAAGTTGCAAAATCGGTTTTTTCGTTATTTTTTTCCGTGTTTTTTTCAGTTTTACACCGATTTGATTAAAGAAAACTTCCAGACTGAATGAGACAGCATTATTCTGCATTCCTAAAAAAATTCACCTGAAAAAACAATCTGGTCATTGAGATAAGGCGGAAAAACTTTTCAGTAGCCTTCTGCCTTCTGCCATGTGCAGTGTGTATCGACTATCACTTTTAGATGCGCATACATGGAAAATGGACAATTGTATCCTATGCAAATCATCTTTGAATAAAGGGAAAATGTAGAGAATATAAACAGCTACAAATATAATGTACAGTTTTTTTCAATCAAATCAGTAGAAAACTGAAAAAAAAAACGAAAAAACCACTTTTTCAATTTTTTAAACAATTGTTATAAACAAAATAATGCAGTTATGAAAAAAAGTCAAGTATTGAAAGTTGTTGCAAATGTAATTCTCTACAAAATTTCTCTTGAAAGTTTTTTTGTAAGATTAAAAATGAGGGAGTTATTTGCAAAAAACAAACTCACCCATAAAAACCACCCTTCTGCAAGGGGTTGAAGGTCAAAAACGTGGATTTGAGTTCGTCCTTTTGACCAAAAACAACCTGAAAAATTTCAGCTTGCCCCTAATTTTTTCCATTTATAATTCTACTTTTACTGTACTAATATTTTCGAATATTAGTTTGGAGTCAAAAATAACTCCTAAATCTTTAAATGAATTAACTTGTGAAAGCAAGATGTTATTTATGTGGTAGGGAAATGTAGAGATATTTTTGTTACGAGTGAATTACATTTGGAGATATTGAGATATAATTCATTTTGTTCACAAAAATCAAATACTTAAATTGTTTAAGACTTCCTGAATTTTTAAACAGTCTAACAAAGAATTTATATGAAAATAAATTTTTAAATCATCAGCATACATTAAAAATTTGGTACTGTTAAAGCATTTTTTAATGTTATTAATATAGATAATAAAAAATAAGGGACCTAGATGGGACCCCTGTGGGACAGATGTTGTTGGGTAAGGTTCAGATGAATAGCCGTCTATTAAAATTATTTAAATTACCTGACGTGCAGTTTCAGATGTAAATGATAATGATACCAGTAGTTATAGTGAAGACAGTGACTTTTAAAGATAGTTCTTGAACTTTTTATTTTTTTTTAATCTTTGATTTTAGGTACTGAAGTGTTTTAATGCCAAGAGCTTAAAAAAAGTTTAATCCCATTAACAACATATAATCCTCCGTGTTATTTATTGGTTTATTTTTATTTTGCAAAGTACGCCTATGGAATGTCACGTTATATCCCCACTTTTACGGCACTCCTCTTTTATTCAGAGTATAGTAAGTACTAAAGATCCCTAAATATATCAAAAATCATGTTGAAATAACGTACAAGGCAACTGATAATACTTTATGATTGGGTGAGCTTTCGATACTTCAGTTATATGTAAAAAAAATCATAGTAAGTTTTAAAATATTAGATAAACTGAGTACCTCGATCGTTTGTCTAGAAAACTCTAATCTATTAATTTAATTTAAAAGTGCTGTTACTTTAAGATGTTGTGAAAGATATGGGCCATAAAAAATCCGCGAATATGTCTGCAACCTATTTAAGCAAAGTAAAAGGGAAAAGAAGGCGAGCAGAGAAAACATGGAGGGGTTGTATTCAATTATGTTTTGATGAATATGTGGCGCAATTTATTCCAAAACTGCTCCGGAAGAATAATAAGGTGAGGTGAGTTCGTGCTCGAGTTGGAAAGCCTTCTATTATGCCACCGCCATTAGGATAAAATAAGGACAAGATATCGCGGCTCGGTGGTCCTTGCTTATATGTCTTTTGACGCCATGTTGCCACGAATGGAAATATAATAAAAATGGGTTGCAACTCGACAAGACCGTAGTCAAATAAAATATTTGGGGGGATTTTTAGTATACAAACTGAAATGGTAAGAAAGATTAATTGTTTTTTCAATTTTTTATTTAATTTCGTGCATTAAAAAACGTATTATCGTTCCTTCTGCACAATAAAATTCCACGTTGATTCCGAATTAGCTTTTAAAGTTAAAAATAAATATTTTCTTTTGAAAATTTCAATTTATCGTCGACGCACTGAATTGAACTGATAGAAGGGACGTGCGATCAGTAGCACAATGCTTCAAAGGCGTTTCACACCCTCTTCAGATTCAGAGGCTTAGAAGACGAAATGGAGGAAGTAAAGAGAGCTCTAGATATCCGCTGGAGGAGACCGAGCGTACATAGGTCAACATTTTTTTCAAAGAGGGTGTGATCAACGGCTGTTTGCATTTGACTTATGTAGATATCTGCAGAATTTGCAAAAATTAGGGTGAAAAAAGGGTCTTCGATTTGCTGTGTTTGCTTTTTAGACTTGAAGATGTTCTTGTTAAAACATCATTTGAAATGGATGGCAGTTAATGTAATTAAACCGATTACATTTATATTCTTACTGTATTTTTAACGGATTGGAATTTCTGGAAGTTCTGAAAGAATGGTAAAAAATTCAAGTAGAAGATAAACGATCATTATTTATAAAATAATCGAATATCCTTTCTAGAGATTCTCGAGTTTCATTTGATTTTAATGTATAAAAAAATTTTTATGGTACATTTTGAATAGACTTTAATACATTTTTATACTGATATGATGTGTCATGCGTTCTTTGTTTGGTTTTGTTTAAAATTTTTTGTTATGGTACATTTTGAATAGACTTTAATATGTTTTTTATACTGATATGATGTGCCATGCATTGTTGGTTCTTGTTTTGTTTAAAAAAAATTGTATTGACTATCAACCCCTAAGGAGTCAGGGGACACCTCTCTTATTAATAAAATCGTAGCTGGCAAACAGAGGCCAATATGTCTGAGCAAATAATACCAATTCTGATATTATCTCTATCAAGCACGGGGTGCCCCAAGGCTAGGTTTTGGGACCACTCCTGTTTTTATGTTATATAAAATATCTTTATTTGATAAAGCATTTTATAAATACGTGGGGGCCCCCTAGGACTACCGTGAATCCGCGTATGGTTCGTTGGTCGTCAAATCCACTGCAATTAAAAAAGACTTAAAAAAATATTAAATAAAAAACTGATTTTATAATTCTGATGAATATATATCTGCCAGTGAAGTACCACACACAACATTCTGTATTACAGTATACAATCTATATGCATGTTTTTATTGTAAATTTGTGTCATTACTGCTCATTCTACTTAAACTTTGACTTGTCACAAACATTCTATTGTAAAGTGATCAAGTAAAATCTATTCTCTTCTATTCTATGTAAGTTGTACGCAATAAATGACTTTCTTCTTTCTTTCTTCTTTCTTTCCTCTTTCTTTCTTCTTTTTTTCTTTCAATATTCGTTGGAAGCTCTCGTGGTTTAAGATAAATTTATTTGATAAAGCATTTTATAAATACCTCTAGGACTACCGTAAATCCGCGTACGGTTTTTTTTTTGGCGTAGGCGGATTGCCATTCAGCCAGACACGGATTCGTCTATAATTAGAAATACCCCAAAATATTACCTAACAGCAGAAGTTATAGCAAGAAAAACAATATATGACAGGGACACACGCTTCTCGTCCAGGGACCGATCAGGACATTTTTTTTTTGACAAACAGTGGTAGGCCTCGGTTAGGGGGTAAACAAATAGGTATAAAACAGAGGAAACAAGATTAAGATTCTAATCATAGACGAATCTTAGTATCTCTCAGAAATTCCAAAAAGCAATCGATAATTTTATCAGAGAAATGGGTCAAAGCCGTTTCTACATTCAAGGGAGATGGAATATTATATTTTATAAGGTTTATATGAATGTTCCGTGTATTTTTTGCATTCGGTTGGTCATCAAATACACTGAAATTAAGAAAGACTTAAAAAAATATATTAAATAAAATTCCGACAAATAAGCGGTCGTCTGTTCTCAACCCCGCAAAGGAAAAGCATTTCAAGCGAGACCCCACTTGAAGAATCACCTTGTAGATACATAACTTTCCGAGCTGTTCTAATTAGAACTCTGCCTTGTTGATACCGCGAAAACGTAAATCTGCCTCAGTAGTCGCAGTCGCACTTCTCTTGCGCTCCGGCTTTGTACATTTCGAAAACAAAGTCCACAACTTTCGCGCTATTGAAAAATAAATCAAGAGAGAGTGCTTTTTCAATTTTAAGCATTTCACGCCAAAACTTTTCCAGCAAACTAGCATTAAAGTCTGTTAGTCAGAACTCCTTCACCCACAAACTCAAACGCACATAACCCCCCCCCTCCTCTTTGCTTCTACAAAATTTCTTCATTTAAGTTTGTTAATATCTAAGAGGACTCATTTGTTTTATAACAAAAAAATACACTAAGAGAAAGTAATATAGAATGAAATAAACCATAATAAGCTACTGAAATAAAAGAGAGTTTTTTGTAAATATATAGGGTGTGATACTGGGTAAAATTCTAACAGGAATATCAGGGATAAGTAATAGTAAGTAAGTAAAATTATTCTGTACAAAAAAGCTTATTTGTTCTAATCTGTCAACGTCAATTTCCGGACAGTACACAATAACAAGGAGAAGAAATTTTCGGTCCACGCCCGAAAAAGTACTTTTTCAGACGGTTTACTATCCGGAAAAGTAAAATATGTTTGTCTTACATTTTTCTTTTGCTTTTAGGTTTAAATTAATATTTGTGTTCAATAATATTTTGGTGTTTATTTGGTGTATATTAGAAAATAAAAATTGGCCATTCATGCTTTTCTAATTGGAATAACTTATTGACTTGCTATCATTTTTGTTTTTAAACAAAACCAAGTGACATTTGTTGGTTATGTTATGTTATATACATTTCTTACACTTGTATGACAACGCAGACGAGAAGTTTTTTTTCGGACGATTATAGAGTTTGCCGCCGGCTGGGACGTTATAGCCCAGTTGCCAGAGAAGGATATTGACCAAAAGCTCGCACAAAATGTGATCTCGATGAAACTTGGCATTTAAATACTCGAAAGGGTGTAGAAAACAATAAAAAAATCTTTGCAGCTTTAAAGTTTATGCTAACTTCACAGTTTCGAAAATAAAATCGAAAATTTGGTTTTTCCATTATATCTCGAAAAAAACAAATTCGAATAACTAATAGCACCACGTGAAAGAGCGGAAAATTTTACTAAAAAATAGTATTATAAGTTATTTTAAAAAAGAATTTGTATTACTATAAAAAATTCGAAAACTCTACGCGCGCTGAGCCGTTAAATACAAATATTCAGGCGAGGCGTTCGGAAAAACTAAAGTATCTTTGTCTAAAATATACGCAAAGTAAAAAAAAAAGGAAGTCATTAGTTTTTAATTTTTTTTCTCATAGAAAATTTAACCGGAAGTTATAATTTCTAAAATTCTCACTGATTTTTTTAAAACTGAAGATATCTATTAATAGAGGCATAACAAAAAAAAATCCTTGGTCATTTATCATCATTATACTTTTACTTTTGATATAAATGTAATTAAAATGATGAACGTTATCTCTGTTTAATAAAACTTATGTTTTAAAATGATCATTGTTTTACAACCTTCATTCGAAGCAATTTTTATTTTCAAAATAGTGTTTATTTATTTATATAAATCAATTTCTAAATTATTTTTAATTTTATTTAAAAAAATATTAATTTCTGATTTATATAAATACTATTTTGAAAATAAAAATTGCGTCGAATGAATGTTATAAAAGAATCTGTAGTGTCGCTACAAGACTTTCCCGGCAGTTTCCCGGTGTTAAAATTTTTTAAAGTCCAAATAAAATGATATTTGGCATCCCAAAAAAAAATTCGTTTCGAATGGCATTTGAAATACCCCAGAAGTTTGTGACTCATTTTAACTGCAAATATCTCGGAACTCAGAAACGATAGGGAGGTGCGGTTTTCACTGAACAGTTCCTTTTTATATAAAGTTTTTTTCAGTATAAATGTTTATTTAGTAAAATCTTATATAGGGCGTTTTAAAAAAACGGTCTTTTTCAAATGCAAATAACGTCGATTTTTTTAATGACACACCATATATATTTTTAATATATCTGAAAGGTGAACTCTTTCCCTTTCCGAAAATGTATAATATGCTGACGTTTAGATGAATAATAAGTGAGTTATTTGATTTTTATTAGATAGTTTTTTTTAAAACACCCTATATAAGATTTTACTAAATAAACATTTATACTGAAAAAAAAAATTATATAAAAAGAAACTATTCAATGAAAACCGCACCTCCCTATCGTTTCTAAGTTGCGAGATATTTGCAGTTAAAATGGGTCAGAAACTTCTGGGACACCCGGTATTATAAAAGGAAAAACATTTCACATGCCAAAAAAAGTAAAACAATTTTTTAGGGTCGGAATTTTGTTTACTTATTCTTTGATATGTCAAATGTCATTTGGATTTTAAATTTAAATTTTTTTCCATTGCTTAGTTTTAAAATTAAGGAATGAAAATTTCAGGATGTATTTACAAGCCAATAAGGCACCTAAATACCAAATAAAAACTTAAGGTCTTTTATTTTTTTTGTAATGTACATAGGGCTACTGCGCCCCCTGGTGGGGCGATTTCAACCAAAACAAACAGATTCATTCCGCGATGATCCGATACCAACATACCAAATTTCAGCTCAATCGGATCAAGCGTTTTGACGCTACGGGTTGCGATTTTTTAGTTTTAAAGAAATATATTTTTTTAGGTTAGGTTCAAAATTAAGGAATGAAAATTTCAGGATGTATTTACAAGCCAGTGAGGCACCTAAATATCAAATAAAAACTAAGTCTTATATTTTTTTCGCGATGTACGTAGGGCTCTTGCGCCCCCTGCTGGGGCGATTTCAACCAAAAACTAATGTTCAATCCTCGATCACCCGAAACCCATATACCAAATTTCAGCTCAATCGGATTAAGCGTGCGGACGCTATCGTGGAAGAATACAGACAGACACACAGACAGACGGACAGACTTCCATCTCGAAATCGTTTTAATCGTCTCAGGGAACCTCAAAATGGATATATCCGTCGTTATCTAAATTTTTTTTTATCGCGTTCCCTTGGTAGGGGCCGGGAAAGTAATTTTATTGTTTTCTAGATCCTTTCAAGTACTTAAGTGCCAAGTTTCATCGAGATCACATTTTGTGCGAGGTCAAACTCTCTGACAACTTGGCTATTAGTCGAACCATAAGAGTATCATAAATTACTATTCTTGTTTTAACTTTGAAATATTAACCATTCTCGAGATATTTGCATTTTTTACTTTACGCCGGCCGCGGTGATTTGAAGGTTGTTGGAAAATGTTGTCATATAATTTCAAAATAAAGCATTTTAGTAGAATAAAAAAAAATAAATTTGGTCGGAAAAGAATTGTGTCGAAAAATTATTGTCAGAAATAAATTTTGTAGGATAAAAATTGTCGAAAATCTAAACTCCAGAAAAATTATCGATAAAAATTCGCCAGGAAAAAAATTGACGAAATAATTAAACACAGAGCAAAAAACAATTTCGTCTGAAATAAAATTTGAAATAAAACATATTATAGAGTTAAATGAATTTCGCCCAAAATAATTTTTGTCGAAAAAAACTCCAAAAAACAATTTTGAATATTGTGGGATAAAAAATGTCGAGACAATTATAACTAAAATATTATTTTGAAAAAAAAATCGAAATGCCAAAAAATTTTATCGAAAAACCAGTTTATAAAAAATTTTGTCAAAATTACAATTTAAAAAAAAAATATAAGAAAAACATTCAGCCATAAAGGTAGTACAAAAAAGCGAAGGAAAATCATTCTTGAAACAAAATAATATTCACGAAAAATGAAAAAAAAATTGCCAATTAACATTTCTTGAAGCCACCAAGAATATTTTTTTCTACACGTAACATCACTAGCTAATGCAAATACAAAGTTAACTACATACAAAAACAACCAAGCGAATAAATTGAAATGATCATTAACAATATTAACACGAGAACAATCGTAATACACGCAGTGATTAAAAATGTGAAAAATTGCCGACCGCAGCACCGGTGCCGTGATTTCCGATTGAAAGAGAATCACGTTGAAAATATAACGAGCAATCAATCAACATCATTTTAATTTGCAAAGGGGTAACGAAACCTAAATAAAAAAAAATCGACGCCCGAATTATCGATAGAAAATCCATTAATCTTTATTTTGGCCCACCATTAATTTGATGTGATAAAATTTCGGAATTTCAACTCGGAATCTGCGCTTAACGCTCACGCTGTTGACCCAAATGATGAATTTACGTTCAGGTCAATTATTATTTCTATCAAGCGACGAGAAACGTGTGTATTTTTGTTCATCTTCGATTAATATCGACATAAATTGTGTTCAAAGAAGTGGCCTAAAAAAATTTGTCAAAATTTTTAGTAAACTAAATATTTGCTTAAAAAATTTACGAAAATTTTTGTGAAAAAAGAAGAAATTTGTGACAAAATTTGTTGTAAAACATTATTGTGAAAAAAATTTTTTTGATTGAAATAATCGCCTTAAAGAAATTGTCAAAAAAAATTTATAAAGAAAAATTTGGTATAACGACGCGACGGTGGAATTTTTTGAACCATAAAAATACCAAAAAAAGGACCATGGGCGTACCAAAACTACCTAAGGTTGTGAAATAAATCACACTTGTTCCCAAGAGCAAAGACATTAAATGTCCTACACTGCACCAGCCTCTGGACTTCAACAACTACTCCTTGGACTATATGCCCCCCCAGGTATTGAATTACGAAAGTCCAAACGTGGTTTGGCGCCCGACCATGTCGGGGCTTTAAACCATAAACTTTGATTTTATTATTAAAGGAGCTTGCCATCCTTATACCGGTTTCGGCATTATTCTGAAGATCCCTTTGAACCCACCAACTCTTAGTACAAACGGTTAAGTCGAGAAAGAGGAGGTGAGTACAACGCCATCTTCACTTTTATAATAAAATCAAAGCTTGCGAAAACTATAGAAAACTGTAACGACAGTGGAATTTTTTGAACCATAAAAATACCAAAAAAGGACCATGGTCGACGGTGGAATTTTTATGGTTCAAAAAATTCCACCGTCGTTACAGTTTTCTATAGTTTTCGCAAGCTTTGATTTTATTATAAAAGTGAAGATGGCGTTGTACTCACCTCTTCTTTCTCGACTTAACCGTTTGTACTAAGAGTTGGTGGGTTCAAAGCGATCTTCAGAATAATGCCGAAACCGGTATAAGGATGGCAAGCTCCTTTAATAATAAAATCAAAGTTTATGGTTTTTATTATAAAAGTGAAGATGCACTCACCTCCTCTTTCTCGACTTAACCGTTTGTACTAAGAGTTGGTGGGTTCAAAGCGAGCTTCAAAATTTCTTTAGAGATAGAAATTCGAGCTAGTCTACTCCTTACTGACGAGGCACAATAATGCCGAAACCGGTATATATAATAATAAAATCAAAGTTTTTGGTTTAAAGCCCCGACTTGGTCGGGCCCCAAACCACGTCTGGACTTTCGTAATTTAATACCTGGGGGGGCCTATAGCCCAAGGAGTAGTTGTTGAAGTCCAGACGGTGGTGCAGTGTAGGACATTTAATGTCTTTGCTCTTGGGAACAAGTGTGATTTATTTCACAACCTCAGGTAGTCAAAAATTTGGTAGTTATCTAATAAAAGTTGATAACAAATTGGTGTTGAAATATCTGGTTCAAAAATGTTTTTTAATAATAATAAAAAATTTAGTCGTAAAATGTTTGGTTGAAAAATTTTGTGGATAAAATATTGAAGAAAAAAATTTTAACTAAAAAAGTTCAATCGTAATAATAATAATAATTTTTTATTTTCCATAAGACAATTACAAAACTAATAAAAGTATGACATGTCATTTTCCCCAAATTTTTGTAATTTAAATCTATGTTGAGCAATACCAAAAAACTGGAACGAAAATTAAAGTAGGTGTATATGCGAGAACGACTTGCCTGAATGGATATTTTTAGAAAATCAAAGGTAAAGAAAAAACCTGATTAATTAACACATGGCGACCCTTTTGAGTCCTCGAAATTCTGTAGTAAATGTTTTGGAAAAAAGGGAACACTTAATTGGAAAGAAGATCAGTCTATGTTCATACAGATGTCTGGTCTTTGGGTATAATTGTATAATTCTATTTATAATGTTGATGCAAAGCAAGTGCAGTAGCACTTATCGCTAATCATTCATTGTATTTATTGAGTAAATAAAGTAATAATAATAAAGTATAGGATTCGTCAATGTATATGAAAAAAAGAAAAGACAAAAAACACAATATACAAACACGCTATAATTCTAAACGGATTAAAAATATAAAAATTCAGCTATTGAATAAAAACATTTTTCTAGAAGAATAATTTTCAAATGTTTTCTAAATATATTAATATTTGCACAACTTTTTAGTTCAATCAGTAGTTTGTTGAACAATTTTGGACCCATAAAATTTGGTGCATTATAACTTATATGTAACCTTGCGTAACGACACGCAAAGCTCATCTACTGTTACTGTTAGTCACAAAATAATTTTTGTTTTTAAATATGCACGCAAATTTCAAAAATGTACAAAGATGACTTACTTTGTGAAATGTTAGCCGCATTACTCGCTTTTGTGCAATGAAATCATTGAACCATGCGTAGAGTTACCCCAGAGACATACTCCGTATCTAAGTCAAGAGTCGACTTGAGCAAAGTACACACTAACAAGTGGATGAGATTGTGGAACCTCTCACAAAATAATAAAAAGTTATTTTAGCGAATTCACTTTTCCCACAAGTTTACTACAATGATACTTCCAATTTAGAAATTCATCAATATGAATCCCAAGAAAACGAACACACATACTAACAAGACTGGAATTACCCACATCAACGATAAAATCATCCAAAATATTCTGCCTATTACGAAAGCTAATGAGGTCTGTTTTATTAGTGTTAAAAAACAAATCTCCTATTAAAATATTTAGGAGTTTTTTTCCAGAAGAGAAGAGCTTTTAACTTTTAACGCATCACTGTTATTTGATGATGAAATGATCACAGAAAAATCATCAGCCTATTACCTATTACCTAATATGTAGTCTACACTGTTGAAATATAAAACAAACAATATTGGCCCCAAAATTGACCCTTGTGGAACTCCCATATGTGTATATAACTTCTTTAGTTTTGTTGTTTATTTTAAAGTTTAGAGATATATATTGTTGTGAGCCTAGCAGTGGATCGACTCCTCTGCAGTTTGACCGAGATTGGTATATCGTGTCAAGGCTATGCAAATGACAGTCATAATCGCAAGAGGCAAATTCAAGAATACCCTCTGCGATGTAGTTAAAAGAGGGCTTGACTATACTAAAGAATAGTGTCAATCGATGGGACATCAACACCATCAAGATTACCTTAGTTGCCTTTGCACGTTAAAGATATTGAATGAAAGCCAGATGTCAAATATCTGGGACTAATATTAGATAATAAACTCATCTGTAATAAGCACGGAAAAGAAGTAACCAACAAAGCCACGAAAGCTCTAACGGTGTGCAGAAATTTTGCGCTAGAGAACTGGGGATGTAACCCAAAGACCCTGCAGTAGATGTACACGTCAATAGTGAGACCGGCCATCACTTATTGAGCAGTAGTCTGGGGCAGCAGAACTAAACTGGCCAGTACAAAGGCAAATCTAGCGAAAATCCAAAGACTAGCCTTCGTATGCATAACAGGTGCAATGAGAACCTGCCTAACGGCCGCCATGGAGGTAATCCTAAGCCTTACACCCCTCCATATAGTAGTGGAGAGAGTAAATCACGAAACCTGGGATATGCCCCAAGATGAGATGACAAAGAAGTTTAGCTTTGTGAAAGAATTCAACACAAAGATAAGTAACAAAAGCGAATGGGACAAAGACACCATCCCAAAACTTAAGTGAAGTGCCATCAAATTGTACACAGATGGTTCTAGAACAACAGAAGGAACGGGAATAGGAGTATATGGGCCTGGAACCAAATATTCCGAAAGACTAGGCAAATCTCCGAGCATTTTCCAAGCTGAAATCTACGCCATCGGAAAATGTGTCCAGTTCAACATAGAAAGAAATTTTCGCAGACAAGAGATCATCATCATGTAGAACTCCCACGTAATCAACTCTAAGATGGTCTGGGAGTGCCTAGAGAATCTAAACGAACTAGGCAAGAACAACACTGTTACCCTCCTATGGGTTCCGGGAAACACTGGAGTGGAGGGTAATGAAATAGCAGACGTACTCGCAAAAAAAAAGGGGCTGAAACATCATTTCTGGGATCTGAACCCTTCTGCGGAATAAGCACCAGTACAATACTTGATGAACTTGGAAAAGAAGTAAATAACAAAAGATCCCAATACTGGATAGTAGTACAAGGAATGTGGCAGGCCAAGACTGTACTGGGAGAGATCAGACGACTGCATCAGCAAAAGTAAGAACAAGCTCAGAATACTAACGAGTATCCTAATAGGGCACTGCCGGCTGAGAGGCCGCCTAAAGAAACTCGGATTAGTAGACGAAGAAGAATGCAGATTCTGCGAGGAAGAGGAGGAAACCTCTATCCATATTCTCTCAGAATACATTACACTGCAAAATCCAAGGATAGAATATCAAATAGAAGAGGGAGATCTACCTAACCTGAAACCTACCGACATCCTGAACTTTTTGAAAGCAATAGGACTGGAGGAACTGCTCTAATCGTTGAGACATCCTTAACAGCAGCAGCAGTAGGGGGCACAATAGATCTTATAGGTTGCAGTGTATCGATACCCCCATCAACAGAATAGAATAGAATTATATTGTTGTAGGTGTTTAAGAAGGGTTGAAATTCAAACAATTCAGGATTGACGCAGTCGAATGCCCTACTTAAATCACAGAATATCGCCATAGGGTACTCGGCTGCTTCAATATGTTCAATAATTTGATTATAAAATGACATCATGGCTGTTGCTGTTAACTTTTCTGCGTAAAATCCATGTTGATTTTCTGTGACAATTTGATATCCTTTTAAAAATCATAAAAGGCGATCTAGAATTGCATATTCGAATATCTTATATAATCCACAGTGGCCGTCACAGGCCTGTAATTTTCCAATGACATCGAATCATTTTTTAAATAATGGCAACACTTTACCTATAAATAGTTTGGAAGGAAATGTACCGCATTCGAATGACATATTTACTAAATATATCAGTGGAGTTGAAAAAAAAATTATTGCAATAATTTTGTTAAAAAATTTGACAACAAAATTATTAAAACAATGTCAAATAAATAATTTAGTTATAAAATATACGATATTTTTGACTTTATTTCCAGTCAGAATGTGGATACTTCTGGATCATATCTGGTTGCATTTCTGTCTGCTCCAATTTTTTTTCTATATTTCTTTAACTGTTAAAAGTTCTTTTTTTTTCTTATTTTTGCTTCACGGTTCTAAAAACATACTCGAAAATTAATATCTATGCACACAGAAAGTGCATTATTACGTCACGAAGCAGCGTTGTCGTTTTCTAATTGCCATTTCAGACGTTGCGTAATGGTAATTAATTAATCTGGCCTAAGACCTTTTGTATTGCGAAACAACACAAGGACCCAAGGGTGCAATTCTCCGTTTTGGGCATTGTGCTCGCATACACGCCCAACCTATTCTACAATTAGCCGCTTGCATGCAATCAAATCCTTTCTCTGTACTAAGAGCGACTTCGATTTGGAGGATATTATTGCTAATTACTGTTATTACCATAAATTAGTTATTACTAATCTTGCACCTTAACTGTAATGCTCTTACTCTATAGCTACACGTACGTTCAAAATTGTATAGGTGGTCCTTCAGATAAATATTAACATGGATGATGGATCCCAGTGGTATGTATTTAATAATTAGCTCTAAAGCTAAAACTAGCTCATCGCTCAAGAAGAATTAAAATTGGCATGTATAGCTCTGCATTTTTTATTATTATATTGCGTACCGCAGGGATCTCATCTGGGACCGCTGCTTTTTAATATATACATTAATGATATTGGCAGTAGTTTTACCTTTTCGAAATTTATTATGTACGCTGATGATTTAAAGGTTTTTCATGCCGTTGCTACGAATTTGGATTCTTTAAACATTCAAACTGACCTTGACAATTTATTCTCCTATTGCACCCGTAATTGCTTGTATCTCAATCTAACCAAATGTCACTACATCAATTTTTCAAGAAACAAAAATATTTGACTTAATAATTATTGCAATATTGGCAATACACCTGTCGATAGAGTATCTATTGTGAAAGATATTGGAATTTTCTATGATAGCAAACTATTATTTGACATCAATCACGTCATTATTAAAGCACAGAAGGCACTTGGTTCCATTATTCGAACGTCGAAAGACTTAAAAAAAATAGAAACAGTCCGCATCCTCTTTATGTCTTACGTGTTTTGGATCTGTTATTTGGAATCCTCGGTATAACATTTACATAACTAAACTTAATAATGTGCAAGAGAAATTTGTTAAATATATTAATCAAAAATTAATTAAAAGTTTAACTGATATTTCTGACAGAATATCTTCTACCCTTCTAATATAACATAAACCCTAGCTAAGTCACTGCATTTTCTTTATAAAATTCTGTAAATAGTACAACATATTTTATGAAAAAAAATTAGGATTATCCAAACTATTTAAAGCAAGCAAACAATCTGCTACCAGTAATCTGACAATTTCCCCTCGTCATCCGCTTGGGCAAGATTGAAACTACTAACGTACTAATAACAACAAAGCAACTTTGAATACTCAAATCCAGAATGATGTTGGATCAACATAGAAACTCATAGGAAACGGGTAAAGCAGCTACGTAGGCAATTATACTGGGAAATCCAATATTGTGTATTGTGGAACAACCAAGTTTATATGATCTACATCGAACAAAAACAAAAACCAACCAGTTGAGAATACACTTCTAGCATTGCCATAGACCGAACAAATTGTAATGACATTATTAATAAAATTTTAGATTGACAGTTCTTATTCTAATCAATACAGCCACAGTCTACTCACTTTTACCAAAATCGTCATTCACTATGTGTTTACTTTAAATTCAATGTCATTTTAAACTTCAAAATTTTCATATTTTGGACCCCATTTTGAAGGTGTTCTCGAAGAGGTACGGATGGGCACATCAAACCCTAAGCTTACTTTTTGATGCTCTATCAAAATCTGAAGTCAGAATTTTAAAATGCATAAACACAAAGAATCAACACACACACACACAGATGGAATTCTGATACCGAACAATTTGTTCGGTGAATATTACTTACGTACAAAACTACGGCATACGGCAAAATTTGAATGAAAATGTATATAAATCTTTTAAACAAATTTTTCAATAACGTTATTTGTTTCAGGTGAGACAACTTTATATAAAGATTGGCAACAATATTCGTAAGTATTTGTATGTATAAAATTGTATTTAAAAAATTTTACCAATTCTACCAATCGTTTTTTCCAGATCGAAAATTTTAACTTTCTCATATTTTAATTTGGCAAACACAATATTCGGCAAAATCATATTTTTTAATTCTTATCTAATTGTCGTAATATTTTATATTTTCGTGTTCCTACAAATTTTGGCCGTAAAAACTCAATTTTGTCATCCGACATTATACAGGGTGTCCCATTAAGAATGGGACATAGAACAACCGCAGATTCTCCAATTCAAAATAAAACGATTAAGCGAAATATGCTTAGATAAAATGTTACTCGTTTCCGAAATTGAAGTTGAAAACTGAAAAATTATTAATGGCCATATTTTTTTTAATACACCGTATAATTTTACTCAAATCGGCACACTTCTTAAATATCATAAAATGCACCTAACAGTAAAAAAACAGTTCAGTACGCTCTACCAGTGGCGTACGGCAGGAGTAAGTAAAATTATTCTGGGCATAAATACAAACCATGTCCCTCATTTCTAAATTGGAAAATTCGTTATGACGTGGCATTTTACAATAATATTACAGTTATTATTAACAATAATCACTTATCGGCAACAGATAGTTACTACGAAAATGTTTAACTGACAGTGATAGAACTTCATTATAAATCAAAGCCCACTGTCAAAATTTTCAATTATAAATTAATAAATATTTTCACAATCGCAACGTGCCTATTAGGAACTTAACATTACAAATCAGAACAAAAAAATAAAAAAAATAGAATAAAGCGGTTTGGTCGCGAATCTCATTAATTGTAAAAATGAATATTATTAATAATAATACAAATAAAAAGTACATGTCTATCGATCTTTTACTGCGAATATCTCGAAAAACAATGACTTTACAACAAACTAACAAGTGTACATTATTGATTTAGAAAATATCAAAAAAATTGAAATTATAGTCAAAATTAAAATTTAGACAGCGGCGTAGCATTTAGAAGGGGTACAAGCATTACTTACTCCTGCCGTACTGAACTGTTTTTTTTTTACTGTTAGGTGCATTTTATGATATTTAACAAGTGTGCCGATTTGATATATATATATATATATATATATATATATATATATATTACATTCTTTAACGTAACCTTCAGCGACAGTGTTAAATTTCAGGTGGTACGGATTCATCGTCAGAACTCTCATCAGCCTCCGGTATCATTATAGAGTTGAAACTCATGTAAATTTTAATTTTTTAATCAATCAATTTATCCGTCACTTAAACGTCACATTTTTTTGGGGTCTGTATTGTCAATTTCCGTGCGAAAAGTAAATTTGCGTCCGCAAAATTTACTTGTCACACGGAACTAATTAAATTGCCAAACAGCCATTTTACACCCGAAAAGGCGGGCGCAAAGATAGTACTTGTGCCAGTTTACCAGGACTACCGAGATAAGCACGTATCCTTTTTAAACTGCATCGTATCTTCTAAATGGACTGTATATTTGCTGTAGTATTTTATCTTCCCAACTCTATTGACAAAAACAACGAACACTTTTTATTTAACGGTTTATTTAAATGTTAAATAAATAAATACATCACAAACAACTTAACAATACATTACTTTAATAAGTAATCAACGAACAAATTATTAGTTAACATATGTGTTTAACAAACACTAACACATATTAGTAAAGAATTAAAAATGATCACATCATTCAGAAAATATTGTTAGGTGTTGTATGTAAGAGTGATAAATGAGCACTGAACTTAAAGTTCGCGAAGTCTGTATCTTTTCAAAGTTTCTTCCCCCCCGTCCGTTTGTTCTAGAAAGAAATATTCGTTATCTAGTGGGCGAATCGATTTGTTAGATATGTAAGTTTTTTATGTCTGTCTCTTTCTCTCCCACTTGAGAAGACAAGGATTAATTTAGTTACGTCGTTATGAGTTTTGGGCGGACGTGACGAATCTAGCGTAAGCCTAGAAAAATTCGTTAGAATCTGCGCTGCAGATATTTGGATACGTGACGATCGTAGCGTAATGAAAAAAAATATTCGTTGAGACTTCCTGTCTCAGCGCTGTTGTCAGGTTGAACGGGTTTGTGTTTCCTTTGGTTTGAAAATTAAACAGATGCGATGTTGTTGATTTGAGTTTATATGTTTAATTTGTTTTGAAAATTAAACAGTACTTTTCCCGCATGAGTAAAAAAAAATAATCTTTTCGTTGAGTTTGATTCCATCAATTATTTTTTCTATCTGGTTTACCCCTTTAAGCAAAATTTCAACTTTCTCAGATTTTTATTATGTATTTTAAAAATCAACATTTTTTCCAAAATTCTTTTTCAATGATCTCACTATTTTGGGATTTACTTATTCCTACCAGTTCCGGCTTCATTTACTTGTTGATTTTAAAATTCAATATTCGGCTAAATCGGCATTTTTTTTCAAAATTCTTATCTAACGATCTCACTATTTTAAGATTTACTTATTTCTAAGTATTCCGGCCCAAAAAACTTGTTTTTTAGATTAGTTTTGTTGTTCCACTTCATTTTAGTTAATAATTTTTGCCTAAATTAATTCACTTTGTCCTGCCAAAAATTACCTAAAATATTTTTTGGTCAATTATTTTTTCTCCCTCGATTTCAACTTTCTCTGATTATTATTGTCGATTTTTATTTTTAAAACTCAAAATTCGGCAAGATCAACATTTTTTTTCAAAATTCTGATTCTAATAATTTCACTATTATAAAATTTTGTTATTCCTACGTATTTAAGTCCAAAAAACTCAATTGTAACATTTCTTTTGTCGCCCCAATTTATTTACTCCATTTTGCCCAAAATAATTAACTTTTTCTTCGATTTTGATTTAGTTAATTGTTTTTTCTATCTTGATTACCCCTTTAGGCCAATTTTCAACTTTCTTTGATTTTTATTGTAGATTTTAATTTTTCAAACTCAAAATTCGCCTAAATCGTCAATTTTTGTTTTCAAAATTTACCTATTTCTACAAATTTTTACATTATCGAACAATATTTAAATTTCCTATATACTTAATAACTCTCCAGATTTTTTAGAATCAATTAACTTAAAACTGAGTAGTAGAACAAAATTTATTATCGCTTTGTTCCCTACCTTTCAGGGCCATTTTCACGTATAGTCTGTCTTCCCTAATATTACTAGAGCAACGGAATATTCCCATGTCTCTTCTCATTCATTTTCTTTTTGACTTCCCCCTATACATCCTGTTCGATGAACTAATAACAGATTCTTCTGTAGAATTTTGTGATATTAATCTGTGACAATTGAAAAAATTGTAAATCAAACTTGTCATAGGTATTTATTTGAAGGCATTTATAAGTTTAAGTTCAGCTTCATCGGCTATCCCGCTAGCCTGAACTCTTAAAATAATAAATAGAATAAATAATTATTATTGTAACGTTATTACTAATAATAAAGTATTTTTCAACGATCCCTATCCAAAGTAGGCTTTTGCACATTCAAATCTCCGCGATCTGTCATAATTTGACATTATTGGCGCAGCAACTTTTTATCTCAAGCGGCAAAGTAGCACTTTCCGCTCTTAATACACACATAGCTATTGAATTATTTCTTGATATCGCTTGCAGCAAAATTAAAATAAATCGCCCTGTATGTACAATGTCGATTTAATTCTCTTTCTGATGATTTCCTGGCACATAAAATGATATAATAATGAGAAAGAGCGAGAACAAAAGCCCTAGGAGCATTGTAAGCACTCAGAATTCGAAATAGACAACATGGGGTCCAGACAAGAATGGCAAAATGGCTCTTAACCACGTGTAGCTGGAATCCGGAATTACGAATTACGTGTTGATTCTATAATATGCATATATATTACCGCTTACGTGTTTCACCGTTACATTGCAGCTATGGTTACGGATTGTGTTGATTCTACGTAATAGTAGTACAGTTCTATATGTGGCAGTAGCGAACTCGTGTAAATATTGACATGTTGTCTTGCTTAATTGACTATAAATCAGATAACTGACTCTTGAGAGGCCCTTTTACCTGATAGCTCATCAAAATTATGTATTGTATTGTTAGGCAAATCTCGTAATCCAGGAAAACTTTGTTTTCGTTATTTTGACGTTATCAGTCTATTCCTTGACTCCCATATTGAATTTCAGGCTCCTATAATTATTTATCTCTACCCGAAAGTTTGAGTCTAGTTCTAGGTTACTGCTATTTATAGACATAATTTCTAATATTAATGTCCTTAAAAAATCTCCATTTCAACCAATCCTTTGAACCATATATCCACATCCTTAATTTCTTCCATTAACGGTGATGCAATACAATCATTTCTTCATATGTCAAAGTAAAAAAACGAAGAATAGAATGGCACTTTAACCAGAACCGGCCAAACAAACTTCGCAACCCTCAATGCAAATTGTAATGTTGTCAAAACTCACTTCTGGGATTAAGTAAATTAATAAAATATATTGTTGATTTATTTTCCCAACTTTGTGGCACCTAGCTAAATGATTCATTTCTTTTAAAATCTTTTACTTATCTTTCTAATATTTTCTCACTCAGAAATGTGTATCTTTATCTGATTCCATATGCTCAAATCGAGTTTATTGTATTCTAAAATAACACTTTAAGTCAGTTAATTATAAAAAATGGTGATGCGAAATATTAATCATCCTACCTGAGTAGTTAAACTAGGTCAGTTCTAACACAGGTAATTTATATCCAACATTGTTTTTTCATTTAATTTCACCGAATTTAAGTTTATAACTATTGTTTTTATTAATTTCGTTAATTTTGCTTTTTTTGCCGAGCGAACTTTGAAACTTTTTCTAGCTTACAGTTTTATGAAAATTTATCTAAAATTTTCTATAAAATCAATTTTTTAAATCCTGAAATAGTATGGATGGAACTCACAACCGACCTCGCTCTGTTTTATGGGGTAGGCAAAAAAATTTAATGTTGTTTAAACTCAGAAATCGATTTATTGATCCCTTATTAGCCTTGGTGGTGCTTCACCAATTTCACTATAAAATTACTTAGCCTAACGTCATAGATAACCGCTATCCTCAATTTTGTAATTTCTTTTGAGCTGTAAAATCTTTTTTTCGCCTACCATATTTGAAAATGAATCATATCAATCCTAAAAATCAAACCGAAAGTAATATGTTTATTGTCCCTTGGCCTGCTAAAGTCATTACAACACGATTTTGTAGTTTTTGACTATCTAGACACCTTTGACTTTGGCGTTTCACATAAATCTTCATTAAACGTCAATATAGGAATCAAGAAAACAAAACTGTTAAATAATAATATATTCTGTTTCTGAGTAATTCAGACAGTGATGGGGATAGTAGCTAAAGCAAGTAACTAAAGCAAGTGACTAAATTTAGCGTCTAACATTGTGTAAACATCCGATTTAGTACATGTGCCAGTGATCAATTTAGTGGAAATATTTTAATCAAGTAGAATAGACTCGAGTTTATTAAACCTCGCACAAAACACGTGTGAACAGATCTGCTTTTAGTGGTTTTTTACCATTTCTGTTGTTGAAACAGTGCGAGCTATTCTGCCCTCATAAGCAAGAGTGCGGCATCTACAAAAAATGCAAAATTGACTTTTTGGTACCATCGAACTCCACTGCTATCAGATTCAACATTTACACAGAAAATAAGTCGTATCTGCCCCTTGCATAAGAATTATGAAATAAAATACTGCCGCATCTACCATTAAACATGAACAACATTTGATTTTGTTTTGGCCCATAACTCGTAATCAACAAATGAGTAGATGCCGCACTCTTGCTTATGAGGGCAGTATTATTGTCGTGTGCACAGTACTAAAATAGTTAGTAACTAAATTTCACTTACTTTAGCTACTATCCCCATGTAACTCCGCCTGTACGAAAAGTACTATGAATGAAGAATATCAGCATCTGTTTGATTTTTACCTTACAATACACTCTATTAAAACTAAAAAAATTCTGTAAAAAAAATTTTTTTCATACGTCTAGTTTCTAAGATATTTCATTTTTTAGCTAGGGTACGACGAAGCGGAGTCATCGCTCGCTGTGACGTCACTTTACAACGGTCGGTCAGTGCGTACTCTGCTTTAGACCTGTGTGCATGAAGTTTGCGTCGAAAATTGATAAAAATGTCGAATCAAGAAACTAGAAAATCGTGTGTTTAAATACAACTACTAATTCACCCGAAAAGTTGTTTTCTAAGGTTCCTTTAGAACCCAAAAGTCGAAAGAAATGGATGCAAATCATTACATATTAAAAAAATACCAAATGTAAGTCATGATCAATACTATGTGGGTACAATAACACAGTATTGTTTTTAAAGTCCCACCCTGTTACAAAAACCTACGCATTCTTCCTTCTCAGGAAGTTCATAGTATCAATATGACATGACGTACATTTGTAAAACACTAGTAATGAGAAATATGTACTTATAGGGATCAAAAGATTTATGATAAAAAGTAAAATGTGATTAAGTAATATTTACTTTTGCATTTTTACTCCTCGCATCTCGGCGGCGGCCAAGAAATCTGAGTTATTTGAAAAATAATGGGCATCCATTAAGCCGTCTATTTCAGGCAAGTTATCAGATCGTCCTTTTTCAAAACCGTCATCCATATCTAATATTATACTTATAACACAACACTTATAACACTAATGTAATACTGTTTCACATAAAAACTTAAGTTAAAAACTTTATTGTGGTCAAACATAGAGAACATCCCACAGCAAAAACAATGAATGAGTATACGGTGAGAACGTTGCATTGTACAATGACGTCACGCGAGAATGGCGCGCTCACGAAATATTTGAATATGGCGGAAACTAAAATTGTCGAAAGTTTTACACTACTTGCTTGATTTAAATGAAACAAAAACAGGCGTATTTCTAAACATTTAGGCTACACGGTTATGAAGTTTTAAGTCATTTAACAGACCCAGTGCTATTCTTCATTATTTTTAACAACCGGAAATAATATATAATAAATAAATTGGTACATTTTTATTTCTTAAGTTTCCTATTAAATTCTGTCTGTATTTATTTTTTGTTTTTTTTTTGGTAGGCAAAAAACAGTTGTGTGTCATACATGCAGAAAACAATTTAGCAGTTCTTAGATAAATCTCATTTTCTGCCCTTGTGACAATATACTATTGGTGTACGAAAATTTTTCTGCTTTTAATTTTTTACTGCTATATTCCCGCTTTTTGCTTACATCTTTTCTGCTATTATTTTCTACCCTCGTTTTTGTTGTGGTTTCTCGAAGATATTGAAATTCGGAGTATTTCACTTTTGCCTTACTGTTCTGAGAATAATTCAAGCTGATAGGGCTCTGTCTTAAGAAAATAAAATTTATATAAAATACAGAGGTTTCTCTCTGATACGAGTATAATAATTTAATATTACACGAAAAATTGCATTGATTAACTCGTAGAGATAGAATGAAATTCAAAGAGATGAAATCTCCAATTCGTTGAAATCTGCTGAAAATATTATTTTCTTTCAAGTTCTCATTAAAGCCGGTTTTTAAAGGTATGCAATTCAAGCTCAATCTGAGTTTTCAATCAGTTGATAATTAAAAAAGAAAAAGCCTTATTGCGTCTTCCTTAATTATACATTTATACCGAGAAAAATGAGAAGGGGTAGCGGTTTGCAAATTTTTCCTTAGTATTATAATCCTCTTATCTATTTCAAATAATATTACCAGAAATTTGGAATAAAAACTTTAAATGTCTTTAGAATTTGTTCGACTTCCTAATTGGTAGTTCAAATTAATTGATTTGGAACTAGTTTGCCAATTAAGCTTTTAAGTATCAAATAAACATAAAGTGACCCCGTCGAAAGCACTTTACTATTTAATTCCTCTCAAATTCTTTCTGGAAAACATACAGTCTGTATAGAATTAGTCAAGTCAAGTAAAGTTAGATATTAACAATACAAAGAAACACTCTAAAATACTTAAATACTTAACCTAAAATTACACAAAAAACAATTGAATAAAGGGTGTGTCCTTAGATTTTTTTGGCGCACGTAATATTAGTTTATGATGCAAGGACGAGATGTGTTACTTTTTCGGACGATTATGGAGTTTGCCGGCTGAGACGTTAGTCGAAGTCGGTAAACCATAAGAGTCCGAAGAAGAAACTTTTCGTTCGCGTTATCATATAATATTTTTTTGTCGAACTCTACAAAAAATGACATTTTACGTACTAATTTCCGAATGAAAAGTCAACTATTTTTGAAGGCAAGTACTTTTCGTCCTCAAATGACTCGCACCGAGCCGTATCCTAGTGACCACAGCGAGCATCATGCCGTATCCTAGTGACCACAGCGGACGAAAAGTGTTTGTGGACGAAACATGCTTGCCTTCAAAAATGGTCGATTTTTCTTTCGGAAATTAGTACGTTTTTGTAGAGGTCGACGAAAAAATGTAATATGCGCCTCGGCGAAAAACTGTCTATTGTCTCGCCTGCTTGCTAGCCTCGGCTATCAATTTGCAGACTCGACTATAATAGACAGTTTTTCGTCCTTGGTACATAAATAACTATTTCTTAAATCGCTCAAGAATACCTTCATACAATTTGCATTGTCGTCCGGGAATGTATCGCGTTTACTACTAGATACACAATGTACTATTATCTACTAATATCAAATAATAAACCAAAAAAGAAACCGGAATTTAACGTTCATTATTCAACAGTGTGTTTGAAAAATTGATTTGATTGATTAAAAAGCAACTAAATTTAACCAATCAAGATTAAGTACACATTTACATTTACTCTGCAGGTCGTGACTATTAATTTATACGTCAATATCAAATTAAATTCATGCCAATAAAAGTCATTCACAAAAAACTTTATCAAATTTGTTGAAATGGATATTTCACCAATAGAATGAAAATAATACTAATAATCCAACAACATATGCTAGTTCTAGTAATTTCATATCAAATACAGATCACAATATGAATTTTGGTGTTGCAGATACAATTAATTTCTCCAATGATTACAGCACTCGCTCGCAAGCTCGCTCGTTCTACAAACTTCATCCGCGTGTAATAAAATAACCCACCCAAACTCATTGTATAATATAGGTACTAATTATTTCTTATATTTCGAACTATTTAACTCATCGAACCATTTATTCATAAATTGGACGTCAAAACTGTCTGTAATGTCAAAGTCATTTTTAAAAAAGCAGCAATATTGGCCTGAATGAACTAGTTAACCGCAAGAAAGTGATACAGGCATGGGTTCCAGGACACAAAGGGCATCGAGGAAATGAAAAAGCCGACGAACTGGTCAGATAAGGCTCGTCAATGGCATTCTATGGTCCTGAACCCTTCTGCGGTATAGCAAAAACAATAGTTAAAAAAGCAATCAGCAAATGGGTGGAAAAACAGGCACAAAGCTGGCCTACACTCACGGCAGACCTACTAACCAAGGACAGAAGGTCCGTAAAAGCAATAGTAGGCATTCTTACAGGACACTGTAAACTCAATAAGAATACGAAAAACCTAGGTCTGACAGAAGAAACCACATGCAGGTTTTGCCAGACAGAAGAAGAAATCTCAATCCATATTCTATACGAATGCGACGGAATAGCTGGACAAGGTTTTTACAGAAGGGAACGGAATACCCAGAGGCAGAGAGCTACGTTGAAGAGCCACTATCAGCGATCCTAACCATACTTAAAAGGACAAATTATCAGGGGAACCACAATAGATCTTCAAAGGTCGCTGTGGAAATAGGCCCTATGGGATGCCAGATTTGATGGATTGTAGATATATGTGGATCCATTGCCTTCTTTAATATAGAAATGTCTAATCTATCCCCGTTTGTCACCGAATCTCAATTGTTGTTCTGGAATTTCCACCTTTTATTATATTCATGAAATATTTCTCTGATTGAGGAAAACTGGAAATTTTATAGATTCAGTAAGTAACTTTTCTTCTACTGTCATTTTTTCAACTTTTAAACTGGTAGAAAAACAGATTTTATCTGGTTGAGACTTCTTCTGTCAAGTAACAGTTAGTTCATGTACCGTGAGGGCTACGAATTCACCCTTTTAATTCCACTCTTACTCCCAGTTCGGATTTCAAGGGCGAGTTGCGTTTAGTTCCCTGAATAAAGAAGTCGTTGGAAAGTTCGTGATGGGCGCGCGAGCCGTTAGAATAAACTTGGGAACAATTTTCGAGAAGGTAGTTTACGAACACGTCTGTATATTTTTCGGAAAAAGTTTTATGGTTACGCTTAAAGTAAAGATATTCGTCTTATGCGATGAGACACCATTTATTTTTTTACGGCAGGTACTCCAAATAAAAAACGTCTACGGTATTTTTTGACTTTGGTGCGGATTAAGTGAAACTTTCAACGATTTTTTTTTACATTTTTTATGTTTGTTATTGAGGCTTTTTAATTTTTGGCGCCATGCTTCAGTTTTTGTAGCTTTACCTACGGCCAACTATAGAAAACAGGTAAAAACACACGACACAGCGTCAGTATACAGCTCATGACGCACTGTAAACACAAAACCGTGCGATTTGTTTACCGTAAACAAAACGCACGGTTTTGGTAAACAAAACGCAGTTTATACGTAAAAGTAAGCGAAGTATTTAATAATTCACAAGTAGGTAGTGATCGCGTAATTACTCGTCATTTAAAATTATTTATTAACCCCTTAACAGGGCACTCGGGTTAATTCGAGCGCTCTAAACAAACGCTCGAGATAATTCGAGCTCCCCAAATAAACGCTCGAGATAATTCTAACGCCCCAAATAAACGCTCGAGGTAATTCGAGCGCTCTAAATAAACGCTCGAGATAATTCGAGCACCCCAAATAAACATGAGATAATTCGAGCACCCCCAAATAAACGCTCAAGAATATTCGATCGCTCTAAATGAACGCTCGAGATAATTCGAGCACCCTAAATAAACGCTCGAGAATATTCGAGCGCTCTAAATAACAGCTCAAGATAATTCTAGCGCTATAAATAAACACTCGAGATAATTCGAGCACCCTAAATAAACGCTCGAGAATATTCGTGCCCTCTAAATAAACTATCAAGATAATTCGAGCGCTATAAATAAACGCTCGAGATAATTCGAGCACCTTAAATAAACGCTCGAGATAATTCGAGCGGTCTAAATAAACACTTGAGATAATTCGAGTATCCTAAATAAACGCTCGAGATAATTCGAGCGGTGTCATATTTTCTTAAATAAAAAAGAATACCTGCATTTTCAATATGTCAAGTGAAATGAAGAGAATTTTGTAAAATTGTTCGAAATAAAATTGTTCAAAAAATCTAATTGAAGAAATTGAGCTGTCATAAGTCCAGACTTTTTGGCACATTGTATATGGCCGTAGGTAAAGTATAGTACGTAATGCGTGTTATAAAGCAATTACGCACTCATGGAATTACGCACTAGCCGCTAAGCGGCTTCGTGCGCAATTTTTCCATTCGTGCGTAAAATGCTATTTACAACACATATTACGTAATATACTATTACTCTTTTTGTTTAACGGCATACTAACTTTTCCCTGCAGCTTTTCATGCTTGGATTTTTTTTCAACTACGTTTTCTCATGTATTTTGACCGTCAGAATCCGAATATCTACTTTTTAAAAATTTTCTAATTTTTCATAGATTTTCTGTGTTATTAAAAAAAATATTTTCTGCTGATCTTCTACATTTTTGTATCATCATTTCTGATTATAATGTTCTCCTAAATCTTTATTTGACCTGTTTTCCTAGTTCAAAATAATTTGATTTGATTCATTGAGAATTTTGGTGAGAGCGCATTTAATATTTTGGTGACAGCGCACTTGATATTTTGGTGAGAGCGCGTTAAATTAGACCAGGGCCAATCATTTTCGAGACGAAAAAATTCTTAGCATTGAAAAAATCGTTAAAAATCGTATTTTTCATTTTTATCTCCGGCAAAAATATTTTTTTTATGAAAATATTTATTTTTCGATTTTATACGAATTTAAATTTAAAAAACCTAACTTTCAATTGAAAAAGTTCCCATACAAATTTTCAATCTTTTAACTTTATCATTGCTCATTTTCTTTGTTGAAACCTCGACTTTAAGATTGTATGAAAAATATATTGTTCGCATTGAAAAATATCGTTCAAATGCAGAAAACCAAAAAACGACTTTTTCATAATCGATTTTTCAGTTAATGTAGACAATTTTTTATTTCTTATTGCAAATAAGCATTGAAATTGATGAAAAAGGTTAATTTTCATGTAATATAATGTCATTTACATTCAATTAACTCTTAATGGTTGTGAAATTACCGAAAACATTGTTTAAACAATAATCGAATACTTAAAAATTTAATAAAACTTCGCTCTAATTATACAGGGTGTTTAATAGGTAAATGAACATACGCTAACTGTGGATAAAGGACACTTAGACAAATAAGAAAAACCTATATTTGATATATCTACCTCTCCTCATTACTGGGTGTTATCAATCTTGTTCATTTCTTTAATACCCCGTATTTTTGGAGCCACTTTGTATATTTATTTGATAGTTGGAAAGCTTGTTCTACTCTATTAACACAATCAAGAGACATAGTGACCAAAATTAAAATCCAGGTCCGGCTTCAAAAAAAATTATCGAAATGATTTTGCTCTTAAACAACGCCTTGTATATTAAAATTTTAAAAGTTGGGTTGCATATTTGAAAAGAACGGAAAAAGTTTAATGGAAATAGAAAGTTTTTGAGACTGCACATTTCAATTTACTAGAATAAAGTAGCCGATTGTGGAATATTGTTTTGTTTTTTGGAAAAATAAAAATGGAAACTAACATTATTATCCACATTTTGGAATATAGATATCTGCCACAAATCATAAAAAACCAATATCCAACTCTCAAATTGTATCTTTAGCTATCACCACCTCCCTTCCGGAACTTCTAATTTTTCCAATTGATTTTTTTTAATTTACTTATAATTTACCCTAAATTTTCCGCCCATCCACATACTGATAAGAATTTTTTATGAATTCGGGTATTTAAAATCGGTTTGGCCCTGGTGTTTGGTGAGAGCGTGTTAAATATTCTGGTGGGAGCGCGTTAAATATTTTGGTGAGAACGCGTTAAATATTTTTTGGGGACGCAGTAGATATTTTGGTGAGAGCGCTTTAAATTTTGATATCAATAATCTTGTTTAAATTTCATTTGGAAATTTTAATGAATTCATTCGTGCGTTATAAGGTTGAGTCACACGTAACAATTCTGTCTCTGTAGGCTAAATTTTGCATATTCCTAAATTATTACCAGGGTTTACGTTTTAAAACGTTATGAGCGATGTCAAGTTTAAATTTAATTTCAATCATTCATTTTATGACTCATGATTAAAATTGTTTTTGTTATACTTTACGCTCTTTTTACTGCTTTTACTGCAGTATACAGTGAGATTTAAAAATAACTGCACCATTTTCTAGACTGGCGTGTGGCATTAGATATCTGAAACTAAATTTTTCTTTAAACCCATCAAATTTGAAGAAGTTGAAGTGCCTAAAAACCAGTTTTACCGATATTAATTTTTTAGCGAAGGCTTATTTTCACGGCAAGGAGAAATATTTTACAAAATGAATTTAGAAATAAAAACTACTCGCTTTTCATAAATACCTCGCATTTATCCGAATCCGAATTAAAAGCGGGCGAGGAACTTTTCCAAACCACCAAAAGTCTTAAACGTGTAATCTGACGAAAAGAATCTGGAGTGAAAATCTTTGCTTAAAAGTTGGGGAAACGGATATTTGGTAGGTGTAGAAGTGTAAGAGATGCTTGTAACCATCCTGAGGCATCCATCGAGTAGAAAGTGGAAAACATCCCGGGACAAGGATTAGCCGGGGGCGGAAAAATGCCGCTTTTCAACAAACATGAAAAACCTAAAGCGGCTTTTCCGACTTTTCTTTTCTATATAAGATCTCGCCGTCGATATTGGCTACGTTGGTATATATTTCTAGAAGTAGACTAAGAATTTACCGTGTGTTAAGGATTTGCTGATATTGTATTATTAGAAATAAAATGATGGTAAGAAAAATGAAAATTGATTTATGATGTCGGTATCGTACATTTGAATTCATGTACTTATACCCCAAGGGAGGTGGGAAAATCTGAAGACCAGAAATACAGTGATGTAGGGAAAAAAATTCTAAGAAAAATAATGTCAAAATAGTCAAGGATTTTAGTGGTGAACCTAACCTAAAAAATTCGTAAAATTGAAAAAAAAAACGGTTTTTTGTAAATAAAAAAGAAACTTGTTGAATCGAAAAATAGTAAATGATGAAGCTGTAGATAAAAAGATCATTCGATTGACCATATTGTAACTATCGGCTGTCGAATTACTTTTATTACCACAATGTTTAACCTGTAAAAAGAAAAAATATTTTTTAATGCAATAAATATTTCAGAAACATAATATATTGTTGTATTAGTTCGATTAAGAATCATAACGTAACATCAATTCATGATCTAAATAATTATCGCAATCTGCCTAAAGATAAAAGTATGTTTTTTATATACAGTGTGTCGCATTTAAGATTTTCTCGTTACTTGAAAGAATACAGATTTGAAACTTTGCACAATCATACAGGATGATGGGTCACATTTTTTAAGATAATAAGCTAAAATATGAAGTAAACGCATTTTCAATTTTTTATTTGATAATTAGTGTGCTATGGAAAGTAATAATTTGACACATTGATAATTTAAGAGTGTGATGTATTCAAATATTTCACTAGAATAAATAACACTTACAAATGAATGATTATTTAATTCTTATTAAATTTAGAAAAAAGTATGCAACAATAATTTTCGT